>JABAKD010000021.1:11836794-12559294 GCA_012845835.1 Undaria pinnatifida | reverse complement strand
GACTTGTTTGCTCCGCGCTCTGCCAGCATGATGCACAGCACATCCGCGAGTTGCCAGCACAAGCCCCAAGATCGGCCATCGACTCGTACTTTTTTTTCGCGCTTTGGGGCTCGGAGGCATATGCACGACATGCCACGGACAAGCATACTGGGACCAACCCTTCGAATGACATTCGAAGGGGACTTCGCTCGCTGAGAGAGCCCATCGCCCAGCACATCCTTGCTGTCGGTGCCAGACCGTCCTTCGCGGGACCCCCTTGGACTACGGGTACCGTGCTCTAGGAGCTCATGTCGGGGCTCCTTCCTTTGTGATCTACCTGGGAAGAAACAGGCGGTGCTCGTGGAATGTTTGAGCTTTTTCGTTTGGAGAATTTTCCAGTACACGCGTTATCGTATGGGTTTCAGTATGTACGTCGATCATTCTTGTGCGTCGAACAAGCAGCTGCCCTGGTGCCCCCTTTCTGCCGAAATTAGTACAAGCTACGAATTTGGCACCTCGGACCCCTCTCCGATCTTTCTCGATCAACAGCGTTCCACTACTGCTGTCCGTCGCGTAGCTTCAACCACCATCATTTTTGCAGAGGTGCCAACTACAGTGCAGCACAATGGGCTCGCTGTCAATGCCTGCCATATACCGCCGGATTATCTGCTGTAGAAGTCACTGTACAGCAGCCAAGCCGCCTACTTTGCTCCTGCTCATACACCACATAGCTCGACCCTTCACTGCCTCAGCGTCCACAGTTACAGCACCGCAGCTCTGACACCCCCCACTGCTGTGCGAGTGCTCCTTGCAAGTTCGATTCGAGAGGTTGTTTTTTTTTTCGTCCTGGCCCCTCCGTGACTAGAACTTGAACCTAGTGAACGCTGAAACTCTGTGCTGGCTTTTTTTTGGGCAAGACTACTGTTGGTGTGTGCGATGCCCTATATTCTCCCATTCATGGGTACGCGGGGACTATAATACCACTTTCTGTGTATGCACAGCTGTGACCGTGCGGCACTCCGCACTGCTGTCAACGTAACTGTCCCTTTATCGGTGGGAGCGGGTACGGATTTTTTTTTCAGCTGTACGGGCGTTAGGCCGTCTTCCTGCCCGTACATGTGCTGCCCTTCACGATATTGCTAGGGTCTACGCTGGAATTTTTTTTTTTTTCTTCTTCTCTGCACATGTTCGGACAGCTACTGCCCGTTACAGAGCGCTTACTACACAGTTCGCGGAGATACTGCGCTTCACAGTTTTCACTAGTGCAGTGGAGAACAGCCCGTTTAATGCGGTACTTTAGGGGGCAAACAGCCTTTCTATTTGACTGTGGGCGTGCACATTTTTCTACAGCTGGTGTTGGTACTACACTACCCATCTTGGTGCGGTTGAAATTACCGTTACCTGTGAACACAGCAGTGATACTGCAGCAATCAGCACTACTGCAGGCGCGACCGTCCCCCTTTAGTGCGGTCGGGGAAAACTACTTCGTTGGGGGGGTTATACTGCCCGTTTTTTTTTTTTTAATATACGGTTGGTGCGCGAACGCATACTGTCCTACCCCCCACTACACTACTGTGGGGGCAGATGCTGCCCATTTTTATACGGTTGGCTGCGCGATCTTTCACTGTGTTCCCCCCCCTACACTACACCTAGGGTAAATGCTGCCCGTTTTGGTGCGATGAGTGTCAGGGTGTTGGGCGATCTTTCACTGTGTTCCCCCCCCTACACTACACCTAGGGTAAATGCTGCCCGTTTTGGTGCGATGAGTGTCAGCGTGTTGGGCGATCTTTCACTGTGCTCCCCCCCCTACACTACACCCAGGGTAAATGCTGCCCGTTTTGGTGCGATGAGTGTCAGCGTGTTGGGCGATCTTTCACTGTGCTTTCACCCCTACACTTCACCCAGGGTAAATGCTGCCTGTTTTGGTGCGACGAGTGTCAGCGTGTTGGGTGACCTTTCACTGTGCTCCCCCCCCTACACTACACCTAGGGTAAATGCTGCCCGTTTTGGTGCGATGAGTGTCAGCCTGTTGGGCGATCTTACACTGTGCTCCACCCCTACACTACACCTAGGTTAAATGCTGCCTGTTTCGGTGCGATGAGCGTCGGCGTGTTGGGCGAACCCTTTTTATGATAACCCCTACACTACACCTAGGGTAAATGCTGCCCGTTTTGGTCCGATGAGCGTGGGCGTTTTGGGCGACGCTCTCCTGTGCTACCTCCCCCAGCCTAGGTCGAATGATGCCTGTTTAAGTGCGATGGCTGCAGACGTACCCTTACTGTGTTGCACCCCCTGCACTGCGGTTGGGGTCAGTGCTGCCCAGTTTTGGCTCCTTGTGCTGCGGTTCGTGCGGGCGTTACCCATATACCCTACGGTCAGACTGGGCGCTGCTCTTATGTTGCGGTTATGATGATTGGTACCTTGTTACTGCTGTATTCCTCTTATACGGCTAGTTGACGTGGCTGCTACCATCACTAAGGCTGGACGGAGTCAAGGCCCATATTGTTGCTGTTTGCTGAAATACCGCTACTTGGAGCAGGAACACCACAACAATTTATCTGTCTCCATAGCTTCTTCACGCGTCGTTCCTATCCCCCCCCCCCCCCGTTCACTACACCTAGGCACCATGTCCACCAGTGACGATGGGGGCTACTCGGGGCTGGCTGAGGTCTTCCACGCACCCCAACCTGGATGCCCACGAGACAGGGAGAGCTCGCTCGAGATGCCGCGACTCGAGACGGGGGAAACCACCGGTGGCGGGTTCCGGTGACGAGACAGAAGACGGAGCACCATACCTCCACCCGTTCCCACCAACCAAGCGGGTCGATTCGCTGGTTCGCGCTGAGAAGAAGACGGACCAACCCCCACCGGACTCGGGGGCGTCTCGACGCCAGCTCTCGCCAGCCCCGGGGGAGCGCTACCAGCTGCCCCCCCCGCGCTCGACAGGGCACCACCGCCGCCACCTGGGCTCTCCGCGTTCGACAGAGCGCCACCCCCAGAGCTCCCGGGGCACCCATGACGCCCCCTTGGTCTTGGCATACGCGGCGGCGCGGGCCCAGCGGGCGCTCGACGACGTCAACCAGACGATAACACGCCGACGTCGGTTTGACGAAGATATCGAGCAGGCGAAGACCGCTGCGCGGGAGTCGTCCCTGGTTGCGAAGAGGGCGCAACAAGCCCTCGCTCAATCAGTTGCGTCGTCTGCGGCGGGAGCTAACGCGGCCCCCTTGCCTTCGTCGCGCCCGCAGGGTGTCGCATCCCAGCGACCACGACCCGGGAACGACGCCTTCTTCAAGGGCATCGTCGCGTGCATGGCGTCTGCACCGCGGGTAGACTTCTCCTCAGCGTTGGCGACCCGCGGTGGTGGAAATGGCCTGCGCCCTCATCCCGTCAGAGAGGCCGGCGTCGCGGCAAGCGGACGTCCTCAATGGAAGCGGCCTGGGCTCGCGTGGATTGTACGCATTATGCTAGACAGACGAGAGCCGCCCCGACCCTTGCCCTCGTCAAGGCCCTGCTGATAGCCCACGACGAGGACCCCGACCCTGTCTTTTGGCCGGACCCCGGAGAAAGAGTTGGCAGAACGAAACCGGGGAAAATGTCGCGACAGTCGCGACCGCGGGGACCGCAACCGTGGGGGTGGCAGCAAAAATGGTGGGGGTGGCGACCACCACCGCCGCCGCGGGGGTGACAGCGCATCGGGTGCTGGTGTGCCTGAGGGCGCCGCCGAGGGGGCAATTTCGGTCCAACAACCGGGGCAGTTGGCCGCAGCTCTGGCAGAGGAATGGCGCGAGAGGACGTTCAGCGTGGGACAGCTCGTCAACCTCCTCCCGCTCGTCTTGGTCCTCGAGCACGGACCACACCGAGGTGGTCGTGGTAGCAGGCAAAAAGTGTCAAAAACCATGGCAGGAGGAGCATCTGGGCCTGAGGCTTTCACCCTCCTGTTGCGTCTGCTGATCACGCACTTCGACGGGGTTGATACGGAGGAGGGCTACACTACGTTGCATACTTTTGGAATGTGTAACGGCATGCCTTTTTCTGATTTCAGTCGGGAGTTTCGCGTACTCATGCCGACCGCTACGGGGAGTGAGCGTGTTTTGTCTCCGGGGACGGATGTGGTGTTGGAGGTGGTTCGGGTGGCGGCGAATGAGCAATTTCCGGCTCTCCTGCCTGCGTTGTACCCTGGTTCGAAGGCAACAAACCCGCGGCCGTACATCTCGTTGGATGCTATGTGGCGGTCTTTTAGTGACTAAGAAGACACCTGCCGTCAACGGCGAAACATTTTTTCTCTCCCTGTTTCTTCGACGGGAGCGCGGTCATGCGCCCTGTCGGGGCCCCGGCCCGCCGATCATGGGCGCGGCCAGGGCCGAGTGCCGTCCCAGTCGCTTTCGTGGCAGACGGGATCGAGCCATCATTCAACTGTCATGCCCATCGATGATTCATCTGACCCTTGGCTTGACCACACATCGAACTGCTGGCCACTAGAAGAGCATCATTATGCAGAAGGTTTCGCCGTTAAGGCCTCGTTTAAGACAGTCGACCCTCCCCTTTGGAGCGGCCTCCTTTCACCTCGCGCTGATGCCCTCCGAGAAAACCGGGGGCTTTGCCTCAACTGCCACGAAGACAACCATTCCTTCAAGCATTGTAGGCATCCTTATATTACTGCGAGTGGCTGCTTGAACCCTGAACTAGGCCAACTTGGCGACGATGACGCACACCGACGCTGACAAACACGCATGGTCTGCTACCGCCGAGACGACAAATCCTCTCGCCCAAACAATCACAAGAAAAATCGTCGCCATCTTTCAGGATCAGGGCCAGGTAAACTGTTACAACGATACCACATACACGTCGGATCACCATGGTATCCTGCGCTCGCCCGCCTCTTCTGCCCCCGCTCCCGCTTCTCGAATGCGCTTTGGAGCAGCCCACAACCCGGGCGAAAATAAATGTGCGCGCCAACCTGGCACATTCCGTAACGGCAATCGACAGCTCGACGGCGGTACGGCACCGTCGACAACACTGTCGGGGGGTACCTATTTTGGTTTCAGGAAATGCTCGTGTTCTGTTGCTAGCCTGTCCAGAAACGCAGCACAGATTGCCTCTGTCAAGAGCCTACGGGCTCCTACGCCGTCTGCGGACGATTCTCACGGCGTAGTACCGGCGGCGGAAACTAGCGCTTCAAGCGTGGTTTCCTCCAGCCAGGTAATTTTTTTTCTTTTCTTTCTTTTTCGACGGCGAGAACGCGCGCTTTCAGCGACGTTCCCCTCGGTCATGGTCTGAGTTCGGCAACGGGAACCTCGCTTCCAGCGTCGTTTCCCTCAGCCGCGGCTTAAACTCAGCAATGGGGGTACGCGCTCCAAACGCCGCCCCCATCAACCATGGCACGGGAGCCTGCGCTTTGCGCGCTCCCCCTCTAGGTACGCGCCGCGCAACAATATAGCTGCAGCGACGGCGCGTCGCCTTTTTTACGCGTATGTGTGCATCCCCCCCTCTCCCTGACCAGGCGGTGGCGGTCGGTTTGAGGTGTGGGACGGTCGACCCTCGAAACACTTTTTCTGACCACGAGGTGGCGGTCGATTTGAGGTGTGGGAAGGCCAACACTAAAACACCGAGATCTTTTGCGAGGCTCGATCCAGTGTTTGCTCGCGATAAGAGCGGGCGCTCTGTCCTTCTTTCCATCAAGGAGGAGTCGACAAGATTAGCTACCTCGTCTCCCTTCTCCAAGAGACATAACGGAAGAGAGCCTCCTCGGGTAAAAATATTATTGCCTTGCCCGAGCCCCGCTCCAGAAGACGCCCACAGGGTTTACGGACCCTGCTTCGTCTTTTAACACGCTAACCCACGTGTTTCAGGCTACGTCTGCCCCAGTGGCACAGGAAGAAGATCCGACACTGCGCGACGGGCCAGTGGTGACTCCACGGCCTCCAGCCTGATCAGCTGGACGCTATTCCCGTAAATTTACGGAAGAATCGCGCCTCTCGTCAAGCAGAAACAGCTCAGAGCCCCTGCCCCTTTGGGCGCAGTTAGAGCAGTTTTCTTGCGATTATACGCCAAAAAGCGAAGAGGCCACGACGCGAGAAACCGTGGGTTCGGACTCGCGTCGTGCTCCCGAGGCCTGGTGTTCCTGAGGGGGACACTACAGGCCCAAAGAGCCGAGGACTGGTGTTCCCAGACGGGGACATTGCAGACCCAAATGCCCAACGAGGCTACCGACGGGTTGGCACCGTCGGTGATGGACTCTTTTTCGGGTGTAATGAGGGCGGCTTCCTACGAGTTTCCGCCAGCGAGTGAGGAGGACCCGAGGCAAGAAACCCCAGGTTCGGACTCGCATGTTGCTCCCGAGGCCTGGTGCTCCCGCAAGGGGACATTACAGGCCCAAATAGCCGAGGACTGGTGTTCCCAGAAGGGGACATTGCAGACCCACAAATGTCCAACGAGGCTACCGACGGGTTGGCACCGTCGGTTTTTGCCATTTCCCGGGCGCAGTTAGAGCGGATTCTCGCGCTTTTCCGCCAACGAACGATGAAAGACCCGAGGCGAGATACCACGGGTTCGGATTCGCGTCGTGCTCCCGAGGCCTGGTGTTCCCAGACGGGGACATTGCAGGCCCAAATTTCAACACGGATTTTGACCCTTCTCTCGAATACTCCACAGCCAAAGTGGTGTTATTCTGGCAGCCCCCATCCTATTTTCCACCGTGGTCTCCTTCGTCGTTTGCCGTGGACGACGTACCATATTCTTGCGCGGAGCAGTACATGATGGCCGAAAATACCAAGTTTTTGCAAGACCATCGAGCAGTGGGGCTCATTATGTCGTCGTCTCGTCCAAGCATACGAAAACGCATCGGTCGAGGCGTGCGCAACTTTGACTCCGCTGTTGGGGACAGGGAGAAGCAAAACGCCGTGTCGCCTGGCACCTACGCCAAATTCACGCAGAATCCAGCCATAAAAAAATCACCTCTTGAGCTCTGACAACAAGCTCCTGGCTGAATCCAGCCCTCTGAACCCAGTGTGGGGCATTGGCCTCCGGGCGGATGGTCCCAGGGCCAACAACCCATGCCAGGGGAGAGGAAAAACTTGCTCGGTGAGGCCCTTTCTGCCGTTCGCGCAGCTATTTGCGACAATGAGACCGGGTCGGCGCACCCGGCCTCCCCTAGTCGGTTCCGCACCTGCACTGCGAGTGCAAGAACCAAGAAATCTCGTCCGCGCCGCAACCAGACCGTTCACAGCGGCCAGCGCTCGCAAAGCTTCCCCTTCGGCGTTTCCGACCTATTTCTCGGGCGCGTTGGCCAATGAAAAGCCGTGAAGTTGTGGAGATAGCTTCTAGCGCCGGCCCTGACCTTGCGATGTCAGAACACTGCCCCTGTTTCGTCGAGGGTACTGTGACGCTGGACGACGTTTTGTTCACTATGAAAATCGCGTTTATCAGTCGAGCAACGCTCGACTTGGAGAGGCACTGGACTCCTATAGATTTGGGGACCGGCAGCATTGCTTGGGTTCCCAAACACCTTCGAGGATACTGAGGGGAACAAAGTTCCGCATATCCTCCGGCCACAATACATAGGAGAGCATTGGCAAAGTGGGGACCCTCAATGCACGAGTCCAGCGGTAGCTTGAGTTCGTCACCGCGTTCGATTGCACACTCGAGTACCGCAAAGGCAGCGCCAATGGCATAGCCGATTTTTCCGGCCCGTTTTCCAGAGCCCGCTACGGAGTACGACCGCAGTGGCTTGGAAAAATTCAACCTCGTGGGGTTGACAAGCCTCAACCCCGTTGGAGATAGCGGTATCTACCTCCTACGGACCCGCGGGCTGCGCGCTCCCCCCTCGCCGATCCCAGGAGTCGGTTCGGGTGGACTCGCGCCCCTCGCCAAAAGCACTGTCTTGGGTGGGCTCGTGCCCCACACGGAAAGCACTGCTTTGGGTGGACTCGAACCCCTCGCCGAAAGCACTGTCTTGGGTGGGCTCGTGCCCCGCACTGAACATGCTGCCTTGGGTGGGCTCCCTCTCACCTCTACCGCGTTTCACGATTTTCGCACACACGAGCCACGTATAAGGATTGACGGCCTTTCTGTTTCCCCGGGAAGATTCGTCGCTCGTGTTTCTGCCTCCGTCGCCACTACCGAAGGCTGTACCGGCCGCGGGTCGATTTCACCTGCCGCCGACACTGTTTTCGCTTCGGTCTTTGCCATACCCATCGAGGGCGGCACGGGCTCCGCAGAAGCCCTGGCTGCAGCGACGCCCATCGCACAGCCGACTTATCTATCCCGGAGTTCTCTACAGGAGACGGCCCCCGCCGCGACCACCGGTTCGACTGTGTCCGTCTCCGCCATGCTTGGCACTCCAGCCCCTCCGTCGTCGACGACGCGCCGACGAACAGCGATAACAACGGGTAATGCACTCCCGCTGTAGATTATGGATTCGGGCCCGGCGGGGCCCCTCGGCCATCTTGCGGACGAAGTACAACCCCGTCGCGAGTTCCACGGCCGCAGCCGACCCCGTCGCCGCCGCGACCCCTGCTCTTGTCGACTCGCCGGTCCGCACGGTGCCACTGCCGTCAGACCGCGACCTCGCAGAGCCTATATGGGAACTCCTCTCTTACGGCTCACGCCTCCTCCTGGTGGCACGCCGACCGCATATACAAGGGCGGACGCCCTTCGCAACGCTGCTGAATTGCGTTTCGCTGATTCCGTCGCGCGTTATTCACATTACGATTGGAAGCGAGAGCAGCACGCTGAGCCGACGTGCCACGCCATGATGCGTTACGTTTCTATCGGCCGGCAATCGGTCCTGCCGCCCGACTTTTTGGCGTGCTACCTCTTGCACAAGCGTCCCTCCCTCTCAGACATCCAGGAGCTGGCGGGTAAGGGTCGACTACATACAATCGACGACGACATCGTCCTACTCGTCCGTAACCCGACACTACCGCCAACAAGCTCCGACAAACCGAACTCTGTGGGGCGAGCTGCTTGCTTTGCTAAACGACGAGCCAGTTCGCATCTACGTTCCCCTGCTCATGCGCCCTTGGATCATGCAAGCTTGCTACTCGACGGCCTCCTGCCACCTTGGCACCACGCGCACGTTGCGCATGCTGGAGCGTTTTTATTGGTGGATTGGCATGAGTGTGTGTACCCGGTGGTGGCTTCGCCACTGCTTGAAGTGCCAAGCGCGGAAAACCCCACGGCTGACTGTCCGCTGGCCCATCATCACAATGCCTCTGCCGGAAGGTCCAGGTATCGCCGTCAGTGTTGACTACTTCGGCCCCCTTCCGGTCACACCACGAGGCAACACCTACATCCTGCTGTTCACCGATCGCTTCAGTCGTCGGGCCGACATGTTCCCCGTCACTGCCGCTGAGTTCACCGCGGAAGGTACAGCCAATATCCTGGTGAACCAATACATCCCCTTGTGGGGGTGCCCGCGCACCATACTCTCGGACAACGGACTGCAGTTCTGCTCCAAGCTTTCACAAGCTGTATATCAGTTGTTAGGTGTACACAAGCATGATACAAGCTCCTACCATCCCAACTGTAACGGAGGCGTTGAGCGGGTAAATCAAACTATGGCACAAATGCTGCCTATGGTCGTCAACGAGCGACAAGACGACTGGGACTGGCATCTGCCCCACGTCGAATTCGCTTACAACAACTCCGTCAGCGCGGCGACGGATTTGGCGCCCAACGAGGTCCACATGGGCAGACTCCCACGGCTCCCCCTGACGATTTTCGACAACGCAAACGTGTCGTGGGACACCAGAGTCTGGCCCGTGACCACCTGGCCTATTGCGATTTGGCCACCGACCGGCAAAAGCGCGCGAACGACATTGTCCACGCACACCACGCCCTCACCGTTTCCCGTGTTAACCGCAGAAACTCCGCCCTCGCCGACGCGCTGCGTCCAGCACCTAACTTCACTGTGGGTGGTTGGGCATGAGTATACAATTCTGCCTCTACCATCCGCCAGTTTGTGAAAGCAAATACCGACGCCAAGGTACTCAAGGCCAAACTCGCGCTTAACGGGACGGGCCCATACAAGGTCCTGGCCGCCGGTCCCTGCTCCGCCGCCGAGACCCCGGACGGCTCGCCGCTCGGGAGCAACCTCCTTTATTTGGATCTCCCTTCCGACCTGCCTGGTTCGGACGCTCGTCGGCGTGTGGCTATCGAGCGCTGCAAACCCTGTGCCAACCCCCACGACAGCGGGGACATGCCCAAATACCTACCGGCGGGGCTGACACAGTATGTGCTCAACAAATTTTCCAAGAAGTCCCCGCCGTACCACGTCACTCAAGACGACGTTTCGACTCCCCTCCAACGGCTGGAGGTGGAGCAGATCACTGGTCATCAGTCGGTACGGGGGCGAGGTAGCGTCATCGCGGTGCTATACAAGACGCATTGGGCGGGACTCTCCGAACCGTCCTGGGAGTGGGAAATGGACCTTCACCTCTCCCGCTCCCACATCTTGCGTTATTGGGCCGGAACCCCGGACCAGCACCGCCAAACCAACCGCCTTTACCGCCGAATGCGGATCGGGGCGGCACAGCGTGAGCTCTCCCGCAACAACGGGGAACGTTTCCTAGCGCCGGGCTACGCCTGTGTTCCCCGCGCCGATTGGCTCCGTCGCTACCACGACACAGTACTCCCTAAGGGAGCCCACTTTTGGTACAAGGGAGACGATGGTTTATGGTGGCTAGGAAAAATCAGCGCGAGCACTACCGAGGACAAGGTATACCTGGTCCGCTTTCTGGACGACCCGGGACCGATTAAACTCCCTCTTCCCCCGGCGCGCTACACGACTTCAACGGGAGCCGTACGAGGCTCTTGGTGCTTGCAAGTTCACATCGCTAGTGCGTTTCCTCGGGGAATCCAACGTAACGTAGACGAATCTCGAGGCGCGGCCGTGGCCAGTTGACTTCCAAGCCACCACCGCTTCTCGATAGTTCTTCATCTTTTTGAGGTATGAGTTTTGCGTCTTCGTCTTTGGGTCGTTCGTAGTGCCCTGAGGGTCTTCATCGAGTTTTGGGGCGGTTCTTTCCATTTTTTTTTTCTTTTCTGTCCTGCCGAACCCCCTACTCAGTGCCGGGTCAGGGTTCGGGTAAAACGCCGCTATCTGAGGCGCAGGGCTGTCGTCTTTTTGTCATAGTTCAAATTCGCCCTGCCGACGCCCTCCTCAGCCCAGAGCCGGGGGGCGACCAGTGTACGGGTCTGTGTGTCTTTTTGTTTTGTGTGTTGTATTTGTTCTGCTTTGTTTTTTTTTTTTTTCGTCTAATCACTTCCTCCCCTAGCGGGGCTGTAGGTGTTGACACCTTCCATCCCGGGTATTCGTCGCTTCCCCGTCTAACCCTCCCGCCTTGCCGATGGCCCGCGGGAGGTTTTTCGCATGACTTCTCCCTTGTGTTAGCGCCTGTGTCCCCCTCCATATCGACGAGGGCTCGCCTCGCCATAGTACCTTTTCTGTGGTTGGTTTACCGTAGAGCCTTTCCTGCCCCCCCCCGCCACACCGGCGGCATGCGGCAGGTTCTAGAGCCTTTTCTGCCCCCCCCGCCTCACCGGCGGCATGCGGCAGGTTTTTGATGGGTGACTATTGCCTTGCTGTAGAGTCTGCTTTTCTTTCTACTGCTTTTCTTCGCGTGTTCCTGGCTCCATAGCCAGACGGTTAGAGGTGTGGGAGTGGGGTTTGAGGAGCCGCATCTTCGACTCATGGTCTAGTTCGTAGAACCAGAGTTTCCCCGAATCTCCCATATTTCTGCATATGCGACTCATCAGGGTGGGCTAGTGTTAAGATACGGCCTCGAAAGGCCTGTAGGTATCCGAATTTGAGATCATTTGGATGGGTTTCGTATGATAAGGTTGGCGGTTTATATTCGGGGAAGTTAGGAATTAGATCGGAGGCACGCGCCTCCGATCTCAGAAGCTATCCCGGGCTCTGGTGGAAACGAATAAAGCTACATCTCTACGAAGGAACGAAAGTGAGTACTCCGAGGACCTTACTCAATTGGCAGACCTGCAGGGGGCACTCTGTGTCCCCCACCTATTAATTTAACAGTATGACATATTCCATCAGTGCATAATGGATGCAGCTGAGCTCCTGTATTTTAACACTAGTTTAATCTCATTTATATTTAACTAACTTCTTTAGTCCATTGACCTTTGGATTTATCTACAATTAATTTTCAAAATTACAATAACAACCCTAACATCATACGCAAATTTTCATTTCTTTTTACTGCATAATAAGAAGAGTCGCCCATACAAAAAAGTTCTCATCGTGCGAGTACTCGTGCTGGACACGCGCTGATGGATTACTACTCCATTCCGTCTCTTCACGACGATGAGGGGAGAGCCAACTGCTCCCGGGAGGACGCCTTCTCACACTCCGCTTCTCGGGATTCACACAATTTCACAAGATCATAGTTTTCACCACCACCAAGTACATATTATTTGCCCACAGGCAGTCAGATGTTGGATGCTTGGATTTCGTTCTTGCGCCACTTCCCTAGGAAATTGCCGGAGGGAAACCTTGTAATGAGTACCATTACCAGATTTCCTTCGAACACCTACTTTGTTATAGTGAAGTAAACGCTGGACACGGGTAGGTCGGATCGTCGATTTTTTGCATGAATTTTGTAACCACCTTCCAAAAATTTTGTGTAACTCCTGTGTCTTAGTGAAACATAGATGTACCACGCAGCTTGCAAAGTTGAACTTCAATCATTCGATCGGTTGTACTAACAACAGTTTAACTTATTTTTTTCAATTACATTACAAAGACACGCCTTGGATTACGATCAAATGGATCGTGCAAACTGCGTCGCAAATAGACGTTTATCCTGGCTTGGTTGGATAAAGGATAAATATTGTTGATATAATTGAAGGCCTCTGTCAGTGGCCGATACGAGGTATTCGCTCCTGGAGAGACAGCCCCAGGCCCTAAAAACAAATATGGCTATGTCAATCTCTTTCACCGATCATGGTGGTCTGTGTGATACCAAATGTTCCCTCTTTGACTATAAACTGCGAGAGCGGCATTCGTGGGGGAGAGAATTTAGAGAGTTTTACTTGAACCATCCCGTAATTAGTTCCGTCCCGTGTGCTACTACAATAAATAGCCAATCATAGCCATCCTGTTGACCCTGATAGCTACACTGTAGCTGTAAGGGGAGTCGCCGACCTATATCCTTAATGAGGAAACACAACTCGTAATGCGCGCGATCGGAGTATCACACACAGCTTGCAAAGATGAGTTTCGACGAAATCTTCGATCTCACAGCTGGAGTGTATTTTAATTTTTATAATAAGTAAATAGCCAACCCGTAATACGCGCGATCGGAGTATCACACACAGCATGCAAAGACAAGTTTCGACAAAATCTTCGATCTCACCGAGTGTATTGGTTTTTCATAACAATATAGTTGCAACATCCCTCTACCCACTGCACTGTTTATTATCCTGGAAGTGAGTCCTTGTTTGTCCGACAATAACTTCCTTGAACCTGCTGTTTTTTGCTACTGCTCCTGCTGTAGGTACTACTGGTGCGTATGTGGGAAGAGGCGAGGGGGGGGCGAAGAGCAGGTCGGGGCGGAGCCCCCCTCGCTTCTCGCCTGGGAATAAACTCGCTGCTATTATTGCCCATTTTGCTGCTGCTCCTTCCCCTCCTCCTCCTCTTCCTGCTGCTTGCTGCTGCCACTATACTCCTAATAAGTGCTTGGGCGACGGTATCCCCTGCCATACATGCATGGTTTATCGCTCCTATCTGATGACCCTCGACGGCATCTAGTCCTTGTCTATATTTTTTGTGGTAGACGCAAAATCACCCCGGCAGGGTGGGGCGAGGTAGTAGGAGGCTCCGTCCCTTCTCTCTGCCCCTCTCCACCTGACACGTGACAACCCTTCTTATGCGTACCAGCACCTCCACGTATCACGCTCGTGCTATACTCGTGGTTCTGAAGTACGATTTATTGTCGGTCAGACCTTTATGCACGACGCACCATGAAACAAAGATGTCACTGGGACGGACGGGTAGATCTAAAACATAAAATATGCCCCCATGTAGAAATGCCTGCATTCCTTCGTCAAAACCTGGAAGTTGGACCGCATTTTACCGTTTTCTCGGTGACGTCTTTATCGAGACCGCGCCAAACGGTTGTCGTTGGGGCAACCTGGTGCTTGGGGGTAACAGGTAGAAAGATAGAACAGCAGAAAAAGGGAAATCTCGGGGTTTCCAAAGGTAGGGGCAGGATGTTGGGTACGGGGTGTCATAGAAAAATGAAGGTTCCGGAAAATTGTGAGAAAGTAAGATCGAGAGGTCAGATACCAACAAGCAACTGTAGAGCAGTGTGAAGAGGGCGATCGTCGGTGCAGCGAACAGCCAAACATAAGTAGATAACCGGCGAGGCCCGGCACGAGCTGAAGAGGACCGGGGTAGAAGACAAGGGACGTAAGAGAGCTGTCAAGTTGTTTGTTTGTCAAATTGGTATTTCTGTTCCGTTTCTGTTTTCTCTTCTCGTCCTGGGTTGCTGTGCTGGAGGGTGAGCATTGTCGAGAGCAGCAGTCGTCGGGACGAACGAGCAAAGATGGAAGGCCTCACCCCGACCCAACAACAGGACGAGGACCGGGACAACCTGGCGGGAGGCCCATGCCCAACGCGGTCGGGAGGCCGACCAACCGGGAGCGTGGAAGAGGGTACCACGCACGGGGATTCGCTAGCAACCGTAAGTGCATCTAGTAGAAGCGTGCAGTTCCCGGGGGGTCGAATCACAGGCGCGTGACGGAGACCACAGACGGTCAAGTAGAAGGAGTACTAGCATATCGCCGGGCGGAGAAGAAAGGATTTCAGTTAGGCACCACCGTGAACAAACCAACCACGTCCAATATGTCCCACCCCCTGAACGCCACCAAAATGTTTTCCGGGCGGAATCTCGGGGGCCCTCATCGGCGGGTGGGAGGAGTTGGTATCAGCAGGAGGCAGGGGTAGGCCGAGATTACAGCCAGCTGGCGGTTTTAACGGGCCACCACAAGCGCCATGGGGGCCGGTAGGAGCGCCACACTACCGGCGACAAGGGTGGACACCGCAGCGGCAGTTTGACACGGGCGCACAACAGCAGCCGCAGCAAGGCGAGGCGCTACAGCAACAAGGGGCGCAATGGGAGGAGGGGGGGGGGGGCAGAGCAACAACAGCAGCAGCAGCGGGGTTGGTCACCGCAAAAGCTGAGGGAGGACGCACCACGGCAACAGCAGAAGCAGGGTTGGCCAACGCAGCAGTCGCATAGTGGATGGACGCCACAGCAGCCAAAGCAAGGGTGGGGACCAGAACATGGGGAGGGGGTATGTTGGGGAGCAGTAGGTCAGTGAGCCCGCGACGGCAGCAGTCAAACTGGCAGCAGCGGCTACAGCCAAGCCGTCAGCAGCAGCAAACGGGCAGGAGGGGCTTCGGGGAAGTGAGCGTGTGGGAGTTAGAAGGGTCAGGACAGCGACAGCAGCAGTTGGGAGCGCCCTTAGAGCAGTGGGGGCGGGGAGGGGAGAAAGGAAACCCGTGGGAGATGGATCCGCCGAGGCTGCAACAACAACGGTATCAGGAGCCGGGCACGGGATGGGGAGACGGGAGCGGAATTTCATATAGCAACGGGGCGCGGTGGTGGGTGGGGGGCGGGGTGATGAGGGTTTCGTCGGGGGGCCGGGGGGGGGTGGTGGTGGGGGAGGCCGGGGGGCGGGAAGGATACTATGAGCCATCCCTGACGGAAACGTTGTAGTGGAAGGGAAACCGCACGGTGGTAGTCTAGGCGTCTCTACGCGGAGACGGGAAGGCACCACCGTTCGATTCGGTGGAGGCGATGAGCATGGTCACGGGATGTTTCATCATGGAGGGAGAGGGCGCCCAGGAGGTGGCAGGACTGAGCAACATTGATGTCCGTAACTTCTCCCAGAGGGAACAATTTGGCTTCGGGGGAGGGACGGTATCCCTGGACCTCACGGTGGAGGCCGTGTTTCTGTTGCTAACACACCTCATGCGGTACGTGGTGAACGGGAATAATGCCTTCGGGCAAGCATCGCTCCGACGGACGGACAGCTGGTGGAGCGCTTCCGCACGGTAGCGCAAGGGTTGAAGATTTTTCACGCGCAGAATACACGGGTGGCCCTATCAGAACCATTTAGAGGCAATTCGTCCAATGTTTCAACAAAGATCTCCAGGAGGAGGCGGAGGAAGTATCCCGGCAGGCGCACATGCTGAAGCGGAGGTCGGGACGTCCCCGGGTCCGAGCGACGTATACCCGATGCCACTACCGCTTTTCATGCGAACCCGAACGTGTATTACAACATCACCCATCTACCTGGCGGACGTAGGGCACGCAGAGGAGCCCACGGCAGGGGGGTATAGGAAGAGACGGGGGGGCGAGGAGGGGAGGGGGCAAGCGAGACCGCGGCGGCGGGAGGATGGGGGTGGATGGGGGGGAACGAACAAGAAGCGGAGGGGTTTAGGGTGGTGGAGGGGGGGCAGGAGGAGGGGGGGGGGTGGGGGGGGGGGAGGAGGAGAAGGGAAGGGGGGGGGGGGGAGGAGGAGAAGGGAAGGGGGGTGACAGATGAGCATGGGGGAAAGGGGCATATGGCCAACCATGCCGCGACTATGAAGAACTCGGGGTATGCCTCCACGAGCCAAAGAATAGGATGCCATGCACATACCGGCACAAAGGTGGTCACAAAAACCCGAAGGGTGCGTTTTTGCCGAAGGAGGGGGGCGGGTCGGGAAAACGGAAGAGGGGGGACGAGAAGGAAGAGAGGGGGTCGGAGAGGAGAAAGGGGGAGGGGCGCGGGGGGGAGGGGAGAGACGGACAGGCGAAGAAATGAGGGCACCGGCTCCGCCGCGCCGCAAGGCCAACCAGGCGACCTACCGACACCAGTTCTGAGGCGACCACGTCGAGGGCAGCAGCGGGGAGTTCGGGTTGGGCACTGGGTCAAAGGGGGAAGCCGACTCTTCCAGGATCGGTGGTTGTGTGAGATACAGGTGCGACATCCGGTCGGCGCGTAGAAGAGCAGAAGCGTTGGCGGGTTGGACAAGGATTATTGGGGAGGGTGTCTGGGGAGTCAACGAAGGCGACAAACTTAATGCGAGTTTGAGCAACGACCGCAGGAGCAGTATTATCGGGGGGGGGGGTGGGGGGGGGGGGGGCAGGTAGTGCGGTGGTTGGGGGGGTCGTTGACGGCGCCCCATATGGACCCGGAGCGCGTGCAAGCGTTCTTATGGGACAGACACCAATTTACGGGGAATAGATAACTTGAGGCACATAGCGCGCGTAGGGGTTGCCGGTCGACGTGCAACCGGGTAGAAACCTGACGAAGGAACTCACATACGGAAATCATTCAAGCGCACAGAAGTTTCACGTCGCAGTGTGGGAAAATGCGGTTGCAGACGTTGCGTGGAGATGTGCTATTGGTTTCCCGAAGGAACAGGCGGGGCAGGTAGAAGGATTGCGGGTGTCACCGGTTGGGGTAGTGGAAGAGCGGGAAAAGATAAGAATCATCAACGACATGACTTTTGAGCACAAGGTGTGAGTGGGGGGGGAGTCGGTGAATTCGACGACGGATTGGGATGAGATTCCGACATGTGTGCTGGCGGGGGTGATGAATGAAGTGGTATAGAGGGTTCTCGGGCTGAGGGTCAAGTTCGGGGATCGAGCGCGGATTCTCATTCTAAAAATGGATGTCAAGAACGCGTTTAGGCAGATTCCCGTGGACCCTGACGGGGCCAGGGTTTTCGAGTACGTTTTGGGGAAGTTCCTTTTCATCTATTTGCGGTTGCAGTTTGGGTGGGGGGGCAGTCCGGGGTGGTGGGGGGTGATTTCGGCTGCGATGCAGCATGCGCAACGTAATACCACGAGAGCTTCCGCGTTGTTCTCGCCGGCCGGGGACCGCGCGGTGGAGCACGTGACGGTGGCGCAGGAAACAGGGCGTTCAGTAGTCAGTTGGCCGGCAGATTGTATTGTGAGAGCGGCGGAGGGGGGGGGGCAGAAGACCCGGCATTTGTCGCGTTTGTTTTGGACGATGCAATTCCGGTAGAAGTTCAGTGGGATGCGGAGGGGGCGCGGTGTTTGAACTTGTCACTATACTTAGCCTTCATCAATGAGCAGGCTATGGGCAAGAGATCCAAGGAGAAGGAGCCACTGTTATCGCGTAAAAAGGCGACGGGCTGGGCTACGCAACAGGAGGTTTTGGAGTACGATATCGACACAGAGAGTATGGCCATTGCCTTGCCGACACAGAAAGTAGACGACTTGCGCGCGAGCAGCATAGTGGACAGCGGAGCGGCAGTCGGCAACGGTGCAGGAGGTGTTAGTGTTAGCCGGGAAGCTGCAACACGCTTCCTTTGTGATCCGGCCTGGACGGTTTTTCGTCCGTTGGATGGTGCAGCTTTTTAATCTGTATCTTAGTGGAGCGGAGCGAGCCGGGGGAGGGGAAGCGTGGGGCAAGTACAGGAAGGGGCCAGAAGCGAGGCGGGTTTTACGGCTGTCGCTTGAATTCATGGCTGATGTGGGGTGGTTGAGATGGGTTTTGGGGAGGGGGGGGGGGTACGGGGTGAAGAGGATAACAGCACCGTTCTTTAGCTTCGTCAAGCAGCGGCCAAGTAGAAAGTGGTTTTGGGACGCATCCTTGTCAGCAATAGGAGGGTTATGTATGGAAACGGGGGTAACTGGAGACTCGACCTTCCGGAAGAGGTGCAGAAACGAACGGTAAAGGGGGGGCGGGCCGTAGCCGATTTGATTTCCATCAACCTGCTCGAGGTAATAGCAATGGTGATTACGGCGTACGTTCATGATCGACATGAAGGGAGAGAGACCGCGTAGAAGAGGGGGGGCAGTTCTGATGAGGGCGAACAATGAAGCAGCGGTGACCTGGGCGAGGTGCCGAGGTGGAGGGAAGATGCAAGCAAGGGTAGGGGCGTTGATGAGGATAATGGGAGCTTTGGAAGCAAAGGGAGGGTGGTGGTTTCAGGCAATGTATGCGCGGGGGGTGGATATTAGGTTAGCAGACGGTCTGCCCAGGTGGCAAGAGGGCCAGCTTCTCTATAAACTGAATGCTGAATGTCCTGGAATGGCTTGGCAGGTGCAAGAGTTGGGAACGGGGGAGCAGCTCATGTGTTCGGAAATATTGCGAGAGGATACGCACTTGGAAGAGTCGCAACGTCGACTTGAAAGACTTACGAGGCGAATTGGAGGATGTGGGTGAGCTGGCGGTATTTTATAGGGAAGGAGTGTTGGCTGCGGAAGGACATGGGGGAGATGGAGCTGGTAAGGGAATTGGTCGAGTTCATGGGATACTGTTCCGCAGGGAAGGGAGCAAGGAGTCGACCATAGTAGGCACGTCGGTGGCGATCAATTTCTACCATGAGCAGATCTTGGGACTATCAGTGCGCGTGAGTAACCGTTCAAAAAAGGCGTGCTGATCGACCCGAACAAATGCTCCAAAGTTGGGTTGATCAGATACGTGGGGCAAGGTATCAAAAGGGCGCACGTAGGGATGGGTAGTCAGCAGAAATTGAGAAGGCCGTTGACGTGGAGGATGTTGACGGAGATGCACGAGAGCGTACAGGCATGCGGGGTAGGCGGGAGGGTGTTATGGATTGGTTTAGCGCTAACGTATTTTTTTTCATGTTGCGAGCGTCGGAATTCTTTGCCACCGGGAAAGGGGTGTTTCACAAAGTTTACTGTTCGAGGAGGGGGGATGTGAAGTTCTTCAAGGATAACGAGCAGTTAATAGGAAGAAGAATACACGAAGCAGATGAAGTGGACGTGAGGTTCAAGGGATCGAAGGGGGAGCAAGGGAGAGAGGGGGCCGTAATGGTGAGAACAAGGACAGGGAGGGGGACGGAAGGAGAAAGAGTTGCGGTGGGTCTATTAGTGGAGCTGTTTAGTTTGTACGGTAACGGGGATTTAATGGAAGAAGCGCCCTTAATATCGTTTAGGGGAAAAGATGGTTGGAAGGTTTGGTCTAAGGGACGGGCAATCCAGTGCTTGAGGGATAGCATAGCAAGCGTAAAGGAGAGGTGGAGAGACGAAGGGAGGGGAGCGGGGGCGAGACTGATTCCATAAGAATTCGCGTTGCATTCCGGGAGGATAGGCGGAGCGACAAGACTGGCAGCGAGAGGGGTACCGGAGGCCGTAATAAAGAAAGAAGGAAGGTGGTCGCCAGACTCGTTTATGGTGCACGTTAGGGCGAATATGGAAGACCCGGTTGGGGTGTCAGAGGTGTTGGAGCACGGGGCATGGTCGTTTGAGAGACTACCGGGACAAGGGACTAGATGGGACAGAATGGTATAAGTCTCCTCTGCCCGGTAATGTAACGACCGATTGAGGAACTGCTATCGGAACCCAAACGGTGGGGACCTAACCGGGTGGAGGGTGGGGAGAATCGCCGTCTCGGGTGGGGAGGCGTCTCACTAGCGGAAGCCGACCGGTAGGTAGGTCGACCGCGTTTCGTTGTGTGGGTGGGGGAGGCGTAAGCAAGAGAGGAAAGGGAGGGAGCGGCCCCTCCCCCCCATCCTCCCTCCCGCTATCGTTTTAGAGGTAGGGGAGGCGTACGCATCCGGGGGGAGCGGGGGCAGGCAGCCCTACCCCCCCTACCACCATTTCGGCTTCTTCAATGAATATAAAGCATATTTCGTGGAAGTTGAAACCCAAACCCCTCCGTGATACAATAAGGGAGTCACAGTGTACTACTACGGTGTAGTCCCTGACGTTTCGTTACTGTCGCGCTGTAATGGAATCACTGAACAAGACTATTTAACCCAGCACAGGCATCATTTCAGAGATTTTCTCCCAGAGCTAAAGGTGAGGATTATTCAACCTCTCTGTCGCACTGCATTGCCTACGTTGTTCAGCTTGGTACGCTGATTCAACGTTGTGTTGGTCGCAAGAACCAGTCAGGTGTTTGTGGCGTTGATTGTTGGAAACGCGATCTACCTGCCAAATGCAAAACCGTGTGTCTACTCGTATCATGGACTGGTTCTACGATAGCCCTCCCCAAAAAAATGATACAGCGGTATTCTTAAAACAACCGTGTTCATGGTTGTTCAACTCGAGGGAGGATGCCTTGAGAAATGCCTTCCATGTGTTTCCTTCTTTGCAACAAAAGGTTATCGGACGATGGCGTCGGGGTGGCAAGGGGCATCGTATTTCGGGAGATACGGTCGGGAGCTGGTTCCAAGAACGGCGATTTCGTTGAAGAAAAGCTGGGGGGGCTATCGTAGAACGGCTCCATGTACGTATACAAGTACGCGTACGAACTGCAGCGAAACCTCGAAGACAAGCTTACTGCCTCGTACGAACTGTAGCTGGTGCAAAGACGACGAGGCGACACGCCGCTATCAGCCCACGTTGGCAGATAAGTCGCTAAGCACCATCACTCAACATCAGTAGGGGGCGACCCGCTCCAACCTCCCTCCCCGGGGGCTTGCGTTCAAAAGGGTGCTGTTCTTCGACGTTTGGCGTAGACAGCTGCACCCTCACAGCGCCCAGCTTGTATCAAATGTGATACGTAGCCACGGGCATACTTGGGGGGGTCCCTACAGCAGTGTTAGTCACCGGTAGCCATCATATCCTGCTGTGGATAGGCGAGGTAACATGGGGGTTGGGTAATGGAGTTACACATAGCTGAGTGAAGATATGTGGGGGGTGGCAGGCCCGGTGCATGAGTGCTTCTGTACCCCGGAGTGCTGTAGACGTCGAATTATGGTCATATTATAAATAGGGTAGCGCTGAACACCTCACAGGTAGTTGCGTTGTTGCCTCTTCTCGCTGCTGCTGCTGCTGTTGATATTAATAGAGCGTGCTGGTGATGCTGGTGGATCTTCTGCTTGTGCTACTTGCTGCTTCTTGCTGCTGCTGTTGTTCGTGCTGCTGGTGGCGGTACTTCTGCTGTTGCTGCTGCTGCTTCTTGCCATCGCTGCTGGTCGTCTTGCTGCTGGTCCTGTTTCTAAGTGTTGCTTGCTGTTGCCGCTGGTTCTGCTTCAATGGTTGGAACACCTTTCTTGCGGGTATTGGAAACATAGTTTACAGCGCTTCACCGTCATCAGCTTCGACCTGTTTTCTATGCCCTGAGCACCTATTACGTCACACGAGCCGATGTTCCAAACTGGACGTCTACATTGCAAATATTGGTCAAGTGACCTTCAACACTGTCAAACTGGCTATGTGAAAGGGCGTAGGCCGTTCTCGGAGGGTCGAAAAGGGTTTCTGTTTCTGTGTTATTGCTGCAAATGGGCGAGTCGACAGCATATCTCGCTAGTCGGATGCACTGCAGCCAATAGGTCGTCTATAGGGCATTTCAAAATTGCTCGGTGTCAATGGCTGCTGTGAAAACACTCAGTAAGCACGCACTATGAGAAATGGCCGGCAACACCGCCGGTCGTGAAGCGTGTTAATCTTGAATGCTCTGTTCAAAAGGATAATTTGGGTTTGAATTTTCTCCCTTTGCTAGGGGAGCTCAACGAGTGCCGCCGGGTTCGTACAAAGGCAGCAGTTCAACAAGCAGTAGCAGCAAAAAGCGGTAGCAGTGTACAAAACCATCGACTCGTGGTGCGAACGGTGCGAGCCCCCTCTCCCTCCCCCATACAGAAAATCGTGGCGTATATGTCTGTAGTGCATCTACTTATCGCCCGTGCCGCGTTAAATCGAACCTACTGTAGAAAGGAGGGCTCCATTTCTAGCGATTTGTTTTTCAGACAACATGTAGACTGCTTGATACTGTACGCCGGACCATTGTGCAACCTCTTCGGAACCCATTGCCGCTCTTTCAACTCCGTTACATGTCGCCTCTGCGTTCTGTTACGAAAACACCATAATCGCGATGTCCAGGACCTACACACTGAACTCTACATGGATGAGTTATCGGCCAGCAGATAGACGATATGTGATATTCGATCCCGCCCGACAGTCGGAGAGCCCATTAAAGGACCGTAAATGGGTTCCAGCCCTTGTTCCGTATTCAACCCAAGAAGACCTTCCCGGTTATACATGTTTGTCTTTCTGTTTGTGGATGTCCTGTCTGTGCTTCGCACATCAGCGGGGCGAGAGACGAGCAGTGAGTGGGAGTTTGCAGCCTACGACACCTGTTGGCAGTGCTTACTTCACGTAGGATACGTCGAATCAGTTCGCCCCATTAATGCAATCTGCCGCTGACCAGAAGTGCCGACGCGTTGCTCAGGATACAGATAAGAGCCTGTGTTAGTTGCGACCACCAGCGCAGCTTATGAAGAGCTTGCGCCCAAAAACCTGTGTAACATTTTCGTCCCACCAGCATCAATGGCACCACATAACGGCTTCCGCCACGTGATCTCAAGGCCCCTAATACAAATCACGGACACCGCTGTATTGTACCTGTACAACAGGTAACCACCATCGTAGCGGCTGGTTCCGGTGATGTCTTGTGGTTGTGCTGCATCACATGGTGGAATAGTGGCGATGAGTGCTCTTAGCGTTGCAGCTTCTTTGGGACATCCAACAATGGAATATGTTTAGAATTTTCTTGCTCGGATAGACCCTGGCACACATATGATATGCTTGTATCTCTGACTCCGTTTCACCAGTTGTCTTTTTGCACTGCAGTAGAGTTCTCGAGCAGTTGCGTACTTTCACGCGCGCCAATCGAAAAGAAGCGTTCTGAAACGGGTGTTGAGTACAAGAAGCGCGCTTAAAATACAGCAAAAAGCGTTGTGTATTATTCCTATACTTACGTGCGATCTTTGCCTGCCGGCAGCTGGGCTTCGGTGCTGCCGCAGAAATGTCAATCACGTCTTCATACTCAACCTGGTGAAGATCGCCTCGTTCGTGATTACATGTTTCTTTTGGTTTAACGAATGCCAGGTTTTATCAGATCAGGTCACCTTCTTTTTCTCTTGCCACGTTTTCTTCATCGAGTCTTAATCATTTCATAGCTCAACCGCAAGCTTCAGGGACAATAGCACCTTGCTCGTACGAATCCTGCACGATGAGCCCCAGCTTCAGCGTCGAATGCGGCCGGAAGCAATTCACTGCAGTCGACATGCTGAGGTCGGCATGGTAAACAGTTACAAAAGGCGTTGCTCGCATGACTCCTGTACCAGGCCGGCTAGCTTCGACGCCGAGGGTCGAAAGCCGGCGAAGTACTGTCACCAACATGCAGAGGACGGCATGTGGAACGTTTACAACAGACGTTGCCTGCATCACTCCTGTACCGTGCGAGCAGCCTTTAAGGGCGCAGGTGGCAAGATGGCGACGTACTGTAAGGAACATGCTCAGGAAGGAATGGTGAACGTTCACAACAGGCGCTGCTTTCATGAGGCCAGCACTGTGCAAACAAGCTTCAATGTCGCAGGGAACAAGATGGCGGCGTACTGTAAGGAACATGTTGATGACGGCATGGTGAACGTTTACAGCAGGAGTTGCTCACACGCCTCTTGCACGAGGCAACCAACGTTGAATGTGGCAAGGAGCTAGAGGCCAGCCTACTGTAAGCAACATGCAGAGGACGGCATGATAACCGTTTACAACAAGCGTTGTCGTCATGTCCCGTGCACGAAACACCCAGCTTTCGAGGTTGCAGGGAGAAAGATGGCGGAGTGCTGCAAGCAACATGCGGCGGGCGGCATGGGAAACGTCCTGGTTATATATAGGCGTTGCTTGCATGACTCCTGCACGAAGATTCCAAGCTTCAATGTCGAGAGCAGTATGGCGGCGGCGTATTGCCAGCAACATGCAGAGGACGGGATAGTGAACGTTTGCATGGGCGATGCCCCCATGACTCATGTACCATGCGAGCGGCATTCAATGTCGAAGGCCATAAAACGGCAGTATACTGCAAACAGCATGCCGCGGAAGATTTGGTGGACGTGCGCGGCAGGCGTTGCTCGCATGCCACCTGCAAGCGACAGGTCTCCAATGTGGCGGGGAGCAAGCTGGCGGCGTACTGCAGGAAACATGCAGAAGACGGAATGGTGAACGTTTGTATTAGGCGTTGTTCACTTGACTTTTGTACCGTAAGAGCAAGCTTCAATATCGCGGGGAGCAAAATGGCGGTGTTCTGCAAGACACATGCGGAGGCCGGCATGGTGAATGTTTGCAGCAGTCGTTGCTCACATGACTCCTGCACGAAGGACCCAAGCTTCAACATCGACAGCAGCAATGCGCCGGCGTACTTACAGAAACATGCAGGGGACGGGATGGTGAACGTTTTCGTGAGGCGTTGCTCTCATGACTCTTGTACCATGCGAGCAGCATTCGATGTCGAAGGCCGTAAAACGGCCATATTCTGCAAAAAACACGCCACAGAAGATATGGTGGACGTTCGCAGCAGGCGTTGCTCGGACCGCATCTGCACAAAGCGACCTAACTTCATTGTGGCCGGGAGCAAGATGGCAGCGTACTGCAAGCAACATGCAGAAGACGGCATGGTGAACGTTTGCAGCAGGAGCTTCTCACATGTCTCCTGCACTGTAAGAGCAAGCTTCAATGTCGCGGGGATCAAGATGGCGGTATTCCGCACGCAACATGCAGAAAATGGGATTGTCAACGTTTCCCGCAGCCTTTGCTCACATGACTCTTGCACCAAGCAACCGAACTTCAATGTCGCTGGGAGGAAGATGGCGGCGTACTGCCAGCAACATGCAGAGGACGGGATGGTGAATGTGTCCACAAGCCGATGCTTACATGGCTCTTGCAATAAGCGGAAACAATGGAGTGTGCTGACGGATAGTGCGGCAACTGCATTCCTCAGTCACATCGGCGCCATTTTGGGCGGCCCTGTGATCAATTTCGAAAGGCCGTGTAGCGTGGCGGGTCGCGGGAAAGGATCACGATGGGAACTCGACGGGGAGCAGCCTACCCACTGCCGCGATCATGACCCCCTGGAAGACAGACTTCTGTGTACTGTGGAAACGTCTGGCAGGAACAAACGTACTCGTAGCCCATTCTACTATAGCGTAGAGTTGGGCCAAATGATCGTTAAAGCTGAATGTTTACATTAAACATTTTCTTCACAGGTAACAGTAACGTTTTGGGGTCAAAACTTGGCCCTCGCGTGAAGCATTATGTTGCGCGGGTAGAGAATGAGCTCTACACGGGGGGTTACTAGTGTCTGATAAGGAGCCCCTAAGCATTTGCCCGTCTGTTCGGCCGCGTCGGAGATTTTCGGTGTTGTCACTTTCTTTACCCCTACCACGGGAGGAAGTTAAAGGGACAAGTCGGTAGGACACATGTAGCACGTTTACTTACCGATAACGATGCTACTGCAGTAGGGTGGAGGTTTTCCAAGGTGGGAAACTTGAACGACATCCAGGCTTGGATCTTTTTGTCCAAAGGTCGACCCGAGAGCTGGCATGCACAGCTTCCAGTTGAATGATCAGCCATGTGTTTGGCAATCTACAGGCAAGTGTCCTGTCCGTTCTGTCCTGGCTGGGGACCACGTAGAAGCAATAGTAACGTGACTATGTGCAAGGGTAGCAAGAGGGACGCAACGGGTAGCGGTTCCCATTCGGTACCACAGCTTTGCAACAGATGTGGTGGTCACCCCCTGGTGGCAGAGTGTACCCTGGCCGAGTGAAGGTCCAATGTAGTTTCCAAATCCGTTTTAATTATCTGGCTGAAACAGTGTAGTGCACCGGTTTTTTAGTACTGCCGTAGAAATGTGTAACTGCGCAATGTGCCGTATCGACCAGACTGTGTTAGCGGTTGTTTTGAGAATGTCGATGGAGTGCGCCGCCCTCCAACTCAAATTCCACGTTTATAGGGGGAATGTGGGCACTTGGCATTCGGAACTCACATGGTATGGGCAGCAAGGTATCTTTCGTGTAGCGAACGCATGTCGCGTCGCGGGGAGCTTGTCAGAATTGTATTCGTGGCGTGATGAACCGAGACTGACGAGTTGGGGATGCGCTCGTATGTTGTTCTATACCACGATCGTCTTGTCGGCTAGCCTTGTTGTGTTTGACGTAGAGTCATTCGCCATCGTCGGTTTTTAATAGAATCCGATCGGGTTCGTGTGTGATGACTCACGACATCTCCAGAGAGGTTACCCTAGAACACAAACACGAAGGACTTAATCACTGTGCGGTATTTTTATATAGAGTGTACTTCGTCTTTGTTTTGTCTTGATCTTGAACTAACCTCCCGTTGTCGACGAAAACTAGGTATCCGCGGGCACCGCTAAAGTGTAACGTGACATCTTACGGTACGTCCCAGCAGAGAGGTCATGTTGACGAGTGTGCTGGCACGGCAGTCTGTGATTGTGCAACAGAAGAAACAGGGGTCGGAAATTGCATATAGTATGCACTTCGTGCAAAAAGAGTGTCCATAGTTTTCCTGTGTGTCGTGCATTGTTGGGCACCCGGGTGCAGGATGTAACGCCCCCTTGTGGAACGGAAAGGGCAACGTGCGCACTTGTTGGGTTTTCCATCTAAGCTGCGTTTTCGCTGACTGCGCTTTTTGAGGAAACGCCATGGTCTTGTGACGAGTTTACAACTTGTTGACTTTGTGGAACTTAAAATGATTGGCCCGACCTTCGCAACATGGTCCACAAGATGGCATTTTGCTATACAGGGGGGGTAACCTGGCCTACTAAAGAGTGAGTGACGAAGGGGTCATTTGACGCTATGGGCGCAGCAGAATTTTCCGAGCTCTTCACCCGAGGAGCTCAATATCTCACCCGAAACATGACATCGATGACCATCGCCCACGCAACCTGAGCAACATTTACAGGCGCCAGTCCTAAAACATACCTACTCCAAAAAGTTTCTTACTAACCGATAGTTCCAGCGCAAAGGGTCGGAAACGTTTGGTCCAAACAGTGCAACCCTTGCCGTGGGATGACTCTGTCGGACTTGGCAAATGAGACATATAATTTTCAGCGTCGGCGACAGCGGAGATTTGTGTATTGGAGAAGCTGTCAACATTAAATCCCTCGCGTGAAGGACCGAGAGTGACGGACAGGACATGCGCTCGTACGTGCTTCGGGATAAGAACCAGGCACTCGTCTGCTAGATCTCTTGCGTTTTTACGCATTGTAGTAAGTTCCGCCCGCTCGAGTATATGCTTATCAACGCTTGACTTCAACGTGGTGCACGAAGCATCAGCACCACATACAAATAACACCTTCGGCAAGCGTTCGGCATTTCTGAGGGATATGCCTTTTGATTGAGCATATATAGTCACCAGGGGTGCTGATGGCCTCCCCCACTTTAGTCGCCCATGTTATTATCACTGACATGGAACACAGCATTTCGCTGTTCTGTCGATTCTGAGTCATCTGCCACGTCTGGGAGCTGTAACGCAACACATCGTGCATGGGGTCTTACGGAGGAAAGGACGGTCAGACATATCGGAGTTCTCGAGCCACTTAGGAAGATCTAGATATTTCCGTAGGGCAACCACTTGAATTCAACATCTCTAGAACGCAGAAGGCATCATGTTCGTATTTTGCAAGTTTTGGTTTGTAGGTTATAGCCTCACCATCATTACTCCACGGCCACGGCTGCGCTTAACTCAGCGGGGACTCGGTGGCGTTCAGCAGAATATCATGTGTAGCGCTTGTGTGGTTGATGCTCCTTACGAGCGGTTTTGATATTACCATATTAAAGTATGGTGCAATGGCTCGGTCCCTAGTGTTACAGTTTGTTTACAGACAACAACGTTCTTCAAGATGCTTGCTCGCCGCTCACGCTCGCTTGCCGCACTTGGTCGAAGGTTTCCTGTCCAGATGAATTTGGTCCCATCCCGAGTCCGGCTACCTAACGGGGTTCACATAAGCCGCTCACATCCGCCACTCCGCACTGTTCTTCGACGTCAACACGTTCGTGGTCATCAGACGTATTAAGCGCAATGGGCAGGAGTACAGAAAATGTCTACTGGTACACTCTGACTACCACGCCTTCTCAGTGGCAAGTTTTGTGTTTGGTCGTGAAGAGCTCTGTGTCTCGCCTCGATTGCATAGACTCCTTCGTAAAGAGTGAACATGTGTTCCACATAACAGCGATAGCAAGCACGGATACAACAATGTGCGAACACATAACTGACGCAAACACGATGATCTTATGCGGAACATATGCGGAGAAGGTGGCCTGATACGATGTAAAATTGTATCTCCTGCCTCCAATGAGAACGTGTGAGTTGAAGTGACAGGAGTATTGAGGTCAAAGTGAGTAAGTATTCAATAACGGCCGAGACCGGAGCACTCCCATCAAACCCACGGCAAAAATAGTTACCGCGTCTGGACCAGAAGCAAACGCTCCCACACCAAGGTGGTAGGTTTCGCCGTCGTTGTTCATATTGTTGTGCAGACGGTAGTATTTGCAATAACTGATACCCCATTGGGAGCGCATGCTATCTTTTCTCCTGCTGTCCAGTTCTCAGCCGACTCGCCCATCACTGCAGCATATCGTGTATGACCTTTAGTTTTATTATAGTCGCGT
Organism: Undaria pinnatifida; assembly: GCA_012845835.1. Classification (NCBI taxonomy): domain Eukaryota; class Phaeophyceae; order Laminariales; family Alariaceae; genus Undaria; species Undaria pinnatifida. The sequence continues at coordinate 12,529,893 of JABAKD010000021.1, read as the reverse complement.
TTGACTGCAAACTACCGTGGTTCCGCAGTCCACCACTTTGTGTTCCCACGAAGTTCATTCAAGTGGGATGAATTCTCATTTTTCATTTGACCTGGTATCAGCAAGATACCGCATGTCGCCGGCTGGGTTGGCAATTGCCCGGTTCTGCTTTCTATTTTTCTTCCCACACATTTACGTTCCTGCTTCTGGACAAGCCGTCGTCACAGGAGTCGTTCCTTCTTCCCCCCGGTTATTGTCCTCAATTTTTATCGCGGTTCTCTGCCCAAGCCCGACCTCTCCGGCGCTCCGCGAATCCGGTTTCAAGTGTTTAACCCTGTTGAACGGACACGATGCCGGCATCACACTGCGGCATTCCAGCCGGGGAGTAGGGGGGGGGGGGGGGGGGGGGGGGGGGGGGGGTCAGGAATCCTTCTGCTGCGTCATGGAACGCGCTCTGTAAGCACCAACCTTCTAAGCGCCTGATGCATTCGAACGTAGATACACGTGTGTTGACCGTGATTAAAACCAATTAAATACATGTAGACAAACTCAACGAAGGAAGATGTACGCAAACGGGACTCCAACTCGTGGCCGCTCTACCTCATGTTCCCACCCACCCTTCCGTTAAAACATGGCCACAACTAAACACAGTAACGACTACTTCCATATCCAAATAGCGGGTGTTGGTTGACCAGAAATCTAGTGTATACTGTCAACTTTTTGACTTGGTTTTTTTATCGTCTTTAGGGTTGTGGAAGAGACATTGTTCTTTTTTTGCCAGATACGCTTATCGCGCTCTCCTGTAATCTTCAATGTAAGAAAATGTTCAGATTCCTGGCTTGGCCTGACCACCCCAGGGACTACCTCGTGTAAACCCAGGTTGTCCACGGATGGACAAAAATTTGACCTCATGACGGAGGTCTGCGGTGATGACCGCGGAACTTTCGTGGACTTCCGTAGGTGACGCCACGGGCCACCGTGGAAATCCACCGCATGTGCCACGGCTGATGGCACCCCCACGGCAAATGCCACGGTTGTCGTCGCGGTTCTGTCCGTGGCAAACTCCGTGATACCAACCATGACAACCCACCGGGGACCGCGGCAGTATCCGTGGAAATCGCCGTGGCGATTGCCACGGCCACCCGCATCCATTGCCACGGCAACGCCGCAGACACCCCGGATGTCCGAAGAATTCCACGGCAATTGCCATGACAGTTTCCGCGGACGTTCAATCGCAGCGATATCCCTGGCCATCCGCCGCCGTCCACGACCATTGGCACGGCAATCCACCGATAGTGATACACATCATTTTACATTCCCAACCAAGATATCCCGGTGACGTCATGAGGGGGTACTTCGACCGGCATTTCGTTTGGGTTAAGATTAGGGTTATGATTCGGTCCATGGCATTGAGAAAACAACAATATAAGACACCCGGCGTCCGCGGGCGTGGCCGTGGGTGTTGCCGTGGGTGTTTCTGTCGACGTATCCGTGGATGTTTGCGGACAAGTCCGTGGATGCCTCCGTGGGCGTGCCCGTGGGTGTGTCCGTGGGCGTTGCCGTGGGTGCTTATGTGGATGTTTCCAGCGGGGACCGCGGCCTTGCCGTGGGCGTTGCCGTGGAAAATTGATGTCGAGTGACGTGGAGATTGCCGTGGAGATTGCCGTGGAAATTGCCATGGCTAGTGCCTTGGGCCTCCAAAGTTTTCCGCTACATGCCGCGGCATTCCGTGGAAGCTCGTAAAATGCCCATGTCTGTGGAAGCCCGTTGAACGTCCGCCGTAGCCCGTGGAGTATGCGCCGGCTGTGCGTGGAACGCCGTGGGCATTGTCGTGTAATGCCGTTGACGTCCGTGGACACCGCCGCGGTGCTCCGCCAAAAAGACAAATAAAGTATATCCTCGGTAGTGAGCTAGAACACCAAGTGGTTTTGGAGGACATTCATTTGCTAGCCTGGAAGCGACGAGTTGCACCGAATACTGGTCCTGGGGTGCTTGTTTACCTTTCCTACAATCTCCTGCAACCCAGTTTCCTGACACAGGCATGCCCCCTTCTCTCCACAAAACACAAAACACCTTACTCATTTGTCTACTTTTTTCTTCTTGCGTTGCAGACAAACCTATCATATTCATTGAGTAGAAAAGCTGCAAGTACATGGACAGCGTTTATGTGTAAGTAACAACGCTCGGGTATCAGAAAGTTTGGCCTGGGTTCTGCCGACGAGTTTCTGCATGTGTAGCACTTCGCCCCAGGCATTCCGCCAGCTTGTTGAAGTGTGTACAGCAGTAGTGGGGAGTTTCAGACATTGGTGTGATTTTCCAGGTTTTCCATTTGGACTATTTCAGAAATAAGCTGGGCTCCTCGTACAAGTCCCGAGGTCAATCCGTGGCCCATATACAACTGCAGCATCGACCCTGCGCCAGCTGTCTGTTCCCAGAGGGAAGCGCGCGACTCTAAAGCTCCAAACGTTCATCACTAGTACAACTTAGACCACCAACCCGATCGATCTGATAGCTGACGTAAGTTGAAATCGTTTGGCAACATGTTCGAAACGTGCGCGAACTACAGTATGTTTTTTTCATCGCGTTCATGTCTGTGCATACAGATAGCCCGATTCGACTTTCGTGATAAAAGCCTCATAATCGTATTTATACGTTCGAGGACCCGACCTCAGACGTGACAACCATCCGTTGTTTTTTCACATTTTCTTCGCCCTCGAGCTCTCTTCTTGCAGAAGTTGATCGAGGGGAGGCTCTTATGATAGGGTGTAAGAAGCTACTGTCGATCCTTTGGTACGCGATCTTTGATCTGTTGGTACGCGATCTTTGGTGACGTATGAGACGAAAAAAAAAACAATAATCGGAGCATTCATTCTTTGTGTTGATGTATTGCCAGCTACTATGTCATACCTGTAGGTTCCATGTGGTCACCCTGATATCATATAATATTATAGTTTCCGCGCACAGACTGCCTACCATCACCCTGTTGACCCTGATAGCTACACTGTACGTAGTTGCAAGGGGAGTCGCCGACCTATATCCTTAATGAGGACACACAACCCGTAATACGCGCGATCGGAGTATCACTCACAGCTTGCAAAGATGAGTTTCTAGACAAAATATTCGATCTCACAGCTGGAGTGTTTTTTAATTTTTATAGTACGTAATAACAACATTCGTCGGATGAAATTCAAAAGCAGATTATTATGTGGATTGTGGATTGGCGGCGCGAAATGTGTATACCAGGTGCAAGTCATTCAACTACCGCATCCGGCAGAATACATCACACTCACATATGATTGCACACACATATGATTGCACACAACAAACAACATACAGCACCAGGCGATAACTTTTTTTATTCTATTCTCAAACAAAAAAGGTAATTTGCACTGGGATTACACAAGACAACACACCCCCTGAGGTTGCGCCGCATGTATTCAGAGGGCCCCTGCTACTGTTACCCTGGTGATACAGCATCTGTCCTGTGAGCCTGATCAATACACCCCTGTGTGCGGGGAACCACCCGCATGGAGGCCACCAACAACATGGACGTGGAAGGACAACATAATCCCGCCGCAGCTTACTCCGCTCCTTCGACAGCTGCTTCGACAGCTGCTTCGATAGCTGCTTCGACAGCTGCTTCGATAGCTGCGTCGAAAGCTGAGTCGACAGCAACTTTGACCACAGCAGCATGGGCTCGGCCGATGACGTTATTTCAACTTGAGGAAAAAAAATATACGCTTGTTGCTGCTGCTGGCGCTGCTGCTGCTACTGGCACCGCAACAGGCGCCAATGTGGCAGCCACTGCACTGAGTCAGCAAACCACACCCTTCTCAGGTGTGCGGCAGTGGCACGTACCGGTAATTTTTTCCGGCAGTTTTATCACATCTCCGCATTAAGTGTGCGGCAGCAGAAATTCTTTGCAAGCAAGTGATATCACACCACATTTTTATCACACCCTATCATTACCACACTCTCTGGACGTGTCAATTGTGCAGTAGAGTTCTCACACACGCAGCTTTATCACACCTCCTTCATGGGCTCTTCGACCACCACGTTCAATAAGATGGCACACCCCAACAGAATACCACACCCCAGCTGTAATTTGTTTTTGTAAAACTATTTGAAGGACGTCAGCCGTGTGTTCGACGAGTTTCTGGTCAATAGACTACTCATATTTGCAAGCTGCGTTTCAACTCCCAAATGTGGTCACCGGAGTGTGATTTTTTTTGTCGTATACGGGTACATTACCGTAGTGCTGAGGCTCTATCATAGACACAAAATAGCGCCTTCACACCAAAGACAACAAAACTTGCCCATCATCGCCAGCGTCAGGTCAGAGCGCGCAGACCACAGCTATTTCGGTGCTTGCTTGCCCTGATCGTTTTGCTTTCCTGGGCATCGGCCCACGCCGAGTTCTGTCTCGCTAACATCATAATCAGGGGATCCTTCTCCCGCCAAATCAAGAACCTGTCAGGGGTGTAGTTTGCCAACCGCTTTGAACCCACGTGGGTCTTGGCCTTTGCCCCCTTTCGTGGCGGCTGTTTTTCACGAGAAATGACCACGGCCTTTAGACTAGGGGATGCAGACCTTTTGCTCTAAGGAGAAGGTGGCATGGCTGTTGGGCGGGCAGGGCAGCTCCTGGGCTTGTGTGACATCGAGTCCTTTCTGGTCAACTTTGCCGATTTCTGAGAGAGTGCCTGAACTCCTACCTAGTACCTGCTTGTGAAATACCTCGTGTTTTTCACACTCCGGATGCCATCTCTTAAAACTACGCAGAAAATACAAGGGGCTGTGGTAACCCGTGAACAGAAATGTGGCGTATTATAAATTTTGAGGCGAAAAGCTTACCAAGGTATGTATTATCACCTTCGTTAAATGTAAAAAAAGTATCGAGTCCGAAACGCCCTATTACAATCCTCATAGTCTACTAATTGAATAAGTGAACGCCGGCTTACCGCATGTGCGGCCATCTAACCAGTACCAGGTGAACATGTCCGGATCTCACCGCATGTGTATCCCTTCGTCCCAGGTTCGCAAGAGGTTCCGGCTCCACACATGACGGCTTCTTCAGGGTTGCATTCTGAAGAACATACGCATCAGAAAGGGCCACCATACAGGTAAGGTTAACATTGAATCACCGACGTACAAGAATGTACCGTGAGACATCATTCGCGCAAGTAGCTGCGCCGGTCTTGACGCCTGGAACGGATGTTCCAATAGAGTGAAAACAACAGAGCAAATATTTTTGCGTCCAGGTGTCGATTCCTTTTCATCGTATGGAGGCAATTACCAATACCCGGCGTGTATCTAGGGTGAGAGGCTTGTGACCGAGAGATGCTCGTGAGTTGATCGAGTGGGCACCGGCAAACAGTACGGGGCGCTACCCAACACGTCGGCCCGACCTCAGATGCGTGTGCGCCAGACCCGTGACACAGAGCTGGGAGAAAACAATATTTAGATTGCTTTTACTTTCTAGCTTCCGATAAGATGCCGCATCGTCAAAACATGCCGCCCCCCGCTGGCACGTGCCTTCTGTTTTATGCCAAAAAAAGTCCATCATTCACACTGCTCGTCGACGTTTTGTAGATCGGGCGACCCACGCGGGACCAGCCTACCGAATAGAAAGGTCTCGGTGATGCCTTCGTTATACCCTATGCCCCAACAGGCGACGCGTCTTCTATACAACCTGTGCACTGTAGCCCGATTCGCAAGACATTTTTTGTGTGCTCGACAGGTCTCCCCAACTTGACTGAAGAAATGGCAAAATTCGTTTGAATTACAGCTGTGCTGTCGGATCTCGCATTCCTTAAACTCCTTTGGCATAGGATAGTTTATCGCGTTAAGCATGATATTCGAAAAAGGGTCAGTTTTTTATCACTGATAAGTATCTAGACTATGCCTAAATCAGGAGTAAATCGAGACACAACTACCATAGTAGAGGTGCGCCATTTGTGATGGAACTCCCCATATGAACAGCTCTATGCCTCAACAGAAAGCCGATCAGAGAATACTGAAAGTGCAACAAACCCGTGGCCCTGGCATACGAAACAACCATTGTTTCCTAAAAAACAAGAAAAAATAGTTACGACAATGCTAGGTTAAGGATCCTTGTCATGAACAAAATTGATTGGCCGAAAGAGTGTTACCTTCATCGTACCACCCGTCGCTCAGCAACCATGTGTGCGCTACTTACTGCCGCGCCAACTTCACCGACCAAACGGCATAATACACGCTGCTAGTTTCTGACACGGAATAGCCTCGCCGACGGCATGATCGCTTAATGTAATAGACGAAGGCCACGGTAGGTGTGCCCCGCTGTTGTACCCCGCCTGAATCCTGGATATGGGAAAGTGAACGCGAACGGTATTAAGAATCCCATATCCTAGGTCTACATATGGCACTGTTGAAAAACGGTGGAGTATGCACACGGTCGTTGGTAGGTCTTTAGTCCAGGCCCCGCGCTGATCCGAAAAGTGGGCCAACGTAATATACCCCTATGAGTAGCCCGCCTTATTACGTTGGTCTCTTCACTCCGGCTAATTAACGTGCAGGTCTACCCTATAGAGCTACTGCCGCTATCGGCTAGATCGCAAACGTCGAGGAAACAGGACACCTCTTACGAACGTAGCGAGTCGGGGAGTTCGCGGGTCCTCGAACTCACGGTAATGGCCCGGTGTCATAACGACACCCACAGTTCAATCGAAAACACAACGTGTGGGGTAGTTCTCACCACACGTCCCGTCGTTGCGTATGTCTCCCAACTCCTCGTCCGCCGTGAAGTAGTGGATCCCTGCCCCTTGGCTTAGGTATACGATGAGAAGACATGCGCCGATCCATAAAATGTCAAATAAAGGTATTCCATATCAAACCATCACGACAGCAAAGCATCGGAACACGTAAACATAAAGTATTACAACCTAAAGAAACCAGCACTTCCATCTGGGGCAGTATTCCACAGTGTACGTATTATGACCATCTTAACCAAAGTACAAATTTGGGTTTCACAGCCCTTGTTCACAACCCTTTGTATGCCGAACTGAGCATAGAACAATGCTTTACAGTCGAGAAACACCAACGTTACTAGCGAAGCGAACGCGCAGCCTGGGCAGGGGTGCACCACACCCCTGATTCCGCCTAACGGGTAACGGGGCACATCGATAATATACACACGATATATTCTACTGATGAGGGCTTTTACGGCACCCGGCCACACCGTGCGCACTTACACGTGCTACCGAAACTACTCTACGGATCCACCTGAAAATTGCTGGGGGTCTGGGCCTGAGGAGCCCCATACCTCGCCCAAACCCGACCTCGATAAACGTCGCCATGTATCGTCCAACGCTACTAACAGGCCCATGGTTCCAACAACTAACACAGAAAAAACAAAACACCAAACGGACGGTTGGAAATTTCCTTAGCTGGTGAACCCCGTTGATCTTATTTTTCACATTTAGACAAAAAGCACCACTTCTGTCGAAGCGCGCCTTTACTCACACTGCAGGAATGCATTGAAGGCCAGCGTTCCCCTCAAGGGTCCTGTCGGAAACGAGCAAACGTGGCAGCGGTTGGGGCCAGGAGGAGGCTAGAATCAAGCAGGTGGGAGGGTAGCAAAGACTAAGGCTACGGTAGAGGGGATACCCCGCTTCACATTTCTGAACGTTACGGCCTACGCCCTACAAAAAAAACAAAATGGTACGAAATTGTTTTTCAGCATTGAAAATACCATGGAATTGAATTGATGCACAATACTTACGAAATACGTAAAAGTACGTGAATGTGTGGTGAACTTAATTTGTATTCTCCGCCACCCACCGCCGCATTTAAACAGTGTCCGAGGTTACCATAGGGGAGGGGTGTACTCAAAACTCAGTTCGTGCATGGCCGCAGTTGTGTGACCCTAAACCCCCGCGTCACTACTACCATGCCGGTCCGGAACACGCCGGGTTTTCGCATATAAAACATAAAATATTTCTCTAGCGCAGCGCGAGAAAACAATTCCATGATCAGCCATCCGCGCGCGTGCTTCTTAGCCGCTCCAGATTGTCTCACGGTGGCTACTGTAGTCAAACGCCGTAGTCTTGGCATGAAGTAACACGTTGTGGCGCTAATTTCGTCAGAAGATGAGCGCCCCACACATTGCATCGTTTCAGCAAACGCACCCAAAACCAAGGCTTCAGTCTTCGCCCCGGCAAGCTGTACATCACGCTAATAATCGCAGCAAGGTGTTCGACGTGTGTCTGAAATCCAACAGCAAGGTCATGTGCAAGACGCTATTGTCCCCGTGGTCACACTCCTGTGCAGTATACCCACACCGTACAGACCCAAAACGCGTGCTCAACTCTGATCGCTAGGTAGTGTTGGTCAAAACCGTCTGGAGGTACGCCGGCTAGATGCTACAAATACACGGTACTCACAGAACGTCAACCCTGGCGATATCGTTGAAGAGTCCATCCGGCAAGGTCGTGAGCCTGTTGCTCCGCATATGCCTGAGCACGAAGGCACAAAGTGTTGATAAGTTCCAAGGCCGGATCATATGACCGGTCCACGGTGAGATGATAATATTTTGGTGTACGTTGTTTGAGAGCACAGAGAAATGGAGAGAGAGCTGAGCTTAGGCTCGTAGAGCCGTTTTTAGAAGGCTCCCAATCCCAAATTACGAAAGCACGTGTCGTAAAAATCTCCCTGGGGTCTATCCAACAAACCCCTTTCACAACATGTAACCCTAAGCTGCTGTTCAAGCCAAGCTGGCGCAGGGACCACCATAGAGATGGAATCCACCGGAAACGGCGGACTCCACGTGTTTCAAATGCAAGTTGTAGAAACGGACCTCAGCTGGACGTCCTTGTTGTTTGTGTGTTGTACTGAGTATGCAAAACCTACACATATACGTTTCCAATATCACATGCTCGGGTTACCTGAACATGACATGCCACACTGCACCCCAACCCTATAATAACGATCTACGAGAACAGCACCGGCAACAAAATATATTTAGTCAGGCGGTTCATTGCCTTCATCGTCGCTAGGTTATGATGTAAAGGCCGCACAAGGTTGAGAAACCTTGTGGCAATTTCTGATACGTTGGCGTAGAATAGGTTGACACTTGGGTTTAGCGGCGTCTCGCGGCGTTGTGGTGATATTCTTCGACTTCTTCGTTCAGGGGTGGTTTCATATATATTGGCGTAATTAGGCGAACAACTGGTCACTCCTGGCCGGGAGACATAGCACTGACGTCCAGATGGTACTGAAATCTTGATTGCCTCGGATGAAGGTCTACAGGTCTCCTCAGTGGAAGATCCGTGGTGTACTGGCAACTTGCGCAATGCTTACTAACAGGTGTTACTGCTTAGCATAAACGGATATGGCTGATTAGAGTTAGCGACTGCGGCGCATGCTAGGGTACCATCTTTTTCCTAATACTCCTCCTCACTAGAGGAACCCAATACCTCACAAAAAGAATGGCATTTTGAGCAAAATGAGAGTGCAACCAGATAATATCCTAGGCATGTATCTAAAAATATCGACACGAAGAATATATTTCCGGTCATTCTGGGTTAAGGAGCTATCGAGCGTCGTCATGCACACACCGAATTCGCCTAAAGGTGCTACCTCCATCGTAGCACGCGTCCGGGGTTGATGACCGTGGAGCCGACTTGGCACACTTCCGTGTATTCCCACGCCGCGTCCATCTCGGGGTGTTCTTTACGATGTTTTTGAAAAACATACAGTAGAGTAGTAGCTGATCTCCTGCCTCGTGCGCGGCCCGTGGCGATGCTGCGCGCTAGACTTTCCTCTTTCGGGAGGGAGCCAACGCCGTGCATAGACTATTCCAACCTCCAACGTGTCGACGCCACGTTATTAGAGTGATGCTCGGCAGGACCACGTTTGTGTTGACCACCGCGAACCCCGCAGCAAAATATAAGGCAACCTTTTACAATGGCACGACTACCGAAGTATCAATTACATGTGGGAAGAACAAAACGTTCGAGGTCCTCGTCACCAACGTCCACAGTGTACTTAGATATGTCATAATGTGCGTGGTGGAAAGAACGACTAACCCTATATCACAGGTCGCATTTAATGGTTTTCATGCTCAACCCGGGGGGTACATCACGCCCTTTGTGCCGTGCCGATAAACCGTAGCGTGCACGGCAACCAAATAGAACTATTAAAAAAGCTCGATCGTACGTCTAGCCTACAATGTACCGGCATTTTGCAAAATCCCAACCCTTACTCACAGGCTAACCGACACGCCGTCCATCCCTGCAAAGACTGCAGCAGGAAAGCCTACCAGGTCGTTTTCGTCAAGATTCCTGGCGGGGGGGGGGTGACAAGCAAAAGTCGGTCCGCGTTAAAAAGGCGTCGGTATTGATTCAAGAACGGCAGCCTTACGTGCGCAGATCATGTCTAAAGCAGCGAGATATACATGCGCCCGTTTCGTCGGGCGGGGTTCGCCACCTGCGCCCTTGGGTAAGCCATGGCATCGGCTATGCCGAGGGCTCTTCATCATGGGGGAAGAAACCCCACGGGCGGAGTGGTCAACCGATTTAGCCGCATTCCCGGAATGGGATCACTTGCGGCAAACGTGATCATATTTGGGGTCTTCTTTTCCAGTGGCTCTGGGGTCACCGCCGCGAGAGTCACTTCTGTGTTGCTTGCTGTTTTGAGTTTTCGTGCTGCTACAAGTTTCCATGTGAATCCGCATCTACAACGGAACCGTGAACTACACTGCGCCGAAACGACCACCTAAAGAGTGTTCGTCCGTGAGGTGCATAGTCACTCGTGCAAGACTGCCGCAAACCCGGTAGTGAAAATGGAGGTACCTCCCTTGCCGCACCTTTGGTTGGTTTTTGCAACCGACACTCCTATTCCGACGACGGCACCTTTCGGCTCATAGTGCGCACGTGGAGTGCTTCACTCGTTTGGGTTTCGACATCGTCCATCAACTCACACGATTTTCAGGGAGTGGCAGCCCTCGAAGAGTCCATCGGGCAGGGTTACCAGGCTGTTTTCGTAGAGATATCTGGCAGAGTGGGCAAGGCGAAGCGAATCAAGGCGTTCCATCGGGTGCAAAGTGAAGAACATTTGTACTAGGTAGAATATTGAAGCTTCCCGGCAGTATTCCGCCCACCAGATTACCGGAACTCTCTAAGGGTGGTAGCAGACCCGCCCCGACATACCACCGCCCCCACCAAACCCCAAATAGTGTCAACTGTTAGTGTACAATCACCCGCCAATGGCCAGCTACTCGATATTCCTCTTCTTATGGATTTTAGTACAGAAAAAAACCTTAAAAAAAGTGCACGCCCACAAGAATACCAATTGCCCAACGACAAACACCGGTTACCAATTACCTTGTTTTTATTTCAGACCTACTCTTTCATTGAAAAGTCCCTCGAGATATTTCAAGAGAGGCACTGATTAACACACGACCTCCCGTTAAATAACAGACTTCCTGTTTACTGCCGCTCTCGTGGTTGATGGCCTAAGAGGGGGGACGGGACGGTTTGTGGGCATACCCTCGCACAGTCACCACCGACAATCGTGAAAATATACACTCAACCGTGCACTGCATGTTCACGACCCCCCTCAAGCTTCTCACATGAATGTCACGCTCTCGAGGTCGGAGAAAATCCCGCTAGGCAATGCGGTGAGGTTGTTGTGATACAAAGCCCTGAAAAAAAGAAAAGCGACGTAGCACCAAACGTGGAGCACATGGGCGTCCACGATTCGGTTAAGCACGGCTGACAAGCCAACCTATACACTTAGGCGGACGGTCACAAAGAAAGCCTATTTGAATATCTGGGTTGTGAAAACCCAACTGCGCCCAATGGATATTTGGTCAATCGAAATATGTTTTGCGTCTTTCAAGATAAGCAATTATGTCTTTGTACTGTTTTTGTAGTGATCCTTTGACTTCCATTGGTCAAACAGGTGCACTGTATGTTGATTGTAGAAGTACGTGCCACGTAGGCAACTAGGTACTGGGGACTTGTGTCTTTCCTTAGAAACACCAATGTTTTCAAAATTCAAAGATATCCGGCGCAGCCACTCTTAAATCGATATACCAGTCACATGTGCACAAAATACAAATTAGATAAACCAGTTTGTGCGTCGCGAATTATTATGGAGTTGCGGTATAATTATTGGCGATTGACATAACTATCGACGAAGAAAAATAACGGAAATAAACGATTGACGAAGTCCTCTTAAAGGCATGTGCGAGCACAGAAGTTCACAGAAGTCGACCGAAAACAAGAACAGAATCTAAGGCAAAGTATGGAACACAAGAGAAAAAAGAGTCGAAAAATATAAAACGATCAGAGCATAAGAAGAAACATAAAAGAGCAGGGCATCCGACGCTTTACAGCACGGACGTAGACAGGGCAACGATCAGTCAAGTGGTAGCTTCTCCACGAGATCATTGTTTCAGCTTATGGTTAAAAGCACAGCGTGTGCTCTTTCGAAGTTCGCCAGGCCGCTGATAAGTACGCAGGATCATGAGCAAAACTCACAGCTGTGTCACGCTGACAAGACCGGAGAAGAGGTTTGCCGGCAAGTTCGTCAGGCCCAAGAAGCCTAAGCCCCTGGCAGATTGACGGAGTCAGGCATCGAGCGGGCGCAGGGCTTCGATTATTCTTAAACCGGTGCTGTTCGTAGGAGTGATAGCAGTCGTTCCAGAGTTTTGGTTACAGCTCGAAGGGTCTCTGTGCGGTGTGAAGTATGTATCGCGCGGGGGAGAGAGCAGGTTTACAAGTGATAGAGATTTTCTTTGCCTTCAGGCGTACAACCACCCGGGGAGGCCTGTCCGTGAAAGGTCTAAATTGAGTCAAGAACATTCGTAAAAACCAGCTATCTATCTGTATCACGCCGGCATCAAGCATGGCCAAGCACACCACCACGGCATTATATCATAGCGATCTCAAAGGGGGGTGTGGAATGACTGAGTAACGCGATGTGCGCGACACTGAGTTTCCACCCTCGACCCTTACTTACAAGTGGGTGAGCTCCGTCAGTCCCGCGAAGGTGTCTTCCGGGAAGGTGCTGAGGGCATTTACAGTGGGAGTAACGAAGTAAGAGAAGTACCTGTAATAAAGAAAAAACGTAACAACCGTTCGGGAGTGTAGCGGTGGCAGCAACATCTTAATCCGTCGTGATCAATGTTTTCGTAGCGTTACGTATCAAAACCGCAGTTTGAGTCCAGGGCAAGTGCACGGAGTGGAGTCAGCGGGTGTGATCGGAGACGCGTCGAAATGTCCGAAAGAGCGCGATTTTCGGCAAGCGGTTTGTGAAACAGGCAAGCACGCCCGCGATTCCCGATGCACCGGATTAGCGACGCCCGGCTAACGCATGACTTTTTTCGATGCATCTCTACTGGAAACGGTCGCAACAAGGATTGTGATGCAGTACTTACAGTTCCTTTAGGTTGGTCTTGCCGAAGGTTTCGAAGCACGCAGGAAGGTAAGGTAAGTCGTTGTCGACCAGACCGCATTCTTCCAGCCGCCTGTGGTGGAGGGGGCGAGGGTCAGGAGCAACTCCGGTCTTAGGTGGCCTCCCTCAAGAGGTCCAATTTGTTGCCCTCCGTGTAGCATACATTAATGCTACGATAGGGATACAATCATTTCTTCCACGGCTCCTCGATGGAAAAGTGCTGTCTAACTCGACACAACTGCGTGGGGAGAACACGAAAACCCGACCGTGAACAATTGCATGGCCTACGTATAATCTAACATTTCTGTGAAGCTCAAAGCCGTCTTCCAACCATATTCGAAATAGTTGTTTTTTCTGAAGAGCCCCGTCCGTGATGAACAGTGTGGCTAAGGCGTGCTAACACCGTCCCAGCATACCACGGGATACCCGGGAGATTGGGATGATCTGGCATTGGAACAACGAAAGGTCGTGGAGGGTCTGAAGCGTAGGTCGATATAAGACGAGGAGGTAAAGACGCCGTTTCGTGCTGAAATGAAAGCTTAAATTTGACGCTAGTGCTGAGTCCTGTTTGATGCTGCGCTGGATTACATCCAAAGGCCAGCTGGGAACAATTAAAACCGGTATCGCTCCCAGCTATCGTTGACACTTGCTCCCGACGACATTGTGCAACGTTCCATACGCCCTCCCACGTCCCCTGTACTCAGAGCATCAGACTACCGCAAACAGCTTCGGGACTCCTCTTACATGGAGTTGAGACCCGTGAAGGCGCACTTGTACTGGTCGCTGTCGGGGTCGAGGCAGGCGTTTCTACCTGGCAATGGATCGACACGTACCAACGGGAGGAATTAGCTGGCGCGCTTCTCCGCTGAGACGTTTACGGGACCTGCTTTATGTTGGACTTGTTTAGCATTGTCGCGTATGGTAACGTATGGTCACCAGGACCGGGGAATTAAAATACAAGCGTGAACGAGCAAAGTATGATCACCACGGTGAGGATGATATGGGCAAAAATCCTCTCCGTCATGTGTTCCAGCTTACGCGAGGTGTTGTAGATATATCGGGTTTAGCCAGTGCGATGTCCGTGTTTGTTTTTATGATTATCTTAGAGCATTTTTTTCTGTCCCACGGTCGGTGGCCACATATTACGTCCATCTTCAAGACGACAATCAGGACGAGCATGGAGTTTGCAGATGATGTGATTGGGTAAACACAAGGTTTTTCAGTGAAGTAAGTACACACAACGATACCTCCTCCTTGAACATTGTCGTCGTCGTCGTCACCATCCCGCACGCACTGGCCTTCACAGACCTCGTCTCCCGTGGAATCGTCGCACGCGTTTCCAAAGGTGTTGCAAAGGACTTCTATTGAAGCTCCCGCTTCCGCGCTAAATGGGAAGCCGGCTCCGACAAAGCGACACACGGAGGGTACTCCTGCATCGCAAATAGCGTCCCAAGTCTCCTCGCAGTCACCACAAGAGTAGAGACGGCGAGTGGGGCCCATGGGAACCGTCCGGTTCCCAAACGTCAAGCCGTCTTCCTCCCACTCTTTTTGGGACAGTTCGCGCCAACTGGGGGACGTCAGGGTAGCTCGGTAGGTATCTTCATCGTACTCCACCTTGGGATGTTGGAGTGCGACAACAGAAGCGGGGGATGCTGAATATTTCAATCAGAAACCGACGCGATAGAGATAACCATAATTTCACCACCAAACTATTTCTGCCCGGCGAGGGATGTTGAAGACAGCAATTTACCCAGATTCGTCGAGTATTACCACCCTTGCAAACTATTTCTGTTGAAGACAGCAATTTACCTACATTCGTCGAATATTGCCACTCTTGCGCTTCGCAAACTATTCGCGAAATTCCTACTGTAGTCTAGAGACGGTAGCGATACGTGGTGCGATAGAGGTAGCACGTTCAAACACTTGTTTTTAGATCGTGCTTCTTAGCCCGAAAATGTATAATGCCGTTCTTGTTTAGCGCGAAACACTACGTAACTTGATTTTTTCCGGGTCGCGCACATTTGAGATAGTATAAGTCAACTTTGCGTGTGTGTGAGGCGTATAGCTCCTCACGTCAAGAGCTCCAACATGCTGCACCCTCGAACGTAGCACGTGCCCCTACGACTATTCACCGGGGCACACTTCCATTGTTGCTTGGATCCGGCTTCGAGGGGGGACGTAAGCAATTGAAGAAACGAAGGGGTGCGCAGCTACCCCAGCATAATATGGAAAAGACTTCAGTGCTACCTGAAGAACAATACCACGTCATAGGCCCACAACAGAATACTGTACTTCGAAAAACCACCGGTAATAAAAAACCTTACGACTCCGTCCATAGGCTAACGAGCCCCGCCATTCAAACCCCGTTTACGCCAAAGTAGGTGCTGTCCACGTCGTGGCATGCGTCATGTAAATACCAGTCCGACCTTAATCATAGTAAGGTCGATAGGAAAATAGATAAATGCAAGCTCGATATGGAAATAGGACCATCGCGTGCTGCTATCGTAATCATAAGAATCGAAAATGATCGTATCTCCAAATCACCTTGACCAA
Organism: Undaria pinnatifida; assembly: GCA_012845835.1. Taxonomy (NCBI): domain Eukaryota; class Phaeophyceae; order Laminariales; family Alariaceae; genus Undaria; species Undaria pinnatifida. The sequence continues at coordinate 12,513,924 of JABAKD010000021.1, read as the reverse complement.
GTACTTGAAAAGTGCATTAAAACATCCATCCATCGGCTGACCCGGGGACGTATAATTATCATCTCCCCTACCTAAGAACTCGGCGTTTTGCATATTTTCAGTTCTTTTTCTTATCGATCATATATTCGTTGTCGGACTGGCGAGCATACTATAATTCGAAATATGAAATACCCTGTTAATAGTACACCGTGGGCATTATTTGTAAGGTAAACAGTCTATAATATGTCTTGCTGCAACTTTCCAGTTTCTGCACAAGCCGAGGAACTCTTGCGGCCCCTTGTCTTCCCTCCGATGCGAGCCTTCACTTGTTTAGCATTGCGCCTCTTCCGCTCGGAAGATGCCTTCCACCGTACGTAATCGAACTGTACTGGACCTCAACTGGGAAAAGAAGCAAACGTTGTGTAACGCGCGCGCTATGATAGAGGTAGCCCTCTTCGTCTGAAATGTTTTCTGAACGACAGGGCTCCTTAACCCAAAATCGTCGGGAGAAGGCCATTGTTTTCCATTACTCTCGTCGTTTACCTAGTCCATGGGTTTTTTTCTCCAAGTCAGTTTGTGGGAGGCGGCTTAAGCTCCCAAGGTGAGGAAACCTCAGATACAAAGTGTTGCCCCTCTATCGTAGCACACGCCGTTAAACGAACCCCATGACCCTGCGGAGATACCAATGTCAAACACGCAAGGCTTTCCTGCGACATTTGGACTGGTTCGTCGTTGGAGGAGCAACTCCACCCAGAGGAAACTTTGGCAAGAGCTAGTGTTGCACGCGTGTGACACCTTGACCCCAACAGTTGTGGTCGATGCCTCTGTTTCAGAAGTTATCTTGCACCGTCAATACACGTGGGACGTGCCGAGACAGGGCTGACGAATATTCTGTAGGCGTCCACGATACTGCCGGGCTGCTTTCAGGGTCTTCTCAGCAGAGAGACGCGATTCAAAAAATTCAGTTGTTGGCCGGGGCAAAGACCTCCGCAACCGAGAAGCGTAATAAAAACGTGTCCCACCTCTTCCGTGTTCTATAGTACTAGACTATAGACTTTATCCTACCCCTATTCCCACGAAGTGCCGAATTTAGGCCGGAGATACGTACAAGTATGAGGGGTATAACTTTTATGAGTGCCGTGCGTAACAAGTTCGTCGAACTCACGGATGACGTCCTTGAAAATTAATTATAACATGCTGCTGAGAAGAAGGATATATTACAGTCATGTATATATTTTCCATTACATTTATTATCCTCGCACTACTCTCGCCCTCCCTCCCAGAAGTAACTCATGTCCGGGGTCAGCGGCCCCTTCTCCCCCGTCCCCACCACGGGGCGTGCATTCATTGTTATCGCGAGAAGCGTTCAGCACTTATCTTTCCTCTTCGACTTGCGTCGAATCGTACCTACCCACGCTGCTATTAATTGGCGCTCTCAGCAGCAGTTGATCCGCTTTTCTTTTGCATTTTCGCCATGAAGCTAAAATCGCACCACGTGGGTATCGGCCTCAAGGATCAACGCCAGAAGTATTCGGTGTAACCACTAGATCACAGGGGCGACCGGCCACTGCAGTTGTGTGTGTTTAATACCTGGTATGTTATTTTCAACGCTGACGAATCATAACAACGTCATGCCTTGGGATTTAATACGTATGGGGTGAAGCACGTGCAGTAACTATTTGTATAACAATCCACGCTGTTCATGCTTACCCTGACAACATATGTACCACATATAAAAGAGCGGTCGATGTATCCCGCAGCTTGCAAAGATGAGTATCGGCCCGAAATATATAATATGTCGAAAGCACAGCTGACGTGTTTTGAAGAACGTTTTTTATATAATTCCATGTCGGTCCATTCTATGAAACCGAACCGCAAAGATCAGGCGGCCAATCGCAGAACAGGCTCTGAGTCACTGAGCTAGGATGTATTTGAGTTCCCCCCCTAACGTAGCCTTCGCCTGGAAGGTGGCGGCACTCGTTGTGCCGCTTGTCTGGGCAACTTACTTTGTATTTTTCAGTGCCGATCCTCAGTATCTCCACGATGCCAGTTGCGTCAAAGTCGAAGGTGTTGCGAACGTTCCCCATGAAAACCACCCGGTAGGGTCTGTTGCGACCGTCATCAAAGTAGACAATGTTAAACTTGATGTTGTCCTCGGTCACGGAAACCCTGTGCCTTACTCCCGATGCGCCGACCGACATGATCGACGTGGCCATCGACATGGTCACCAAGAAGGAGGCGATCGCCGCAGGGACGTACATCATGGCTCAGCTTGTGTCTCAGGTATTCCTGTGCTGATGTCGACCCTGCGTTCGATAATACCTGAGACACTGACGCGAAACGCCTCCCATCGAATAAGTACGTACGGAAATCCAGAACTATGCTCTGCACTCCCTAGGGAAACATGGAATCAGCCATCAAATTGGGCTGTTTACTTCTAACAGGAAGGAACTTGTTATCTTGAATGCAAATGATACGTCGCCACAAGCAAAAAATATGGAAGTGGGTGCGAAGAAAGAGTGTTCACGCTCCGCATTCTACTCGCATGGCGGATGTCTTTTGGAGGTCTGTCTTCTCCGCAAGCTGTCATCACAAGCATAGGTCCTTGCCTTTTCCCCCGCCCTCGACGCATTGCTAGCTTATTTCGTCTATGGGGTTCATCGCTCCGTCTCCTCGTCGGCTCCATCGATATTCGCAGCAATGGAAATTATGCTACAGTGAGTACCCCGATGTAAGAGCGACCCGTGACAACCCGAACCATGCGCGCTTGACCGAAAAGGCGCTCCTCTCTGTAGTGGGCAATACAACACACAAACCCTTAGGTGGGGCGGGACATACCGAGTTGGCCGCTCTCAACTGCCAAATGCTCTTAGCTCGGGTGCTCTTAAATACAAGTACCCACTGTACAATTGTTTGAATTTTGGACTGTACTGTACTGTGTAGACTAGAGCGTACAGCATCTACTTACGTGTACCGTGTGCACGAGTCGGCAGGACTTTGCTACTAACCAAACAACATATATGCAGCGTTCGTCGACTTTTTGTTGTATTTGCTAGGTTAGATGGCGTGAGGTGGGAGCCAGAGCAAAATTCCCCTGGAGACAACCCCTGAGGGCCCAGTCGATGTGCAGTCCGGAGGTAGTGGCCACGGTAACATCCTTGCTGTATTTAGGAACGGCAAAGCTACGGGCATAAAACATGTCGCAATCACTCACTCGTTTTCTATCACAGCTATCGGTCACTCGCGTCCGTGCATGGTACCCGGTGAGAAAGAGCGACTAAAAAAAATGAGGGCCAAACATATTTCACCAAGCCACTTAACTTACTTGACGCGTACACGTCGTGTTGCTCGCGACGGCAGCAAAGAGAAAGACAGACTGGGCTGGAAACGAAACACCCAGCGGTTAACCGTTTCTCACCCTGAAATGTATCACCGATGAACTGCGATGAGCTTCGGTTGGCCAGAACACAGTGAGATATCTGTTTACCTGCGCACCGTAGCAGCGCTCAAAGTGTGAATCCGCGAGGTAAGTTTCTTGCAAAGTGCCATATAGTCAGTCGTCGACGACGCATAGTCTATAATATAGAGCCGAATATTTTCAAGACTTTTTAGGGGATAGTTTATTCGCCGTATATATAGCATTGCTGTTCGTTCTTCTGCCGCGTTTGTTGAATGATCCTGGAATATTACCTGAATGCTTAGACTACACTAGATCTTGACCTGGAATCAACTTCACTGCTGTGCTGCAGCCTCACAGTTTAGTAAAGTCATTAGATTTTGCCTTCACTTTTGACGTTGATATCATAGCATGATTTGATATCATAGCATGATTGGAACAAGCCGAACACAATTTCAGAGGGCAAATGGAATAACAGTACAAGTATAAGTATTAGTCTATGTACGGAGCACTTGTAGACCGGTCGCTCCGGTGGTCTAGTGGTTACCCTCGAATGCTACCGGAGTTGGTTTTGGGGTTCCAATTCCGCGTGGGTGTGTTTTAAGAGAATTTTTGCTAAACAATACAACCAAGGAATACACTGTTGTGGACGCCTAGCAGCGTGGGCAGGCAATTCGGCCGGAGTCAAGGAGGAAATAAAGAGCTTTGATATTCTTGCAATACAAGTAAAATCGCGTACCTTGGTGGGAAGGGGAAGAAGAGCCTTCGTAGTGCCCCCGGATCTGGGGTACCCCTGGTGAGGGAGAGAGAAAAAGAAAACCGCTAAGATAATACATGGAATGAGCAAATAAAACCCAATGCGGTATTCGACTTGTTCCTGCATTCCATCTTCGTACGCCACACGCTGTCACCTCAACGTACATTACGTCTTTGACCATGCAACCACGTCTATGGAGGGAACTGCCTGAAGTCAAGCTGGGGTGGGATGATTTTTTCATAAGTCAAAGAGCTAACAGCTTGCTGCTCCTTTTTTGCTCGTTCCAACTCTCACACCTACGTGCACTACCTTGCGCTTTCCGCGAGTCAACGTTTGCACAGGAAAAGTTTCTACGAGTGCGAGTACGCAGCCGAGGTTGCTCGAATCAGTGAGTCAAGCACATTTTACTTACCCGTTACGATGATATCCCAACAATGGGTCATCGCGGACGCTATGGACCAGACAACGTATTGAATATGGTGGGGCGACTCCAGGTTCGAAAACAGAAGCGTCAACATCAGAAGCGTTAAGAGCAAACTTTTTAAGTACGGTGTTTACTTTCAAAAACCTGAAGAGTCGATTATCATGTTGTTCGTTGGCGCTGTATCAGGGAAGACCCTTCTCAACAAAAAGTGTTAAAAGCTGCGAAATTGAATGGAAGTTTAGCACCTAGTATCGCAGCCTGGGGGGGGAGGGGGGGGGGCATGATCGTCGATCAAGTATATTATTGTAGTGCAACCACGCCGTGGGGGTAAGGGCTGGCCTCGACGTGCAAAGGCAGTATGTATTTTACGTCGTAGAGATGAAAAAAAGACACGTGTTGGAGGAATGTATTGTACCGCAGAGGTGCATCAACCTTCGTATTTTCTGAGGCTCCCGACTTGAAGAGGTCGACACCTAAACCCGAAACTGTTTTTGAGCAAACTGAGAGGTCAATCTGATGAACGAACCTATTAATATGGGGCCCAGGTATACAACAAAATCAAATTGCTAAACAAAGAATGGCGTTCTGTCCATTTTGTGTTAAGGAGCCGCGTCGCGGTGAAACTATTTTTCATCAACAAGTGGGATACCGCGATCGTAGCACGCCTCTAGAATGGTCGAAAACAGAAATGAGTAGGTGGGGTACGGTAATCTGTTATCGTTATCGAAGAGAGAGAGAGGGTTCGAACTAGGGGTGGAACATTTTGTAGCGAGACTCCACCTACGTGATATTATTGTAATTGGTTATTGTCGGGTTTGTTCAATTGATAAGCCAGATCATATTTGATGAAAAAAAAATATATAAATACACTCCAGCTGTGCGGTCGGGGATTTCGACAAAACCTGTGTTTGTAGCTGTGTGTGATACTCCGAACGCGCGTGTGACGTGGGGTGCTCATCCCCATGAAAGACATTGGCCGGCGAATCTTTTTCGTGTAACAGCCACTACTACTACAGCCACTACTACTAGTGAGTACTACTACTAGTACCAGGGCCAAAAGTGTGAGGCAAACACATTCAGTCCTTAACCCTATTGGAGCCCGGGTGTTGGGACCAAAGACATGGCAAACGCGATGTTGTCCACCGTCTCCTTCAGTGCGCAGCAGTACGAACGAATACGATCATGTCGTGCAAATTGTCGCACTGCTACAGTTCAGACACGAACCGTGTTTCCAATAGCCAAGCAGCCCGCGTTTTTTCCAGACCGCCGATACTAAGTAGCTGCAGACGTCAGCTTCAGTGGCCAAATTCTTTCCTGAAGTTCCGGGGGGTTTAGTCAATTTTGCGTGCACAACATTTTGTAGCTGATAGGGCTTCCGAAGCAAACAACTATCCATAAACGCAGGAGTAGCATTCCTGGCCGTGGGTTTCGCCAGTGTTACTCGTTATCAAACACTTGCCTGAAGAATTGGGTCCATCTGGCACTTTTAGTTTTTTCTCCAAGTCCGATTTGTTTTGCCGGGGTTTTGGACCAAGCCTACGACGACAGTGGTATTGTTTCCTACAAAAACACCCGACACCAAAGATACTTGTTCCACAGTTTCTTTTTGCATCTCCACGTTTGCTCACAGTAGCCTTGTTTCAACGGGGCGTATTTGTCACCAAGGCTGCGATAGCGGGTAGCCCCTCATTCTTTCATTACCAGGTTGAGACCACTCGCATCGTTGGCAATGTACCTTTCCAAAACAACGGACTTTACAATGACTTGTTTTTTCTGCGTTGCGTTCATCAACCATCTTTTCCACCAGAGCGGTTCATATGACGATTCCGAAACGTATCGAGAAGAGCACGATGTACCTTACTAAAGCAACGGACTTACATTGACTTGTTTTTAGCGTTGCATTAATCAACGATCATTTCCTCCGGGGCGGTGCATACGTCATCATGGTGATACATGCCGGTCACCCCGGTGGCGTATCTGATTACCCTCGAGCCTGGTATAGGTCAGGTTCGTGAGTTCGAATCCCCCCGAGCGCATACTCGTATGAACTAGTGGGGGCTTTTTCTTGTGCACAAATTAAAGTGCGGGAAACGCGAGAGCGTGAGTAAGCAACATTCGATGAAAAATCGACGAGCAGTGGAACTGCTGAACCCTATGCGCGATGAAAATTGAAGGCAAGAACCGGGGGGGGAGAGGGACGACACCTGTGACCACGGCTTGTTCAGAAGCTTGAAAGTAGAAGCGTGAAAGAAAAAAATATTTTCATGACGATTCCGAAAGGTATAGAGAGCAGCAAGGTTCTGTAGTAACTCCGGCGAGTATATCTGTGCGGTCGCAAAGATAGGCCCTGCACTCGATCCTTCCCTCGTGGTCTTGGCCTTTTCAGTTCCTCAAGCGAGGATGTCTGAGAAAATAGAAGATGCCCTCTTCCGGTCGCGTGGGTGTTCGCGTTAGTTTCTGGTAGTTGTGGTTTATTCAAGGTATGTTTTAACAAAAACTAGAAATGGTCGAACCGCAGGACCTATCACGTGGGGGAGCCGCACCAGACATGATGGCGGGCACCGTCGCTTGAATATGACCAACCGACATCTCTAGTCCACGCCTTCGACCCTCCATATTCTCGCTCAGAAGCCCAGGGGACCGCAACACACCAGAGATTCAAGTATTCCAATGCCTTGTTTCCATGGCGGCAGTGGTCACCACAGTGTAATACTTCTATATGTCTACATGGCGACTCTTTTTTGCCACTCACTCTAAAGCCACGTGCAGTGATAGTAGGGTGGGAGTGCACGTCACATCTGCATTGGCCGTCCTCAGTGGAGAAGCTCCATAGCACACGCGATGCTTTCGGGAACGGGAAAACATGCAGTTGACGTCGTCAACAATCCCATAGACTATCAGCGTAACGAGATGAACGTCGTGAAATAAAAACATATACATGGGGTTGCAACGATACTGAGTGTGAGTGGACCAAAGCTACGGTAGGGGGGTACCCCCCGTTTTCACTGGTGTGTTTGAGCCAGTCGCCCGAGTGACTCTGTACCTCACGGATGAAAATGGTTTAGGCACTTGTTTTGGAGCAGCTTAGAATATCTTTCCATTGCGGATTGATTTCGTCAACATAAAACATGAAGAAAACGTAAGATCGCAAAAGAACGAAGGGGTTACTCGCACGAGTGACCCCTAGCCACTGAAATTTAAGGCCGAAAAAGGCACCCCCCTACCGTGGCCTGGGTCAGTGTTGATAAATTTAGGAACCCCCGTCAGTAAGAAATGATTTTTTAAAAATTGTGCTACTCCTGCTAGGCCGTAGCGCGCGAGCGTTAAACCCTCGTCGAACGAAGCCGTAGATCAACCACACAAGCAGCCCCCTCGCCTCACCAGCAACGCCTCACTTGTGTGCCTGACTTAGCGAGGATGGTGGTCGAGCGTTGTGGCAAAGCACCATAGGGTTCACGAGCGCAAAAATCTTCATGTTTCATGCAAGCGGTGCTGCGATCAGTGCTCTTAGCAGGGCGTTTTTCTAGATTTCCGTAAACGTTTTCCTGCATATGTCAACGACGTACCGCATGAACCGGCACATTACCGCGTGAACCGGCATGTTACCGCATGCACCAGCCTCTTTGGGTGTGGACATTTGTTTTTATAATCCAAGGGCGTTGCGGGATGGGAGAGGTTATGCGACAACAAACGGAGGGATGGGATGCGAACAACTGGGCGGACGGCGGGACAAGAAAAGCCGGGAATAAACATTCCGGCGGGACGGGAAACAGTTGGGACGGGAACAAGACGCTGCAAGTCGGGATGGTAGACGGTGGGAACAGAGACCAAGGTCGGGAAGGGGCCAGGAAGTCGCGGTCGGGAACGAAATACACTCGGGATTATCGTTCCCGTCCAGACCCGTTTCCGACCTGACCACATTCTCCCGACCCGGCCGCTACCGCGCGTACCGTTCCTATTTACGTTCTTCGTATAATAACGCCTCATTATACAGCAGAAACCCATGAAAAATATACCGCGTAAGCGCAGAGAGGGCGCGTAGAATTGCTAGAGAAAGGGAGGGTCAAGAAACCTATGAGTACAACAGTAACTTGATATCTCAGGACAGTTGAAAGACCAAGGCTACGGTAGGGGGGGTACCCCCATTTTCACTGGTGTGTTTGAGCCACTCGCACGAGTAGCTCTGTACCCTACGGATGAAGATGGTTTAGGCACTTGGTTTGGCGCAGCTTAGATCACCTTTGCATTGCGGATTGATTTCGTCAATGTAAAACACAAAGAAAACGTAAGATTCCATAGGAACAAAGGGGTTACTCGCGCGAGTGACCCCTAGCCACTGAAATAAAAGGCCCAAAAGGGGACCCCCCTACCGTAGCCTGGGTCGAAAGTTTTAGTTTTCGGTGGTGAATCTGCGTAAACATCATGTTTATAACAATATAAACCTACGGTTACGTGAATATTTACGTCTCCGAGGCAGCGACTTCGCAAAATGTAGAGTTCGGTTTTGCGAACTCCCAAGAGATTTTTGAACCCGTGTCCCGCCTCTTCGGTATCTAGGCTCGCGTGCTGCAGTGTACCGTATTTCCGCACACTCCTGTCCAACATACGCTATGCTCGTTTCCCTCTTTATATACGTTTTCGAAGTAAACCTACCATCAAATTGCATTCAAAACAGGGTCCAAAAAAGACGTATTTGTTTGCTCTACTAGTGAAGCCGAAACGCATGAGCACGTGCCTCCGGCAGGGCGCCTCCAGCGGGGCACTCCGGGAGCGCCTCCAGCGATGCCTCCTCACCAGCCGAGAGGCGTCAAAAATCGCGGATTTGACGCAACCCACCAGTGCATTGATCAGGTCCAGTATATAGGTATATGACGCAGCCAGTGCACACTGTACTGGCTAGAGATACCAGGATCCAGCCCTATCAAATAAGGAGCTCTATTCTCCACCCAAGAACTGCATTGGAGAGGAAAGTACACAGTGCTCTAGCTGACAAACAAAGCCATGGCCTAGACACACGACGAAGAGAAATGTAAAATAGGAATTACAAAAAGAAAAATCGAGATATTTGGGTTTATGGAGCCCGGTCGTCCAAGAAACATTGTCAGGCTCCCAAAAGTGCTAACTCTATCGTAGCAAGCGTCATTAACTTCACGAAAAATTTCTGATGTATTTTTCAGAATACACGTGTTCACATGTGAATTGGTATAAAGTTAAACAAACATGGTAATCTACAGTCTCAGTCCTGAATTGTTCATACTTATGAAAGAGGGATACGACACATATGACATAACAACTTTTTAAGCAGAATGAATTGCGCAGATGTCTGGTTTTGTTCCCCGTGATGCGGTTTATACATTTTCCGTGTGCAGAGCAAGGTTGGATGTCTTTGTCCTGTTGATCCTGCCATTAGCAGGGGAGTTACCGACCCTTATCCTTCACCAGGGCGTACACACCCCGTGACACTCGCAATCGAAGTATCACACGCAGCTTGCGAAGCTGAGTTTTGATCAGAAATAATTTATGGTCGATCTCACAGCTAGCTGTTGAAAAGGGCATTCTTTATTTTTTTAATATATATATATATATATGTGTGTGACTTTTTTTTTCCCCCTTGCTTCCTCTTGCCTAAACGCCCCACCCAATATCGAAATCCGCCAGAGTAATAAACACTTCCACGCCCTGGATATCGCCTCGTTATCGTGTTAAAGCCGCCCATGCCGCTGCTGCGATTCCCACCCACCCCCGCCCCCAACGCCTCCTCCTTTCCCACCACCCGCACCATCGCCTAGACCTAGCACGACGCGTATAGCAAACCCCTACATATATGCGACTTAAATCCCTCCCCCCCCCGCCCCCCGCCCCCCCCCGCCACACCCCACAAGAAGGATTTATAGTTTTCACGCACAAATTGGACTGCCCCACCCATCCCCTTCCCCCCCCTCCCGCCCCCCTTTTGATCAAAATCAGGCCCCCACGTCCTCAAAAACTCCGCCCTCCCCTAAGCGGATGTTCGACTTACAAGATTCACTTGATAAACTGATGCATTTCCTTCCACAGCTGTCAGTATGTTCCCCCTCACAAACGGGTTTTATAGTTTCCGCGCGCAGACTGACTAACATCACCCTGTTGACCCTGATAGCTACACTGTAGTTGCAAGGGGAGTCGCCGACCTATATCCTTAATGAGGACACACGACCCGTAATACGCACGATCGGAGTATCACACAGCTTGCAAAGATGAGTTTCGACAAAATATTCGATCTCACAGCTGGAGTGTTTTTTAATTTTTATAATATATATGTGTAAACGGAATGTATCACATGCTCGATAACCTGTTTCTGACCGTCGGTATACTGAACAATCTTCGGGCCGCGTCTTCTCTGTGTCAGGTGTGTGAGGAATTTCTTTGTCATTTTTCAAGCAAGCGGTTGCGTTGGCATATACTACCTGGCTTGATGTAAAGGAAAGGAACACCACTGAGCGATCATCTACTACATGTTAGGACATGTTTTCATGAACACCACTAACAAGAGCACCAGACATGGACGCGACATCATCTACAGGACTACAACGTCTTCGACGACAGTGGGGAGAAAACAGGACGTATAAGTGTACACTATATATAATCTATAATAATGTGGAAAGTAAGTACAGACAGGGATGTTAACACTGCGGTAAACCACACGACCAATCTATTACGCAGGGTATTTCGTGCCTCCATCCGCTTACATGATTGCCTGACAACCTCTACCATTCCAAACGCAGTGGAATGCCTAACGAAGTAAAGTCACCCTCGCGTTCAATAGTGGTGACATCGCATGTCCACGTGAGACAACCTTTACGAAACGCAGTAGCATATGCCTGACGAAGTGAAGTCACCCTCGCCTTCAATAGTAGTGACATCGCATATATATGACGTTGCATGCCCACCTCAACTGCTGTATTTGTAAGATGTATCTCTGTCTTAGAATTGGCGACCTCAGAGCCCCACAGCGGCACGGTAAAAATCATGGACGTGAAATCGTACATTTGAGACAATAATAACTTGAAAAGGAAGCACAGGCAGACGTGATACACTGCCGACCCATCGCATACCCTCCTGAGACGACCTCTACGAAACACAGTACCATGTACCTCACGAAGTAAAATCACCCTCGCGATTAATAGTGATGACATCGCATATATATGACATCACATACCCACTTCGCCTGATGTATTTGTAGGACGTATCTCTGACTTAAAATTGACGACCGCAGAGCCCCACATCGACAAGGTAAAATCATAAGCGTGAAATCGTACATATATTTGAGACAAGAATAATTTGGAAAAGGAAGCACAGGCAGATGTGTTAAAATTGCGGTAAACAACCTTACCAACCCATTACGTAGGGTATTTTGTACATACCGTCTGCATGATCGCCTCCCCACCTATGCCAAGCGAAGTATTACTAACGAGGTAACGTGATTGAGCGCGTGTATACCAAGTATGACTAATGAGGTAACGTAATTGAGCACATGTATACCAAGCGTTCCTTTCAAACTGACGATTCGCATCCCTCCCTCTAATGCTCAATGACGGAGACAGCACATACATGGCCACATGCATCACCTGGCATGCTGTATTTGGCGATACGTATCTCTTGCGTATGATTGGCGATGTCGATAATAATGGTAACTGTATGATGATGGTGACAAACAGTGCATGACCACAACACCTCGCCTGTTGCATTTGACAATACGTATCTCTTTCTTATAATTAGCGATGTCAGAAAATAATGGTACCTACAAATATTCTATAAAAAAAACACAACAACGAACACCCCTTGCACCACGCTATAACACTGATGCGGCTAGCACCCACCGCAAACCTGCGCAATCTACGAAACCCCGTCGCATTTTCAGCGAAAACGGGTACGTTTGCCAAAACAGTAACAAACACGCGCAACGTTACTGCGACCGATTAACTCCCCCTCCACTGACTCCCTCAAAAGCACGGGCGGGTGGGTGGGAACTTAAACTAGTCTGTATCACACCTTGGACGTGTAAGCTCTGACTCTGCTCCCCTACGCGCTCCGCGTGCAGGTCGTCGCCTACACGGCTGGGCCAGGTGTGCCCAATGCTATCGCTCATACCACTATGAATTACCGCATTGATCTGATTGGTCAAACTTCTTACGTACGTACAAAACCCATATTCTATCATACTTCGATAATATTCTGCTACCTACAAATATTCTATAAAATAAATATTATAGCTTTCGATCGATGTATCATACAACAATAAAAAATTAAGATTTAACACGTTATTTACTACACTTAAACACTGGGTTGCATGCTGCATCTAACATCAAACCTTCTAGAATAGTAAACATTACAAGCCGGATGATATAAAGGGATGTCTTATTGCTTCAATCGTCAGGTTTGTCCCCTTTGAGAATTTATAGTTTCCGCGCACATATTGGAATGTCCCGCCCCCCCCCCCCCCTCCCCTCCCCCTCCACTGATCTCTTTTTCATAACAAACCCCAACCCTTCCCCCCCCCCCCGCCCCTCCGTCCCCCGATCCCCCGCCCCTCCCCCCCCTCCCCCCTTCCGCCTAGTCTGTCCAAACGCCCCACTCACAATCAAAATCGGCCTGAGTAATAAACACCTATACGCAGTTGATATCACGTCATTATCTTTCTGAACATCCATGACGTAGTTTTCAATTATTTCCCCCCCCTCCCCCCCCCTCCGCCCCCGCCCCCCCCCTCCCCCCCCGCCCCCCCCTCCAATGCCCCCTCTTTTCCGACCACCTGCACGATCGCCTAGACCTAGTACCACGCGTATAACAAGCTGCTACATATCTTTGAGCTCACAGGTGAAGTGTATTTGAATATTATTTGTGACCTAAACCTCCTGAACCCCCCCCCCCCCTCCCCCCCCCCCCTCTTGCTCTCCCTTACTCAAACGCCCCACCAAATATCGAAATCCGCCACATTAATAAACACTTCACGCACAGGATATCACCTCATTATCTTTCGAGAGCCATCCATGCCGCTGTGCTCCCCCCCCCCCCCCCCCCCCCCCCCCCCGTCCAACGCCCCCTCTTTCCCGACCACCTGCACGATCGCTAGACCTAGCACCACGCGTATAACAAGCTGCTACATATCTTTGATCTCACAGCCGAAGTGTATTTGAATATTATTTGTGACCTAAACCTCCTAAAAAATCTCCCCCCGCTCTCCCTTACTCAAACGCCCCACCAAATATCGAAATCCGCCGCATTAAAAAACACTTCACGCACAGGATATCACCTCATTATCTTTCGAGAGCCATCCATGCCGCTGTGTTCCCCCCCCCCCCCCCCCACCCGCCTCGAACGCCCCCTTCTTCCTCATCACCCGCACCTTCGCCTAGACCTAGCACCACACGTATAACAAACCCCTCACCTGAAGCCCTTTCCCGCCCCCGCCCCCCCCCCCCCCCCCCGCCCCCCCCCCCGCCCCCACCCCCCACCCTCCCCCCCCAACCCACCCCCTCTAACACTCCACCCTCTCTTTACTCACTGATTGTACGACTTACCCCAGAATATACATGATAAACTGATGTATTATTTCCAAAACTGTCACATTTATCCCCTCGAAATAATGTATAGTTTCCAGGCACATATTGAGCTGCCCCCCCCGCCCAACCCCCCCCCCCCGCCCAACCCCCCCCCCCCCCCCCTCCCCCCCCCCCCCGCCCCCAATAATATACTGGTGCCAAAACCGTCAGATTTATCCCCTCGAAAGGATTTATAGCTTACATGCACAAATTGCCCCTTTCCCCCCCCCCCCGCCCCCCTCCAAACCCGCTCGCTTTTGATCAAAACCAGGCCCCCCTTTCCCTTCACAGCTGTCAGATTTTGTCCCCCTCAGAAACGGGTTTTATAGTTTCCGCGCACAGACTGACTAAAATCATCCTGTTGACCCTGATAGATACACTATAGTTGTAAGGGGAGTCGCCGACCTATATCCTTAACGAGGACACAAAACTCGTAATGCGCGCGATCGGAGTATTACACACAGCTTGCAAAGATGAGTTTCGACGAAATCTTCGATCTCACAGCTGGAGTGTATTTTAATTTTATAATACTATGAAAATATTTACACAAACCTAAAATGCGCCACAACTACTCGTTGACAAATGACAGGTTCATCAAGAACGCAAGAACAAGCACAACGAGAGACGGGGTAATCGCAGCAGCGCAAATCATTTTAGCATTCGCCCACCACATCACCTGCTTTGCAATTTGGTTTGGGCATCAGCGAACTGGGTCCAACGCATGCCCGTAGTGTCTTAGGTGGAGTGAGGAGCGGTAGTATAAATGAAGTGCGCTGCTCAATAACTTGTTTCTGACCGTCGGTATACTGAACAATCTTCCGGCCGCGTCTCCTCTGTGTCAGGTGTGTGAGGAATTTCTTTCTCCTTTTTTTAAACAAGCGGTTGCGTTGGCATATACTACCTAGCTTAATGTAAAGGAAAGGAACACCACTCAGCGATCATCTACTACACGTTAGGGCATGTTTTCATGAGCACCACTAACAAGAGCACCGGACATGGACGCGACATCATCTACAGGACCACAACATCTTCGACGACAGTGGGGAGAAAACAGGACGTATAATCGTACATTTTACAAAAAAATGTGAAAAAGAAGTACAGACAGATATGTTAACACTGCGGTAAACCACACGACCAACCTATTACGCAGGGTATTTCGTGCCTCCATCCGCTTACATGATTGCCTGACAACCTCTACCATACCAAACGCGGTAGCATATGCCTAACGAAGTAAAGTCACCCTCGCATTCAATAGGGGTGACATCGCATATATATATATATATGACATCGCATGCCCACCTCGCCTGCTGTATTCGTAAGATGCATCTCTGTCTTAAAATTGGCGACCTCAGAGCCCCACATCGGCACGGTAAAAATCATGGGAGTGGAATCGTACATACATTTGAGAAAATAATAATTTGAAAAGGAAGCACAGGCAGATATGTTAAAATTGCGGTAAACCACACTACCAACCCATCGCATGCCCACGTGAGACAACCTCTACGAAACGCAGTAGCATATACCTAACGAAGTAAAGTCGCCCTCACGTTCAATAGTGGTGACATCGCATATATATGACATCGCATGCCCACCTTGCCTGCTGTATTTGTAAGGTGAATCTCTGTCTTAGAATTGGCGACCCCAGAGCCCCACATCGGCACGGTAAATATTATGGGCGTGAAATCGTAAATTTGAGACAATAATAGTTTGAAAAGGAAGCACAGGCAGATATGTCAAAATTGCGGTGAACCACCTTACCAACCCATTACGTAGGGGTATTTAGTACATACCGTCTGCATGATCGCCTCCAAACCTATGCCAATCGAAGTATGACAAACGAGGTAACGTAATTGAGGGCGTGTATACCAAGCGTTCCTTTACAAACATTGGCGATCGCATTTCTCTCTTTAGCGCTCAATGGCGGTGACATTGCAAGACCAAACCACCTCGGATGTTGTATTTGGCAATGCGTATCTCTTTCTATAATTACCGATGTCAGGAAATAATGGTAACTACATGATAGCCGTGACATTGCATGACCACATCACCTCGCCTGTTGTATTTAGCAATACGTATCTCTTTCTTGTAATTAGCGATGTCAGAAAAAAATTGTAACTACAAATATTCTATCTTTCGATCCATGTACAATAACAAAGTATGAAGATATAACACTTTGTTTACTACACCTAAACACTAGGTTGCATACTGCATCTAACATCAAACCTTCTAGAATAGTAAACATTACCAGGCAGATGATATAAAGAGGTGTCTTCTTGCTACAATCGTCAGGTTTGTCTCCTTTAGGGATTTATAGTTTCCGCGGACATATTAAAATGCCCCCCCCCCCCCCGCCCTCGCCTCCCCCTCCCCTGATCCCTCTTGTTCAAAAACGCCCTGGCACCCCTTCTCCCCCCCCCCTCCCCCGATCCCTCCCCCACCCCCCCCCCTTTTTTTGCCGACTAGTTTGTTCAAACGCCCCACTTACAATCGAAATCGGCCAGAGTAATAAACACCTGTACGCAGTTGATATCACGTCATTATCTTTCTAACCATCCATGACGTAGTTTTCATTCTTTCCCCCCACCCCCCTCAACCCTCCCCTCCAACGCCCCCTCTTTTCCAACCACCCACACGATCGCCTAGATCTAGCACCACGCGTATCACAAGCCCCTACATATCTTTGATCTCACAGCCGGAGTGTATTTGAATATTATATGTGACCTAAACCTCCTAGAAAACCTTCCCCCCATCCCCCCCCCCCCCTTCTCTCTTCCCTTTGCTCAAACGCCCCACCTAATATCGAAATCCGCCAGATAAAAAAGCACTTCACGCACTGGATATCCCCTCATTATCTTTCTAGAGCCAACCATGCCGCTGCTGCTCCCCCCCCCCCCCCCCCCCCCCCGCGCCCCGAACGCCCCCCTCCTTCCCCACAACCCACACCATCGCCTAGACCTAGCACCACACGTATAGCAAACCTCTACATCTATGCCACCTAAAACCCCTCCCTCCCCCCCCCCCCACCCCCCCGCACCTCCCCCGCCCTCCCCCCACGCCCCCACCCCCCACCCCCCAACCCCATCCTACCCCGTCGAACTCTCCGCCCTCTACTCACTGATTGTACGACTTACAGGATATACATGATAAACTGGTGCATCCGTTCCAAAACCGTCACATTTATCCCCTTGATTGAATGTATAGTTTCCACGCACAGATTTCCACGCCCCACACGCCCCACCCCCACCCCAACCCCCCCCTTGATAAAACTGATGCATTTTGCTTTTGTTTTTTTACCAAAACTGTCAGATATATGTCCTTTGAGGATTATAGATTCCACGCAAAAATTGCCCGCCCATCCCCCCCCCCCCCCCCCCCCCCCCACTCCCGCCCCCCCCCCCTCCAACCCCGCTCCCTGATGATCAAAACCAGGCCCCCACGTCCTTCAAAACTCCGCCCTCCCCTCACCGGTCATTCGACTTACAGGATTCACTGGATAAACGGATGCATTTCCCTCCACAGCTGTCAGATTTTGTCCCCCTCAAAAACGTTTTTTTTATAGTTTCCGCGCACAGACTGCCTTTCAACATCACCCTGTTGACCCTGATAGCTACACTGTAGTTGCAAGGGGAGTCGCCGACCTATATCCTTAGTCTAATGAGGACACACAACCCGTAATACGCGCGATCGGAGTATCACACACAGCTTGCAAAGATGAGTTTCGACAAAATCTTCGATCTCACTGCTGGAGTGCATTTTCATTTTTTACAATATTGTAGAAATATAATTACACTCCAGCTGTGATATCGAAGATTGTGTCGAACGTCATCTTTGCAGGCAGGCTGTGTGCGATTATCCGATCGCGCGTATTACTGGGTGTGTGTCCTCATTAAGGATATTTTAAAAATATAAATACACGCCAACTGTGAGATCGAAGATTTTGTCGAAGCTCATCTTTGCAAGCTGTGTGTGATACTCCGATCGCGCGTATTACGGGGTGTGTGTCCTCATTAAGGATATAGGTCGGCGACTTCCCTTGCAACTACAGTGTAGCTATCACGGCCAACAGGGTGATGTTAGTCAGTCTGTGCGCGGGAACTATAAAACCTGTTTCTGAGGGGGACAAAATCTGACAGCTGTGGAAGGAAATGCATCCGTTTATCCAGTGAATCCCGTAAATCGTATAACCGGTGAGGGGATGGCGGAGTTTTCACGGGCGTGGGGGCATGGGTTTAAACAAGAGGGAGCGGGGGGGGGGAGGGGGGGATGGGCGGGACAACTCAATTTGTGCGTGGAAACAACAAACCTTTAAGGGGATAGATATTACGGTTTCGGAAGGAATGCACCAGTTCATTATGTGTATCCTGTAAGCCGTACAGCTATTGAGGAGAAGGCGGAGTGTTCGAGAGAGAAAGGGGGGGGGATGCAAAAGGGTTTTTAACAGCGTTCGATAGCACAGATGTAGGGGTTCGCTATACGCGTGGTGCTAAGTCTACGGGATGGTGCGGGTGGTGGGGAAGCAGGGGGCGTTCGGGGAGGGAGGCAGAATGATTTGGAGCAGCGGCATGGATGGCTCAAAAAAGATAATGAGGTGATTTCGTTGTTAGGTGGAACGTTTGAGCAAGAGGGAGCGAGGGGAAAAAAAGAGGGGGGGGGGGGCGGGGGAAAAAGGTTTTTTAGAGGTTTGGGTCGCATATATAGGCCTTGCTGTACGCGTGGTGCTAGGTCTAGGCGATCGTCCGGGTGGTAGGGAAGGAAGGGGTGTTGGGGGGGGCGGGGGTATGAGTTAAAGCTACGTCATGGATGGCTAGAAAGATAATAACGTGACATCAATTCCGTGTATATATGAGTTTATTACTCCGGCTGATCTCGTTAAGGGTATACGGCAGATTCTGAATAACGTTTTTACATTGCTTCACGCTTGATTTGATTCTGTAGTTTCCTTTCTGCAGAAAAATCCCACATTGACGACTAAAGCCACCTTACTTTTATTGGTTTGTTATTCTCTCGGCCTACGACCAGATTCTCTTCGCGATGTAAGAACAAAACCTCCACGTTCTGGCATCGTTCATGGACTTTTCTACGGGAAATTGCTCGATGTTTTTGGCTAAGATTCCGTGTATGGCAGTTTTGATATTTTTCCACCTGATTGAGGCGTCTTCCCGGAAAACACCCGATATCCCCTGGCCAATGAATGGCCCCGAAACGTACTTTTATATGATGCACCGAGTTATCGGTAGGGGACTTTTTTCCCTGTCGGAATCTGCAGGTATGTATGGGAGCATTCCCGACGTGATGTCTGTTGCGATTTTTTCAGTCGCTTGTTGGGCTCGATGCATTTTTCGTGAGCTACAAAGTCGTATTCCGTGATGATCCTTGCTTGTCCCTTGCCGCGGAGCCTACGTTGATTCTTCACGAAAGCTTCACGATTCCAAGGCCGCGGTTTATTTTGTGAGATGGTCATGATTCATGCGGGGAAGGCCTGCGGCAGGGTCATCAGACCCCAGTCGGGGGTCTTCGTCTTGCAAGTGACCCCCAGATGCTTCATGGACACCTGTGGTTTAGCTCCGGGTTATTCACGCCATAAGCTTTGCAAGCGCTCTGCCGTGCAGAAAACCACGTATGTATGGTTTGATCACAATCATCCTTGAGTTGAGTTATTCTCCTATTACAAATAACGGATTGGAGTCATCCCGCGGCAAGGAAGGATGAAGAAGAAAGTTCATGGGCTCCGAATATGATGAGGGGGTCAATATCTCACCTAAAAAAATACTTCAGAGGCATACGTTTACGCAACCCGACCAAGCTCCTATGCACTCGTAACTGTTGCGACTATAAGGTAGCTGCTCAGTTCGAGAGCTCAGCCGGCTAGAACATTCGGGATCAAAGCGTGCAACCCGCTCACCGTAGTATACGTTTTTGGGTATGGGGGTCTTGGATGGATTCGTCGGGGATATTGTGGGATGGCAGGAGAGGTGTTTCGAAGCCTATGGATCCATGAATGTGGGATCTAAAAAAGGAAAGAACATGAACAAATTACAACGACAGGTTTACAAAAAATAAAATTTTTGTTTTAACTGAATACAAGTACAAGTAGTAGGGATGTAGACCTACATCAACACTTTTTCGGGGTTGATATGATTTGTTGATTATATGTCCAAATCGGCTTGATTTGATTGTGAGTAGTTTATTAGTCTACAGTATTATCGAGACAATCCACAATGATAAATAGTCCTGATTATTGGTTGAGTACTGCCGGTTTTCCACCGTTTTTTTTTAGGTTCCGGCGCCAGCTGCGCGAATGAGACCATGGTTCGATGACGCACGATGTTCCTTCTCTCGCACGCTCTCCCGAGTGCAGCTCGCCGTAAAATGCGACAATGGTGCGATCGCAACAGGATTTTCCAACGTTGTGTTCCGTAGGGTCACGTGTGTTACGTACAAACCATATCTCCGGGGAATTTTACACCGGGTTATCCCGGGCATAACCCTACAAAGAACATCTGTATGTTCTGTAAGACATCGATACTCATACACGAAACTTCTAGAAGTTCTGGATGACATTCGTATCCTTACCAAGAGTTTTTGTGAGCTATGTACGCCAACATACACACGCCCGTTCCACACTACCCGGAACTTCTGGATGTTCTGTGAGACTTCCGTGCCCGTACCCGAAATTTCTGATTGTCTTGTAAGATACCCAAATACCTTTATTACCCGGAACTTAGTATGTAACGTCTGTAAGACTGTGGCACAATACCCGGGGTACCTTCGTTACAATACCCAGGGAGCCCTGAGCCCTGTACGTGTTCATTCAGGTTTAACACGAAGAGTGTAGTATGCATTATGATGTTATCTCTTGTCAGTCACACAAACCGAACACTGAATAGCAGTACGTATCATATGGTAGTATCACATGTGCAGATGTATTTCTTTTCTAAGGCCATTTCTGTTACAGTCGGATTCCGTCAGTCGAAAACTGCCCTTTTCGACTGGACACATTTTCGACTGGATTCTTCTGGGCCTTCTTCTTATCGCCAGTTGAGTCAATTTTACAGTTTTTGTGCTTTTCCTAGAGGCGGTGTGTGTGAGGGAGTACTGCGGTATGGCAGTCAAAAATCTATTGGCAGTTCTGTGTTTCGCGCGTTCTTCGCGAGCAACGCGTGCTTCACGCACGACGAACCTTCGTCCAAGCGGGTTGGTGGCGTTAGGCTTAGCCGAAAGCCGCCAAAGCTACGTTCGTTGCGTTGCGCTCAGCCCAGAGCCGCCAATGCTACAGCAGGCGTAGCCGTTGTTGGCAAAAAGGCATTGATAACGCGAGCTACTGCTGTCGTGTGATACATGCTGCTGGCGAGCGGAGCTAAGAGTGCCCCACGCTGACTTGCGGCGAGAAGCAACAGCAGTGAGTGATAGCGAAAGCAGCGTCGGCGCTGTTGTATGATACTGCTGGTGGTACCTGGTATGGGTGTGTGGGCTTGTGAGTGTTTGGTTTGTGGTAGAATGAGCGATGCGATGGGTTAAAAAAACAGGTGTAAAACTATATCGACTGAGTTTTTTACGAATGAATGACGGATCCTGTCGAAAAAGTCAACTTTTTCGACTGGACCCCCCAGTCGAAAAACTCAGTCGAAAAAGGTTGAGTCGAAAAGGGCCTTTTTTGACTGTGCAAGAAAGCCCGATTTGGACCTCAGTCGAAAACGGCCGGCCGGTTTCGACTGACAAATCCGACTGTCTGTATACGAAAGGACCTAAGGGCACCTTATTAACCAAGGACCCTTTTGAATCGGGAACATTCATTTTTAATTTATCGAGTTGCGTTCGATTCGACTTGGTGGAGACGTACGAATTTGTCTTCTATGGGGAAATCACGTATTGCGTGTTGTCAAATGTTTTTTCAATTGCAGTAATGCAGATCTCGCTATCATCGGAATCTTTTGGTATCCTCTGTGTTTTCCTTTCGGTAAGTTTGCTTCTTTGGAAATTGGCTGTTCGAGCTGGTGGCAAAATTGGGCTTGTGACCGCCATTAGTTTTTTTAGGAGACATAGACAGTCGGGTTATGACATGGTATGATCTATTACAAAACAGTTGACGTGTGTCTGTGGTATGCGGTTGTCTGCGGATATTTATTTGAGGGTTTCATATAGTCGCTTTCAAGCAAGCGGTTGCGTTGACATATATATATATATACTACCTGGCTTAATGTAAAGGAAAGGAACACCACTCAGCGACCATCTACTACACGCTTGGGCATGTTTCCGTGAGCACCACTAACAAGAACACCAGACATGAACGCGACATCTACAAGACCACAACATCTTCGACGACGCTGGGGAGAAAACGGGGCGTACAATCGTGCACTAGATTATAACAATGTGAAAAGAAAGTGAAGACAGTTATGTTAACACTGCGGTAGACCACACCACCAACCTAATACGCAGAGTATTTCGTGCGGCCGTTTGCGTGATCGCCTCACAACCTCTACCAAACGAAGTAGCATAATATGCCTAACAAAGTAAAGTCACCCTCGCGTTAGATAGTGGTGACATCGCATGCCCACGTCACCTCACTTGGTGTATTTGTAACATGTATCTCTGTCTTGGATTTGGCGACCTCAGAGCCCCATATCGGCACGGCGAAAGTCATAGGCGTAAAATCGTATATGTGAGACGATAATAATGTGAAAAGGATATACAGACAGATATGCTAAAATTGCGGTAAACCGCACTACCAATTTATTTCGTAAGGTATTCCGTGCGTACCGTCTGCATGATCGCCTCCCAACCTGTGCCAAGCGAAGTATGACTAACGAAGTAACGTAATTGAGCGCGTGTACACGAAGCGTTCCTTTCAAAACGATAACGATTCGCATCTCTCCATTTCGTTCTCAATGGCGGTGACATTGCATGACCACATCATCTCGCCTGTTGTATTTGGCAATATGTATCTCTTCTTATAATTAGCGATGTCAGAAAATAATGGTGTATGCATGATTGTACCTTTTGATTCAAATATTCTATCTTTCGATCCATGTACAATAACAAATTATGAAGCTTTTAACACGCTGTTTACTACACCTAAGAACTGGGTTGCATACTACATGTAACATCAAACTTTCTAGAAAAATAAACATTACCAGGCGGGTGATATAAAGGGGTGTCTTCTTGCTGCAACCGTCAGATTCGTCCCCTTCAATGGTTTATAGTTTCCGCGCACATATTGAAATGCTCGCCCCCCCCGCCCCCCCCGATCCCTCTTGTTTAAACGCACCACCTGAAATCAAAATCTGCCAGAGTAGTAAGCACTACCAGCCAGCTGATATCATCTCATTATCCATCTAGCCACCCATGCCGTAGCTCCAACTCATCTCCGCCCTCCGCCCCCCCCACCCCCACCCTCTTTTGTTCCCCGCCCAGTTCGTTCAAACGCCCCACTTACAATCGAAATCGGCCAAAGTAATAAACACTTCTAAGAAATTGGTATCACGTCAATATCTTTCTAGCCATCCATGACGTAGACTTCATTCATCCCCCCTCCCCCCCTCCAACGCCCCCTCCTTCCCCACACCCCGCACGATCGCCTACACCCAGCACCGCGCGTATAGCAAGCCCCTACATATATAGTTAATACGCGCGATCGGAGGATCACACACAATGTTGTGAAGATCAGTGTCGACCAAATCCTTGATCTCATAGCTAGAGTGTATTTTAATATTATATGTGACCTAAACCGCTTGCACATCCCCCCCCCCCCCGTCCCCCCCCCCCCGCACCATTTTTTCTTTCTTTCTCGCTTCTTCTCGCTTAAACGCCCCACCTAATATCGAAATCTGCCAGAGTAATAAACACTTCCACGCTCTGGATATCGCTTGGTTATCTTGTTGGAGCCGCCCATGCCGCTGCTGCGATTCCCACCCACCCCCGCCCCCAACGCCCCATCCTTCCCCGCCACCCGCACCATCGCCTAGACCTAGCACCACGCGTATAGCAAACCCCTACATATATGCGACCTAAGGCCCTCCCCCCTCGCCCCCCGCCTCCCCCGCCACGCCCCCCCCCCCCTCCCCCACAAGAAGGATTCATAGTTTCCACGCACAAACTGACCTGCCCCACCCGTCCCCTCCCCCCCCTCCCCACCTCCCACTCCCATTTTGATCAACATCAGGCCCCCACGTCCTTCAAAACTCCGCCCTCCCCTCACCGGATATTCGACTTACAAGATACACTTGATAAACTGATGCATTTCCTTCCATAGCTGTCAGATTTTGTCCCCCTCAAAAACGGGTTTTATAGTTTCGGCGCACAGATTGACTAGCATCACCCTGCTGACTCGGATAGTTACACTGTAGTTGTAAGGGAAGTCGCCGACCTATATCCTTAATAAGGACACACAACCCGTGATACGCGCGATCGGAGTATCACACACAGCTTACAAAGATGAGTTTCGACAAAATATTCGATCTCACAGCTGGAGTGTATTTTGATTTTTACAATAATATTAGACTATCTATGAGGTTTTGTATTATGTGTCGCGAGGCAAAATTACAAAAAATGAAAAAACACTCCAGCTAGCTGTGAGATCGAATATTTTGTCGAAACTCATCTCAGCAAGTTGTGTGTGATACTCCGATCGCGCGTATTGCAACATGTGGTGTATGCCCCCGATTATGTAACTGCCTCCCTCGTCGATTCGGTGATGATAATAAAGATACGACCCGGGTTTTCATGACAATATACTGTCCGTAAATATGAGAGGGGGAAGCATGACGACAGGTACGGCCAACCTCTGTGTGGTTTATGTGTGCGGAGCATTTAACAGCAGGTACTGAGCTTCTTCTGTGTGGGTGTGTGTTCGACAATCCCCGATATCCAGACGCGGCTCCTCTGTGTATCCCTCCGCAGCTGTCAGATTCGGTCCCCCTCAGAAACGGGTGTTATAGTTTCCGCGCACAGACTGACGAACATCACCCTGTTGACCCTGATAGCTACACTGTAGTTGAAAGGGGAAGCGCCGACCTATATCCTTAATGACGACACACAACTCGTAATACGCGCGATCGGAGTATCACGCACAGCTTGCAAAGATGAGTTTCGACGAAATCTTCGATCTCACAGCTGGAGTGTATTTTCATTTTTATAATATAGTGCTACCTTCACCTATTTCATTAGGGCACGCCACGTGCTTACATAGAACACGCCATACAGCAAAGCGTATGCAAACACAATTATGGTGAGTTTCCGGGCGCGAAGCATGCTGTAGGGCGTTCTCATGGAGGAGGAAAATGAGCTGCTTCGGCAGCAGCTTGAGCAAATATCAGCGATTTTGGCTGAGGAAGACGCGGCGTTGACAGCTGAGAGAGCTTTGAGGGTGGCCGCTGAGGCAGGGATTTTGGAGGGTATTATTGGTGGAATGAATGGAGACGGGGCGGTGCTGGAAGCTCGACGTGCGATCACCAAACAAACTTGTTGATGAGTTTCAGCTCTGTCGACCGGACACTCCCGAGCAGCTGCAGTGTTGGTGGCAGCGATTGCAGTTTGCGAAGAAGCGAGCACGGGAGGTAGAGATTATATGCCAGAGGTACTACATGATGCAAGCGGGGTTGGTGATGGTTAATACCCCATTCGAGCTCAAGTAAATTTTCTCCCATTTTCGGTGTGGTCTACAGGGCACCCAAACTGAAAAACGGCATCGATGGGCACGCCTGCAGTCTGCTAAGCAAAGAGCAAGCGGAATTGGGATTAGTACCGGAGCTACGACGACCAGTACCGGAGCTACGACGACCAGATGGCATGGATGGGGGGGTTGAGTGCAGGGATGTAAGGCAAAAGAGTGGAGCTCCAGCAGCAACAGCAGCAACAGCAGCAGTAGCAGCAGCATCAGCATGCTCCTGGGGTTGAGACGCTCTGTGATGGTGGTGAGCCACCTGAATCGGAGCTTGCTGTTACTCACTGGTGTTGTTCACCCAGAACAGGAGCAGGAGACACCACCGCCGGTGATCGACGCGGAGCCTTTTCCACTACCGTTGTATGAGCCAGATATAATATGGTAAATGGTGATGTTGTTCTTGGTGTTGCAGTCAGGCGCGAGCCTTCAGCGACGGAGGAGGATGGTGATTCGGATGTTTTGGGGGATGGAACGCAGCAGCAGCAAGAAGTACAACAGCAGCAACAGCTGTCTGCGCCGGTAGCGGTCGGGGCTGTGGCCGCTAGCAATGGGCCATGGGCGACGTTGTGTGTGGCAACCAGCATTAGGACGGGGTCAGTAAGGAGTCCGGTAGTGCAAACGCAAGTGGGCTTGGGCTAGCGCGATGTATCCACGCATCCGTTTTTCCCGGGTACACCAAAACATAGCATACTACCGCTTCGACCGGAAAATGAACGGGATACGGTTTGAGGGGGGTATGAGGCAACATGAGGAGGAGCAGGGGGCTTAGAGCAGTGACAGCAGCAGCAACAACAGCAGTACCAGCAACGGCAAGAGGCTGAATGGGAGATGGGATGGAGCATCATCGTTCCTCTTTGACCGTGGCAAGAGTTCACCGACATTCCCCAGGCATGATATGTTCGAGTGTCGCATCGCTTAATTCTTGAATATCTGGGGTTGGTGAGTTGGAATTTGCTCCATTTTTGTGCTTCCCTGTGTCACATGGTGATATTTGTAGCTAGATATTTGACGTTGTTTTGCCGATTGACGTTGCCCGTGACGGATTTTATTCCCGACATTAAAGTAGTAGTACGTATAATATAACATGATACCAGGTGAAAGTCACAGCAGTCCGTGTACTTACTGTTGTGGTGAGTTGGGTCTGACGTTTTATGGCAGATCGTGATTGCCAGCTGGTGTAATGCGTACAACGTAGTAACCATTATCTGATGCCTGGTACGAGCCAACCATCCACCATGCTACGGCTGTACCAGGTACGATATGATAGCAGCAACAAAATCCTCTCAGATATACTGCAGCATAATATCAAACCAACACCGGAGGTGCATGGCATGATGACCAAATTGAAGCAAGTTTTAATGGAGATATGTCTCCAGCGGAAAACGCGCCCACCGGTAGCACTGTTATTGCAGTAGATAGCTGATAATTCTATGCTACTAGCCAAAATGA
This sequence comes from Undaria pinnatifida, assembly GCA_012845835.1. Classification (NCBI taxonomy): domain Eukaryota; class Phaeophyceae; order Laminariales; family Alariaceae; genus Undaria; species Undaria pinnatifida. The sequence goes on along the minus strand of JABAKD010000021.1, from coordinate 12,486,678 downwards.
CTTTGAACGGTGTACAATCCACGCAATAACAGCACGAGAGGAACAGCGTATCATATAATGTAGCTGGTACCTGTATACATCGCAATGTCCCCCCCCGGTCCCCCCACCCCTCCCCCCCCTTCCACCTCGTTTGTCCAAACGCCCCACTCACAATCGAAATCGGCCAGAGAAATAAACACCTATACGCAGTTGATATCACGTCATTAACTTTCTGACCATCCATAACGTAGTTTTCATTATTTCCCCCCACCCCGCCCCAAAAGAAAACCCTCCAACGTTCCCTCTTTTCCAACCACCCACACGATCGCCTAGACCTAGCACCACGCGTATAACAAGCCCCTACATATCTTTGATGTCACAGCCGAAGTGTATTTGAATAATATTTGTGACCTAAACCTCCTAAAAATTCCCCCCCCCCCACCCCCCCCCCCTTCTAGCTCTCCCTTGCTCAAACGCCCAACCTAATATCGAAATCCGCCAGATTAGTAAACACTTCACGCACTGGATATCACCTCATTATCTTCCGAGAGCCATCCATGCCGCTGCTTTCCCCCCCCCGCCCCCGCCCCCCACATCTCCAACCCCCCCCACCCCATCCCAACCCCACCCCCTCGAACACTCCGCCCTCTCTCTACTCACTGATTGGACGACTTAGGATATAAACATTAAACTGATGCATTCTTTCCGAAACCGTCGACATGTATCCCCACAAAAAAACGTATAGTTTCCACGCACAGATTGAGCTGCCCCTCACCCCCCACCCCCGCCCAACCCTCCCCCCGTGATAAACTGGTGCTTTTTTCCTTCTTTTTTCCAATAACCGTCAGATTTATCCCCTTGAAAGGATTTATAGCTGACACGCACAAATTGCCCGCCCGTCCGCCCCCCCCCTCCTTCCCCCCCCCCCCCCCTCCAACCCCGCTCGGTTTTGATCAAAACCAGGCCCCCACGTCCTTCAAACCTCCGCCCCCCCCCTCACAGGTTTTGCGACTTACAGGATTCACTTGATAAACGGGTACATTTCCTTCCACAGCTGTCAGATTTTGTCCCCCTCAGAAACGGGTTTTATAGTTTCCGCCCACAGACTGCTCAACATCACCCTGTTGACCCTGATAGCTACACTGTAGTTGCAAGGGGAGTCGCCGACCTATATCCTTAATGAGGACACACAACTCGTAATACGCGCGATCGGAGTATCACACACAGCTTGCAAAGATGAGTTTTGACGAAATCTTCGATCTCACAGCTGGAGTGTATTTTCATTTTTTATAATATATTTTTGATGTATTTGTAAGATGCATCTTTGTCTTAAAATTGACGACCGCAGAACCCCACATCGGCAAGGTAAAAATCATGGGCGTGAAATCGTACATTTGAGACAATAATAATTTGAAAAGGAAGCACAGCCAGATGTGTCAAAATTGCGGTAAACCACCTTACCAACCCATTACGTAGGGTATTTCGTACATACCGTCTGCATGATCGCCTCCCAACCTATACCAAGCTAAGTATCACTAACGAGGTAACGTAATTGAGCGCGTGTATACCAAGCGTTCCTCAAAAACACTGACGATTCGCATTCCTCCCTCTAGTGCTCAATGGCGGAGACATTGCATGATGACCACATCACCTTGCATGCTGTATTTGGCAATACGTATATCTTTCGTATAATTAGCGATGTCAGAAAATAATGGTAACTATATGATGGTGGTGACAAACAGTGCATGACCACATCACCTCGCCTGTTGTATTTCGCTATACGTATCTCTTTCTTATAATTAGCGATGTCAGAAAATAATGGTAAATACAAATATTCTATAAAACATTCTAGCTTTCGATCCATGTATAACAACAAATTATGAAGACTTAACACGTTATTTACTACACTTAAACACTGGGTTGCATACTGCATCTAACATCAAACCTTCTAGAATAGGAATCATTACCAGGCAGATGATAACAAGAGATGTCTTCTTGCTACAATCGCCAGGTTTGTCCCCTTCAAGGACTTATAGTTTCCGCGCACATATTGAAATGTCCCGCCTCCCGCCCCCCCTCCCCTCCCCCCCGCCCGACCCCTCTTGTTCAAAAAAACCCCACCCTTTCCCTCCCGCCCCCCCCCCCGTCCCCCAATCCCTCCCCCCCCCCCCCGCCCCTTTCCGCCTAGTTTGTCCAAACGCCCCACTCGCAATCGAAATCAGCCAGAGTAATAAACACCTATACGCAGTTGATATCACGTCATTATCCTTCTCACCATCCATGGCGCAGTTTTCATTCTTTCCCCCCACCTCCCCCCCAACAAAACCCTCCAACGCCCCCTCTTTTCCAACCACCCGCACGATCGCCTAGACCTAGCACCACGCGTATAACAAGCCCCTACATATCTTTGACGTAACAGCCGAAGTGTATTTGAACATGATTTGTGACCTAAACCTCCCAAAAAGTATCCCCCCCCCCCCCCCCCCCCTCCCCTCTCGCTCTCGCTTGTTCAAACGCCCCACCTAATATCGAAATCCGCCAGATTAATCAATTTACGCACTGGATATTACCTCATTATCTTTCGAGAGCCATCCTTGCCGCTGCTCCCCCCCCCCCCCCCCCCCAGCCCCGAACGCCCCCTTCTTCCCCACCACCCGCACCATCGCCTAGACCTAGCACCACACGTATAACAAACCCCTCACCTTAAACCCTTCCCCCCACCCCCCCCCCCGCCCCCCCGCCCCCACCCCCCACCTCCTCAACCCCCCCACCCCATCCCACCCCCACCCCCTCGAACACTCCGCCCTCTCTCAACTCACTGCTTGTACGACTTACAACAGCATATACTTGATAAACTGATGCATTCTTTCCAAAACCGTCACATTTATCCCCTCAAAATAATGTATAGTTTTCACGTACAGATTGAGCTGCCCCACACGCCCCCCCCCCGCCCCAACCCCCCCCCCTATGATAAACTGGTGCATATTTTTTTTTTTTTGCAAAACCGTCAGATTTATCCCCTTGAAAGGATTTATAGCTTGCACGCACAAATTGTCCGCCTGTCTGCCCCCCCGCCCCCCCTCCCCCCCGCCTCCAACCCCGCTCGCTTTGGATCAAACCCAGGCCCCCACGTCCTTCAAAACTCCGCTCCCCGCTCAACGGTTATTCGACTCACATGATTCACTTGATAAACGGATACATTTCCCTCCACAGCTGTCAGATTTTTTCCCCCTCATAAACGGGTTTTATAGTTTCCGCCCACAGCCTTACTAACATCACCCTGTTGACCCTGATAGCTACACTATAGTTGTAAGGGGAGTCGCCGACCTATGTCCTTAATAAGGACACACAACTCGTAATACGCGCGATCGGAGTATCACACACAGCTTGCAAAGATGAGTTTCGACGAAATCTTCGATCATACAGGTGGAGTGTATTTTCAAATTTTTTTAAAATATATTTTTGAACCTTTATGTCGTTTCCTGCATCTCCATTATATCTCCATTATATCTCCATTATATATTACATATCTACCAAGCCCTCACATAAATGCTAAATACGCGCGATCGGAGTATCACACACAATGTTGCCAAGATAAGTTTTGAACAAATCCTTGATCTATCATAGCTGGAGTGTATTTTAATATTACATGTGACCTAAACCACTTGAACCCCGTCCCCCCCTCCTTTATTTCCTCGCTCCCCTTTGCTCAAACGCCTCAATTAATATCGAAATCCCCCAGAGTAATAAACACTTCCATGCCCTGGATATCGCCTCATCATCGTTTTAGAGCCGTCCATGCCGGTGCTGCAATTTCCACCTTCCTCCCTGCCCCCAATGCTCCCTCCTTCCCCACCACCCGCACATCGCCTAGACCTAGCACCAGACGTATAGCAAACCCTTTCACTTATGCGACCTAAAGCCTCCCCCCCCCCTCCCCCCCCACATTCTCCCCTCCTCTCCCACAAGAAGGATATATAGTTTTCACGCACAAATTGAGCTGCTCCACCTGTCCCTCCCCCTCTTCCCCCCTCCCCCTCTCCCCCCCTCCCACCTCCCCTTTTGATCAAAATCAGGCCCCCACGTCCTTAAAAACTCCGCCCTCCCCTTACCGGTTATTCGACTTACATGATTGACTTGATAAACGGATGCATTTCCTTCCACAGTTGTCAGATTTTGTCCCCCTCAGAAGCGGGTTTTATAGTTCCCGCCCACAGACTGACTAACATCAGCCTGTTGACCCTGATAGCTACACTGTAGTTGCAAGGGGAGTCGCCGACCTATATCCTTAATGAGGACAAACAACCCGTAACACGCGCGATCGGAGTATCACACACAGCTTGCAAATATGAGTTTCGACAAAATATTCGATCTCACAGCTGGAGTGTATTTTAATTATTATATAATATATTATGTACATATCTGAAATATCGCACGCAGTAGGCCAAGAAAACGATATGACTATTGTACTGCTGTATTTGTACTGTACTTTTTTATTCAAATGTATACCAAGTATCAGGCACATGCCATGCTTTGATTTTCAGAGTTGACCAATTATTTGAGTGTATCGTTTTTCAGTGGTGGCGACTGGATGACAGAATCCGAGCTTGTTGCGTGACAGAAGACGCGGGCACTTCGTATCTCTGGGTGAAGATTTGACTGGGGTTTGAATTTTGATTTTGGTTTTCGGGATGTTGCGATGGGTGGCTTAATCTAGTTGGATGCATCGTTTTCCCCGAGCAGAAGGGGGCAAGTGACTGCATTCTCGGCGGCCGCTGCGACCGAAGAAATATGTCGAGTACCGGGGCGGAGGGGGATTGTACTCGCGCGGTTACAGATATTCTCCATCGTAGATTATGGAATTTTGCGTTGTGAATTAGGGACGCGTTAGAGATACGTGCGAGCTAGTTGCCGAGCCAGGGGGGGGGTGCATTAATTATCGACGTGCACAGCAACCAATCAATTCGTGACGTACATGACAATCGATAGTACGTATTGTGTGATAGACTGCAAGGGAAGATATGACCCTCTCTAATGGCAGGCGCGTCCCGAGTGTCCCGCTTGCTCACTAGTCTTTGACTTAACGCGAGTTCTAGGGGAAAATGGTCTTAGCGCGAACGGCCATGTTTCCCGACACGGTATGCGAGAAAATTACGGCCAGATATCGAATGTGTGGTAATGTGTACATCATTCATTGGCGAATAGTGCAAGTTCCTGCATTTGGAGGCATGACAGGAGCTATCGGTATTACCAGGTATGTTATTTTGTCCGGATATTCATTGATACATGACGGTGTTACATTATTTCAGAGCGGTAAGACTAGCAGTGGTGTTCAATTTGGAGTTATACTTGGATGTGAACAATGCACACAAGGCTATTTGTGGGAGGTCTATATCTGTGATGGAGTTGCTATGATGTGTGCATCGTTTTCATCTTGGATTCAAAGATGCGTCACGCTCTCGTCCATGGAAAAGGAGTATGGCCAATCAATGGGGAGTGTGAGGTTTTCCCCGTGCGTCAGCATATGAACGTGCTGATTCTCTCACCAAACCATTGCATACGGAGGCGTTTTTCCGTTAGCATTTGCATTTGGTCGTGGGGTATGTCTAGCAGGGGGGTTGATAGAGTTCTATTCGAGTGTTTCGATAGGAGTTGTTTTATGTCGGAGGCGTGCTGTTGTTTGTTCTGTCCTGTAGAGTTCAAAGAAAGGGACCCGATGTTATTTGGCGATGGGGTTTTTACGTGAAGACGGTGTTAGTGATTTGATTTGAAGGTTTTCCAAACAGAATGGACTATAAGCTCGTCAGAACGGTCATGCTCCATCTCTTGTTTTCGGGTGGGCGCAAAAAGCGATATACGCTGGCTCTATTGTGATATCTCTAGATGCTGGCTACCAAGGCGATGCCGAGGACTTCCAGCCTGAGCGACGGCTCATTCGAAGGCTGCTGTACAGCCCCACAGGACTGTCAAATTTTTTTTTTGGAGTTGTACACAATTGGGTTGCTTTCTAAAAAAAAACGTCCGTTCTCATTTTAGGCTCCGTTCCCATTTTTCAGAAAACTCTCTTTATAGCTTGTTGGGGTTTTCCCTTCGCGTAGTTACTGTCTTATCTAAGATGGGAGACTTATGCTGAACCTGTTATATAAAGAAAGTTTTGTATTGGCATTGCTGTTTTACATGGGCAATTCTTAGCTTCATGTATTAATGTCCATTCAACTGTCTTGACAAGCTCAACATTGGAAGAGGACATCGGTTGTAACGACGTTTCGCTGCACAAGCTTGAGTCAAGAGGTAGCCTAAGCGTAGAATTCCCTTGTGACAACATTGGCATTTAGACTGCCGTTTACCTTGGCAGTCATTGATGATGGGATTTTGGATGGCCGTGTTACTTTGGCAACGATTTGTTCTCGATTGGGATTGGCCGTTTCACCCGGCCATTGGTGATAAGTTGTTCGGGACCTATCGTATCGCGCACCGAATAGGGAGGCTGTTTGTGGTATGCGGTTGTTCGATACTGGTCTGCGGTTATTTGGGGGTTTCATGTATTATTATACGGTTTTGTGCAATTTCCGAGGCATTATTTAGTATATGCCTCGGAGATGGAACTGCCTCGTCGAAGCAGTCGTGATGACAATGAATGGAGATACGCCCCGGGTTTTGATGACAAGATACTGTCCGTATATGTTAGAGGGTGGAGCGTGACGGAAAATGCGCCAACCCCTGTGTGGTTATTGTGTAGAGACTTTGACGACAGGTACTGAGCTTCTTCTGTGTGGGTGTGTTTTCGAGAGTCCGCTATCACCAGGTGCGGCTCTGCGCTCTAAATATTGTGCTCTCCTCACCTACTTCATCTCGGGGCACCCCACGTGACTACATAGAACACGTTATGCAGCAAGCGAATTCGAACAAGACGTCAGCGCGGATGTTGCCCTGGTCGACACTCGTTGAGGTTAACGTTTTTTACAGCCTCAGTGGGTGTTGTCGATAGCCCTCAAAGCTCCGACGGTTTGCCTCGGGGACGTTGGCTCAGCGGGAATATGCCATGCAAGTTCAATAGAAATCTAGACTACACTTCAAATCGAATTCCTCTCCCGAGGCGTTGATTACCTGGGTATCATACGTGCCCGGAGCTTCTGTAAGTTCTGTAAGACATTAATTCCCGTACCACGAACTCATGTACAAGGTCTGTCGGATATTCGGAATATGCCATGCAATTTCGATGGAATTCTGCACTTCAAATCGAACTCCTTTCCCAAGGCCTTGTACTACCTGGGTATCACCCGTACCCGGAACTTCTGCAAGTTCTGTAAGACATTCATTCCCGTACCCGGAACTTCTGTAAGGCCTGTCGGATATTCATACCCGTACCCGGAACTGATGTAAGTTCTGTACGCCAGTGACACAAATACCCGGGGTAGAGGTACAGCAATCTTATACCTACCCGGAACTTATGTAAGTTCTGTATGCCAGTGCCACAAATATCCGGGGGACGGGTACAGCTTTTTTACACCTGCCCGGAACTTCTGTACGCTCTGTACGCCTGTGTCACAATACCCAGAACTTATGGAAGTTCTGTAAAACAGTTATACCCGTACCCAAAACTTCCGTGAGTTCGGTGGCACATTCATACCCGTACCCGGAAAATCAGGTGGTTCTGTACACCCCGTCCCACGAAACCCGGGGTACGAGTACAGCACTCTTTGTACCCGCTTGAAACTTCGGTGAGTTATGTACGCCCGTGCCACAATACCCGGAACTTCTGTGAGGTTTGTAAATTTTTCATATCCGTACCCGAAACTTCTGGAAGCTCTTTAAGACTCCCATACCCTTGCCCAGAATCTACAAATCCTACAGAACATATATTTACAACATTCCACCACGGCTCGTACAACAATGCATCGGAAGTACTTCATATTCCTACAACATCCATCTTATAGTACGTACTTCGGGAAGTTGCCACCATTCGTGTTCGATGCCGCGAATGGCGTACATTCTAAATTCCCAGTAGCGTCACCCGCGCTGGAAGCAGTAATTACTAGTAATCAGCCACCCCCATGACCTGGTGGGTAGTGCACCAGGATACCGCAGTAACACATTCTGCCATAGTTTGTGCATCATCCTTTCATGAAGGAAAATGACATCTCCCACCCTTTCCCCGGCCAGACGGTTGCGCTTCTTGGTAACGACAAGCCCGCCTACCGTGAAGACGCGTTCGGATGCAGACGATGACGCTTGAACTTCGCGTGTGCTGTATAACCTCTGACCCGTCCTGCTACTGGGCCTGCGAGTGAATGATGCACTCGCGCTCGTGCGTCTCGGTCCTCGTGTGGAGGAAGCCGCTGGTAATAGATTTCTTTGGTTGCGCCGCTGGCGCATGTGTCGACGGTTACTCCATCATAAAGCATGTTTTTTTCGAAAATAATCAACTAGCCATGGTTATGTTCAATAACCACAGCTAATCATGATCAGTCGATATGTAATCCACAATCAACACCATCAATCACATGACGTGATTAAAATTAATTTTAAAAGCGATCGTAACCAGCACGTGAATATGAGTTGATGTGCATCCCTCAATACAAGTGGTTGAAAGCCCATACGGTCGCGACAACTTCCGAAGCCCATTCCATTGTTTTTAGAAGACTTCCCTCGTATTCCAAGCGCGGGCACGTCTAATGCACCCACCCATACCACCCCACCGGAACACACCTACCAGTCGATCTCCAATTCAACTAAATCCCCCCATCGTCTCATGTCAATAATGGAAAGGGATGGCTCAAAAAGAATCCCAAGTATAATACATGGTAATGCATGTAGTAACTCGTGGGTCATTCTAAAAATTGTTTGGGCTCCTAACCTGAAGAGCTCAATATATCACCATCTTCACCCGAAGCATGACGTCGAGTGCATCCAATACCGCGCAACTCGACCAGCACTTCTATGCGCTAGAAAATAAAATAAAATGGTACTATTTAAGGTATCGGATTAACCGGTGGTTACTCACTTAGAAGGCTCCACCGTTACATTAGAACAACACCAGAACCATCGTATGCTCCAGACAATAAAACTCTTAACATGGGATGACTCTAGTATCGATTCAATATTGCCATGAATTGACCATGAGTGAGACCAGTATCAAATAAAACCCCCGTCGCCGCAAAGGATACTCGTCTCTAACGATGTGGGGTGTAGCTCTGAAATGTGATTGACATGGCCCACCCTAGTGTCATCAGACATTCTAGGGTTCCCTAGACAGAATGAAACCGCTAGTCTTCCGCCGAGGTCACCACACCGCGATCCGCGCACCCACTCACCCGCGAGGACCAACGGCGCGTGCAATGCGGTGCCTACTGAGAGAGCTGTTGCTAACGAGACTTTTGTTGAATAAACTCCCCCACCGTAGTAGACTGGCTCATACCCTAGAACAAAAACGAAATATCCACACGATGACACAATCAGCAGGCTCCACACTATGGTGACAATCAATCCGAGTACCTCCACGTGTGGGATTTGTAGGTCGTACAAGACTTCCATCACCGCAAGCGTAATGGGTAAGGGGGGTGCCGCCGAATGTCTGTGTTTGGGCGTCACCCGCACACCGTTCGTTAGGGCTCTCATTAAGCTTATCACATCGGATTCCTCCATCCACCTTGCGAGGGCGACCAGTGCTGCAACCCAATAGAACGATCCCCAACCGCTGTTAGCTGCCACGAGATGGACAGTCCACAGACTTAGCAAACATCCCGCTGCATCCGCCAACGAAAACCCTCTGGCCCATCCAAGGTGGTCACCGCCGTACGATTCGTCCAGTAGTGCCCGACCACCAGCCTTGTCCAGCAGGCGGTGCGTTTCCTCAACGTCCAAGTTTGTGACCGACCCATCAACGTTCTCCCGAACTATGAAGCATATCGGTAGGGTACCCCTGCCATCTCCGGAGTCCGATGATCTGGTACGTCTTGGACAATCAACAGCGACCGGTGTGCTCGTCCTTTGCAACACCTCTCTGGGTAAGTTGTTAACCCCCTCGCATACTATCACACCCATTCCTGCAGGTTCTTCACGAGATTTATTCCTGGGAAATGCCAATCCAGAGAACGGAAGAAAGGAGGTTGATGTGCTTTGCCCTTGCGTGCGTACCTTCACTGATCGCATCGAGGGTGCAACATTCGCGAGACTCAAGCGGTCACCGCCCTCACCCTCTTCCTCAAAGAAATGGTGACACGACCCTCCGGGACCTAGGTACCCTCGGCGTGACCTGCCGTGAGCAGTGCGCATGCCTAGACGCAGCATTGACAGTGCGAGACAAACCACTACCACTGCCGCCAGCATAGTCGAGATGATAAGGGTCGTGTGGCGTATCTCCTTCACTAGGTTCAATTCGTACGAGCCCATGCAGACGCTGGAGGGATATGGGTACGACGCGATGCAGCTTATCGAGCAGCGTATCAGCTCTTCCGACGCCCCGACTGCGTCGCAGATTCCTGCCTCCATGCCTACCGTAGAAAGCGAGTCTGGGAGTCGATCGTTGTTTACTAGGTCTACTAACTCAGCAAGGATTGCAGACCTGACACTAACGGTTGCGTTTCTAACCACAACCGCGACCTCACCCCAGAAATCAGACCACAGCTCACACGAAACCGAGACTCCTACTGGTTCGTCGCAAACAAAAAACGAATCTACTGTCAAATAGATCCCAGACTGCCTCGTCGAGGTGAATAGGACCTCAATGTCACTCGATCTTGAACTTTCTGGTAGTCCCAATGTTTCGGTGATATTTTCGAGATCAAACTCAAATGTGTGCCTGATCAAGTAGGGTTCACCGGTAATCTCGTCACAGAATTTGTAGGTTCGGAACCCATCCATGTCAACACTCTCAAAACACTCCTCTTCCATTCCAATTGGGGATAACGTATTTATACCCTCTATGGAGTAGTAATCAACCGAGTGCAGGTGATTGCACAGGTTGTTGTCTTGGCTGAAAAAAGAACCCAGGGCGCCGCCGGGTGTATTCCAGGACCAAGAGAAACGACATATCGTAGCGTCTGTCTCCCAGGTCACGTTTGTCTCAACCGATCCGCTAGAGGCTTCTTCCGCCAGGTAGAGTCGAACCTCGTCGCTCAGGTCACCCACCGGCTCTCCTAAGAAATCCGTCGTTTGTGTTACAAACTTTGCGGGGTTGGTGACAAGCACCAACGTGTTCACGGCCAGATAGGCGAGAAGTGCGAGTGCACCACTGCCGACGAATCGCGCCCACACCATTTCCTAATTGCAAACACCTGTTGCATAGTTCGGAGATTTGGATGATATTGTGTAATAAAAACGCAAGAACATAGTGAAGGGGGGCGTGGGGGGGCGGGGACTAGTTAAATATGAATATATATTGTATGTGCGTATTCAAAAATCATACATTGCTTTATGAGTACTCAATTCCACAGATGTCTGGTTTTGTTTCCCTCAATGCGCGTTATACAATTTTCCTGGCGAGAACAAGGTTTAACGTCTTAATCCTGTTGACACTGGCATTAGCAGGGGAGCTACCGAACGGTATCCTTCACGAGGGTACACACACCCCCCGTAACACGCACGATCGAAGTATCACACGAAGCTTGCAAAACTGAGTTTTGATCCAAAGCCTTTTCGATCGATCTCACGCACCGCTGAAGTGTATTCGTTCACTTAAGTAATATAACAGGATTGCAGTGGAATGCATATTTATCAGTAAAATTAAATGGATCCTTCATGGAACCATTCAATGAATATTAGGGATATTGGGGTATTGAATTGGGCCCTGAACCAGCCTCAACCGGTCAATGAGGAATTTATTGATTAAAGTGTACGAATGTTCATGAGTATAGGTCGGGCTAGGTTTTCGATTTTTGTATTTTTGGCCAACCAGGAACTGGAGTACTACTGCTGTACCAGGTAGCTCAAACCCGGTTGGTCTATTTCGAAAAACCCCGATCTGGTGTTTATTCCAGTATACATGGGTTATCTAACCCTGTTAAATTAAGGTACAAGGGGCTTTGCCGACGGCCTGGACGGCCGCCTGTCGCAGACTCCCGCTATGCCCATACGAATAAAAGAGGATAAGGCTCAGACCCAATGCCAAGATATTTAAAGCGTACGCCCCGCGCTCCACGCTGAGACATGTGTGATTAACTTCTTGTGTATGACAACCGTACGGTGGTAAGCAATACTGGATCTCTCCAAGCACAAAGAACTTGCGACATCATGAGCAAACGCGCTCCTGGCACCGCCTATGTACTGAGATATAGGCTTGCTTGTTCTTCAAACAGAACGTTCTGAAAAAAACGAGCGTAAAAATGCGTACACGTGTGTGCTCGAAGCTTGTGGTAACAAACCCCACCCCTACCTGCATCTCTCGAGTGTGACATGTCGTGCAGCTCCGCCTACTCTGTGCGATAGGAGCTACCGCGGCTCCAACGACACACCTTCGAGAAAAGTACCCAACTCAATGAGAAGATGAAAAACTACCGGCTGCTGTGGCGTGATACATACGCCGTGGTAATGTCACACGTGTGTGTGTGAATCTTGGACAATGCTACTGGCCACACAGATCCAATCCGCCGCAAACTATATCACTGCCCACATCTGGTGATAGATCCGATTTCTTGTATGTAATGAATCGTGACACATACGCATGATATCTCCATTACATGCTCGACGCACGTCTGCTGCTGCTGTATTCACGCGCCTCCGTCGTATGTCCCAGGCCTAGCACGGGTGTAGCAGAAAGGAAGCAGAAGAAAAAACAAAACACGAACAAAATATAAAGCACCATAATATCCCCGTTTGCGACCGCCGTTGTTTTATTTCGAAATCCTCAGCTGCCGATTGACCCAAAGCAGACTCTCCCGAAGGTACGCACAGTAACGAAGGCACCGGTCGGTATGGTACGGTAACCACTTAGCCCGCCGCATGTGGATTTTTTGTCTTCCCGAGCGACGGTTCGGGAAATGGTTCCCGTTTGCTTACCGCGAGACGGAAATGGGACGGGAAAGTGGGGCGCCATTAGGTTCACGCGACGGGACGGGAGTGCACGATTTCTTGGCGGGACGGAATCATGGAACGGGTCGGTAATAGGTCGGGAAATCGGTCAGGAATCTAGACGAGAATCGCTCGGGAACAGTCTCGGGAAAACGGTCGGGAACACAATCGGGAAATCAGTCGGGAATTTAGTCGGAATATGTCCAGGAGATGCACTCCAGATTGGTTGGGAACACGATCGGGGTCGCGGGCTGGAGGAGACAATAATGGTTGAAAAGAGGACACTGATCGCGAGTGATATTTAAAAAAAAAAATGAAAAACGTCAGCTGAGAGTACGCCCAATGGGTGGTTGAAACTCAACTTTGCGAGCGTCCTATTTAAAAAAACGAAATCAAGGACGTCACCCGTGAGTTCGACGAATTTCGCGTCAATACTCATATTTGCAAGCTGCGTTGTTGGCACTTGCAATATAGGGATCGCCTCCCAACCTATGCCAAGCGAAGTATGACTAACGAAGTAACGTAATTGAGCGCGTGTACGCTAAACAATGACGATTCGCACTTCTCCCTTTCGTTCTCAATGGCGGTGACATTGCATGACCACATCACCTCGCCTGTTGTATTTGGCAATATGCATCTCTTTCTTATAATTAGCGATGTCAGAAAATAATGGTATATACATGATTGTACCTTTCGATTGAAATATTCTATCTTTCAATCCATGTACAATAAAAAATTATGGAGCTTTTAACACGCTGTTTACTACACCTAAAAAGTGGGTTGCATACTACATGTAACATCAAACTTTCTAGAAAAATAAACATGACCAGGCGGGTGATATAAAGGGGTGTCTTCTTGCTGCAACCGTCAGATTCGTCACCTTCAAGGGTTTATAGTTTCCGCGCACATATTGAAATGCCCCCCACCCACCCACCCCCCGATCCCTCTATTCAAACGCCCCACCTGAAATCAAAATCTACCAGAGTAGTAAGCACTACCAGCCATCTGATATCATCTCATTATCCATCTAGCCATCCATGCCGTAGCTCCAACTCATCTCCCCCCCCCCTTTAGTTCCCCGCCCAGTTCGTTCAAACGCCCCACTTACAATCGAAATCGGCCAGAGTAATAAACACTTCTAAGCAATTGGTATCACGTCATTATCTTTCTAGCCATCCATGACGTAGCTTTCATTCATCCCCCATCCCCCCCTCCAACGCCCCCTCCTTCCCCACACCCCGCACGATCGCCTAGACCCAGCATCGCGCGTATAGCAAGCCCCTACATATATGATCAATACGCGCGATCGGAGGATCACACACAATGTTGCGAAGATCAGTGTCGACCAAATTCTTGCTCTCATAGCTGGAGTGTATTATATTATTTTTTGTATCAAAAATGAAAATACACTCCAGCTGTGAGATCGAAGATTTCGTCGAACCTCATCTTTGCAAGCTGTGTGTGATACTCCGATCGCGCGCATTACGAGTTGTGTGTCCATATTAAAGATATAGGTCGGCGACTCCCCTTACAACTACAGTGTAGCTATCAGGGTCAACAGGGTGATTTTAGTCAGTCTGTGCGCGGAAACTATAAAACCCGTTTCTGAGGGGGACAAAATCTGACAGTTATATGTGATCTAAACCCCTTCAACCCCCCCCCCCCGTTTTTTTTTTTTTTTTCCTCACTCTTCTTTGCTCAAACGCCCCACCTAATATCAAAATCTGCCAGAGTAATAAACACTTCCACGCCTTGGATATCGCCTCATTATCGTTTTAGAGCCGTCCATGCCGCTGCTGCAATTCTCACCCCCTCCCGCCCCAAACGCCCCCTCCTTCCCCACCACCCGCACCATCGCCTAGACCTCGCACCACGCGTATAACAAACCCCTACATCTATGCAACGTAAAGCCCTCCCCTCCCGCCCCCCGCCCCCCCCGCCACACACACCCCCGCCACACCCCCCCCCTCTTCCACAAGAAGGATTTATAGTTTCCACGCACAAATTGACCTGCCCCACCCGTCCCCTCCCCCCCCCTCCCCCCCCTCCCGCCCCCCTTTTGATCAAAATCAGGCCCCCACGTCCTGTAAAACACTCCGCCCTTCCCTCACCGGATATTCGATTTACAGGATTAACTTACTAAACAGATGCATTTCCTTCCACAGCTGTCAGATTGTGTCTCCCTCAGAAACGGGTTTTAGAGTTTCCGCGCACAGACTGCCTAACATCACCCTGTTGACCCTGATAGCTACACTGTAGTTGCAAGGGAGTCGCCGACCTATATCCTTAATGAAGACACACAACCCGTGAAACGCGCGATCGGAGTATCACACACAGCTTGCAGAGATGAGTTTCGGCAAAATCTTCGATCTCACAGCTGGAGTGTATTTTAATTTTTATAATATAGACTGTTAAAGTCTATATATTTATGGGAAGGAATTATTCGGAATTAGGGCTAAGGTTACGTTTTTTTGGAGTAGTAATCGGGTGAAGGCTGGTTTAAGGCGTTTTTAAGGCTCGTGTCTATCTGTTTGAGGCTCGCTAAGGCTCGTTAATGGCCGTCATGGCTTGCGCCTCAAAACATGCTCTACCCCCATTTTTGTTTTGCCTACCGCGAGCGTTGGCCATTTCTTGCCCCAAAGCCAGGGCCAAACCATCATCAAATTGTAGATGATTTTGCCGTCAACGGCCTTTTTCACAAGCGGTGGTCATCATACATACCAAGGGCCATCCCTTCTCCCTCCACGATTTTTACCGATAAGTCAAAAGAATGCTTTCGTGTCCCCCTCGATAAGTGCACAATGTTCAGCTTTCCCACTATTCGTCGATTGCATCCAATTTTTCCTTTTCCAACTCGCGCTCAATTGCACCTCCGGAACTCGGCATGAACGATAATGGGCAAATATGTGGGTCGACGGCACTGTTGCCCTTTGATGGACAGCCGTAAAGGACCTCCACACACGAACACTAGAGTATGACGAACCGGTCGCCCCGGTGGCGTATCAGGTTATCCTCGAGCCTGGTATAGGCCAGTTTCGGGAGTTCGAGCCCGCCGAATGCATACTCGTATAAATTCGTTGGGACTTTTTCTTGTGCACAAATTGACTTGCGGAAAGCGCGAGATCGTGAGTTAGCAATACACTCGATGAAATATCGACGAGCAGTGGGATTGCTGAACCCTATGCGCGATAGAAATTGAAGGCAAGAACCGGGGGGGAGAAAGGGACGACACCTGTGACCACGGCTTGTTGTCCAGAAGCTGGAAAGTAAAAAGTGTGAGGAAAAAAAAAAAAATGATGATTCCAATGACGCTTGACCGGTCACAACTAGCCGTTGCCCCTTGACGGAGAGCCGGCAAGGAACTCCACACACTAACACTAGTTGGTATGGTAATTCCAAAGACGCCTTGACGGGTCAAACCTACACCGTTAACCTGTTGACGGCACTCGTTCGCCGTGACGGACAGTCGTCAAGGAACCAAACACACTAACACTAGCATGATAAGTCCAAAGACGCCTTGACGGGTCAAACCTAGGCCGTCAACCCACACGTTTCGTAGCAAGTGGCAGTCCCTCTATAGTGCCGTAATGCGCCGACCGGAAACACCGCCACTACAGCAGTGTAACGGGAAGCAGTCCCACTCCGCTACTCCGCATACCGACACTACCCCCTGTTCGGATATGTACCTCAAGCAATTTAACAGGAACTATAGCGGGCAACCGACACTACTCAACCGGTTATGTTGTTGTTGCCGATGTTGTTGTTCTCACATTAACTCGCGCAATCAAGTCCGTGGTCACGGGACAGCCTTCAGTCATCCTGGAGTGGAAGAATCAATAGTCTAGAGGACTAATCTCTACACCGCATGTTTTCAAGTATCACTTGCTGCACTCAAACCTCAAACTCACGAAATCGTCCTTACTTGTGTACTCACCTCTGCTGATGGTGTGGATGTTCCGCCGTGTGTGCATGTATGCTACCAGGACGTCCACGACCAGGTATGTATTGTTAGACCACCGGAAAAGATGCTGCAGCACCATCAGGCAACTTTTCCTTTACGCGGGAGGTACCACTGCTGTATGTAGTATTCATCATGGTAAGTACCACTGTACGTAGTTTTCATAGGTACGTCCGTCGCGAGAGCCTGTGTTTTTCTAGCCTATCAGGTATTAGCTTGGTAGTGGCGATGGGCGATCAAGAAGAGGGTTCGACTGTGAACCAAGACCACACGGATACAAGCCACTCGGTGCAGCGCACACGTTCACCACACGGTAGGGTAGCCGATTTACTTCTTCTCTAGACTAAATATTTCCGTTTTCAGAGTTTATCTCTCACCTAGGTTTGATGATGACTTATTTTGTCGCCACGCGTGAGAGGACAAGAGTGACAGAAGTGATTGCGTGCGCGACGACACGCCGCTGCAGTCTCCGGCACCTTTCGTACGGTCCCTCGTTGTTAGTGCGGTGGTACGCCAGGCGATATTTTTGCCGCACAAACCGGGGAACGAACCCCCGATCTATCCCGGAACAGTGCCTTTTTTCTTATCCTCCGGCGGATGGGGAAAAATAAAGCTTTAGCTCACCACACTTCCACGTATCTTCATACGCGTCCTGTGTTGATTTAACTCAGTTGCTTTCGCAGCCCAACGCTAGCTGGCGCACGCTTCGGATCCCGTTGTAGGTATAGCGTTTGCTGTCCCTATCATCAGTGGTCTTCGTTACAACCCCGGCAACGCAAGCTATCCTGTGGGTACCCCGATTTAAGAGCGCCCCGTGACAAGCCGAAACAAGCGCGCATAACCACTTTTTTTATTCATTGCTCACATCTGCATCGTATCTTAGTGAGAAATACATAGCTTTTAGTACAGGCGGGACATGCCGGTTCGACCCCCCGAATACTTTTATCTTCTGCGCTAATCAATAATCGGGGTACCCATTGTACTTTACAGGCACTCTACGAGCGAGTAAAGAACAAGGTCGCGAACTGATTTTCAACGCCTTCAAATCAAAATAAGGGTCCTGAGAATGTAGAATTTGGGGTTTTACGGGTTATCTTCTGTATACGAGTAGTAGAGTCTAGACTACTCAGAATGCTTTTCAGGAGAATACTATTTTTCTTGTGGTCACTTCTGGTGGTCACGAGACCGAATCCCTGCGGGCTACCATACACCTAACCGCAACCATTTGGTCGGGCACTTACTGTTATAAGGCTTAGTTTGGGCAAGCTATTGGTTAACTTTTTGCAAGTGGTCAAACGGACTAATACCCCACTAAAGTCCTTAACATTACACTTTCGCCTATACCCCACCCCGAAATACGCACGATCGGAGTATCACACACAGCTTGCAAAGATAAGTTTCGACACAATGATCTTCAAACTCACAGCTGGGGTGTATTTTTATTTTTATAATCGAGTGTTTGCGTTTAAAGAGTTCAATCAAAAACTCCATTAAAAAAAAAGGCGAGCGAACTTTGAAGGAAGAATTTGCCCCAAAACGGCATGAAAATTCCGATTTGAACGAACGATTTAGAGTGAACTTCCATCAATCAATGACGACCAGCTCATACGATTGGCCTACAAATACCGAGCTTAACACCGTTGCTCTCCAGGCACGACGGCACAACAATCAGAGGGCACGAGGGCACAAGCCATCGCCAAAGCCTCCACCGCCACCGCCACCCACGCCGCATGGCCGCCGCCGCTACTGCTGCTGCTGCTGCTGCTGCTGTGCGGCGGCGGCTATTGTGCTGCGGCTGCTGTTGGTGTCTCCTGCGCTTGGTTCTAAAAACAAATATAAAAAACTGGCTATGTTGTTGTGGTGATCGTGGTGATTGAGCCAGGCCGAGCCGAGCTGCTGTGCTGCAACTCATCTGGCGGGGCCATCGCCACCGCCACCTCCGTCCCTGCCCCCGCCGCTGCTGCTGCTGCTGCGGCAGCGGCTGCTGTGATGCTACTGCGCAGCAGCTGCTGCTGTGCTGCTGTTTGTCTAATGGTGTTGCGCTGGGCCTGCACCTTTCGGTGAGTCTATAAATAGGTGCTACCGCACCATATCTAAATTCAAAATTTGATGCTGCCTCCCCGCTCCCCGCCTGTGATATGGAGGCCGTGTACGCCTTTTCGGCGATTCGTTCACCGCAAACGCAACCAAAAGCATGCTGGAGTGGATCTGGCCTTTTTCTAGCTTGATGGAAGAATTTTTAGTGAGCTTTTTTCAAGCAAACACTCTAGTCTAATGTAGACTAATATTACAAAAAATAAAATTGCACTCCAGCTGTGAGATCGAAGATTTTGTCGCAACTCATCTTGCAAGTTGTGTGTGATACTCCGATCGAGCGTAATACGGGTTGTGTGTCCTCATTAAGGATATAGGTCGGCGACTCCCCTTGGAACTACAGTGTAGCTATCAGGGTCAACAGGGTGAAGTTAGTCAATCTGTGCGCGGAAACTATAAAACCCTATTTTAGGGGGACAGAATGTGACAGCTGTTGAAGGAAATGCCTCAGTTTATCAAGTGTATCCCGTAACAGTGGTAAAACCGATGAGGGGATGGCGGAGTTTCTAAGAGCTTGGGGGGCTGGGTTTGAACAAGAGGGAGCGGGGGGGGATGGGGGGGACGGGCGGGGCAACTCAATCTGTGCGTGGAAACTATAAATTCTATAAGGGGATAAATATGGCGGTTTTGGGAGGAATGCACCAGTTTATCATGTATATCCTGTAAGTCGTACAACCATTGAGGAGAGGGCGGAGTGGTGAGGGGGTGGGGGGGGGGGGCATAATATATGGCGGTGTAGTGCACCGAATTTTTGACCTCCCTATCTCGAGAGACCACCCTATTGGGAGTTAGGTCAATGGACCGCCCTATTGGGCTTTGGTAATATCGCAATAAGGCGGTAACCACCGTATCGAGAGTATGCCGCGTTTTAAGGTACACAGTACACAGATTGCTCCTGACCAAAAAGATGACAAAGATGAGGGTCTGACGAAGAGGACTTTTTTACGTATGTGTGCTCGGAGAAGGAAAGTACAGCGTTGCTGCAGTACCAGTGCTGAAACCAGTGAGCATGTGTGATGTCAATTACAAACCCAACCACGGCAGCGGCAGAGCAGACGGGTGCACACACACTTCGCGTGTGGAGAGTTATAAGAAGAGTCGTTTCTAACGACCAAACGAAATTTCCAAAAACTTGCCATTTTGGCAAGCAAACATTTGCAACACTTTTCAAAAAGACGACAAACTTCTTTCTAACCGAAACACTGCACATTTGGAACGTTTTTGGAAATATTTGGCAAGTTCTCATCATAACGCCCTCAGATTATATTCTAACCCCTCACAGCAGCAGAAGGAAGTCATCGGCACGCCGACGCTCTCCATGAAGTCAATGCTGGCGCAGAAAGGACTCCAGGCACAGCCCATGTACCTCAGAGGTTGGAAGTCCTTCCAGCCCGGCCAAATTCGCCTGGGAAAAGCCGGGGCGGCTGCTGTTTGTGATGATGCTTCAGCACCCGCTCAAAACGACACCCCCATGTGGCAAGTACGCGAGCCTCACGGCCAGTGTCGCCAGCCCTATCTTAGCTGCTACCAATGACACCGTGTATCCTCCGTACCTCCCGCTATGACAGAAATTATAGCAAGCCTAGCGTCGGCTGTCGTGGGGTGGTCTGGTTTGTACAACCTTGCGTTGGCGTTATTGGCCCAAAATGGCACATGAAATATGGCAAATCATACTTCCCAAAAACTTGCCAACGAAGCGGAACGAAAATATCCAAAAAAAACTTTGTCAAGCTCTTTTGCTATTTTGGCATGTCCAAATTTCCAAAACCTTGCCAATTTGGCAAGAAACTAGCCTAAAAAGTGTCGTTAGAAATTACCCCAACTAATAGGAACACCACGGCGTTCTATTCCTCAGTGTTATTTTTTTTCTTGCGGTAGGTTACTTTTTTTCTCGAGGTACGTGTCCTTCTTTTTCAACCATGAACTAATTTTGTTTCTGTTGCCAGTGAACACCGGGCAGTTCCCCTCCAACGCAATGGTCCCGAATCCCCATCGGTCCCTGAAGACACGTCTACGACACCAACACCGCCACCCCCTTTTGCCTCGACAACCCTGTAGGTTTACCCCTGGACCTAGGCATCCTCTTTCGTCCCTGAAGGCACCTCCTCTGTGACGCTACTATACCCGTATACAACGGCAGCTTGCGCTGCCGGGGTTGTAACGAGGACCAATGATAGGGACAGCTTACGCTATACCTACAATGGGACTCGAAGGGTGCGCCAGCTAGCGTTGGGCTGCGAAAGCAACTGAGTTAAATCGACACACGACGCGTATGAAAATACGCGGAAGTGTGGTGAGCTAAAGCTTTATTTTTCCCCATCCGCCTGAGGATAAAGAAAAAAAAAAAAAAAAAAAGGTACTATCGCCACCCCCCCCTACCCTAACATTTCTATAAGTTTACCATCTCAATCTGTGGTATTGTTCCTTTTCGGTTATGACCTCTCCGAGCCGGGCATCGGCTTGGGTGGGCTCGTTCCCCCATCCCTCCCAACTCACCACCACATCCAGCCGCTCCCATCTGCTGAGTTAGTTGGAGTTAACTATTTTTCCGGGCATGAGCGTTTCGAACCTAGTATCGGTTTGGGTGGACTCGCTCCCTCTCCTCTCCGACCCACCTCTACCATTACTAGTATGACGATCGATCCAGATATCTCGTGCACAGGGTGAGCGCAAGGATGGAGACGTCGTTCGTCGGCCTCACGCTGGATAAGCATACGAGGTACATCAGGAAGGCTAACATGGAAAGCCCCTTCAGAAATCGAAAAGTCCAAATTCAGCGCAATAGCAGCGAGGACCTTGAGGGCTTGGAAAGCCCACAGGGACGCAAAACATAATAAGACAAGCTCCCATGATATCCAAGGATCAGCGCCGGGCCAGGAAAGACCTAGGAACCGCGCGCTCCAGACACACGGACGTCGTGAGAGCATAGATGCGCTCAGGAGTCTTGCTGCATGGTGGCACGCGAAGCAGCTCACACAATACTTCGAAGTAGACGTTTTGGACTGCCGGATAACTTGATGATGAGATAGAGGGCGACATTCTGGACGCGAGAGATATTGCTTTTCTTGTGGGGTATTTGGATGATGCCGTGAAGAAGGGCGATAAAGAGAGGTGGCGGGGGTGGTAAAACAGGAGCGTCTGCCTCCGGGGCCACCGCCACTACCGCCACAATCGACACCGCCGCAGCAGCTGCTCTCGCCCGCGAAGGAAGCGATACAGCTTCCGCTTGAGCAAGTCGAGATGCAAGGAAACCAGCTAAAGGAAAAAAAAGGTGGGATATTTTGGTTGTGGTGGATGAGGTGTCAGATTGCGGGGAAAGAGCAAAGAAGGAAGCAGGACGAGTTGATACTTTGGGACAATAAGGACGAGAACGAACAGCAGTGGTGGAACGAGCTGGTCTGGCGCGGTCACTAGTTGAAGAGCTGCAGCAGCCGCAGCAGCAGCAGTCACATCTACCTGGTGCAGTCGCCCCAACCCCATGGCCATCCCCACAGGCGCCACTCCCACCGCAGCAGTCGATGGAAGCGCAGCAGCTTCCCCTGCTCTTGCCACCGGAGTAAGTTGGCGGAGATGATCACGAAGAGGTTATAGTATCTGAGAACGTGGTTGAGATTGGAAGGGTGATGGCGATAGATGGGGGGAAATGGGTGATTAGGTCGATGCAGATGGACAAGCAGAAGGAGCTGCTTCAGCAGCAGCCGCACCAGCAGCAGCCGCACCAGCAGCAGCCACAGCTACCTGGTGCTGCCGCCCCGGACCCGTGGCCACCCCTTATGTCAGCAGATCTTGATGAGAGCAACATCAAGCGGGAGATCGGAAGGCACGATTTTCAGGGGGGGGGGGTGGGAGGCAGAGCAGCAGCAGGGTCGTTTGCGTTGGGAAAATGCAAAGCGAAGGGAGGTCAGAGCGATCGCGAGCAGGATGGAAGAAGCGATTGGAAGCAAGAAGGCATTGGCACTGGTTGGTCCTTCAGCATCTTTGGGTGTTAGGGGCACGAGATGCCTGCTCTGCGCCTTATCCGTCCGCGGCCAACACGTGTGCGCGAAAAGAGGTGACCTACAGTACGAGGTCCGAGATCGAAAAGACACGTATTATTTTCAAGTACTCGTACAGCAGTAGTAGTGCCAAGACATCCTTGTTAGTCGAATGATATACTTAAACTGGTATAATTAGCGGTTTATAGCGATTTCAATTTTTTTGGTTGACATTCGTAGCTCTCACTTGTGGTAGATTCAGTCGATCACGCCATAACTACAACTGGTATACTTGGCAGCTATAACTACAACTGGTGTAGCTAGCAGTTGATGCTCTGCTAATACAGGGGTAACTACTAAAAAGCTTTTTTGTGGAAGTTTTAGAGGGATGGGCGACTATTATTAGTGATGTTTGCCGAGCATATAATGGCGAGCTGGCGTGTAGTTTCATTTTTTATAATAATGGCGCTCACATGTGATAGCCGAGTTTTGTGTGGAATATTTTATGAGTTGGTACTTTGGTTCATTTTCAATCAACCATTTTCCCTCAGTTCCAAAGAGTCAAGGAAAAATTGCTACTGCCGAAAACATTATTTATTCTCTTGGTCATACGAATAGAAGACGGTATTGATGACAGCGACATTAATGTTCCTGGTGGAATGAGTGTGTTTTTGGTAGATCAGGAAAAGTTAACTTTTTTTTTTTTTTTTCATCCTCCGGCGGATGGAGAAAAATAAAGCTTTAGCTCACCACACTTCCACGTATTTTCATACGCGTCGTGTGTCGATTTAACTCAGCTGCTTTCGCAGCCCAGCGCTAGCTGGCGCACCCTTCGGGTCCCATTGTAGGTATAGCGTAAGCTGTCCCTATCAGTGGTCTTCGTTACAACCCCGGCAGCGCAAGCTGCCGTTGTATACGGATGCGTGTGTATGTCGACCCGGCCTGTCCCCTGAGGGTCAGGTTCGGTGGAGATACTCGTAGCCACCCGGAATGTCATCTTTCCCGGTAGTGTGGGACTAGCGCAAGCTCACCCACTAACAAAACCCCTGGCCATGGGAGATGGCCTTCCGCCGGACTTGGTCCAGTTACGGTCCACCCTACCCATTCGGGCGTTGGTCCTCGGAAAAGTTAACATAAATTCATCCGTGCTTCATTTTTTCGTTTCAAAAACGAGAGGTGGTGGATAAGGTGATTGTGTGTTTAACACACAGCTGAATGTTCAAAACCCTGTCTGGTGTTACGCCTGCATTAATAGCTGTGGTACGAGGTATGAGAATCGTAGTTGATTGACACATTTGCTGGGCAATAGTGGATAATAGGACTGTGTTCACGCTCCTCCCGTACGAAACCGGGTGGTCAGGTGGAAAGGGTAGGTAGATATAAGGCTTGCCCAGACATATTCCGAGAGAGTTGAGGCGATAGTGCGCAAACGGAGTATTTTGTTTGCGGGATTCGTGGCACGTATGTGGGAGGAGGGTCTGCCACAGAGGGTGATGTTTGGGAGTTTGTTGAGGGTAAGGGCTACTCAGGGGGGCAAGAGAAAGACTGGATGGATCATCTAAAGGAGGATATGTCGGTCTTTGGAATAAAATTCGGAGGATGGCGAAAAGCTGCTCAGAAGGCTGGCAGATGGTTTCGAAGAGTAGAGGAAGGAGCCGAGTTGTTCATGCGGAATTGGCATGAAACGGAGAGACGCAAAGCTGCGTAGCGACGCGCAAAGGCTGCGGCAGCACCATCCACCGTTGGCATTTCTAAGCGGCCGGGGGGAGGGGCAAGGGGGGGGGGCGGGGAGGGGACTGGGGAAGGGGGGGAGGGGGGAGGGGAAAGGGAGGAAGGGGGGGGGGGGGGGGGGAAGGGGGAGCGTCATGCCCAAGAGACTGAAGTCTGGGTTCGGCCATCATCGTATGGAAAGTTGTGGGCCTTCTAATGGCCGTCACAAGTTAGCATAAGACCGCCCTGACTTCTTCGCCATGTTGCCTTCTCTCCCAGGTGCCATTGATGATGGACGTGATACCCTATGTTAGCCCAATGCCATCCTTAGCCAGTTCCTAGGGTCTGCTAGTATGACATTTTTTTTCTTTTCTTTTTCTTCTTCTTTCTTCTTTTTTCTCTTCTTTTTTCCTTGCTTTCTTGTCTTGTCTTTTCTTACTTTTCTTGTCTTTTTCTTCTCTTTTCTTGCCTTTTTCGTTTTGTTTTGTTTTTCTTCTCTTTTCTTCCCTTTCCTTTATCTTCTTTTATTTTCTTTGTTTCTTTTCTCCAGTTGACTTACGCCTGTCGTGCATATGCGTAGTGATAGATACTACGTGTAATATATACGTGGCAGTCTCCCTTGGGTGGCAATCGGAGTAGTTGGTTTCCCCAGGCGTGAGTAGTGAGACGTATGCACCGGCCTGGACCTGGCACATCGTAGATTGACTCCCGATTTCATTTTCATATGTGTTTCTGGTGGAGGCATGAATTGCGTAAGCTGTGATATATGCGTGTACCACCTTGGGTTGTGTGTGTGTTTTTCCCTGGGGTATTCCTCAGCTCCAGAGTGACTGGAGCCTGTCCTGTGACCACGGACTTGATTATGCGAGTTAATGTGAGAAAAATGCATACAATAGTTTTTCCATGTACTTTTTTTGTCCGCAGCCCAGGGCACAACGAAGTGAAATGTTTGTGTGTTGTGTTGTTTTTTTTTTTTTTTTGTCCCGCATCGTGATGTAGCAGGATCGAACAGCAGAGGCGCAAACGTTCAAGCGTTGGTGTTGGTGTGTGTATCCCGAAATGCACCACCAGCTGTTTGTTTGCTTGCCAGGGAGATGTAGAGTGTGTTGGTGTTGGTGTGTGTGTCCCAAAATGCACCCACGAGGTGGTTGTTTGCGTGCCAGGGTGTAGTTCGTCACGCCGTTTGATTTAAATCGCAGCCGTTTGAATTTTATGGTTTTGTAAGGACGAGGAGGGTTTTTTGGGAAGGGATTTTTTTGTCCGCAGCCCAGGGCACAACGAAGTGAAATGTTTGTGTGTTGTGTTGTTTTTTTTTTTGTTGTCCCGCATCGTGATGTAGCAGGATCGAACAGCAGAGGCGCAAACGTTCCAGCGCATGCACCACCAGCGCTGGGTTGGCAGGCCAGCCGAAGGGTGCTTGTATGCTACTACTAGCAAGCGTAGAGTGTGTTGGTGGTGGTGTGTGTGTCCCAAAATGCACCACCAGCACTGGGTTGGCAGGGCAGCCGAACTGTGCTTGGATGGCAGCCGCACGGTGCTTGGATGGTACTAGCAGTGTAGTGTGTGTTGGTGTTGATGTATGTGCTGGGTTGGCAGGGCAGCCGAACGCTAGTAGCAGTGTCGGGGGGGGGCGACGCGCCCCCCCCCGAACCCCCCCCCCTGGGGCCGACACAGTGTGCGTTGGAAGGACCCTCACCAGTGTGCGTTCGAAACAGTACATGGAAAAACTATTGTATGTATTTTTAACAACAACAACAACAAAATCGTGAAATAATAGTTGAAGTCGATGCCCCTACACTATATTTGAATTTGAGGATTCAATTTTTGAGTTTGCATTTATCCAGGATGGAATGAGCATTATAATGACAGTTGTCACAAGCAGGAGGGATGTAAGATTCACTTTATGCTCCTATCAATGTCCGAAAATCGGGTCTGCGTTGATACTAGTAGTTATATTGTTTTTAAGTTTGCCTGGGGGATGTTTAAAACGAGAGTATCTTTAATACCACGAGAATCTTGCTTGATCGAAGATTTGGAAGTGTATTAATTTGGGGGCACACTATTGGTTAGTGGTTGTATTTTTAACAACAACAACAACAAAATCGTGAAATAATAGTTGAAGTCGATGCCCCTACACTATATTTGAATTTGAGGATTCAATTTTTGAGTTTGCATTTATCTAGGATGGAATGAGCATTATAATGACAGTTGTCACAAGCAGGAGGGATGTAGGATTCACTTTGTGCTCCTATCAATGTCCGAAAATCGGGTCTGCGTTGATACTAATATTTATATTGTTTTTAAGTTTGCCTGGGGGATGTTAAAAACGAGAGTATCTTTAATACCACGAGAATCTTGCTTGATCGAAGATTTGGGAGTGTATTAATTTGGGGGCAAACTATTGGTTGTTGGTTGTTTTGGGGTATTGGATGGCGAAATTTGATGCCTGGCATTTTTTATCTTGATTTCAACTTTGAATTTTGCTTGATCGAAGGCTTGGGAGTATGATCATTTGAGATGACACATTATTATTGGTGGTTTCGGGGTTATTTTAGGCTTGATGTATTGAACCACAACCGAAAGTATTTTTTTCTGGTCTTACACCGATTAATCCTAGTGCACTCCTGATCGCCCATATTCTTGTCAGCGATTCCGTTACGTATACTGCGGTTCAATTCCGATAGCTACGGCGTTGGGTATCAATATTAGCACCGGTCGCCCCGGTGGCGTATCAGGCTATCCTCGAGCCTGGTATAGGTCAGTTTCGTGAGTTCGAGCCCCGCCGAGTGCATACTCGTATAAATTCGTTGGGACTTTTTCTTGTGGACAAATTGACTTGCGGAAAGCGCGAGAGCGTGAGTTAGCAACACTCGATGAACAATCGACGAGCAGTGGGATTGCTGAACCCTATGCGCGATAAAAATTGAAGGCAAGAACCGGGGAGGAGAAGGGATGACAGCTGTGACCACGGCTTGTCCAGAAGAAGCTGGAGAGTAAAAGTGTGCAAAAAAAACGAAAAATAAAGCGGGTTTTGGAGCAAGGGCAGTATTGTTTTGAAATTGACAGTGGAAATTTGAAGCATGTAATTTGTAAGGTTTCGAATGGTGCGCTTTGGGTGAACGTTATCATCACGTACGTGCACACAGGCAGGGAGAATGTTGGTTTATGCCTGTGCACAAGCCTCATATATGATGTGTATGATTGCGTAGAATCTATGGAGATGGTAGA
Source organism: Undaria pinnatifida (assembly GCA_012845835.1). NCBI lineage: Eukaryota > Phaeophyceae > Laminariales > Alariaceae > Undaria > Undaria pinnatifida. The sequence goes on along the minus strand of JABAKD010000021.1, from coordinate 12,458,727 downwards.
GTAGAACTACTGATATGATTGGCGGTCCCAATCTTCGATATGTTCGAGTTGATGATTATCATGACGTGCACACAGGCAGAGGGAATGTTGATGTATGCCTGTGCCCAAGTCTGATTTACAATAATAATGGTATTTTGGTGTATGTGATGGTAGCATCTTCGGAGATCCGGGGGAACCTATGCTATCCCGAACGGGTATAATGAAATTAATAAGTGGTCCCTAATCCAATTGTTAGGGTCACCACGTGTGTGAGTGGGAAAAGTCCCTGAGTGGCACTTCCTTCTTTACAGTACTTTAATACATACTTTCTGCTTCTTCTCTCTTCCCCGCCCGATGGTTCTCCGGATTTCGTGACTTTTGTCTCCGTGAGTGAGCCAGCCATGCGTCTAACACTTGAGTACATGGATGATCAAACACCCCCCTGCCAAAGTGCACGACGTGCAGAAGATAGCCACCAAATGCGTGCCGCTCGGTCTTCGTGACGGCTTCTTCTCGTACTCTCTCGTGCCTCGTGGTCCTGGGACCAAAAACGGCCGAGCATGTACAACAGTCACTGTTCCACCACCATGCTCTTGGCAACGCAGCAATCGACGACGAAATAAGCCTTCTCACGCACCACGCACTACCCAACACAGCAAGCAGGAGACAGCAGCAGCAGCAGAATCATATATGGATGGTACCATGGTGGTAGTAGCTGGTAGCACCTACTAGTAGCACGCGTGCCTGTTTCGCCACCACCCGTCGCGAGCTGCCGACTCCACGATGTACAAGATATTAGTCGTGCCACTTGATCGCCACCAATTTTTTCCCTACTAGGTGACATATGACTGCATGATGTCATATGAGCCTACGAGTATGTACGAGACCTGTTTTCGTGTTTTTTGGCTTGCCGCGACAATAGGAACCCACATAACAAGAACAGCAGCAGGAGCAGGAACAGTAGCACCCTGGCAGTTGCGCAAGCCGCGGCGTCACCAAAGACCTGGCCTCGGTCAACTCCGAAGATTACCGAGACAGGAGATGCATCGCGCGACGCCTCTCGTCGGACGATCCAGACTGCTTTCTTCATTTTTTGGTCCGACTCTACTTTCTTTGGCCCAACGGATGCTCTGCTGGCAGCTTTGCTCTTCTTTGTCATTTTTTCGCAGGAGGCGTCGTTACTTTGTTTAATGTTCCATCTTCGTACATATCCCTTGCTAACCACAGCGCTGTGATTCAGCCGCATTCAACGAAAGGCGCTGAAATATACTGCTGTTTACAGGCTGGGGGAATCCTTACTGCTACTGAAGAAGTGTGCTGTGCGGGGTGCACACCGTTCTGTTCTGGTCATTGTGCACGTCGCTTGTTTGTGTTGTTGGTTGTTCCTTGTTTGTTGTCTTCACTGTTCTTTTTCAACGACCGCGTGCTTTTCCTCGTGATTCTACTGCTCCGAGGACCAACGCCCGAATGGGTAGGGTGGACCGTAACTGGACCAAGTCCGGCAGAAGGCCATCTCCCATGGCCAGGGGTTTTGTTGGTGGGTGAGCTTGCGCAAGTCCCACACTACCCGGAAAGATGGCATTCCGGGTGGCTATCTCCACCGAAACTGACCCTCAGGGGACAGGCCGGGTCGACATACACACGCATCCGTATACAACGGCAGCTTGCGCTGCCGGGGTTGTAACGAAGACCACTGATAGGGACAGCTTACGCTATTATACCTACAATGGGACCCGAAGGGTGCGCCAGCCAGCGTTGGGCTGCGAAAGCAACTGAGTTAAATCGACACACGACGCGGATGAAAACACGTGGAAGTGTGGTTAGCTAAAGCTTTATTCTTCCCCATCCGCCGGAGGATAAAAAAGAAAAAAAAGAAAATACTGCTCCTGTAACTGGGTGTAGCTCTTTATGTACCTTATAAATCCGAGACTTTCGGGCAAAGTCAGATGCCAATAATGTCGTTTATTTCGCAGCAATCTCTCCTTTCGGGGGCGACAAATTGTGTTAAAAGTATGAACCTTGGATTCAAATCTAAGTTAATGCGCAGTCTATTCGCACGAATAAGATATGCAGTTGAATCTTAAGTTGAATCTTACGTTGAATCTTCGGTGTAACCTAGATGTAAACGTAGATTTGAGTATGTTAAGGTTGTCCCGTTGTCCCGGTATTCTACCGTACTATGGGCATTGTTCCGTGATGATCAGGTGGTGATGCACCCCACCATGATCACTCTCCCAACTCTCCCAACTCTCCCAACTTTCCCAACTCTTCTTCTTCTCTTTTTGGCCTCAAGAGCCCTTTCCAAACTATCCTTTTTCTTTCTTATCACAAGTGATCTTAACAGACACTTCGGTGCCACCTCTGCATCTCTTCGCATAGAAGACAGAGCCTTCACACAACCATTGTGTTCACAGGCTATTCACAGGTTATGAGCCTTCGACCTTCGATATAAACATCGATCGGCACCAAGCGACTTCTCATTGAAGTTTGTCGCATCTTACCGGAAAGTTTTAGAGAAACCTCCATTAAGCCGGCTACAGCATCAGCCCTAGCATCAGCGATCAGCTACAGCATCAGCTACAGCATCAGCTACAGCATCAGCATCAGCTACAGCATCAGCATCAGCATCAGCTGCAGCATCAGCGATCAGCATCAACATCAGCATCAGCGATCAGCATCAGCATCAGCATCAGCATCAGCATCAGCATCAGCATCACCATGGGAGAGTCCACGAAAGCAGGTGATGCGGTAGACAAGCTCGTTAGAGCTCTCAACGGCAAATTTAATGGGCTTAAGTTCGACGTATGGAAACGCACGGCTCAGTCCGTGATAAGTATGCGTCATTCCGGGATCTCTGATATCCTGGAAGGGCGACCTTGCCCCGAGCCCGAACTAGTTAGTCCTCGTCCATCTTCTAGAAGAAGTAGGCCTTCACGAGCTGTAACTCGCAGCCAGGCCGCTGACGAAACGGACATTCAGTCCGGGGAAACACCCCCGGCTGATACGGCAGAAAATGTACAGCCGGACGCAGGGAGTACTCCCGTGGTCACGGCACATCTGCCAACATCATCTTTAGGATATTCTACACTCCCAGCCGCAACATCAGTTTTATGGGCCACGGATGACAACATCTCGAATTTGGAAGACATCAAGCACTGGCACCGCGATAATCGTCTTCTGTTCGACTTCTTGTTCCTGAGTACATCGGGAGCGGCGGCCAGCTTTCTTCTACAATTCAAGCCCAAACGAGGTGAACTTGCGAATGGAAAAGCTGCTTGGGATGGTATGGTTAGAAAATATCAAAATTCCACCCGCCAACGTAGACGTATACTCAAACAACAACTATCGCATATGGTCATGACGGATGGGCAAGACCCAGACGTATTTATAAATGAAGTATACTATTTACGGGATGAATTGGTGGACATGGGAGAGGTATTCAACGATGACAGCATACTGGACATAGTGCTAGAAGGACTCACGGATGAATACGTGCAAGTCAAATATAGCGCTGAAGCAGATGATGACTTCACACTCGACCGAGCTGTGATAACAATGCGTAATATGTACGCCAATAGAGCTATGCGAAACGGGCCTTTGCGAAAAGCGAAGGGGCGTGAATCTGCTATGGTAGTCACGTCGACACCCTCAGCAGTAGTGACCTGTTCACACTGCAAAAAGCCAGGCCATCGATTCCAAAATTGCTTTAAACGCAAGGGAAAAATGTCGGGAAAGAAACCTCCCCCGACACCTCGGAAGAATTCGTGGTGTAGCCTGCATAATACCGATCGCCACGATAATAGCGACTGTCGGTCTCAAATGCGGGACGACAATATAACCCGTCGCCTTCGTCCTGGTCAACAAAATGGCCGGCATAATAACAACCGCAGCGCTCACGCCAATACCGCCACGACTCCAACTTCAACAACGCAAAGGGAAGCTTACGTCCCAGAGATACATGCTCCATCCACTACTACTGCGGCTGCGACTACAGCAGCTACTTCTACGTCCTTCGCGACTCCTTCCTGTCCATCCTCACCTCCAGTTGGTATAGGTTATTCCTTCATCGCCGCACCTCCGATCAAGATCGCCGCGCAGCCCGTCGACTTCTCCATGACTGCGGACAGCGGAGCGTCTAGCCACTTCATCGACAATCAGCTTCTACCGGGCATTGAACATAAAATGAACCACTACGTGCAGCTGGACCCTCCCGTAATAATCAAAGTAGCGGGAAATCATCGCCTTTATGGCGTTGGTCAAGGGGTTTTGGTCGTACAAGTGTTGGACCACATAGGCTCTAAGCACTCTGTACAGCTTCCTGTCACGATCGTACCTGGGCTAGGCAGGCACTTATTTTCAGGGGGATCAGCTGCTGCGAGGGGGGTCACTATGATCATCGCCACGCAGTCGTATCTTGACATGGGTGCTTTTGCTATACCCTTACGTAAGGACAGCCACTGCCCTTCTTTGTATCAGCTTGACCTCACCACTGGTGCAACCAGCCGAACGCCCGAGACAGCGTTCCCGACCATCTCCGGCAAAAACTTTAAACCGGAAACCGTCCTCGCTGTTCATGCTTCGACGACTTTTAAAGCGACGACTTCCCTGCCTGAAACCATTCCAGCTAACATCGGGCACAGGAGGCTGCTGGGTCACCCCAAGCAGGTGATAGCCGAGGTGAAAAATATCCCAGAATATGGGGTAAATTTTTCAGACACGTTATCGGCGTGTGATACGTGCAAGATCATTAAGAAGAGCACTCAACAGGAACACCGTAAGATATTGCGGCCTAACCTTTCCAGCGAACATACAAAACTGGTGAGTACTGACCTGCTAGGATACGCCGACATGACTAAATATACCGACGATCACAGCAGGGTAAAAAGAGGCTCCTTCATCGAAGAGGTGCCTTCCGTTCAACCAACAGCAGACTCGGCCACTTCTCAAGTAAGAGCGCGTCAGCTGGCTCTACAACGCCAAGGATTGCCAAAACAGCAGTTCGATAACGTTTCGCAGTACACGAGCAGGGCTCTCAGAATGGACAAAACAAACCGTCCGGTATCTACTTCGGTACCCAACACCTACGCGCAGTCTATGGCCTCACCACAAGCGGAAGAATGCAAACCTTCAGCGACCTCTGCTGGAAGATCAACTACTTCAGCACGGAGAACTCCTTCTAAGCTCCAACACCTTGAAGCCGCAACTACAGCTCCGGCTCGCAAGACCGCCTTTGACCATCGCGACGGCCTTGAAAAATATCTCAGGCAACCCCCATGATCACAAAAATCATTGTTTCATGGAGTTCCATACGAGATCGCGGCGTTTCATAAGTGGGAAAAAATGAAGCCTGTTTTTGATTCTGCCGTGTACGGTGTATGACCGGATTCTACCGCGTGCTATCGGACTTTTCAATAACCGACAAACCGCGATGTACCGAGGACGGAGAAGCGTGTTACGCACAAACCGAATAGGCACTATATCGACAAGCGATTCGCCTATTATAATTCAACCACGAGACTGCAACGGACCGGGGAAGAACAAGGCCGACGTACGACACATCGCATCACAACCTTTCTCCTCGTCTCTGTCCAAGCGCTTCTTCAGCCGTCCTTGACCTTCTATACAGAACAGCTCCATCAACAGCTACCCGAACGGCACTCCCGTCAACAATCGGGGACAGGCGCTGGAATTGTGGGTACGGTTGAAATTGATACTTAAGTAGAGAATATTACTTAGTGCAGCAGTTCTTTGTCAACTATAAAGTTACAACTGCTCGCCAGTTACGTATTAGTAAAGGTGGAACTATGGGTCGTATGAACTTATGTCAACGATCGTACAGCAGTAAGCCATGTTCTACCGGAAAATGCGTACGAGTATATATTCCAGCATTTAGGAGTAAAAAAGGCTCACAAAGGACTGTCTCTCTTATGCTCTTCAGCGTACGATTAGTATCAGACAGTTTATCGTTATATGCGTATCCTAGGATCATATTGAAGTGGCGTGGTTAACTTACAGCAGCGACCTTTGTTTGTTAGTTTGTTAGTTTGTTTATTCTTTTTTTGGGATATAGCTCGTTGATGGACTATGACTACACCCACCATAGTTTGTTACAGTACTATCAGTACTTGTTCTACCTGCTTCCTAATGTTTTGTTTTTGCGGAAGTACGTAAGTATATTAAACAAACAACTGAATAGTGAGAATGTTTTATTTGTCGTAATGGACACTTGTCCACAATTCTCTTTATTTGTCTAGTATTGTTTATCTATTTGGTACAATTCAGAAAGCGTGTTTAAAACCCAGTAGACGAATCTTTGCGTTTTATCTACTAGGTAGGGTATTTATCGCTGGTAATTACACCAAGCGTAATCTTTTATACGTATCTTTCCTTGTAACGTTTTATTTTTTGTAGAATGTGTGGATAACATGGATACATCCATATTGCGGCGGTTGATACACCCGACCGGATATGAGACCCATTTGTTTTTGATTATTTTACGAATTTGTTTTCTAAGTATGAGGCTTCTCTAGCAATCTGACTTCGCATTATGGGGGTGTGTTAAAAGTATGAACCTTGGATTCAAATCTAAGTTAATGCGCAGTCTATTCGCACGAATAAGATATGCAGTTGAATCTTAAGTTGAATCTTACGTTGAATCTTCGGTGTAACCTAGATGTAAACGTAGATTTGAGTATGTTAAGGTTGTCCCGTTGTCCCGGTATTCTACCGTACTATGGGCATTGTTCCGTGATGATCAGGTGGTGATGCACCCCACCATGATCACTCTCCCAACTCTCCCAACTCTCCCAACTTTCCCAACTCTTCTTCTTCTCTTTTTGGCCTCAAGAGCCCTTTCCAAACTATCCTTTTTCTTTCTTATCACAAGTGATCTTAACAGACACTTCGGTGCCACCTCTGCATCTCTTCGCATAGAAGACAGAGCCTTCACACAACCATTGTGTTCACAGGCTATTCACAAATTGCGTGAGAACGTGTGACAAACCCGCACGCGTTTATGGTTCACGGGGTGGCATTCAACGGAGCACGAAGGGCGAGGGGCGCTCAAGCCGATCCTCTCACCACAGCAACACCGTGAAAAAATGTAGAGTACACCTGCCGTCAACACTCACTCGAGGATGGACCGCGAAGCAACATGGACAGCGACTCATCGGAGCAGCAACGCAAAGAGCCCACAAAAAATAATTCCTGCCACTGCAATTAATATTTTGAAAAGTTACCCCTTTGTATTTGCGCACTACCACTCCTCCTGTCAAGATTCAAAAAAATGCTCGGGCATGCCACCCAAAGTCCAAGATCGTGCCTACTTCTCGCTTGTCTCTCAGCCCCCGCACGCGTTCACGGCGAGGTACTCAGGGGGGACGAAGAGCGCGGGGCGTTGAAGCCGATTCTCGAAGAGAGCACTCGCCGTAAAGAAAAAAAACTCGAGATATTGAAGTGTCGAGAAGATGCCGATACTGAGGCCGACACGGTAAAAAAGGTATTTCCGACGCATGGCCTAGGATTTGTCACACAATATTTAATATATAGACTATGTATGATGCAGGAGTAGCAGAGCGTGGGCTATTACCGATATGTTGTCACCTGTCAACCCCCCCACCCCTCCCCTCCCTGCGGTATACTTCGTATGCGGTACGAGCAATTATTTGTCGGTTTGGTATGAGTTACCAGGTGTATACCTGGTACCCGGTATCGAGAATGTAACAGCAGCAGGTATATAGCTGTTACCGATACGTGGTAGCTGTGATGATTGATGAACCTTCTTGAAACTTCAGTAACCAATCATGTGCCCACGCGTATTGATTGTTTGGTACAACTCACTGATTGTACGACTTACCCCAGGATATACATGATAAACTGATGCATTACTTCCAAAACCGTCACATTTATCCCCTCAAAATAATGTATAGTTTCCACGCACATGTTGAGCTGCCCTACACGACCCCCCCCCGCCCCAACCTCCCCCCCCGCCAATAATATACCGGTGCATTTTTTTTTTTTTTTTCTTCCAAAACCGTCAGATTTATCCCCTTGAAAGGATTTATAGCTTACATGCACAAATTGCCCCCCCTTCCCCCCTCCCCCCCCCCTCCAAATCCGCTCGCTTTTGATCAAAACCAGGCCCCCACGTCCTTCGAAACTCGCCCCCCCCCCGTCACCGGTCATTCGACTTACAAGATTCACTTGATAAAAGGATACATTTCCCTCCACAGCTGTCAGATTTTGTCCCGGTTTTATAGTTTCCGCGCACAGACTGACTCAAATCACCCTGTTGACCCTGATAGCTTCACTGTAGTTGTAAGGGGAGTCGCCGACCTATATCCTTAATGAGGACACACAACTCGTAATACGCGCGATCGGAGTATCACACACAGCTTGCAAAGATGAGTTTCGACGAAATCTTCGATCTCACAGCTGGAGTGTATTTTCATTTTTTATAATATCCGAGAATCTAACCCGGGATGCACCTGTATTTGGCACCTGGTATAGAAACATTAATAGCAGGACAATCGCGATTTCTGCAGAAAAGGGTTAAAAGCGGTGTCTTTATAAAAGTAGAGAGTAGGAAGCTTATTTCTGAGGTGATTTTGCCGAAATGTGCATCAACGGACGTCCCCCCGCTATAGCCCCCCCCCATCCCCCGCCCTCCCCGCTACATATTTTGCCAAGTAGATAGTAAGGAGTAGTTTGGCTACGTATCGGGTATTTTGTTTGTGGTATGCGGTTGTTCGATACGGGTCCGCGGATATTTGGCGGTTTCGTATATTCTGGGGTTTCGTATTATGTGTCGAGGCATTATTCGGTATATGCCTCGGAGTGTGGAGCTGCCCCCCCGCGGGGCAGTCGATGATGTTAATGATACGACCCGGGCTTTGATGATAACGATACTGCCCGTATATATGTGAGTGGTGCAGCCGGTGACAATCAGGTGCGGCTTACCTCCTGTGTGTGGTTTATATGGTACGGTCTCTGACAGAACGGTATTGACCCATCTGGTGTGTATTTGGTATCCGGTGTACGAGTATTTTATCTTCTCTCCTCGATCTACGCCGTAGCGGCACGCCGCGTGGTTACACAGAACACGTTATTCAGCAAGCGTATTCAAACACGATAATCGTGGGTTTCCGGGCCCGGAGCTTGCTGAAGGGTTGCTGTTATGGCCGAGGAGGCCGAGCTGCTTCGGCAGCAGCTGGAGGAAGTGTCGATTAATTTGGCTCAGCGAGACGCGACGTTGGCTGAGAGAGACGCGACGGTGGCTGAGCGAGACGCGGCGTTGTCAGCGGAGAGAGCGTTGAGGATGTCCGCCGAGGCAGCGGTTCAGTCGGGTACCGCTGGGGGGAGCGGGCGGCCCATGCAGCAGGCAAGTGCTGGGCAGCCTGTGCCGGAGCCAGATTACCGTCACCACCAGACCCCCCCGGCGCTCATCTTGTCGTCGCAAAACAGCATGCGGGTGCCTAAGTTTGATGGGCGGAGTCAGCTGCACCTGTGGTCACACAGGTTCCAAGCTTTCTTGACGGCGCGGGGTCTGATCGGGGCGCTTGAGCCCACGAGCGACCCTATTCGGCTAGCTGGGGGCTTAGGAGGGATGGAGGAGCGCAACCGATCCATCTATCTTCATGGGCAGCAGAGAGTCGAGAAGTGCGAGAAGGCATGGGAATTTCTCATGGAAGCCATGCAAGGACAGCCTGTGGAGGAACGGATGCATGCCGCTGGGTCGGTGGAGGGAGCATGGAAGGCTGTGATGGCCTGGTATCAGCCGCAGGGTGATGCCGAACGAGATCACCTCGAGAAAGACTTCGAGAACATAGAGATGCAGGGGGATGAGGACCCCAAGCTGTTCTTTGCCCGTGCTGAGGGGAAGCTCAATGTGCTGTCCACATTGGGTATCCGCAAGTCGGATCGCGACGTGGTTCGCATACTAACACGTCGTCTCCCGTCCGAGTTTTACGACGTGGAGCAGCGCATTAGCTTGCTTCGACCCGGCCTCACGCGATCGGAGATGGAGGGAATCGTCCGCACCTCCCACGCTAACCGCAAGACGAAGGAGTTGGAGGAGCGGAAGTTAGCGGCGGTCGTGTCAATGGCTGCTGCGCCGTTGGCGGATCCCCACGCCCTCGCCGTCGGTGGGGGTTTTCAGGGCAGATTAGGCGCCGGGCAGCAGCAGCAGCAGCAGCAGCAGCAGCGGTCGTATGGACAGCAACAGCAGCAGCAGCAGCGGCCGTATGGGCAGCAACAGCAGCAGCAACAGCGGCCGTATGGGCAGCAACAGCAGCAGCAGCAGCGGCCGTATGGGCAGCAACAGCAGCAGCAGCAGCGGCCGTACGGGCAGCAACAACAGCAGCAGCAGCGGCCGTATGGGCAGCAACAGCAGCGGCAGCAGCGGCCGTTTGGGCAGCAACAGCAGCTGCAGCAGCGGCCGTATGGGCAGCAGCAGCAGCAGCAGTTGGGGGGAGGGCAACAGCGGGTGCAGACCATAGTTACCAGCACCAGCAGCAACAGCAGCAGGACCCACCCCAGCCGCAGCAGCAGCCCCAGCGCCAGCTGAGGCCGGGGGGCAATGGTGGGGCAGGTAACACCGGAAGTGGGTGGTACCAGCCGGAGTCTCCTCCGCCTCCAGGAGCGTCCATGGGGGAAGTGTACAAGTGCGGTCGGTGTGGTGCCCTCGGGCACAAGTCCGACATTTGTCGAGCGCCGAACGCTTTTTCGGGGGTCTGCAGCACTTGTGGAGCTTACGGTCACATGGCCAGGCAATGCCGCACTGCTCCGCCCACCCGCATGCATGCAAACATTGTCGCGGCCCCTCCGCACGGCCCTCCGCCCCCCCAGGAGCACTACAGCAGCACACCACCACCAGCACCATGGCGAAGCTGCCGGGAATTGAACCCGGATCTGATCCCACCACCACCGGGAGCTTGGCCTCAGCACCAAACTGGCTTCGTAATTCACGGCGACGCATTGGACGGGGGCGGTATGGGCGGAGGTGTACAGCAATGGGACGGGGGCGGTGTGGGCGGAGGCGCGCAACAATGGGACGGGGGCGGTGTGGGCGGAGGCGCACAACAATGGGACGGGGGCGGTGTGGGCGGAGGCGCACAACAATGGGACGGGGGCGGTGTGGGCGGAGGCGCACAACAATGGGACGGGGGCGGTGTGGGCGGAGGCGCACAACAATGGGAAGGGGGCGGTGTGGGCGGAGGCGCACAACAATGGGACGGGGGCGGTGCGGGCGGAGGCGAACCACACTGGGACGGGGGCGGTGTGGGCGACGATGGTCAGCCAAAGCCGAGAAGTGGAGGAGCCGGGGGAGCCTACGAGGGCGGGCCGCTTTCCTCGACTATCGACAGCCAGGCGCCGGCCAGCAGTGAACAGCAGGTCGAGTGGCCCACCCTCTTCGTCGCGCACTTAACGTCTTTAGGCAAGTGGCATGCTCTTTCTGTTGGGGGTGGTCTCGTGAGGCCTACAAGGCCTGGGAGTAAGATTCTGATTGGAGATAGTGCTGCTTCCATCCATTGTACTGGTGATTCTGCTCTCTTTTACAACAAGAGACCCCCTGCCCCCGACGAGAAGTATTTGATCATTGGTGACGGAAAGAAGATGGAGGTACAGTTTTTTGGTTGCGTTGATGTAGTGATGCATTGTGCTGAAGACGTAGCAGTGACCTTGAGGAATGTGGCGTTTGTGCCTGGCGTACATTTCGACCTCTGCTCATTCAACGTGATCCAAGAGGAGCACGTCATTACCCTTGACCACGAAGGGGCGCACATGCTCGATGGACGCGTGTTTTTCCGCAAGGAGAAGTTCGGCAACTACGTTGAGGCCACTCGAGTAGCGAGACACGAGAAACCCCCTGCACTTGCTGCTGCAGTGTTAAGGCCTGGTAGGCAGAGATGGATAGACATCAACGACTTGCACTGTTCCCTTGGCCACGCCCACGATACCGTTTTACGTGAGACTGCTCGTCAAATGGGAATCAACGTGACGGGACGATTGGGGTATTGCGACGGGTGCGCGGGGGGGAAGGGGATCCGCAAAGCCGTCGCTAAGTCCACGTCGTGCCGTGCTGAGAAGCGGATGCAGCGCCTGTACGCCGACCTCGCAGGACCTATGCCGACGTCAACAGGCGGCGCTCGGTACTGTTTGATGATCGTCGACGACGCCACCAACATGGGCTGGCCGGTATTTCTGCCGGACAAGAGCGCGGCCACCGTCACCCTCGGTTTCCGCACTTTCCTGGCGGCCGTAAATGCCTACGGGCAGCCGGAATGCCTTCGCACTGACAACGCCTCCGAATTCACTAACGCCGAGTTCCAAAGGCTGATGGTCGACAACAACATCCGCCGCGAGTTCACGTCCGTCGACGGCCCGAAGCGCAACGGGCGGGTGGAGCGGAAGCTAGCTCTTGTTGCCGAGGGGGGTCACGCTGCGTTCTTGGAGTTCCAGACCATGTTCGATGGTGTGGAGTTTCCGGCCAAGGCGCTCAACTATGAACGCACGTGGCCGGAAGCATGGACGTGGATGTGCGACGCGCTCAACCTCATGGCGCGGGTGGATGAAAAGCCCGGCATGATGTGCTCGTTCGAGAAGTTCCACGGGAGGCCTTACTGGGGCCCCGTACTTCCATACATGATGCCGGGACGCCACAAGGTCAAGCGGGCGGCTAAGTCAGAGCCGAAGGGGGAACCCTGCTTCTACCTGAACTCCGGCAACGACCACGCCTCGGATTGCAGCAAGATCATGCTGTCGCCATCAGGCATCGCGAGCTACTCGACCGATGTGACGTGGGGCTATCGGCGCGCGCCGTTCGGTGGAGGGACCGCGATTGCCGGGTCCCCGTCGCCGGCTGAGGGGGGGGCTGTCAGTGACCCAGCCCAGCAATCGCAAGCGCCGCGGGGCTTCGAGGTGTGGTACCAGCCGTCGACGCCATCGACTGGTGTAACGCCGGAGTCTTCGCCCACGCCCCTGCCTGCTGCGTCGTCCGTACCACAGCAGCAGGAGCCGACGTCAGCGACCGTTGCATCACCGCCGTGTTCATTCCCCCTGCGCCGCCCGCGACCGTTGCACCGCCGGAATCCTCGCCCGCGCCTCCACCCTCTGTGGAGGTGCCGGTGCAGCAGCAGCAGCAACCGCGGGTATCGCCGGCGGTGACGCGGTCGGCGGCGCGACAACGGGGGGGCCTGGGCCCGCAGCATGGCTTCGTTTCGATGCTAGCCGCGCGGGAGAATATCGCTATGATCATTGCCGACCAGTCTCCTCCGCACATGCCCGCTCCTGAACTGCCTTCATGCCCTGCGAGTGAGTTGGTAACGCCCGACTCGTATCGCGAAGCGTGCGAGGATGAACACGGAGATGTGTGGTTCGATGCCATGGACACTGAGTTCGACGGTCTGTACCGCGCGGGGACGTTCGGCGCTGTGGTGGACAAGAGATGTGGTGACACTTAGCAACGAAACGGCATCAACGTAATCTCTGCTAAGTGGGTTTATTCTTGGAAGGTCAACGAATTTGGTAGAGTAGTGCGGGCAAAGGCCAGGCTGGTAGCGCGGGGCTTTGGGCAGCGTGCAGGCGTTGATTATTTCGAGACGTATTCCCCGTGCCCATCAGTTGCGAGTATTCGTTTGCTGGCTGCCATAGCGTGCGAGTTGGAATTGGATTATGCCATTTTGATGCCGAGCAGGCGTTTGTCCAGTCAGAGCTAAGTGAGGATGTCTACATGCGCCTCCCCAAGGGGTGCGGGTCGATGTCCGGTAAGGTGGTTAAGTTGTGCCGAAGCCTGTATGGTTTGAAGCAGGCGTCGCGGCAATGGCACCATCACTTGGTACGCGGCATGAGGGGTCTTGGTTTTGAGCAGTGTGAGGCTGATGCGTGTGTTATGCGTTTGGTTGAAGCGGGGGCCGTTTCTATCGTAGTAGTAGTGCATGTGGATGACATATTTGCGATGGGGCTTAAGAGTAGGTGTGACAAGTTTTGTGAGGACCTGAACCAGTTCGTTCCTATCAACAACCTGGGGGAGTTGCGGTGGTACGCAGGTTGCCGATTTTCTCGAGACTGGGATGCAGGGAAGTTGACGATATCACAGCAGGTTTTCGCTGAAAGTACCGTAGCGAAGTTTGGTGTCACTCGCGGCAAGAGCATCCCTGCGGTGGTTGACCTAAAGCTTGAGGTGTTTGACTACGATGAACCAGACGTTGATGAGCCTTTTCGGTCGTTGGTAGGGCATTTGATGTGGCTGGCGAACCAGACCCGCCCGGACATCCTTAACGCGGTTCGAGCGGTGGCAAGGTACTCTGCAGCGCCAAAGTTATTGCATTGGCAGGCAGCGCTGCACATCGTGATGTACATCAAATCGACGAGTACTTACGGTATTACGTTTGAGAGGGGTCTGAGTGATGGAGTTCAGCTGGAGTTGTACGTGGACGCGGACTATGCGCACGAGGCCAATGACCGAAGGTCTGTCTCTGGTGGAGTTATCATGTGTGCTGGTGCCTGTGTATCGTTCTACTCTAGGACGCAGAAATCCGTTACGCTTTCGTCTACGGAGGCAGAGTATGTGGCGATGGCCACGGGTTTTCGCGAGACGATTTTCATGCGGTATCTCTGGAGTTTTATTTTCCCGGACCGCGATGTTGGGTGTACCACGGTGAAGGAAGATAACCAGGGGGCGATACATTTGGCGAAAAACCCTGTGACCACTCCCAACAGTAAGCACATTGATGTCCGTCATCACTTCCTTCGGGAACGTGTTGCTAACGGGGAGTTTCAGGTTGTCCACGTAGCGTCGACACTGCAGCATGCTGATTTTCTCACCAAGCCTTTGCACACGGAGGCGTTTCGTTTTCACCGCAACTTTGTGATGAATTTGTGGTGATTTCTTGCATTTATTTATTTATTCGGGTATTGGGGGTGGGTGAGTGGAACGGAGAAGTTATTTTTAGGGAATTGGAGAAAGTATTGGGATGTACTCATGCGTCGAGTAAGGTTAACACGCCAGTAAGATATGCCGATGGTCTTGATGAATCGTGCCGTACACGTTGGCTATTGGTTAAGTATGCACAACGTACAGGGGACCCAAAATTACTAGTATCCTTAGTACTTTTAAATTCAGATGCAATCATTGCCTTTTGCATACTCCCGTGGTGAGCACCTCTTAATAGCAGGGGGGCTGTTATAGTTCGATTTGAGATGCCCTATATATATCAGACACGTTCTGTTGTCCTACTCGCCCAGAGTACGCAACAGGGGGGCCGGATGTTATCGGGCGGTGTGATATTTTTGCACAACAGGGGGGCCGTTGTTATCGGGCGGAATGCTATTTTCAGTGAAGACGGTGTTATTGGTTTTGGTTGAGGATTTTACCAGCATGCTCTTGTTTGTTGGATTTTTCCCTTCCCGTACGTTACTGTCTCGCTTTAGATTGGGAGATCAATGCTGGAATGGAGATTGAGAGATTTGGTATAGGGATTGCCGTTTTACCTTGGCAATTCTTCATGACGGAATTTGGGCTTGCCGTTTTACCTTGGCAATGATTTATTATGGAATTTGGGATTTGCCGTTTTACCTGGCAATTGGTGATAAGTTGTTCGGGACCTATCGTATCGAGCACCGAATAGAGGGGCTGTTTGTGGTATGCGGTTGTTCGATACGGGTCCGCGGATATTTGGCGGTTTCGTATATTCTGGGGTTTCGTATTATGTGTCGAGGCATTATTCGGTATATGCCTCGGAGTGTGGAGCTGCCCCCCCGCGGGGCAGTCGATGATGTTAATGATACGACCCGGGCTTTGATGATAACGATACTGCCCGTATATATGTGAGTGGTGCAGCCGGTGACAATCAGGTGCGGCTTACCTCCTGTGTGTGGTTTATATGGTACGGTCTCTGACAGAACGGTATTGACCCACCTGGTGTGTATTTGGTATCCGGTGTACGAGTATTTTATCTTCTCTCCTCGATCTACGCCGTAGCGGCACGCCGCGTGGTTACACAGAACACGTTATTCAGCAAGCGTATTCAAACATATTTTTGTTGAAATATCGAACGGTCCGCGAGACGACGCTAATCCTTGGCACCTGAATTTTAGGATACTTTGTACTGAAATATGAATCACAACCCCCCCCCCGCGCGCGCGCATTGCATGCAATGCCAAGTATCTAGTTGGGAGGCTATATGTACTACCGCCTCCCCGCCCACCTCCCGATTGCATGCGATGCCCGGTACGTAGTAGGGAGGCGTTATGTACGTGGTGTACTTGTACTTGTCCCGGGCTTTTTTTACCTAGGTTTGTGAGTGAATGCTATACTGCTGTATTGCCCCACTCACTTGCGGTGAGCACTACAACTTAAATAATATTGTTAGAGTATCTATGGCAGCATCAATGAATGAATTGACACATCTGTCGCACGCAGACCAACCGCACTGAGACTCGTACATTCATTATGGTTCCTCAACGCTGGTTAGCTGGACGCAGAAGTTCCTGGTAGGGAGACTTTTAGTGTTGACGTTGACGCTTGGTTCTTGAGTTGGAGCCTGTTGGACGCGAGCACTGGTATTGTTGATGGTTGGTTCTTGAGTGAAAGTCCGGCATGACACGAGTATTGTTGACGTTGATGCTTGGTTCTTGAATTGGAGCCTGGTTGGACGCAAGCACTGGTATCATTGGCGCTTGGTTCTTGAATGAAAGTGTAGCATGATACGAGTACACTTGGCGTTGGTGCTTGGTTCTTAAAATTGGAGCATGATTAGACACGAGCACTGAAGTCTGGTATTATTGGGACCCAGTTCTTGAAAATGATATGGTAGTACAAGGTTCCCCTTCGGGAGGTGGACACGTGCCTCCCGGGGGCGACGCAAGTCGAATGACTACAACTAACTGATGATGATGAAGTATTTATGCAGAAGGTGTATATCGGAGGGATGCGTAGTGGAAAGAATGTGGATAATATAATAAGATATCACAGACTTTTGGAGGAGGAGGGTTGGGATATTGCTGAGGCTCGGTGTGATAAGTTATTCGAAAGTCCACTCCGTATAACTGCGTGGCAGCAACTAATTCTACGTTTGTAGCATATGCGTAAGGTTGTGACATGAAGTGGAGATACTCTTCAACACTCGAATATGTAGTAGGTTGAGATCCAGCGACTTCCACAAGTTCTTGATTTGCTCCAGCTAAGATGCTGTCGTGGAAAGTGTTGAAACCTGATCCTGGGATAACGGTGTACAAATTGGTTGTGATGTGGGCAATAATATGTGCACGGACGATGTGATGTAAAGCTGGGTTGTTGTGCACACGACGCGAGATACATCTTAATAAACATGCACCATCACCAATCTCGGGAATAATGGACCATTGACCAGAATTGTTATTGTTGCCGCTGTTGTTGTCTTGATCATTTTTTTCGCTGTCTGATGGGTTTGTACTGCTGTCGCTGCTGTTAGAGGAATCATTGGTGTCAATTTGTTGTTTGTTTTCTGTGTCCAGTATTTTTCCCCGCGTGCTTATACCGATGTTTGTTGCCGATATGGTCTGTTGTGTGCACATCGTTACTTTTGCTTGGGTTGTGTTGCTACTTTATATCTCTTTATACAGGTTTCGCTACTGCTGTATGGTAACCACCGTGTCAATTGTGAGGGAGAACTCACAGTAATGACATACGTAGTTCACGTCGTTGCAGCGGGTACATATACACCGCGCCCGCGTCTAGCAGTGCGGGAAAATTCTCTCGCAAATACATTTTGATGCCACCCCGATGTACGTGCGAGGACTAAAGTTCCACCGTGTGTGTAGTAGACGTATTTAAGCCTGACGATATGCCTATATTTTAGGCTCTAAACCAAATTAAGCCCTATCGTGTTTTAAATGTCTACAAAATAGGTCTATTTTATCGACCTAACGACCACGGCAGACCACGGTGAGATGTGGATTTTCCCAAAATATGCACTTGGGCACATTTTGGCCCAAGTGCATATTTGAAGCAATTTTCCGAGTATTTTCCAGCAAACAACAGCATTTCAGACGACAAAAGCTCGAGGAAACATCAGATGGATGCCTACATTTCGACGGTGGAAATTGAACCGGGTTGAGGGCCAGTCCTGCTGTGCTGCTGTACTGACTGCCACACTGAGGCACACCGAAGGCGGCAGACGCCTGCGAGGTATCCTACATATGAAGCGAGTATGGAGTACGAAGCACTCAATGTTTTTGCCAGGCACCAGTTATTTGTTTTGGCCGTTTGTTCAAGCTCGCACAGCATGGGCAGGGGAGGGTCTTTCTCGAAGTTTCCACCCACTCATGTGCTGACTCATGACATAAATCCTCGTCTTGCCATCTGCGTCTGGAGTAGTGCAGAAATATCATAGTCTATTTTCAAGTAGTTTGATCTTTCCTCGGCTTTTCTTTTTATGCGTACTGAAAGAGACCACTATTTCGAGTTTTAGACATATGGTGTTTTTTTTATGCGTTTAAGGTCGAAATATCGAATGGCCTAGCTCTTCCAGTTGGAAGTACTCAAGACCTAACCTCGAGGCTTAAATACGTCTAGTGTGTGGTTGCCCGGGGACAGAAGTGTCTCATACCCCGCAAAATAGAGCCAGTCTCGGCGGCTTTCCGCGGCCATAGCTCGCGCCACGGACGTCCCATGAGCCCGGCACACGGCTGATAATATACCGACGGGTAGTCTGATCGCATTGCAGAAGAAAGCACACCAAAAAACTCTGCGCCGGCGGAGAAAAAGGGACGGACTAGGCAAAAAAATCAAAATGGTACATATGCATATGGTGTTTTTTTTATGCGTTTAAGGTCGAAATATCGAATGGCCTAGCTCTTCCAGTTGGAAGTACTCAAGACCTAACCTCGAGGCTTAAATACGTCTAGTGTGTGGTTGCCCGGGGACAGAAGTGTCTCATACCCCGCAAAATAGAGCCAGTCTCGGCGGCTTTCCGCGGCCATAGCTCGCGCCACGGACGTCCCATGAGCCCGGCACACGGCTGATAATATACCGACGGGTAGTCTGATCGCATTGCAGAAGAAAGCACACCAAAAAACTCTGCGCCGGCGGAGAAAAAGGGACGGACTAGGCAAAAAAATCAAAATGGTACATATGCATATTATATTTTAAGTAGAAGAGTATGATACTGGTATTTGACATCCTAAGCCCCCGAGTTTGACACGCTCTTGATCGTGGCTTTAGATCTTTGAGGTCATTATGATGTTGATATGTGGTGTTCTAGTCACCTGAGTTTGACAGACTCTTAGTTCTAGCTTTTATAATTGCGATGCTGTGTTGAGGTTGAGATGTGAGACCTTGTGCTGAGGTCGAGATTCGACATTATATTGTTGGATTTTTTATAAAATGTTTGAATTTGAGGTTTGAACGTTGTTGCGGTTTTGCATTATTTACACACACTTGTTTCAGCCCGATTCACCCGACGACCGCTTTATTACTGGGGCAGGCGCAACTAGTTACGGCAGCTGCATGCTGATTCCCGGGTTGATGTTGAAGTGATTGAATTGGAAGATTCTGGGTTTGGTATTTGTAGTGGACTCTATATTTCGTTTTGATATTTAAATTTGGGTTTTCAGAGATATAAGTGTGTTTGATGATCCATGGATTGAATCATCGATATGGTTTGATGTCTGTATTATCTCGTGCACCTAATAGGGAGGCTGTCGACGGTACAAGGCGTCCGAGATGGCTATGAAACCGTCAGGGAGTTTGTGGAGACAACAGGGATGATTCCCCCGAGGCATATTATGCGGACTTCGGGAGGACCCCACTTACTATCTTCATATCTTGGTATATATGTATACCTGTGTTCTTCCATGTTCTACGTAGTGTCTACATGTACCCGTCCCGT
The DNA here is from genome assembly GCA_012845835.1 of Undaria pinnatifida. Classification (NCBI taxonomy): domain Eukaryota; class Phaeophyceae; order Laminariales; family Alariaceae; genus Undaria; species Undaria pinnatifida. Next base: position 12,438,880 of record JABAKD010000021.1, on the reverse strand, counting down.
GCGGCCACCATGAGGACCCACTCATGAACCCATCCCGACCCGAGCACCTACCAGTGGTGCATATTAACAAGCCTTACATACGCCCCCCTGCTGTACTCTGTTTTACAGAGTGACCATAGAGTTTGTATCTCTCTGGGATGAAGAATCAGCACGGATTATCTGGGTGTATCATGTCGTTGGGTAGAAAGAACGGTTTAATGTGAAACAACACACACTAAAGTACAAACGCTAAGGCTGGGTACTGACTCACTCAGTAAGTAACAATTACACTGTGGTGAAAAATAATCAAGTCCGCTATTAGGCTCCCCCCGGCTCGTAAGGGGGGGCCTGCTGGAGGCGTTGCCGGAGGCCCAAACATTACCCATTTTCGCCTCATTTCGCATCACAATCGGGGCTCAAAACTGCATTGGCCGGGGGTGGTTGCGGTCACGTATTACTATGTTATAATGCGTAGTTTGAGTAAGCTATTGGTTAACCTTTCGCACGTGGTCAAACGGATTAATACCCCACTGATACCTTAAAAAATGGCGTCGTCGGCAGGACGAAATAAAATGGAAAGAACCGCCAAAAATCCAGACCAAGACTCAGAACACCGCAAATAACCCAAAGACAATTACTCAAACCTCATAATCCCCCCCAAAAAAATGGAGAACTGTCGTGAAGCGGTGGCGGCTTGAACGTCAACTGGCCACGGTCGCGCCTCGACATTCGTCTACGTTACGTTGGATCCCCCGAGAAAACGCACTGGCGATTTGAACATGCAGGCACCAAGGGCGCATCGTACGGCTTCCGTCGAAATCCTGTAGCGCGCCGGGGGAAGAGGAAGTTTTTTCGGTCCCGGGTCGTCTAGAAAGCGGACCAGGTATACCTTATCCTCGGTAGTGCTCGCGCTGATTGTTCCAAGCCACCATAACCTATCGTCTCTCTTGTACCAAAATTGGGCTCTCTTAGGAAGTACCGTGTAGTAGTGGTAGCGACGGAGCCAATCGGTGCGGGGAACACAAGCGTAGCCCGGCGCCAGGAAACGTTCCCCAGTGTTACGGGAGAGCTCGCGCTGTGCCGCCCCGATCCAATTTTTCGGCGGTAGAGGCGATTGTTTTAGCGGTGCTGGTCCGGGGTTCCGGCCCAATAACGCAAGATGTGGGAGCGGGAGAGGTAGAGGTCCATTTCCCGCTCCTAGAAAGGTTCAGAGAATCCCAGACCCAATGCGCCTTGTATATCACCGCGATGACACCACCTCGCCCCCGTACCGACTGACGATCGGTGATCTGCTCCACAACCAGCCGTTGGAGGGGGGTCGAAACGTCGTCTTGAGTGACGTGGTACGACGAGGCCTTCTTGGGAAAATTGTTTAGCACGTACTGCGTCAGCCCCGTCGATAGATATTTGGGCGCGTCCTCGTTTTCGTGGGGGTTGGCGCAGGGTTTGCAGCGCTCGATGGCCACACGCCGACGAGCATCCGAACCGGGAAGGTCGGAATGGAGATCCAAATAGAGGGTGATGCTCTCGAACGGCGAACCGTCCGGGGTCTCGGCAGCGGAGCAGGGACCGAATGCCAGGATCGTGGACGGGCCAGTCCAGTTAAGCGCGAGTTTGGCCTTGAGTATCTTGGCGTCGGTGTTCGCCTTCACACTCTAGCGGATGGTGGAGGCAGAATTGTACACCCATGCCCAACCACCCGTAGCGAAGTGTGGTGCTGGACACAGCGCATCGGCGAGGGCGAAGTTTCTACGGTTTGCACGAGAAACGGTGAGGGTGTGGTGTGCTCGGAAAATGTCGTTCGCGCGCTTTTGCCGGTCGGTGGCCAAGTCGCAATAGGCCAGGTGATCACGGGCCAGACGTTGGTTTCCCACGACGCCATTGCGGTCGAAAACCGTCAGGGCAAGCCGTGGGAGTCTGCCCATGTGGACCTCGTTGGGCGCCAAACCCATCGCCACGCTGACGGAGTTGTTGCAAGCGAATTCGACGTAGGGAAAATGCAAGTCCCAATCGTCTTGTCACTCGTTGACGACCATAGCCAGCACTTGGGCCAAAGTGTGGTTCACCCGCTCAACGCCCCCTTACAGTTGGGATGATAGGAGCTTGTAGTAAGTTTGTGCACACCTAACAGCTGATGTACAACTTGTGAAAGCGTGGAGCAGTACTGCAGGACGTTCTTCGAGAGTATGATGCGAGGGCACCACCACAAGGGAATGTATTGGCTCACCAGGATATTGGCTGTACCCTCCGCGGTGAACTCAGCGGCAGTGACGGGGAACATGTCGACCCGACGACTGACGCGATCGGTGAACAGCAGGATGTAGGTGTTGCCCCGTGGCTTGACCGGGAGGGGGACGAAGTAGTCAACACTGACGGCGACACCTGGACCTTTCGGTAGAGGCATGGATATGATTGGCCAGCGGAAATTCAGCCGTGGGGTTTTTCGCGCTTGGTTCTTCAAGCAGTGGCGAAGCCACCACGAGGTGCACACATTCATGCCAATCCACCAATGAAACCGCTCCTACATGCGCAACGTGCGCGTGGTGCCAAGGTGACAAGTGGCCGTCCAGTGACAACCTTACATGATCTAAGGGCGCCTGAGCAGGGGGGCGTAGATGCGAACCTGCTTGTCGTTTAACAAGGAAGCAGCTCGCCCCATAGAGTTGGGTTTGCCAGACCTTGTTGACGGCAGTGTCGGGTTACAGACGAGCAGGACGATGTTGTCGTCGGTTGTATGTAGTCGATCCTTACCCGCCAACTCCTGGATGTCTGAGAGAGAGGGGCGCTTGTGCGAGGGGTAGCACGCCAAACCGTGGGTCGGCAGGACCGATGGCCGGCCGATAGAGATGTAATGCATCATGGCGTGTCACGTCGGCTCAGCGTGCTGCTCTCTCTTCCAATCGGCATGCGAATAACGCGCAACGGAATCAACGAACCGCAATAGCAGTGTCGCCAAGGGCGTCCGACCTTGTGTGTACAGTCTGCGTGTCACCAGGAGAAGGTGTGAGCCGTAAGAGAGGAGTTCCCATAGGCTCTGCGTGGTCGCGGTCGGACGGAAGTGGCAACGTGCGGACATGCGAATCGGCGAGAGCAAGCGTCGCGGCGGCGCGCGGAGCCGGCCGCGACCGCGGGACTCGCGGCGGGGCTGTACCTCGTTTGAAAGATGACCGAGGAGCCCCGCCGGGCTCGAATCCATAATCTACAGCGGGGGTGCGTTACCCGTTGATATCGCTGCTCGTCAGAGCGTCGTCGACGACGGAGGGGCTGGAGTGCCAAGCAAGGCAGAGACGAACACAGTCGAACCGGTGGTCGCGGCGGAGTCTGTCTGCTGGGTAGAACTCCTTGATAGAGGAGTCGACTGTGCGATGGGCGTCGCTGGAGCCAGGGTGTCTGCGGATCTCGTGCCGCCGTCGACGGGTATGGCAGAAACCGAAGCGAAACGGTGTCAGCGGCAGGAGAGATCGACCCGCGGCCGGTACAGCCTTCGGTGGTGGCGACGGAAGAAGAAACACGAGCGACGAATCTCCCCGGGGGAGCAGAAAGGCCGTCAATCCTATACGTGGCTCGTGTGTGCAACAATCGTGAAATGCTGTAAAGGTGAGAAGGAGTCCACCCAAGGCAGCATGTTCAGTGCGGGGCACGAGCCCACGCAAGACAGTGCTTTCGGCGAGAGGCACGAGTCCACCAAAACCAGTGCTTCCGGTGCGGGGCACGAGTCCACCCAAAGTAGTGCTTTCGATGTGGGGCACGAGTCCACCCCAACCGACCCCTGGGATCGGCGAGGAAGGAGCGCGCAGCCCGCCGGTCCGTAGGAGGTAGATACCGTTGTCTCAAACGGAGTTGGGGGCTTGTCAACCCCACGGAATTGCAATTTGTTAAGCCACTGCATCGTACTCCGTAGCAGGCTCTGGAGAGCGAGCCAAACAAATCGATGATGCCGTTCGCGCTGCCTTTGTGGTACTCGAGTGTGCAAACGAACCCGGTGGCGAACTCAAGCTACCGCTGGACTCGTGCGTGGCCGGAGGATATGCGGAAGTGTGTTCCTCAAAGTACCTTCGGAAGCGTTTGGGAGCCCAAATTATGCTGCCGGTCCCCAAATCTAGAGGAGTCCAGTGCCTGTCCAATTCGAGCGTTGCTCGACTGAGATACGCGATTTTCATAGTGAACGAAACGCCGTCCAGCCTCAGAGTACCCCAGACGAAACAAGGGGCGGTGTTCTGACAGCGCAAGGTCAGGGCCGACGCCAGAAGCTATCTCCAAACTTCACGGCTCTTTATCGGCCAGAACGTCCGAGAAGAAAGTTGGAAGCTCCGAAGGGGAACCGTTGCAAACGCTGACCGCTGTTAACGGCTCGGCCGCGGCGCAGACGAGATTTCTTGATTCTTGCATTCGCAGTGCAGGTGCGGAACCGACTAGGGAGGCTGGGTGCGTCGACCCGGTCTCACTGTGGCGAATTGACTTCGCGAATGGAAGAAAGTACCTTACCGAGCAAATGTTACCTGTCCACCGGCATGAGTTGTTGGCCCTGGGATTATCCGCCCGGAGACAACGCCCCACACTGGGTCCAGAGGGCTTGCTTCGGTCAGAAGCTTGTTGTCAGAGCTCAAAAGTTGCAATTTTTATTGCTGGATTCTGCGTGAATTTGGCGTAGGTGCCAGATAGCACGGCGTTTTGCCTCTCCCTGTCTCCAACAGCGGAGTTAAATGTGCGCACGCCTCGACCGATTCGTTTGCGTGTGCTTGGGTCATGCGACTACATGATGAGCTGCGCGATGGTCTTGAAAAAAAATGGCTTTTTCAGCCATCATATACTTCTCCGCCGCAAGAATATGACACGTCGTCCACGACTAACGACGAAAGGGACCACACTGAGAACTAGGATGGGGACTGCTAGAACAACACCACTTTGTCTGTGAGTATTCGAGAGAAGGGTCAATAGCCATATTGGAATGTGGGCCTACAATGCGCTCGTCCTGGAACACCAGGCCTCGGTACGTTGGGCCTGTAGTGTCCCCTTGCGGGAACACCAGGCCTCGGGAGCTCGACGCGAATCCGAACCCGCGGTTTCTCGTCTCGGATATTCTTCTTTCGTTGACGGAAAACGCAAGAATCCACCTAACCGCGCCCTAACAATGGTCAAAACCCGACGGTGCCAACCCGTCCGTAGCCTCGTTAGACAGTTGGGTCTGCAATCTCCCCTTCTGGGAACACCAGTCCTAGGCTCTTTGGGCCTGTAGTGTCCCCTTGTGGGAACACCAGGCCACGGGAGGATGATGCGAGTCCGAACCCGCGGTTTCTCGCCTCGGGTCCTTCTCACTCGCTAGCGGAAGCTCGTAAGAAGCCGCCCTCACTGCAGCCTAAAAGTAGTCCAACACCGACGGTGCCAACCCGTCGGTAGCCTCGTTGGGCATTTGGGTCTGCAATGCCCCCCTCTGAGAACACCAGTCCTCGGTACTTTGGGCCTGTAGCCCCCCCCTCAGGAACACCCAGGCCTCGGGAGCACGACACGAGTCCAAAACCCACGGTTTCTCGCGTCGTGGCCTCTTCGTGCTTTGGCGTAAAATCGCAAGAAACTGTTCTAAGTACACCCGAAGGGACAGGGGCTCTGAGCTGTTTTTGCCTTGACGAGAGGCGCGATTCTTCCGTAAAATGTTGAATGTGGATGGGTGACGCGTGCTGCGACAGAGGTAGCCCTTTTCGTCATATTTAATGGTTTCTTAACGACAAATCGTCGGAGAGTAGCTTATTTTTCTATTGATTCTCCCACTATATCTAGGCCATGGGATTTTTTTTCATCCGGTCAGCAGTTGGTGTATATTTTCCAAAATCAGGTTTTTTGGGGTTAAGAAGGGCATGTCTTAAGCTGTGTAAGACATGTCTTAACCTCCTGAAGTGAGAAACCTCACAAAACAAAGTGTGGTATACCTCTATCGTACCACGCGCCGGGTGCCAATGCTGTGTTCGTGCATTGCATTCGTCGGCAATCCAGCTATCAAAATTGGCCGTGCCCCTTCGTTCCGACAGTCTGGCTTTGGGGAGGTACGGGGTAGCGCCGCATGTTCCTTGACCGGTACATAGACTGAACAAAACGTGCCCGCAACTACAGCAGCGTCCTGCAGTAAAATGTTACCGGTCGTAAGGTTGTGGCCTTGTGCCGCCTTCCGATTTGAATTATCCAGTGCATAGATTTACGTCCACACGCGCCTGAATAGGAATCCCGTCTTGTGTACCGTTGGTTGTTTTGCACCGCCCTTGACACACTGCAAATTGCAGGGGCGGCAGGCACGCTCCGATCAAATGGAGGTCGCATGTCCCAGGACTTTGAAGAAAATCGCCGAAAGCATAGAGGAGCGCACTCAGCCTTCTCCGTGTGCGTCAAAGGTCAAGCACGACTTCTCTCAGGGCAACCACTCGCGTCGTCGACAACTCCCTGATCTGCCAAAACCGCGAGCTGTGCCAAACCTTGCCTGTGCGTTTCACTCTGGGGACGAAGGGGGATATGTTCACTGGTGTCAACAAAGATGTTTGTGATGCTGTAAACCATAAATAAATATATGAAGGTGCCGAACCAATTACGGAAAGGACTTGAAAATTGCAATGTAAAGTGCTCAACGACGCAGAGAACACTCAGAAAATACAATAAATTTCACGAAACTAGTATCACTGGTTGTCGAGTCATCCACGGTAGGGTTTGAACCTTTTGGGCAAACCATTTGTGACACATCGGTCTCCTCAGTTGTTAACCATCTCCGTTAACTAGTATAATCAACGTACGGGTTGTTGTTGGGCTGTTGTTGATTTTGTTTGGGAGTAGAGAAGCGAAGTGTCGAAGAAACGAAAATGTCGTCGAAGAAAAGTTGAGGGCAAAGAGAAAAAGCTCCCCTCATATTAGGAACCAGTGATCAGAAACTTCTGTTGCACCCCCTAGAGCGTGCAACGACAAACTGTTAAATACGAATGTATGGTTTTCCCGACGGTACCTATCAGAGTATTAGTTCCTCGAAGGGGACCCCCGTGCGTCGAACACGTGTTCTTGTGAACTCGTCGGCTGTAGAGCCCAGCATTTGCAGTCGTAATGTCGTGACTCCGGATTTTGCGCCTCGGTTATTTTTTGTCAAAAATTGTGAGGCCACAGGGCCGACATTTATGGTATCGTTCAATCAATGGCACGAGGGTGTGTACCCCTTAGCCAGACGAGGATTTTGTACATCATATATATGAAGTATATTTAAACATCGTGCTGGTCGTCCACTGTGTTGTGTTGCACCCTTTTTGTACTCCCTCGCGACAAGCACCAAAAAGGGCTCGTGGAGATTGACGCGATCTCCCGTGCGTCTTTCTATACGTTGATGACTTTCAACGTCGTGGAACAGTCTATACGCAGCTGTCTCTGCGTACACTGATACCGGGCCAAGCTACTGACGACAGCTCTCTGCGAGCAATGGGAAACCCTTCGCCAGGACAAAACACAAGACGCTGCTTGTAACCTGCGAGTGCGACCTATGCAAGGATGCAGGGTGCTCGACGTTTCTTCCGTATACCTCGGCCAAAATCGTTCACAGTATGGGCAACTTGAGCGAACACCTGCTTTGCCCAAAACCGAAGCTGCACACTGGGCAAGACAGAACTTTCGTCAAAGCACACAGGTCAGAGTGCGTTTCCGGTCATTGTCCTTAGCGCCGGTGCAAACAAGATCGTTTATTTGGGTGCCCGCGGAATAAAGGTGACGACCAGAGGCAAGAGCACCCTTCGTCGCTCAACAACGACGGTTCGCCAGCATAACCAACAAGTGAAGGCCAACCGGGGATCAATAGGTGGAAGGAGTTCATCGCTGTCAACTCTAAAGGGGAAGCCACGACGTCAGGTGCGTCTTCACGTCGACACTGCCGCGAGCGGGGGGGCGGCGACGGTGACGGAGACGACAATGACTACGACCCTCGAGGAGGAGCGAACCAAAACAGACAACGAAAGGTGGCTTTGATGCAAAGTACTCAATATAACTATGGAGTTTCATGTATGTTGACTGTTGTGCTGATCATACGTGATTTTTGCGTACAGTATAACAGCATGCAATTTGTGTTCAAACCCCTCCCACGTTATGAGGAGGGGTCAACAATGGTTCAGAGAGCACAAAACATATGCACCATATATCACAGGGTATGATGCTTTGAGGAGCCCCGACTGTCTTGATCAAACGGACCCACGCAAACATTGAGAGGGATTCATGATGAAAAGGCCCCTCACTATAGGGCCTCTAGCTAACCCTACCCTACCCTACCCTACCCTACCCTACCCTACCCTACCCTAACCTAACCTACCGTATTCAGCAAATTCCACAGTTCTAGCACAAATGCATGACCTAATGTAGGTATCGATCGGCACAACTTATACCCCGGTAACAATGACGTTGGGCAGTTCCTCGAGAGAAGACACGTCGGTCAGCAACAATTTACCAATACCACCAGAACCCATGATCCATAACGGTTTCCTCTCAATATCGGGATACTTCGAAGTATGTGCCTTAATCTGCGGTCGTGTAGGGGACCAGCATTGGCCGCCATTGTTTACCAAAAATCGACCTACAACAACTTCCGAGAAAGTGATGAACGTTCGACGCGTGACATCACACGTAACTCTTGCTTTTCGTTTTTCTACAAACATCCGTGAAGATACATCAGAGCGTGTAGATTGGTTTATGTAGGTGCGCGCGATTCATGAATTTCCACAAATCGTCATAAAAAAAAAAATCTCACACGCATCGTCAATGGCATAAGGGCTACGACATACATGTCGTTTTCGCGCATGTGTCCAGGCTGTCGCTGAGATAACAGGCAAGGTCGATGATTTGTTCAAGAGAAGTAAGGGGCGCATTCAACGCCTTCGTCAAGCACCGTCGGCAGTACAAAACCCAAGAACAGGTCGCTTTCAAGGAGCTAAAGGCCACACTGGTGTACGGCCACGTCGTTCTCGTCATGTACTTTCAAGAACGATTGTCGATCCACGAGCAAGATGTGAGCTTCAGTCCCAGCGCTGGGACCACGAAGCGACGAACATCTTCCCCTGCCCCGATCTTCCTAAGGGTGCGTGGGCGTGTGTGGGCGCACTCGTCTCAATTTTTGAGCAACGACATGACGCAAGACAACGCGTGGGTGCGGCACGTGGTATCAATGTTGTGGACTGATCACATTCCTGCCTTGTTGCGGAAGATAGGGGCAGACGCTATGACCCGTGCAACCATGTTCACGGACAACTGTGCAAAGCAATTCAAGGGTAGGTTTCATTTTGAGTGGGTGGCCGACAGCGGGATCATGGTCCGTGACAACGACGGAAAACCTACCGGTGAGAGGCGTATGGTAGAGCACCACTACTTCGGCGCCTGTCATTGGAAAAACATCTCAGACAGCGAGGGAGGCATCACCAAGACTTACGCGAGAGACCAGGTCACCAACCAGGCGTGGAAAGTCAACTCCTCAAGAGACCTGTGCGAGAAGCAGGCCAACGGCCTGAAGTTTATCTACAGCGATCCTACGGAAGAAAAACGCGTTTCATTCTATGACTCCATACCACAGGACAGAGGATCAAGGCAGATACTCGTGACGAAGGTATAAGTGAAAGCATGGTGTGTGCGTACGAGTTTTACGTTTTGTGGGGACGATGTACCTATATAAAGATCGCATATATTTGTTCCGTATCTGTGCGCTTCGTTGTTCCCGCGTGCTTCAAACTTAGTCCCTCCTTTGGTGTGTGAGAGGAGCTCTCTAAGAGACCCTAACATTTAGTGCATGTCTTTTACACGATTCCCAAGCCCCTGAAGTTAACAGCTCTCCAACCTCTCCCGAGAAACCCCCATCCCCAACCACACTAAACTATAGAACAATAAATAGGGTGGGTGTACATCCCTTGATGAAACAGTAACTCACCTTCAGAAAGAGCTCGGGGGGTAGTAAGTAGCCTGGTTTGGGTACACTACGGGTGTATGTTCTTAGAGAGGGTAGAGGTGGGGTTAGAGCAAGCTTAAAATTTTGGCCCCCTTTGGTGCGTGAGAGGAACTCTCTGGGAGTTCCTAAAGGTAGCCCCAAGCTCCTAAAACATGAGGGGCTATCCGAGCCCTCCAAAAGCCCCCTCGCCCAATCACGAGGCTACAGAAACGCGGTATTGCATACGGGCCCTTAAGTAGCTCCCTTCAGAAATACCTCGGGTCGGTATGTTCTGCTGTGGTCTACGAGCGCGTACTTGAAATTCGCCCCCCCATGTTGGTGTATGTGTGAGAGGAGCTCTATATTGGAGCTGATATAGTTAGGAGCTCTTCCAGATCGCCCCAAGCTCGTCAAGGTATCGGAGATATATCTCCAAGCTCTCCCATAAAGCCTTCTCCCCAACCACGCCAAACTATAGAGAAGAATGAGGCATTATGCGTGTAAATCCCTCCAACAAAAAAGCACCTCCTGCAGAAATAGCTCAGGGCAGAGATACCTCGTGCCAAAGGTAAGTGGGCAGACACTGATGGTGGGGGCGGCTACCACCGGCATATACGCCGAGTATGTTCTTCTGCTTATGCAATTTTGTTTTCCAAGCGCGTGCTTTAAATATACCCCCCTCTTTGGTCTGTGAGAGGAGCTTCTCTAAGAGCCCCTAAAGTTAAAGAGCTCTTCAAGCTCTGACACGTGCTACGATAGAGGCATACCTTTTTTAGGCTATATTGTTTTTGAATGACGGCGGCTCTTCCTTAATTAACCCAAAATCGTCGGGAAAACGTCATTTTTTTTTGCAATGACTCTCATCGTGTACCTAGCTAGGAGGCGATGGGATTTTTTATCCGGTCTCTTGAAGATATATTCTCTATCCGAATCTGTATTTTCTTGGGAGAGGTCTCAAGCTCCGAAATTGAGGAACCTCAGCAAAAATGTGGTGCGCCTCTCTATCGTAGCACGCGTCCTCTCGGGATCCCAAGCTTCTAACGTGAGGAGAACTCCATGCTCTCCCCAGAAGACGTCTTTCCCCAACCACACCAAAACTTTAGAACATGCGGTATTATTATGCGTATCACGCGACCCATTTTCCTAACAAAGCTGCACACTAGCTCAGGGCAGATACCTATAGCGTGCTATTTGGCACCCTTTTAAGGTAAAAGTAGTAGCCTGATGGGACCAGAGCGGTATCTGTACATACATGTATCTTTTATGAGAAATTCTGATGATGTTGTTTTCTAAGCGCGCGATTTAAAATTTGGCCACCTATGATCTGCCTGAGAGGAGCCTTCTGAGAGGCTCCTATAGCTCTCTTCGAGCTCTCGAGACCTCCACAAGCCGGTATAGTTGGGGGGTGTGAGAGGAGCTCTCGATAGTTTCAACATAAGCTCCCTTCAATTTCCTAAGGTGGTGTAAAGGAGCTCTCCAAGCTCTCCCCGGAGAAGCCCTCTCCCCCAAACACACCGAATAAAAAATGTGGTATTATGCGTACATCGTCAAATGCATCCAAATAGCTCGGGGCATGCGTTCAACAAAATGATAACTGGCAGCCTGGTGGGTACGAGATGTGCATTCATATTGTATATGTTACTCCTTCTGCTTTGTTTTCCCCACGCGCTTAGAACCTGCCCCCCTTTGGCGTGGGAGGAGCACGGGGCTCTCTCTCTAGGCTCCTAAAGTTTGTAGCTCTTCGAGCTCCGCTACTGGAGTTAGGAGCTATCTCTAAGCTCCTACAGGCTATAGCTCTTCGAGCTCCCCCCGAGCTACTAAACTTAGGAGCTCTCGAGAGACTCGCTCCGCCAAACCCTCTCTCACAATCACGAGCCCTCTAAGAGCTCCTATAGCTCTTCAAGCTCCCGGGGCACCCACAAGCCCCGAAAGTGACGGTGTGTGAAAGGAGCTTCTATAGTTAGTAGAGCTCTTCAAGGCTTCCCTGCTTCAAGCTCCTAAGTTGGTGTAGGGGAGCCCATCCATGCTCTTCCCGGAATCCCTCTCCCCGGACACACCGAACAAATCTCACCGAAAGCTACAAGAAACGTTAGGGAGCTCTCGAAGCTCTCCTCCTCCAAACCCTCTCCCCTTCAACCACGAAACTATAGAAATGTTGGTATTTAGAAACATACACCCCCCCTGGACTAAAATATAGCATGGTAGCATGTATATTAAACGAACCCCCATTATGAGTAGGCACTGAACGCAGTTCCAAGAAGGCGCGCTGGATGTACTACGTATTGTAACGCGGCATATCGATCGCCATCACATGGTTTACCTCCCAAAATAATTTGCTGCTCGAAGAGACAGATACATTTCCAGGCAAATGGCGTCTGAAGACAACTGCATGCAGATATATATAAAATGTACCACGTAAATGGAAAGCCGTCCATATCTTCCTCGTGAATGTAACGGTGTGTGAAGGATACAAAAAAAAGATAGTATACTGTTCTTCCACCCCATAGTCTTCCCCGTAGATAATACAGCCTTTGAGGGCAACTACACTACCCTTCCAGTCCATAGTGGCTGGAGCCCTTGCCAAGTAACCACGGACTCTTATCATGCGAGTTCATGTGAGATCACGTAAAAATAGCAACATAAACGCCCGTTGTGATACTAAAAAAACGCACGCATATCTTGCTCGATATACAAGTATATATGCGCGAGGCAGGATGAGAACTCCTGTAAAGATGCCGAGTAGTAGTTGAGGATTCCTTTTCAAAATTTGTTTCTAGAAGAGTATCTCCGCGTGACCTGGAGACATGAAAGAAAAATGTAAGGTGCTGGGGGAGCGAGCGGAGCAAAGCTCTGTCCCTAAGGGACGCCTTTGAAGTGCTAGTTCAGCTCTTAGGGAGGCATCCAACCTACCCCCAGCCGCGATTAAGTAGGCATGCGCGGTGTTACGGATTTCCCCAACAGAGCTCCTCTAGTCGAGGCCACTCCAAGAGCACCTTTACCTTGAAGCTCCACCTATGAAAACCTCCACATCGCAGACGCAAATAGTTTGTAACAAGGCATGTACTCAACCAATATCAGCGTCCAGACCGTGCTGATTATAGATAGGTTCGATTTTAGAAACTCAACGAAAAACTACATGCAGCAATGCCAAAAACGCGCGGATACACTCATGTAATGCCCTGTCGCTGGGGCTATGAAAACAGCGTGTACATCCATCTCACTGACACAGCCATGCGCGCGCCATACCCGTTTGCCCCTTTTCTTTACTTTCGATGCTATCTAGCCTTTGATTCGGTTTTCGCGTGCGTCGCAGACGACTTGGATCAGCGAGGCGGAAACCACAGAACCGGAAAAAAATGTTTCTACCCGACAAGAAGATCAACACAGTTTTCGGCAGGGGGTTCTTGTTCGTCAATGTTGACACAAATTGATTGTCTGATGTACGTAACGGAGCCCAGTCATCATCAAAGGAAACCCACGGCGCCAGCTGCCATATAGTCAGCAAGGTCGTGGCAACCGAGACCCCAGGCGTTCTTGCGGCGTACGCGCTCTCTTCGGCTAGCAAGTATGGTCTGCTCTCATTGGGACCACACTTTTGGCATGATATGTTGTAGGTGTTACACCTCGACACACGCTACGATAGAGGTATATATTTTTTTGGCGAAAATGGTTTCTAAATGACGGGGCTCCTTTACTCTAAATCATCGGACAAACAGCCCATTTTTTTGAATGGTTCTCGTGTTGTGTAGACCCAGGCCATGCGTCATTTCATCCGGTGGTGTGTAGCAGTCTTATGTTTCTCCAACTCATTTTTTGGGAGAAGTCTTACGCTCTCAATTTAAGGAACACCTAATGAAAAAAGTGGTGCGCAGCACCTCTGTCGCAGCCTGCGTCCCTCTCCTGTGTCAATTTTTTTGTGGTGTTGTTTGCTACGGTTGACCTACACCCAAGCGAGGAACAATTGTCCGAGATATTGATGGGTGCCTCGATAGCGGTGCGCCACCTTTTCTTGGGGGTTCCTCAGTTTTGGGAGCTTAAGGCCTCTCCCAGAAACTGATTGGGGAAAAAAATTAGCTGCTACCGGACGAAAAACATCATGCCCTACCTAGTTACACGACGAAAAAGATAGGCAAAAAAAAGGCTGTTTGCGACAATTTTGGGTTAGGAAGCCCCGGCTTTTAGACGCAATGTCACACGGAACGGGCTACCTCTATTGTAGCACGCGTCTATTCTACAAAATCACAGGGAGGGGGGGTTCGACTAGGGTGAAATGTTGGTCGGGTTAAGCGAACGAATACCTGTTCGAAGTCATGTCTCGGGTGAGATATTATTGATGATGTTGAGCAAGCTCTTCGCGTTAGAAGCTCCGAAACATTCTGCTCTGTATCCCTATACCGTGTGCTGACAGCTTTCGCCCACGAAAACTCCATCTCAACTGGCAAACTTCTGTACTTACTTACACCGCAAATCCCATAATTTGTTGTGATGTACCGTGCACCCTCCAAACCCACCCCAGCTGTCCTGAATGCCTCGCCAACGGGCAGGACGTGTGCCCTCTCATCCGTCAAGGCATCATCACGGGACCCACGGAGTATGCTCGCGGAGGGTTAGTCCCGGTGAGATGACCACCGTAACGACAAAGACTTCGCCCTGCAGCAGTTGTTTCTACAAATGAAAAAGGTGCTGCCTTTCGGATCCACGGCATTGGTTCGTGTCGAACCGTCCGAGTACCGCGGGCAGGACGTCGTGCCGGTGATAATCGCGCGTAAAGGTCCGATACCGTGGAGGCCGGAATACTCGAGAGACGGCATGTTCACACACGGCGATGTTATGGCGTGGGCATACGACCTTACTCAGCTACCTTCTTCTGCCTGGAACAAAAGGGAGCAGAGTGTATAGTACCTGCGGAATTCGTTAACGATAGGTTACGGGCGATTCCTTTGACTTGCTTAGCTGGACTGGGGCAGGGCCTAGAAGGCAAAATATGCAGCGTACAACTCTGCTGAACGCGCAAAGTGAGCAGACCACCCAACCGTTTGGACTGCGTGATGGCGTCCTCGAGAAGGCGCGTTCCAACGTCGTCCGCCTATCCATAAGCTACTGGCTTTAAGGATTTTGAATCGTAATTTGGCCTGTGGGGGGAAGAAAATCAAGAAAAAAGAAACTTGGTTAATGTAGGGTGATGGCCCGGTTTGCGAGGGGAAAAAAAACATAGCAGAGTCCTACATAAAAAAAATGAACGAACGACCAGGAAGTGAGGATACCAACACATCGAGGCACACATCATCTTCCACAGGGCATCCCGGACACAACAGACGGTATCCACAACACTCAAGCACTCTCACTCAAGCACTATTCCGAAGAGGCTGCCAGGTTTCTAGAAGACGCTCTGCGGAATTGCCCACGGCAGACGGGCTGACGCGTCATCAAGAGTGCCCGAATCGGCGCAATTTTAGCTCTTTGCTACGAACACGTAACAGCCAGCAAACAGTTTTCGAAATCAGAAGACTCGTCCCATGTTTGTTGGAGACCGACGAGCTTTGGCCAACACACAAACGCAACGCGCCACAAACGCGCAACCCACGCCAACGCCACAGGTGCGGAAGATTCTCCCAGCCCTACCGCTGGCATGCAGCAAAGCCCGTTTGCAGCCCACCAACAGCAGTAGAGTGGCCTTTCGGCATTTTTGAATATTTTGGGCAGTCTGCTCGAGAATCAAAAAGCCACACCCGTACATAGAAACCGCGAACAGTTTATGAATTTCAAAAGCTCGGAGATCGGAACACATAGGACGACACCAAGCAAGGCAGACCAGAGACGCAGTGCGTCCGCCTTTAAAGAAACATGCTCACCCCGAGTAGGATCAAATCGGCGTCTGGGTCGCCTATACTCGGCACGTCTTGCCCATTCGAGCAAACACCGTTTCCATCAGATTGATATGTGTGCCAGCTTTGACGGGGGAGATGTAGCAGTCTACGCCCTCGATGGCATGGCTGGATTTTTTCGCAATTATCTCCGTGACCGAAGAGCTGAAGCATATTGCCTTCGTCGCCCAGTGTGGTACATACATGCGCCCTCGGTTGACGTCGAAGATACGCCTCTTTGCAAGACCTATTTACTCTCGCCATATTCTCCGATCTTTCCTGGAAGGTTCTCTGCTTGCCGGTGGCGCCGCTCTGTCGAGCACCGACAAGCGGCTTTAGCTCGGCCGCGCAAATATTCAAACAGAGGCACCTCCCCGTTTTCCTAAACGAGGGCTTCTGCAGCGTCATCCGTGTGCTCGATATTTGCTTGGATATTTGTGCATGAAAACGTGGCCATCGTCAGGAACGGCGCCATGACGCCACCATCACAGCAGTCTCTTGAGATCCACCACCTCCCGCGCGCGACCTCCTTGAGTAGGCGCGAAAGCCCACGCATGCCCGTATTTTCTTCAAAATTCAAATATTTCGAATTCTCACGAACGAATTCAAAAGCCAGAATAATATATTAATAGTCAGTCGTTGAATAGACCAAAAATATACCAATCGCTGCCATTGGTCGTTATCCACCCAAAACAGGAAGCCATCGGTCGATAACGTCACGCATTTAAAAAAAAACGCAACTATGTCGAATCCAAGGTGGAGGTCATGCCAGAGGCCTGCAGATATGGTGTGCTCGGCGCGGGCGTGGGTGCCCACTGTCTGTGCTTTGTCTGTGTGGAGTGTTCCTATCTCACCCGCATCTCGCGTTCATAGAGTCTGCCCATGGGCTCCACATTGCTGTGACAAAAAATATTTGATGCGGTCCTTGCTCGCTTCTCACCAAAAAGTGAAAAAAAATAATTTGTATAGTCTACAACCAAAACAACACAGCACCCCCTTGATCGCGGGCTGGGTAGTGTAGGACAGAGTTTTCCTGTGGAGGGGGCTCGCACGTGTTGCGCCCTACAGATTGCGCCCTTGACTGTACCCAGGGCGATTGTCCCTCTTATCTACGCCGAGCCTGGTGATTGATCAAGATATTTATGGCCAGAAGAAAATGGCGTCATCTTTGATTGAGTGCGTTGTTGGTTGGTGGATGGCAGCCGGTATGCAGTTCGTCGGTTTGTCGTCACATCGCCATAATGCGTGTTGCTGATCTTGTTCATCTACATGAATGTCAGAAGAAGGAAGTCTAGATGATCGTTATGGCTGCTGCTGTATACTGTGTAGTCTATGTTGCCACAATTCTCAATCTGCAGTCGGGCGACACTATAAGGTACAATTAGCTGATACTCTACGGAGTGGAATAATCTGTTTTTTCACAACAAAACTAACGGCATTCAACAACAGTTGCATCAGAAGCGTCGATGGTTTGATGAATGATGCCACGATTTCGTGGTTCTGAGCCCCGGCGTACTAGCGTCGCCTAGAGCGATAACAACTCTGACGGGAGTGCCAGCCCTTCCTTTGTATCGAGAAAGAATATATTTGAGGCATTCGTCGTGCGCCGATGGCAAGAACTCGGACGCGCGAGGGGAATCCCTCAGTTGCTGTTCTTCGTCGATCTCAAGATGACATATAGCTCCGTCGACCGAGATCGGCGGTGGGTGGTGCTCGCACGTTTCCGCGTACCAGAGACGATGTTGACCACTATTGGCCAGTTCCACGAAATCATGCGAGCTCGCGTGCGTACGGATGACGGTGAACACTATGAATGGCATGACGTCACTCAGGGATTGCGGCAAGGATGTGTACTGTCGCCGAGTCGTTCTAAGGTAGCCACCCCAATTATTCTTGAACGAAATCGCCGGTATTGAAACCAGCTCCCGGCCGTACCCCCTGAATATACGCTGCCCCTTGCCACCCCGACGTCATTGTTCGATAGTCCTTTACGAACAAGAAAATATGTGGAGACCTTGATTTCATAGCAACCTTCCTCATGTTGAGCGGCCATGAAACGTTCGCTAAATGAAATCACTGATTTGGGGGGGGTTATCGCAGAATCAGTCCGCCGCTTCTTCGCAATGTATTTTTCGCCGCAAAGCAATACACATTCCTTTCGGCTAAGTTTCAGTGAGGACCCCGATTTTTAAGGGACTTGGTGCACCTCGAGGAGGACTTTGGGGAGGGCGGGTTGGAGCTTGAACCACTGGCATGTGTACGGAGGTTAGTCTGTGGTGTGGTATGCTGTACGCCGACAATGCAGGCATTGTGTCTAAATCAACGGAAGACCTGCAAACATGCCCGCCATTGTGATCACTTTCGAATCAGCAGGCCTCCCCGTGCTCGAAACGGAAACAGAGACAACGCTGCTCCGCACACTCAACAAGGTTCTCCCGGCCCCAACGCTCGTTGTCGAAGCGGCGGACCAGAGGTATATATTATAAAAATTTAAATACACTCCAGCTGCTGCTGTGAGATCGAAGATTTTGCCGAAACTCATCTTTGCAAGCTGTGGGTGATACTCCGATCGCGCGTATTACGGGTTGTGTGTCCTCATTAGACTAAGGATATAGGTCGGCGACTCCCCTTGCAACAGTGTAGCTATCAGGGTCACCAAGGGTATATATGTAGACGATGCATTCTCTGTACCTGGACGCGGTCTTATCAACGCAAGCGCCGACATTATGCCATAAATTAACGACGGATCCGACTCGCGTGGGCATGCTACGATCGTTTCAAGCGTGAGCTGTACGACATGGAACATGCTTCGTGCACACTAAAGGTGCACCTGTTAAGGACCGAGGTGATGGACACCCTGCTGTACGGGCGTGTGGCTCGGAATCTCGGCCAGGGGCACTTCCCTGACCTCTGAACGGCACACTTGAGCCTCCTCCTAACGTATATAACTATTGCCAAGGCTTCCAGCGCCGACAATGCACCGACCACTACATATCGACCGCCAAGGCCCGCAACACAATGTGAGAGCGTTGCGACGACCACCTGCAAAAGCCACCTGCTCTTTGCATGAGCCGTACAAAAGACGACAACTGAGCGGCTGACCCATCGCGTGATGTTCGGGACGATGGCTGGCGTGGGGAAACCCGGGACCAGGCCCAATCTCGAAAGAACTGGGCCTAATCTCTAGCAGAAGATATCAAAGTATTCAAAGTCAACGAGGGGTCAACGGCCAACCTCCCTTTGCTATTAGGAGTAAAGAGTCGCTATGATCCAGGGCGGCTAAGAAGAGTGGAAACTGGTACCGGGGATCGTCGACGCGGCGGGCCGCTTTATGATGAAATGACACAGGACCGAGGCGGACAAGAGCTGGCCAATCCACGCAACAGTGGACGCCAACAACAGTAACAAAGGGAAATTGGAGGGCGGGGGGGGGGGGGGGGGGTCGCCGATACAGCTGTGGACGAACACCGAATCGGAATGGTACATGGTGTGGCAAGGTACCGGTTCGACTAATACGTGGAGCGTGTTCAAGTACAGTAATAATGCCCTAAACCCTATTATTGTGAGCGGTAGTGTTTTGCTTTGCTTGTATTCATCGAGTTCAACGGGGGGAGCGCGAACGCGGCAGTAATGACACTTACTTGTTGTCTTGCTTGCTTTGTTCATTTTTATTGCGTTATTTCTCTCTTTATTCCCTCGTCTTCCCTCTCCACCGGCCTTATGCCGGTATCTCCCTCTCTTGTCTATGCTGTTTCGTCCGTGCAACAGTTAGCTGTCTCTCTTAATCAGCACGTAGGTTGTTTCTCTTGCATCCGTTCCGGCTTTCTTGCGTCACACTCTTCAGAGCCCCTGGTGTTTTCTTTTTTAGTTTCCTTTTTTTTCTCATCTTATGGTCCCCCTCGTTGTGTTGTGTTGTCGTGCCCGGTACGCTGGCATTTCACCTTGCTTTATTATTATGTTGATTAATCATTGCGATTGTTTGGTTTACCCTGTCTCACATATACTTTGTATGTCTCTAGGATGAATATTAAATAGTCAGTAAGCACGGACGCCGGGTGTACTCAACACACATAACAATCAAACTTCTGGTCATGCTACCGGCTGTGTTGCAGTTTATTTTTTTTATGATTGTGGGAAGTTTAGAAGTATGAACAAGAGGTATGGTTACAGAATGGACAATCGCACCGCAGCAAACATCACGGCAGGGTATCAGTATACATGGCAGGGAGCCCACCGACCAGCTCCTACCATCGACCCTGACTACCGACTGCGTAGAGGCTGCTGCTGCTGTGTGGGTGACTGCGGCGCGATATTCTGTCACTCTCTCTCTCGTGTGTTGATGTGCTCAACTGCTGTTGACAATGTGCTCAACTGCTGTTGTCGATGATGCGCTCAACTGCTGGGAACAAAACAAGAAGGTTTGAAAGATCTGATGATAATGATGTTTGATGTATGCGAAGAATTTGTTTGGATTGGGTTTCATGCCAGAGCAGGGGGAGACAGAACAGAGAAAAGAACGATATGAAACGAGTTAGAAGTACACGCCTAGGACGGGTCGTCGACGTACAGCAGCCGCAGATATTCAAAAGACAAGATCTGTAGTTTATTCCCAATCTTGTCGATCTTGTGTTTAAAATCAACAAATTATGAAACTCGAGTGTTTCCGTGAGCACTCCTGGTCATCCGGGCGATGTCTCGCGAACCACAGACTTCTCGCTGGATCGTCTAGCCGGAGACCAAGAGTTGCATTTGTGCCGTTATCCTCGCAAGCCCGAAAGTAGCCGATACACCGATGGTGTAACATAGGAAACGGCCGCGCGAGCAGGACATAAGGAGGGTTTGAGAGGGTAACTCGAGGCTTCAAAAAGGTGAAGATCGTCTTCTTCAAGGGTGGAGACGCCTCAGGCGTGGAGACGGGCTGCTCCCGGGTGAAGAAAGACGCACCGTGTCTCTGGTCTGCCCTTGCTTGGTGACGTCCTGTGCCTTCCGATCTCCGAGCTTTTGAAATTCAAACTGTTCGCGGGTTTTTATGTACGGGAAGTACGGGTGACACGTGTGGCTTTTTGATTCTCGAGCAGACTGCCCGAAATATTCAAAAACGCCGAAAGGCCACTCTACTTTTTTTTTTTTTTTTTTTTTTATCCTCCGGCGGATGGGGAAAAATAAAGCTTTAGCTCACCACACTTCCGCTCTACTGCTGCTGTTGGTGGGTTGCAAACAGGCTTTGCTGCATGCCAAGGGCAGGGCCGGGAGAATCTTCCGGACCTGTGGCGTTGGCGTGGGTGGCGCGTTTGTGGCGCGTTGCGTTTGTGTGTGGGCCACAGCTCGTCGGTCCCCAACGAACGTGAGACGAGCCTTCTGATTTCGAAAATTGTTTGCTGGCTGTTGAGTGTTTGTGGCAGAGCTAAAATTGCGCCGATTCGGGCACTCTTGATGACGCGTCAGCCCGTCTGCCTCGGGCAATCCCGCAGAGCGTCTCCTAGGAACCTGGCGGCCTCTTCGGGAGAGTGCTTGAGTGTTGTGGATGCCGCCTGGTGTGTCCAGGATGCTCTGTGGAAGATGATGTGTGCCTCGATGTGTTAGTGTCCTGGCTTCCTGGTCGTTCGTTCATTTTTTTTATGTAGGATTCTCCTATGTTTTTTTTCCCTCGCAAACTGGACCATCACCCTACATTAGTCTAACCAAGTTACTATTTTCTTGATTTTCTTCCCCCCACAGGCCAAATTACGATTCAAAATCCTTATAAGTCGTAGTCTAATGCAAGTAGCGTGTTCATCCTTCGTCTGCCTTCAACAATTTCCAGCCCGCAGCTCTCTCCACCGAAGGTCTTGCCCGGGCTCCGGTTAGACCTTTATATTGTTTGCAAATGGAACACCGTCTTCCAGCAAGGGTTCATGTCCCCATTTACGGCAGACTGACAAAGAAAATGGCGTGGAAACCGTACGTGACCAGCGGCAGTTGTCAATAGGAAAACGGATCGCAAGTCGCGTCGTCACCGATGCTGGTCCAGGTGGAGTGGGGGGGTGCGGATAAGATGGCACTTTCCCTGGCGGGGGTGCAGAAGATAGTCGGTGAAGGTTACACAGAAAGGGCAAGGATGGTGGAAGGAGGGCACCATACCCCCAGACACTTGCATAAAACGTAGATATATAGTCTTGACTAGTGGTCTATAGACGGTGTGTACAGTGGTCTAATGTTTAGGCAATCGTTCGTTTGCGATGTGTGACTTCAAGTCCCCAGTTATTGCAGACGGGCAAAGAAAATTGCGTGGGAACCTTACGTTAACAGCAATGGTCGTCCATAGGGAAACGGATCGCTAAGTCACGCCATCACCGATGCTGGTCCAGCTGGAGTGGGGGGAGCGGGTTAGATGACACGTTCCCTGGCAGGGGTGCAGAAGAGAGTAGGCTAAGCTACATAAAAAGGGCAAAGATGGTGTAAGGAGGGCACCGATAACATATGAGACTTGCATGAAACGGAGATAGCCGGTGTTCCAGCGGTCTATTGTTTTGGCATTGACTCGTTTGCGATGATAGCGATATGTTTGTATGTGAAGGATCGCGCTTTGTGATATACAAGCTGCTTTTAACATAGCGGGGAGAAACGGTGAACAGGTTTGATAGGAACAAGGTAATCAAAATGAGGCAATACCACCATCAAATTGTTTCGTGTATGTGCGCCCTTTCGTCCGAAGTCACACGCATACCCAGCTTCATGTTATACAACGAGGTACGCATATATGTGTGCGTTTGGTCCCGGCAAATTCAAGATTTACGAGTATGATCAACAGTATCAAGAAGCAAGCCGAACATGCACCACGTACTTGACGCCACACATCCCTGTGAAAACTGACCGTTGTACATCCTTCGAGATACGTTTTTAGCAGAGGTACACGGTGGCCGCTCAGCAAGTTTTCTTCCCCAAAATTATAGATCTATCGTAGCACGCGTCGAGAGGGTCTATAGTCAAACGACTACGGCCATGCACAAACTGGGCACACACCCTAATACCAAAAACACCAACTGATTACACCGCCCCTCCCCCCTCCCAAGACCAAAAAACATCCCCTGTGCACCTTCCATGCTCATTGTTGCCGACTAAACAAGGGACCAAACAGCGGCAAAAAAAAACTGCTGCTGAATCATGCATACTATCATGTTTAAAATCGTTTCACTTTCCCCCAAGAATTCCCACCGACTTTAGAGCGTTGCCATCAGACATAGCACGTTTTCCTCCACCTGGTCACCCCCGCCCCGCTCCCATTCCCCCCTGCTTGTCAAAGAACCCACATCTTTCCCAGGCCCTTCAACGTCTTCGCTGAGCGCGAGGTCGAGTTTCCCACTACCACCGCGCACATTGTTATTTCACGACATCCATACTCTGCTCTGCACCCCCCGCGCCTCTCGCCCTAGCGACGCGCAGGCGTGGCAACACCACCGCTCGTTTCGCCCGTTTGGCGGCCTACGGCTTAGTTACTGAGCGTCCTTGAAAGGGTGTTTTCAAACACAGGCGGCTTAGCTTAGGCCCGCTGCAATATATGGTGGGCAGTAGGTGTAGCGGGATGTCTCAGCGATAATACGCAAACACGCCGCATTGCGAAACACTGTACATGAACGGCGAGTGCAGCCGCCCCCCCTTCACCCCCCCGGCCTAAGGACAAAGGAGAGACCAAACGAAAAAGGGAGAACTGAGCACAGAGAAAACAAAATAAAAAAGGAAACGAAACGAAACGAAACGAAAAAAACAATTACACATCCCCAGTGCAAAGAAACGGGCGCGATTTGAGGGGCTTGCTCCGTTTCTCGTGCGAGCTACTTTTATCTCCCGCATTCCTCTAAAGCTTCCTTGCTCGTCGTCGCGCACATTTGATCGGGATTATTTAGTACTCCATTTATCGCTTGGCCTTCGTTTGTGTGCAGATGAATGGATATTTTCTAGAAAGAAAAAAATAAAAAGTGTTGCCCGTATGCCGGTTTTTACAAGAAGAGCGCTCTGCCGGTTAGGCAGCGGAACACCCCTTTCTAAAGAAAAGTAAACCCAAAACACGTATAACGTCAACCCCGACGGCGGGAGGGGACAAGTAAAGGGAAGAGGAGGGGGTGGGGGGGAGTTATCTCTCGCCTTGGACACACCCACACCAACCCACACAGAGATGAACACAAAGCCCGGGGCATACGGCCATCATTCTCGCAAGCCCATTGCATTGCTGCAAAAATAAAAGCATACATTGGATCGTTTACTATCGTGTTCGCGTCGGCAACTAAAAAAATAGAAACAAAAACGCATATTGACACATTCCACCGCATGCCGAATTGCACCTTATTGCGTTGCATTCCAACCACAAACAACACGCCGTCGAAGAAGAAACACAGGGACCTAGAGCAAAATGAACGAGGTCGAGAGGAGAAAACGAAACACTGCGGAAGCCACCAAGCAAGAAAGCGGGCGCACAAGCGAGAAAGCACGAGCACAGGCAAGAAAGCAAGCACACGGGCAAGAAAGCAAGCACACAGGACAAGTGCTTCGATAGAGGTGCACCACTTTTTTCTGCAAAGATTTCCCAATTTGGAAGCTCAAGACCAGCTGCTTAACGCCTTCAGCACTGGAAACCCTTTTTTACAAATTTACTTGCATTTCTATGTATAGGGAGGGATTTCGGGGCTCCCAAGGGGTAAAGACCTCCCAAAAAAACAGATTTTGACAAAAATCAACTGCTACCGCGGATAACAAAAAAAAAACATGGCCAAGATACACAACGAGAATCATGCAAAAAAATATATATAGCGACTAGACTATATGGCCAATTTCCGACGATTTCGGATCAAGTAGCCCCGTTGTTCGGAAAAGATTTTACGCGAGAAGTGCTACGTCTGTGGTAGCACTCGTCACAGCCAACAAAGCAAGTGCTTGCACAACAAGCGAGAACGCAAGCACACAACAAGTGCATGAAAGCAAGCACACAACGAGCATGAAAGCAAGCACACAACAAGCAAGAAAGCAAGCCGACGTCGTCCCCGCTCCTCCCGAGGAGGAAACGCTGCACCAAAACACACATTCTAAACAGAAACCCAGACGTAATTGTTTCGCAAAGTATAATACGTTACCGATTAAAACGATTAGGCGAAAGAAATTGAACAGGCAGACATGCTTCATACAGGAAATGTAGCCGGTTGATACGTAAACACCTTCCTTGTTGTCAGGTTTCATACCGAAGGAGGCGCTGTCAGGTGACAATAGTCGTTTTCGCACGACATACATGTATAACACGGATGCACGGATTTGACGGAATAAAATGAATCTGAAGGCTGACGCATGAGCGAACGCCCAGCTAAAGTCGAGCTAAGGCCAAGAAGCAAAGGCGAAGCAAGCGCGAAGCAAACGCAAAACTAACGTGTAACCAATAAACCCATGGCAAACGCGACGGCAGCAGGACAGTGGAAGCCGTCGTCCCGTCTGGTAGGCAATCGAAAGTTAACGCGAAACATAACACGACGCCAACGCGACGCAGCTAAAATGCAAAGCAAAAACGAAGGGCTAACGCACAGCAATTGCAAATCTTACGAAAAACTAACGCCGCTGAGCGGCAGGGCAAAATGCGTACAGACGATATAGCCTCCTCATCCCTTCCGTAGGTCGGTTGGTCGTTAGCGAACCAAGTCGTAGTGCAATGTGATAGACATATTAAATCAGCAATTTGCTACAAGAAAAAAATCGAAAACACCTCCGAGGGGAAGCAAGGAGCAAATCACGAACATCACAGAACATGTTCGCAATGGCACCATTCGTGGAGCAGAACAAAGCCGATCCCAACCGAACTGAATCAGACTCCAGCCAAATCGAACCGAAGCGAACGAATTCGAACCGCATCGAATCGATTCACACCCAACAGGGTTCGATCTCAACCGACCCGAACCGAAAAAACCGATCCCCACCGAAAATAACCGGTTCACACCGAACAGAACCGATCCCAACCGACCAGAACATACTCCAACCAACAACGCGAACCGAACCAAACCCAATAAAACCGAACAGAACCGAAGCAACCGGCCCCCACCGAATCAAACCCACCTACACCGGATCAAACAGAACCGACCGAAACCAACGGAAACCCATCCGAACCGAACCGAACCACAACGAGCCTAAACCAACCGGACCGAACAGAACCGAAACCGAACACAGAACAACGCGCAATAGCAATTGGACCACCCATTTGTAAGTTATTTCTTCCTCATAGCACGCAGGCCAAAGTGAAACTCGACACAACTGGGCGACTGATGACGCGGAGGCGGCAGCGGCTGCGGCGGCGGTGCTGGTGGAAAGCGGGGGGGTACAAAACGACGCACATGACCTTCCTTTCTACTACAGCGGCGGTGTCAACGTCGAAAAACATTATTGATCACTAGAGGACGAAAAATAAGAATGCCCACAGGAAAACTACTATACGCTGAGCCCCTCACCGCCCCGCCGCTCCTTCCGTTCCTGAAAAACCCCACCTCCTCCACCCCCCTCCTTCTCATCAACCCCCCAAGAAATTCAAAACCTACAGGGTTTCTCCCCGCCTCCCGGCCAAAATCAAAAACAGGATAATAATTATTTCGGTTGAAACTAAATGGATGAGCGTCTTCGTCGCCGGATATTTCTGTCGTGGTCGCATCGAAAGCTCGAGAGTTATTTCGGTCCAAGAGCGTGGTCACACGTGAGCGTAGACAGTTCTAAAAGGCGGCATAAACACCCCCCCGTCCTCGAACGCCCCTCCTCTCCTTGTTTCTCCTGCTCTTATTTGTGAGGCGAGGTTCTATGTTGTGTGAGACGCTCGGGCGTTTTTCCAACGGGAAGGGGGGAAAAGCGTCAAAAGAAAAAAATAGAGACACGAGCATAGTGCGGGGGGGGGGCGATAAATAATGAAAGAAAAATAAGGAAAAGAATACGATTCGAATCAAATCGACACCCAACCCAACCGAAGAGGCGCGTAATCGTGTACTACAGTACGATCTACTCCACAAGGCACATGGAGAAATTTAAACGCAGCGCGCTTTTCACCGCGCGACAAAGCGGTTGCGATACTTTTTGTCAATAACATATGCATAGGACTTGACAAAAAAAAAATGAAAAAAAAATAGAAAAAAAAAAAAGAAAAGCACGGCCGACGCCATTTTAACGTATTTGGCGAACGCACGGCATACCCTACCACATCATATTTGACAACAACGAACCACGTACGTGTACGGTGATCCTGCACACGAAGTGCCGTTAAGTAAGATCGCCCACACACGTACCCTGCACGCCGCCCTTCGGCCCAGCGCTCGCTCTACTACACAGTAGCAGTAGCGCTTACCACATGTTCGAGAACCCCCTTCATTGGTCAACAACTCAAACCTTGGCCGTTTCAGTGGTCAACAACTCCAATCTCGGCCGTTTCATTGGTCACAACCTCAAATTTCGCCCGTTTCATTGGGGGACAACACAATACGTTGCGCTTGCCATCCTGGCCCATCCGGGCTTGGTCCCACCCGCGGCCCGATCTCATTTGCGAGTGCAGAAAAACCATCAAGCCGTCCGCAGAAGAAGCCACGTAAGGCAGCGAGCGCGCAGCGCGAACCGTCGTCCC
Organism: Undaria pinnatifida; assembly: GCA_012845835.1. Classification (NCBI taxonomy): domain Eukaryota; class Phaeophyceae; order Laminariales; family Alariaceae; genus Undaria; species Undaria pinnatifida. The sequence continues at coordinate 12,411,513 of JABAKD010000021.1, read as the reverse complement.
ACGCGTGGAATCGCCGGAAACCGAGTGTCGGCCACACAGCCAGAAAAAAACACTCTCGACCAACCGATACGGTACCCTCCTGCCTACTACAACCTACAGCATGCGGGACGCAGTATCCCCAGCGAGGCCGTGGTGTGCCAGAGCAACATGACCGCCTTATTGGGTAAGAAGCCGCCTTATTCATAACGAGGTTGCCCGAGTGCAACACTCCCCAGTCGTACAAAACGATTTAGACCGCCTTATATCGGGACACCGCTTTACTCGTAACACCTAGTTGGCTAATTCGGGGGGGACTTCCTCGGTGATCTAACACTGCTGTTTGTTCAGCGCTTCTTGCCCAGCCGCAACGAAAGGCAGCGGAGCCGCCCCACCGCCAGAAAAGCTTTCAAACCAACGTGGTACGATGTATATATGCCGTCACCATGCGTACTAACATAAAACGGCGCCAAAACAGCAAACCTCTTCTAGCTTCTTACCACTCACCGAACAAAATAACCCCCCAGATAATTCCGAGCACAGTTCGCAACCTCCATTCACAAGCCCCTGTTGGAACGATCTACCTACAGCGCCAAAAAAAAAAAAAAGGGCGGATATTATGATTGCGGACCTTTTGCGTATACGAAGAGCGTGAAAGCAGTAAAGAGGATTACCATGCTTCCTGCGCACGTATCACACAGCCCCAGGTTTCGTGGTTTGGGCGCACACCTTACCCCAGAAGCCAGTAAGCCACGCCTGCTCCGTGTAACCGATGCTAGAATTGTCACGATGTAACTTTTCGACATTTTTTTTTCGTTGAACCCCAAAAAACGTCAGGAGCAACTCCGTGACAAGCTGGACGAAACAAGCGCTCTCGTAACCCTTATAGAACTGCAATGATCCCCTACACTAATTCCGAGTCGTTAGTGCCAAAATACGTGGGTGCAGTCCAACAAGCGTCGAGATCGACTACACATTGATCTTATTATCATATCTCTACAGTGGCCAATATGCAGATTGTACAACAGGCTGGGCATGCCAATTTGACCGCTCTGAAACACCGAACAAGCTCCTATCGAGGGTGGCGCTGTCAAATTGTGGTAACCGTGTTAGTAGTTTGTTCCCAGAACGCAGTTGCAGTGCCAAGGTGGTGACATTCAAGTTTAAGTTAAATTTCCCGCTTGCGTCTGGCTTTAGGTCAACTACAGATCCAACTTCAAGTTCGAGTTCAGCGATTTAGGTTCGGTTGATAAAAAGACAAATGCCACTCCTACTCTACGAAGACAACAAAAACAAACCCTTTAGATTTCCCTCCACGCACTCCCCCCACCCGACGTCCGCGTGCACCAAGCGTTTTCGGACAATTCGGACATATATATCGCCGTTCCCAAGGTGGTACTGCTACTGCCGTACACGACACGACAACAAACTGTTCGGGTCCTCCCCGCACACACCCCACCCCCCCGCGTAGCAAATTCAATTAGAACATCTTGGGACATACCACCTCTCTCAAAGTTGCGCGGCTACATACCGCGCGGCGCCAATCAAACAAACATTGCGGTTTTTCTCTTCAAACACACAGTAGCCGACCCCGTCCCCCCCCCGCGCCCCGTGCCTTTAGGACAATTCCGACACACCACCCTCCCGAAGCGGTACTTCTAATATACAACAAGGCAAATGTAACTTGAAAGCCATCCGGGTCTCTCCCGTCGCCTCCACCCAACACCCCCCCCAACCGACGCAAACGCCAACTTGAAAAACCCTCCGACCCGTCCCGACAAGAAGCCTCGCGCCCCCCCGCGCGGGACAAGGATTGAGGACATTTCCGGAAAAATACTCCTTCCCAAAAGTGGTGTTGCTATGTTGTGACGACCAAAACACCTGGGTATATGCCTCAAAGCCTCTGCGTCCCTTCGCCAACCCCCACCCACCCACACCCACCCGCCCACCCACTCACCCACCCACCCACCCACCCGCGCACCAATCAAATAGGATGTTTGGGGCAACCGCCCTCCCCCACCCGCGTGAGCGCCAAAAACATGAGGTATTCCGGGCACTGTCACCGGCAACAATATATTAAAACTACCACGCCCGGCATTTGATTTTGAGTCTCGCTCTATATTTTTGTCCATCGGCCCCGCCACACAGCTCCAGAAGGTGGGCTATCAAGTTATCGAGCCAGCTCGCTGCCACTTCCCCCACACCAGCGCGAATAAATAATCCACGAGCTCTAAACAGCAACAGACAGCGATCAGAGAAGGAAGAAAACGCAACCAATAAAAAAAGTGACACAACCAAAACAAGCAGAGCAAAACGTGGCAAACCACGTGCCAATCAAAACACGTGACAAAAAAAAGAGAGCAGACGTGCAAAAACACACCCCGTTCGAAGGAAACAAGGCTATACCGTGAACAAAAAAATAAAAACCAAACACGCTTCAAAAAAAAAACGCTCCAGGAAGAAACGCGCAAAATAAAGGACCACAGCCATTTTGACATCCTTGCATCCCTGCCTCTCCTGCCTTGAGCTGGTGTTGCAGCAATACCTTCCCCCCTCCCTCTTTTCAGCTGATGGTGCAGCAGTTCCCCGCGCCCTCCCCCGCAGAGGATACGGTGGCCGGCGCGCGCGCCCCCATCCCCTCTCCGCCGTCCTCCTGGCCAATGACCCGTTTCGCGTTTACTTCGACGCCGCCGTCGTGGATAGAACCCACCTAATGTTCGTTGGCAGTAAATACGTAGACAAAGTTGGAGCAAACGTTCAAGCGTCAGTATTAGCGAAAAACAGGTTGGATTGAAGTTCAATATCAACTTCAATTTGTACAGCAATTTCAATATCGACTTGACTGTCAGTCTCGAAACACTTCAGGCGCAATCTCAGTCACCACCTCACTTTCGAACTACAAATCCACTTTCATCTTGAGTTACGATCACAAGTTCATTTTATTTTACACGTGCAAATTCAACTTCAACTTAAATTTCCAACTCAACAAACCGCACGTTCATGTGCAACATCAAGGTTAAATTCAAATTCAAATTCAACGTCAAGTTCAACTGGAAGTTCAAGTTCAAGTTTAGGTCCAAACAAATCGGAGATTAAAATTTGAACTTCACGTCCAAGTCGAATTATCGCGAAAGCTTGACTGCAAATTGAGCTTCAGATATTAATCAAACGCTCGGCCCTTGCGTTTTTAGGCACGTCGACTATATTATTTATTAGGCTTGAGGTCAACTACAAATGAAACTTTTTTCAGTTCAAAGGTGTTCCAGACGCTCTAACACCAACTCGTTTGAGACCTTTGGACCTTCTCTCGAAACAGTAAAACGAAAAAGAGGAAACGGAAAAGAAGAAAACAAGAAGAAAAAAGACGAGAAAACAGAAAGAGAAAACGAAACAAAAAGAAATCAACCGGAAAAAAAAGCATCGGCAACAGCTTAGACCATCCCTTCCGTTCTCACATTTACTCTTATATAACGGGAGTGGAATCGCCACACGAAAGAAAATAAAGAAACACAACCAACAGGACAAATAACAAAAGACAAGTACACAAATAAAAAACGAAATACAATGAAATGATGTTACGCAAAAACATTTAAAAGAAAAAGAAACATAACAAAATATTCGAATGCTACGGTAAAGGTCGGGTGCATGTGCACGACTATTTAAACGAGAAAAAAAAAAGGACTCACTTCCGTTTCGCCGGTTTCACCGAGAGCGGCCTTTTCCGCAACGGCCGCTGCATCGGCATCAGCATCAGCGCCCACGGAGGCATCGTCGGGGTCGTCGGCGTGGGGTGTGGGATCTTTCGGCCAACCCTCGTCGTCCTCCCCCTGCCGCTCCTCGTCATCGTCATCCTCCCCTCCAATTCCAATGTCGATATAGGGAGAAGTGACCGGTCCCGCCGCGTGCGAGTCTGGGCCGCAGTCCGAGGAACTCTCGTACAGCTGCAAGTCGCAAAGCGAATCGATCGTTTCGGGTGCGAGCGTCGTTTTTCACGTAGGCGAGTTCAACATGTGGCCCTGCAAATCGATCGTTATACCGGCATACCTTGGTTTATCAAGTGTGCGAGTATCGCGTTTTAAAGAATCTCTACATTATATGGGCGCGTTCAAAACGTATGTCAGCTGCAAGTGCGACAGCTACAGGAGCTCTCGCACCGCTGATAATGCGCGGTAGATCGATCGATACGCGAGAGTATCACTCGTGCGAGTATCGTGTTCATGTTAATAAACTGCCCAAGAAAATACAATATACATACAGCTGCATGCGGCCCTGCGACTCGATCGCTACAGGTATATATCGAGCCATCGATGCGGATATCGTTTTTTACTTTTGAAGCGGAAGTACTACAGAAATTTAATGAAAGGCAAACGACGCAGGGGCCTCACCCCTTCACGACACAAGGGGTAATTGCTTCTCGCAGAGGTTCTCGAGACACATATCACATGGTCGGCAACATCAATCCAACGGCCCAGCACGAAGTGTGCGCTCCGACTGAACTAGCTAGGTAGAACGCTATCACATTTTCAACCTATATCCCCCAATCCATCTTCACAACCCAGCGGCAAGCGTATCGACCATCACAGTCTAGGCAAGTTTTGCGGCAACCCTTGCGTACGGCATATAAACACGCCCTCACGCACGGTACATGTCGCAACCCTCACGTACGGCGTACAAAAAAACGGGCGGCCGGTGTATCACGCAGCTGCGTGTGATACTTTGATCCTGCGTGCTCCACGGGGTGTATACAACCTGATGGAATATAGACGTCTGCGGCTACCCTGATTACCGATACGGGGGAAATCAGGCCGGCGAACAGAGACGATGCGTACAGCGGTCTGCGTTTGTCGCATCGCACTAATATATCTCGTCGCACCAGGCAGTGACGCGCATTCTGATTAATCTATTCTGTATCCTCACCAGCTGCCCACCGGCCGTCCATAGCACTACTCACCCCTATGCTTCCTATCCCTTCCCTCGCAAATAAACTAGTAAAACCAACACGCATACCAACTCCAACACCAACACACCACGACTACACTAAAACGCACACAACTACAACCACCAACCCTCTTTTACACCTCCGCAACAATCACCACAAACCCCGGCCAACACCCTTACTACCACAGACACAGGCAACAACGATCAACACCACCACCGCCACCCCAACCACCCCCACCGCCACCCCAACCACCCCCACCGCCACCCCAACCACCCCCACCGCCACCCCAACCACCCCCACCGCCACCCCAACCACCCCCACCGCCACCCCAACCACCCCCACCGCCACCCCAACCACCCCCACCGCCACCAACACCTACAACACCACCACCACCACCACTACAACGATCACCCACCCCAACATCACAGCGCCCGTCGCCAACAACACCAACACAAAACACCACATCGGCCACCACGACCACCCGCCTTACCCTTAAACGCCACCATCACTAATCCTCACCTCTCCTTCCACCGTATTCCCACCCCCGGACCCTTCCTCCTGCCCCGCCGTAGCCTCCACAGCCACAGTGTCGCTCCAATCCATGGCCCCATTAAGGCTCTCCAACGTGTTCAGCGTTCCCTCCTCAAACAGCCCACTTCCCCTCCCACCCCCACTCCCACCCTCCCCTCCAGCCCCCCCCCCCCCCTTCCCATCAACACCGCCTCCGCCATTTGCCGCCGCGTCTTCCCCCGCCCTTGCAGACTCCAGGGCTGACTTTACAAACCCCTGCCCGGTGCTACCGTAGCTGCCCCCCCTGGTCCGGCCTGTGGAGCTTCCGCTGGCGTTAGCGCCAGCGCCTTCGGCAGGGAATGGGATGTATCTGCAACGGGAGGAGGCATTTTCGGGAGGGAGGGGGGGGGGGGGGGCGCGGGTTTTCTCCTAAATATACTTCGTGTCTGACTAATAGGACTCCACTATTAACAAGACTGCTCGACATGGGCAATGGGGAAAGCCATGGCAGTGCTGGGCGGTGACGGCTGTGATGGTGGCGGAGGAAACTATCGTGGTGGAGAACAAAACGAAAGCAGGCGAGTTACCAGGTATCACGAGGGAAAGAGCGAGGGGGGGGGGGGGGGGGGTACTTAGTTTTTGCATTGCCGTAGCCGTATGACCATAGACCTTTCGCATCCCTACTATGCCGGGACGGAGCACATCGGGTTTTCATCAACCCGGCAAGACATTGCTTGCACCCACCAAGCGCGAAGCGCCGTGGGGTGTTCGGCGAGTCGCATGAAGGGCGAACTGCACCCTTCTAAGAACCGCTTGAAATACGTACTTCGGCACCTTGTGCCGTACTTTCTTGCTTATGGACGACAGCGACCAATGAGGTACTTTTTTTCCCGGTGTGGTCATTCCAGGGAGCGAGGGGGGGGGGGGGGGGGGGGGGGGGGAAGGCTGCAACAAAAACAGGCGACAAGATGTCAACGAGCAGGTGAACACAAAACATAAAAAGTGGCAACTTGGAGGTAAAAAACACGCAAACATATCATACCTCGTTGGATCCGGGGCGCTGGTGGTGCCAACGGTCGTGCTCTCGGAGGCGTCGTACTTGACCACGAACTGCTCCAGGGAGTCACGCCTTTGGGTCCAGTCACCGTTCAGTCGGCCTGTTGAGCAAAAACGACGGTCAGTCAGTCGGAGGTGGTCAAAGATGGACTGGAGGCGGGGCAGAGGGGAGGGGGGATACCGACTACCGGCGATGCGGAAAACGGAATCCAACGCGAAACAACGATACAAGACCGCACCACACCAGATAATTATCACATATTTTAAAAACCACCCAAGTCGAGTTTGGGTCGTCACCCCCCTTCCCCCACCCCTCCTTCCCAACTCTACATATGCCCTCGACAGAACTCCCTCTCCGACCTTACCCTTACCCTAACCCCCACCTATCTCTACCGTCTACAACCGCCCCCCCCCCCCTCCAACCCCTCAACAAGCACGCCTCCTCAAAAAGCGCGACATCCCCAACAACCTCCCCCAACCCCTTTACAGCCCCAAAACCTCCCCAGACTATTTCCAAGAAATTCCATAAACGGGTTTCCAGGGATAGAAGAGATAAGCAAACCCCCCCCCCAACATAAAAATGCCTGCCCATGCCCAAATTATGAACGCCTCCACGGCCTCAACCACCTACCTGATACGAGCGAAGGCTTGGACGTCTTCTCCACGCTGCTGCTACCCAGCGCTTGGTGGTACATCTCGGCCTTGCCCTTAACCGATTGCTGCTCCAAGCATCCATACAAGTACGGAGTAACATTTTTTCAGCGGGGTTAGGGTTGGAGCGCCAGCCGGGGCGTTTGTGGGGTGTGCGCGGGGGGAGGAGGGGGGGGGGGGGGCGGGGGGGTATCATATTATGCATGGTCGTAGCGTGGGGGAGACGAGGGAGTTCAGCGAATTAGGGGGGGTGAAAGCGGGGGAGCGGGCGAGGAGGCAGGAGGGTGGGGTTGGGAAAGGGTAGAGGTGACGCTGGGGGGGGGGGGGGGGTAAAAGAGGTGAGAGTGGTGCGGCGTAGCGCATCAGATCAATACGACAGCTTTAAAAACGAGTACGTTGTAATACTTCCAAGTACGGTATGAGCTCATACGAGTAGGGTAAGCCAAGGGGGTACCTCGTGGTGTCCTTTTCTTTCAAGGTTTTTTTTTCGTGCCTGTAAACGCCGTCTACAATGGGACGACCGACTGCGCACACAATGAAAGTATGTATCCAACACCGACACCAGCACAACTACAAAAAAAACGTCAAACACCAGCAACATCCGCGATAGGGCGACATCACCACCACCACCAACAGCAAAACAACCACAATAACAAAAGGATCAACGCCAACAGCAACACCCACAACAGGGCTACACCAATATCTCCACCAACACGAACACAACCAAAAGCACCAACACAAAAAACAGACACCACACCCAGCATAAAATAAACATACAACAACCGCCGTCAAAAACACCGACAAAACAAAATCGACCCTACACGTTGTTGTTCTTACATCAACCTAAACACACACCGACAAAACCTCATCAACCATGAATATGACCCAGTTTTTTCCTTCTCCCCACCATCACACCATTTCCACCACAAAAACCACCTTCACGGGTGGTCATTCCCAACACCTATCCCCCCTTCTCCCCCCCCCCTACAACGCCCCCCTCCACTCCCCACCAAACCTCGCAACCAACAACACGGTGACCGAACAAGCGACATATTTAAGCATATAAATAAATAAAATATGCGAAGTACTCCTGCTGTAAGATCGAAGAAACTCATCTTTGCAAGCTGTGTGTGATACTCCGATCGCGCGTATCACTGGGTCTGTGTCCTCATTAAGGATACAGGTCGACGAATCCCCTTAGAGCTAGTTTGTACCAGGGTCAACAGCGTGTATATACAGGTCGCTCGGCGTTTGCACTTGACAGGCCGTCGACAAAACCGGCTTCGAAAATCGCCCGAGGTGGTGTGGCATACACTGTCATAATCGGGTATACCTCGGCGGCTGTCGTGTACTGCTTTCACACAAACCAATCATACCTCGCGGGGCATTTGCGGTCAACCAACCAGATCGCCCCAAAAAGAGAGAAAAAAAAATGAACGAGCATGTACCTTGCGGGACATCTGGGCGGAGATGACAGGTAGGTCAGTGTCCTGCCGCTCCGTAGCGTGCTTCATCCGTGTCGACTCCGTCTCCTCCCTCAGTTTTCGTGTCCTCTCCGAAATGGCGCCGGTGGATATCGTAGCCGCCGCGTCCTCCGCAGAGAATTGGGACTGAAAATAAAGCAGGCGTTTCAAACCACAGAAGGCGTTGGAGTAAGGACAGTTCAAGAAAACTCGGTACCTTCAAAAGGTTTGGCACGATATCTTAGCCGCCGCGTCTTCCGCAGACAAGACTGGACAAAAATCAGAAGTTCCACACGCCAAAGACGGCGTTGAGCGTTAGGTTGACTTGAAGTCAACAGAATCTCGGAAAAATGATGAAAGCGTTAGGGTTTCTGCCCTCAGTAGAGAATAAGGAGTGGCAGTCGGGGGTTTTACATACCACAGGAGGCGTTGGGCGTTACAAGTGGACGGAGAACATTCAAGCCACGAGTCTAAAAAAGCCGGCACCCCGAAGGTCGATACCGTTGATGCCGATTCCGCCCCAGCAGAGCTGCGACCGAAAAAAACATCAAGGGTTTCACAAACCACAAAAGGTGTTAGACTGGAGGGGTTGAAATGGAAGTCACTGTACTGAAATGTAGAATCTCAGAAAACTGGAACCTCCGAAGAGGTAAAGAAGGCGTTGGATGTTTCAAAAAATTGAGTCGAAGGTGTTAGAAGCGTCTCAGAAAAAAGCTGTGTCGATGGCGGCCGTCCGCAGATAATAAGGATTAAAATGAAAATGATTCCAATTCTCAATTCAATATTCAATGTGACATATCTTACCACATAAGGCGTTAGACTTTATGGGAGGAGAGGTTGTAGTCAAGTCACGAGTGTACAAGAAAATCGGCGGCGTCACAGGCCGAGGGGTTGTTTTCTTTCTCGTATCGAGAAAAAACGTATACCGAAAACAAGGGGTTTCACACACCGTAGAGGGCGTTGGACGTTACAGGAGGGGTCCAGGTAGAGCACCAGACCAATGACACCTCAAAAGGTTTGCAAAAACCACGAAAGGCGTCAAACGACACCGCGGGGATACAAATTATTATGAAAAAAACAAAAAAAACAAAAAAAACGGAGAAGGCTGATAATACCTTGTTCTTCAACTCGGGCACCACACCGGAGATAGACGCTTGCCTCTCCAGCACAACTCCCGATCCTATTACCCTCTTCGCGTGGCCGGCCGAAAACTCTGCCATGGGTCGAGTGTACGGTGGATGAGAGGTCGAAGGGTGGGAGTCGGAGGTCAAATAAAGCCGAGTGTACTGGGGATAAGAGGTCGCGACGTGGGAGTTGGAGGCTAAATGGAGAGGGGGCGTTGACAGAGGCAACGATGAGTATGTGCGGGTAGGCCTTCCTTAGATGCCGTGTTCGTCTTAGGTGGGGAGGGGGGGGTATAAAAATGTGCCGCACAACTCTCAAACTCAAAGGTTGGACACCCCCTCGGACCAAGTTTTAAGTTGATTTTCTCGACGAGAGTGCAAACGCCGAGTGATTAAGTTGGGTGATAACGTTATACCCTCTACTTCAGCACCGAGTTTAAAGGTCAAGAGCGATTCCGTACCTCATGTAAAACGGACATGTTTCGTGCAATCGGCGAAAGAGTACAACCCATAACAATCCCATGGCCATGCATATCTCGAAATACAACACCTGGAAGAACTGAGGCACCCACCTCAGAGCCACTCGCAGCCAAACACTCGTGCAGTGGCTGTGAATCGCCAAAAAAAAAAGAGACCTAAACAGAAATCCCTCACCATACAGTATAGCCTTTGCCTTTATCATGGCCTGTTCCCTTACCACAGCCTTTGGCCTTACAATAGGGTTTGCCTTGCCCACAGCATTTGCCACGCCATAGCCTATGCCCTTGCGATAGGCCTTTCCCTTGCGACAAGCTCTGCCCATACTACAACATAGCATTGAAATGCAGCTTGTATAGCCATTCCAGATGTTTGATTCTATTAATAGTAGGACTACGTGCCCTTAAGCAAATTGCCCGCAAGTGTATATATGTTACACAAGGCAACGGTCGTTATATATACGAAGGGTATAAGAACGATTCTTACTCAAGGCAACCATTTAGAATGTCAGCAGCATTCCACCAGAGGCGAACAAAACGAAGATTGCCAGATATACCCTTCGCCTTACCCTACCGCACAGTAAGTCTCTTGCCTCGTATTATACTGGTAGCTCGTCACACCGCCTTTCGAACACACGCCGTGCCGATAAAACCGGGGGTTGCCCCGTGTGTCAATGCTGTTCTAATCGTTAGCCTTTTTCGAAGACGTTCTCTCTTAAAAACCCACAAGGATTAGAACAGGCAATTCAATAGTCAATAATAGTATAAATCCGAACAGCAAAAAGAAACCCCAAAACATGAACAAAAAAATATCCAGCGCAGAATAACTACAGGGAGGCTAGGAACACGTAGCTCACCGGTGTCCACCTCAGGGAACGGCGGGGGCCTGGTGACCGGCTGCCATGGCCATCGCAACAGGGAGGCCACCATAAGCAAGCCGACAGGACGCAAGGAAGGGGGGGGGGCGAGAGGGGTTGGGGCGTTAGACAAAATGGTCAAATCAAGGCCATACGGCTTGCACCCGATAATACAGTAAGAAACTCTGGCTAGTCAGTAGTGCTAGCATGTGCCGGCCGCCACTCAGAGAAGGCGCACCATTTGAAATAGGGTGGGATGCCATCGCGATTTACAACCGTGCCAAGCAATTTCACCTGCACTCTAAAAAACAATGATTCCTATTCAACAGCCCCCCCCAGTTACGAGACCTCCCATTGCAACAAAAACAGACCAGACAACGCAAAAAAAAGAAACGTGCAAACGAGGCCCGTGCGTTCCTCCGACGGCAGTTTGCGTCCCCTGCCGGCCTCCCCCCTTCCCTTGCCAACACGCACCATGGACAACAGCGAAAACAGCGAAAACAACGCGGACACGGACCGAGTTTTCCCCCCTACAGGTTGATTCAGATCACGGGAAGAGATGTTGGCCGCGGGATATATATTCCGAACTAATAGGAGCAACCGAAAACACCGAAAACACCGAACACACCGAAAACACCGAAAACACCGAACACACCGAAAACACCGAAAACACCGAACACACCGAAAACACCGAAAACACCGAAAACACCGACGACAACAACAACAACAACAACAACAACAACAACAACAACAACAACAACAACAACGGCGACGGCGACGACGACGACGACGACGAATACGACTACGACTACGACTACGACTACGACTACGACTACGACTACGACGACGACGACGACGACGACGACGACGACGACGACGACACCGACACCGACACCGACACCGACACCGACACCGACACCGACACCGACACCGACACCGACACCGACACCGACACCGACACCGACACCGACACCGACACCGACACCGACACCGACACCGACACCGACACCGACACCGACACCGACACCGACACCGACACCGACACCGACACCGACACCGACACCGACACCGATACCAAACGCCAAACACCAAACACTAACCACCACCACCGACACCACCAACACCACCAACACCAGACCAACACCAGCTACTAAAACAACTATCATCACTAAAAACGCCCACGACAACGCCCATAAAAATTATACCCTGAAAAAGGCAAAATATTGACAAGCCCAAAAATATGATACCCTTAAAAAAAACAAAACAACAAACCCAACACAACTACCGCCAACAGCAAGAACACCAACACCCAACACCAACACCACCATCTAAAAGAGCAATCATTACTGAACCAAAACGCCTACTTCCAACACCTGTTAATATTGTACTTTTGAAAAAGAAATTATTAACAACACACCCAACACAACCAACGCCAACAACACCAACACCAACACCAAACACCAGCACCTACACCACCACCGCCACCAGCAACAGCACCCGAACCGTTTCCTTTCACCCTGGCCTTTCCTTTACCTTAATTCCGCTGGTATTCTCAACCTCGTTATTCGTGTAATGGTTATCATCAGTTGATTACCATGCCGATTTCACGTGCCTAGCTTAAATTCTCCGAGGAGAAACTCACCATGGACACCGACGTTAGCGAGGGAACCCGAGGGCCGGCTCCGCGCCCGTTCGTCGGCGGCTTCCCCGTATCCTTGCCCTCGCTTCCCTTCGGAGCCAAAAATACCTCTTCATCAGAATCTTCCAAAAAAGCCTTCATCTCAGCAGCGATGCTTTCCTTGGTTCTTGGGGGGATGCCAGCGGCACCACCATTCCCACTGCCACCACCACCTCCGCTGGCAGAGGTGACACCGCTAGCGGCGGCAATATCGTCAGCGCAAGCGCCACCGCCAGCGACACCCTGATTGCCGGTAGGAACTACCGAAGACACGCCTCCCATGTCACCAACAGGTCCCTCCCGCGCGCTCACGCCGTCAGCGTTAACATCACCAGAGCTAAAACTGCCAGCGCCAATGCCGTCGCCATCGCTGCCGACGACGCCCTCATCCCCCGCGGACAACCGCGCAGAAACGCTTCCCGTGTCACCAACAACTCCACCCTCCCCGGCGGCAACTTCTTCCGCCACCACCACAACAGTAGCCTCCTCATCCTCCTCCCCCTCCGCCTTATCCCTCTTCCCCTGTTCCTCCTCCCTAGCATCCATAATCGCCGCAACACCCGCCGCAGCCTTCGCCGCTGCCGCGGCCGCCGCCGCCGCCGCGGCCCCCGCTGCGGCCGCCGCCGACCTAGCCACTGGAGACCCCGGCTCCAAAAACTCCCCCCCGCTACCAATCCCACCCAAGCTGTCAGCCGCAATACTAATACCCGCCCAGCTACCTCCCGTACCGCTCCCGCTCGCGCTGTCCGCCTCACCGTTACCCAGCCCAGCCGCGCTGCTGCCACCATTACCCACCCCACCCTTCGCGGGAAGGCCCTTATCGTCCGCGAACGTCGCAGTCGGATGCTGCAGCACAGCAGTGTTGGCGGACACGGCGGTGGCCGTGTTGACATCATCTACCACCGGGTGGGCCGCTTCCACCCCCGGGTGATTCGCCTCCACTCTCGCCTCTTCCCCGGCAACAAGCTTCGCCCCCTGTTCCGTTACTTGCGCCGCCCCCTGTACGGCCAACGGCTTAGAAACCTGCTCCGGGTTCTTGTCGCCGTCTTGCGCGCCCTCCTTGCGCGTCTCCTTTTCCACATCCTCCTGCGGTGACATAACCTGCGGTGCAACCTGCTCAGAAACCTGCGGCGTAGCCAGAACCGCAACCTGCGGTGCAACCACTGCCGAGCTCAGCGTCTCTCCCTCCTGCCGTGCTTCTGCCGTCTCCGGCACCTCCTGCACCGCCGCATCCACCCCCCCTTCCGTGTCCTTCACGCTGTCGACGACAGCAACAACCGGCGCGGGAACATCTTCCTCTGCCGTAGCAGCAGCAGCAGCAAGGAACGCCTCCTCGGCGGAATCCTTAACCGGGGTTTGCTCCACAGGCCCTTCCTCCAGCTCCATTTCAGGGGTGGAAGAAGCGGACGGAATGGAGGTGATCATGGCCTGTAGTTTCGAGATCAAGCAGGTAGAACGCGAGCCGCGAGGCACGCGCAAAGGCAAGGGGGGGTGTTAGCGCGACGTTGGGGATGGGGTGGGCAGGGGTCTGAATAGGACGGGATGGGGTGGGGATGTCTTTGAATTCGGGCGGAGTTACGGTACAGGGCAGGGCCCGCCGGGAAGCTGGGGATAGGCGGCGGGGTAATCAGATACGTATATCCAAATGACGATCACCAAACACGCGCGGGTGGCGGATATACCACACTATCTCGCCCGTATGTCGACTACCAAAACACGCGCGGGTGGCGGGTGCACCATACCCTCTCGCCTGGCATGCTCATCGAAAGATGACAGTGACTACTGGCTGTATCCTGCTTAATGCTTGCTTGCGTTGTGGAGGAGCCACTGCTGCCGGACATTACGTACCTCGTATCCAATGGCACCAACTCTCACATACTACATACATTCCGGGGCTGTACGGCTGTCGCTACAATACATTCCATAGAGAATGGGCCGGACACCCACATCTGACACAAACAGAAAAAGGTTGGCCTATGGTTTGCTTGGACAGCGACCTAGCCAGCCTTCTAAACGGGTTTAATCCCTACGACCACTATGTAAAGACAACTCCACACACACGCATGAAAACGTAAAGTGGTAGGTTTCCTCCACGTACTCCACAACAGTCATTCGGACCGTTCCGAAGTTCGTGCTCGTGCGCGTCGGAAGTAAGAAGGCCCGCAATCGTAGTGGACACCACCATTCACATTGAATTAAGCTCCGACCGGAAGCCGCTTGACCCCTGTGCAGGAGACAGGACGCCACCCGGACAAAAAGGCCTACAAAGCAATCGATGTGTGTGGGCTCGTGACCTCGTCAAAAGGACTTCAACTGGTGGGGTGTAGGTGGGTGAGCGACGTGGGTGCGGTAACGGATGGCGGAGGGTGCCTTACGGGGTAGGTGGGCTACGGGCCAAATGGGAGAGCGCTGGGGCAAGGGGGGGGGTCCTTCTGATCGCTCACCTCCCTGGGGGAACCTGCGGCACTGTCAACGGTGGAAGCCATGCCATTACCGCCGGCACCCCCTGCTTCTGTCCATGTAGAAACTTCCATCCCTTTCTCGTTCAACAAATACAACGACCGAACTCCTTTCGGTACGTTTATCCTTCTCTCCCAACCTAGGCAAGCGACAAGGGCGGACGGCGTGAGGGGTGTGGGGAGCTTGAGACAGCGAGCGGACGGCGACCAGCAACTGACGAGAAAAAATAGGGTTACGCACGTACGAGCATACTCCCTCCAACCCTTCAAGCGACATGGACAAAATAGAGCGAACGGAGTGGGGAGGGCGAGGGATGGTGGTGGCCGTGCCGTAAGACAGCAAGCGGATGATAAACCGGCCATGCAAAAAACAAACTGCGTACCCCGTACGTAATACCATGACCCCGTCAAAAAGGTCTGTACTATCCCGGCGAACAACAATCACAAAAACAACTACAGCCTAGATGAACGATTCTCTCCGCCCCGTCTCCGCCCGCTACAGTTCCCTTCCTTTCCCCACAACTCCCTACGGCGCGCCTCTCCGACACATCAAGCCTACTGTGCCCCCGCTCTACGCAAGCTTATAATCTCCCACCCTTGCCCTGTACGACTGTATCTTCAGCTCGGGGACAGATTATGTGGAGGCAGAGCAACATATACGTTTCGGAAACAGTGCAAATAAAACTGCACCGCTTCCTTCACGAACTTTTCCCTCCCCCTCTAGGCTACTCCCTACCTCCCCCACCCTCGTGCTCCCTAACCCCCTCCCTCACCCGCTATCTCCATATGCCCCCCACACCCTCCGGCAAAACGCCCCAGCGACCTTCCACTCCCCCTCTCCCACACCCGTGTTCCCCATCTTCTCTCCCTTCCTCCCCGTGTACTCCACAACCCCCCCTGCCCCCAAAAATTGCGGCCTCACTTCCCAAGAAAACACCCCACCTCTTCACTTCTCGAACCTCCTGGCCAGCTCAGCAATTTTGCTGCTGTTACTCCTTTTTCCTGCTGTTACCGCTCCCGCCCCGGCACTCGACGCCGCTACGGCAGACGAATCAGACGCCGACTTCACAAACCCCCCGCCCCTTCCCCTTCCTCCTTCTTCTGCCGTGCCCGCCGACTCGAGCTTTTCGCTGTTCACGCGAGCACCGCCGCTAAATCGCTTGGCTAGATCTCCAACCGACGAGGTGTCTTCCTGTTCCCCGAGAGACCCTGTTCCCACACCCTTTCCGGCAACGCCTGCTTGCCTCCTTGTCAAGCCTCCCCCAGATCCTCCCTCCCGCTCCTGCTCCTGCTGGTCGTCGTTCCGGACCGGGCTAGAAGAAGGTGATGCCTCGGGACCTGCAGTCCAACGCCTAGGCGGTATCTGTGAGTGGTGGTGAACCCCGTCCTCTTCCTGGCCCTTTCCGTTTCTCCCCCGCCCGGAACAATCCGCAAGAGAGCCCTCCGCGGATGGTGGTGTCGGCAACGACGAAGGCAGTCCTTTCCCGCCCCTCTCCCCCTCTCCCGCTCCCTTCCCGCCTCCTCCAACTCCTCCTTCCCCTACAAGTTTCCCACTGCTAGTCTTACCGAAATTCCCGAACCTACTCGCGTCCAGCTTACCCGGGGTACGCCGAGGAGAACTTCCACCCCCAAAAAGCGAACCCGAAAGCCCGCCCGACCCTAGCTGCTGCAGCCGCTGCTGCTCCTGATAGGCCGGCGGCGGTGGCGGCGCGAGGGAAGGAGTGGCCGAGGACTCAAGCGAGGCAAGACTACCGCGAGGTTTGGCGGTCGCCGAAGGGTCCGCTGTAGTGGACGCCGACTGGGGTGTCGCGGGCGCGCGGTAGGACCACCTCTGCCCTGCAGCTGCTGCCTGGGGTTGCGCGGTCGCAGATGCTTCGGCTGACGCTGCTGTCGCTACTTTTCTTCCTCCGGCTGCCCTAAGCCCCCCTGTTGCTGGTGCGGTTGTTGACGATGTTCTTGTTGACGCTGCTGCTGCTCCTGCTGCTGACGCTGCCGCTTTCGCAGAGGAGTTAGTGGTGGCGGAGGCTGTTGGTTTCGGGGTTGGGTCACCGGCTACCGCCAGCCCGTGCTTGGCGAGGTCTTCGCGAAGGTACTGTCGGCGTAGGAAGATCCGGAGAGAATAACCGCGGTATCGTAGAGAAGGGGTTAGGGCTTACATATAATAAGCAGGTGCGTTCGACAGCCGTCAGATTTGTCGCCCTCAAAGCGGGTGTTGTAGGTTTTGAGCACACATTGATTAAAGACTGAAGGCCTTCGCATCACCCCGTTGACCCTGGTACTCGCTAGTACTGCGGGGAGTGGCCGACCTCTTTCTCCCTTGTGAGGACGTTCACACCCCGTAACGCGCGATCGGGAGTATCACACATGAGTTGCAAAGACGAGGTTCGATAAAGTCCTCGATCCCACAGCGGTGCCATTACTTAGTGTATTTTTTAATGTGTAACAAAAGAGAAACAACAAAGGGAGGCCATCCAAGGCTAGCTGTCGTTGCTTACTTAACCTCAAGTGTAGTATATATAATAGAGAACAAAAATAATGACAAAACGGAGGTCGTCCAAGGCTAGCTATCATGGATTTTTTGCTTTCCACGTCACCTCGGAGGAGGCTTAATTAAAGCTTGGCGAGAGTAACTTACGAACAATAACCACGCCACAGCCGCAGTAGGAAACCCGTGATTACGGCCGCATGAAGGCTGCCGCGCCCTTACGCATTTGACAATTGGAAATCCCTTCGTGGGGGGAGATTTAGAATTAGAATAGAGGGGGCGTTTGGGGGTGCTAGAGGGCTTCATAAACCGGTCAAGTGTACTGGGGGGAACGTATTCATTTGTTGCTTGCCTTAGTGATCTGACGATTGACCACGCATCCCTTTCGAGACGGAGCACCGTTCCTACTCCTAATAGAGACACCTCCAACATTTGGGCGCTCACTACGCGTTTTCCATGTATTGCATAAAACTGTTTGCATATCCTATCACCTTCCTGTTTCGCCGTCTGTGGCCACCGTCTGTCTCCTCGGATAGCGATCGATTTCGCGCGCTAGTCTCTAGTCTACCAAACTCTTCCGTGCTACATTCGTCTAATACCTTCGTCTCCTCTAATACATTCCGCCCCTCTTTTTACATTTCACGTTCTCCAACTATGTGAGTCCTACTCTCTATTGTTGTGCCACACGGGCATATATGTATGTGCATCCACGTCCTCCTCCTCTCGACTACTGGTTAAGTGTACGGGAGGGGAAAGTTAGCCCATCGGTCAAACCGCGGTCTCCTATTAAATAATAAAAATAAATATATTACAAAAAGAACAAAAAACAACAACAACAACTACAACAACAATTTTGATAGGAGAACGCGGTTTGACCTATGGGCCAACTTGCCCAGTATACTTCAGTAACTGTGAAATCGCAAGTGCTTTCCATCGAAACTGCGATACTTCAGCCACGCGTGTTTACGGGGTGATCACAGATGCGAGCCGACGAGACAAAAAGGTCTGACGTCTTGCCCGCGATGAAGATAGAGTGCGTACCGTAGCGGGGAGGGGGGAGAAGAGCCTGCTGAGTGACCCCACGTCTGAGTTACGACTAGAGAGGGAGAAGGAGTAAGAAAAAGGTGCGCAAGCAAAATACGGCATGAGCGAAGCAAAACATATATGATACCAGGTATACGTGTATACACCCTCGTGAAGAGATAGAGGTCGGGGACTTCTCTGCTGCTACCTGGGTCAACAGGACTAGAACGTTCAGCATAGAATCGTTCCGCGCACGGCTTCCTACTCTGTAGCACCTAACATTTACTGAGCAAGTCGCCCTCGCTGACGCCCCTCCCACACCCCCTTAAAATATGCATATTATAGTTGGCCTCGGTTGGCAACGACGCTGTAAAACGTTGTACGTATATTTGGGTTGGCGTTGGTTGGCAACGACGCTGTGAAACATGCCCATCACTGCTGTGTAACCTAGACAACCGGGGGGCCGTATTTATCTTTTTTTTGGAGGTCATCATGGTTATCCGGTAGATCATGCTGTGCGGGGTGGAGAACCCTAACTCCGCACATGGGGAATGATCGCAGTAAGTTCGGTACGACATCAATACCGGTACCGGACACTCCGGTAAGTTCGGTACGACATCAATACCCGTACCGGCGGTACCGGTATGCACGTATGTACCGAAGCCGGTACCGGTATCGGTACAACATCGATGCCGGTACCGGACACTTCGGTAAGATCGGCACAACACCTGGTACCGGACACTTCGGTACGTTTGGCACGATACTAACCCGATTCCACCACATTGTGACGTCATCCTTTGGAGCTTTGGCTCCAGGCAGCATTCCAAGCCACATACGCCCCGGTCCCCAGGTATCTTCCGGTACGCTCGGTATACCGAGACTCCGAGCGCGCATGAACAACGACGAACTTCCCAAAATGAGGTGGCCTCCAGCAGAGATGCCACAGCTTCTGGTAGCGGGTCATCTTTGCCAGCTCCCACACACATCAGCGCCGGCGGCAGAAGTTATCGACGTGGACGCGGAAAAGAAAGATGTGCCGGTGATTTTGCCTGTTCCTATGTACAACTGGCTCACGGGAGACGTGTACGTGTTGCCGGCGGAGACGACCAAAGCCGTCGATGATTTCCCGGTACCCGCCGGTTTCGGAGGGAAGGGACGCGTGAAGCCTCGTTTACGTACTCGATAGGCGTGTACGTCGAAACGATCGATGAGAAGACGGCACCCTGCTGATAATCCAAAACGTACCTTACCTTTTGAACAGCATGTCAAGACAGCATGTCAAGACAAAGATCAAATAAGAGAAAAAGAGTGAAAATATAAGAGCCAATTATATTTCACTTCAATTACATACCTCAGCGGATACCCTCGGCCAATACCGCATTAGCTCTGTCTGTACACCTACCGCCAGTTTATGTCCAGTTTATGTACCTGAGGGCAAATGTGCGTCGGTACCTTGCGGGCGGTATATACCGCCGGTACTGCCGGTGTATGTATTCAAGTGTGTGCCGGTACCGGTCAGACTTTCGTACCGGTACCGGACGCTTCGGTAAGTTCGGTACGACATCAATACCGGTACCGGAAACTTTGGTAAGTTCGGTACGACTCCAATACCGGCACCGGAAACTTCGGTAAGTTCGGTACATCAATACCGGTACCGGAAATTTCGGTAAGTTCGGTACGACATCAATACCGGTACCGGAAGCTTTCACACTTCGTTCAGTGCGGTATGACATCAATACCGGTTCTGGCGGCACCGGTACATCCGGTACCGGTGCATACTTTCGTACCGGTGCCGGACACTTTGTTAAGTTCGGTACACCTCCAATACCGGTACGGTAAGTTCGGTACGACATCAATACTGGTACCGAGAATACCGGTACCGTACCAACACACCCTTGGTCAATATGGTAAGGCACCCACCAGGCAGTTCCATAGTAATACCCATTGCTGTCTTTGGAGTGATCGCACCAGAAAACAAAGAGGCTCATTGGCGCTGCCATCCATAAGCAAGAAAATAGGCACGAGGTGCCGAAGTCCGTCTTACAAGCGGTTCTTGGAAAGATGCAGTTCACCCTTTATGCGACTCGTTGAAACCTCACGGCGCTTAGCGCTTGGTGCAAGCAATGTCTGCCTGGTTGATGAAAACCCGACATGCTCCGTCCCGGCATAGTAGGGATGCAAGGGTCTATGGTCATACGACTACGGCCATGCACAATCTGAGTACACCCCCCCGCCAGGCACAACAACTCAAGGTGCTTCGCGCGTGGTCCACGTTACGTCTGCCCGGTCGGTGCAAATCCGACGTGCTCCGTCCCGGTATCGTACGTAGAGATGTGAGGGTCTTACGATCATACGACTACGGTCATGCATGAAATGAGTACACCCCCGCCAAGGCTCATGCCGTGCCTCTACCCATATGTATCTCGCTCAGGAGTGGGTACTAGCTTTTCCGTACTCTAATCTCCTTACCGCATGTGCAATATATTATCTCTGTCTCGTAGTGCGTGCACTGCTGCTGTCCACTGCCCACATAAACATTTCATCTCTCTAGGACGAGGTATCAGAACATCAGAACGGAGATGTTTCATTATTTTTCGTCGTTTTCTATCCTTCCTATACTCTCCAGCTCAACTTTTAAGAGGGTTTTGCCCTCAGCAACCTTCTGAACGTGCCGTTGTCACAGGTAGGTAGGTGTTTTCCCTTCCCCCCGGCCCCCCCGATACGTGCTATCATTTTTATCGCGCATGGGGTGGCTCAGCGTTCCCACCGTTCAGATTTTCATGCTCGTCGATTATCATCGAGCTTGCCCAAATCACGCTCTCGCGCTGTCCGCTCGTCAACTATTCGCAAGAAAAGGCCTCCACGAGCACAAGCACCAGAGATACACATTGAGTTAGGGTTAGTTCCATCTATTGTGAAGGCACACAATACGTAGAACACCCACAAGCACACACACTCGCCAAGACTTGAACCCACGACCTTTTGACTTCATCTAGTAAGAACGAAATTACTACTGCAATGGGGACGCCCTTTCAATGCACATGTTGGGTGTCGATGAGTACAAGAACGAACGAAACAAACAAACAACAGCAGAGTTGGTGTGCTGGTCGACTTTCACCGAAGGTTGCGAACTCACCTTCTGCCGCCTACCCTTCCCTGATTTTTCTGGTGGAGAGCAAGGCGCCATCTCCAACGCGATCGTGTGATATTATATACCCGTGGTATACTGTTGTTGTTTTCTCACATAAACTCTTGTCAAAAATCTACAGTCCGTGGTATACCACGCCCATGTGAGTACAACGACATGGCAGTTCGGAATTCGGAAAGCCATCAGCCAGTCGAACGGCTACGCGTACGATACGTATGCTGCGTATCTGGTGTTATTCTGCTTTCGATTGCCGGTTATAGAGTATGGGACTTGTCGGTTGTACACGTGTGCTAATGATAGCAGCAGCTGACGTCAAAGGAAGAAGCCGCCATCTTCACATTGATTTCCAGCGCTTTGATACATGCTGTGATATACGTGCGCAGAACAAGGCTGAACGTGTTAGTCCTGTCGACCCTGGCACTAGCAGGGGACTCACCTACCTGTGTGCTTCACGAGGGTATGAGCACCCCGTAACACGCGCGATCAAAGTATCACACGCAGCTTGCAAAGCTGGGTTTTGTTCAAAAAATCAATTTTGGTCGATCTCACAGCTGAAGTGTATTTTTCATTTTTTGATTACACCAATGAAAAGAAAAGGCGAGAATGCTCCAGGGCTGTCCAGCGCGTAAATTAGGAAAGATATGGGGTGACGGAACTCTTGCCCCTCGACGAACAGCCGTCAAGGAACTCCAATACACATCAAAAAAGTATGGTATGTCCAAAGACGCCTTGACGGGTCAAAACTAGACGTCAATCGACATCTTCGTAAAGTACGGCTCAGGCGTTTGCTGCGCGATACGCGAAGCGCAACCGGGGATGGTGGCGGGTTGCGCACAGCACGCGCCGCAGGTCTGTTAGCCCCACGCAGGGATCCCCTGAGAGCCCGAGTAGGTCGGCCGGAGGGGGGGGCAATGCGGGGGAGGCAATGCCATAAATGCGTGAATATATGCCCGAAACACACTTAACGAAGTGCGTTCAGACGTCGCGATCATCATCTTCATGTTGTATGCGTAAAAATACGACCGAAAACCACTTCACCAAAACGCGCTTACCGAAACGCGTTCAGACGGCGTGATCATCATATCCACGTTCATCGCATTCAAGATATACGCGTAAAATACGACCGAAAAAACACTTGGGTCAAAAAGCACTTACCGAAGTGCCTTTAGACGTCGTGATCGCCATTTTCATGATACATGCGTAAAAATTCGCCCGAAAACCGCTGGACCGAGTGCGTTTAGACGTCGCCTAAAATGTTTGCGCCAGGAGTGGACAAAAAAAAAAAAGGCGCCCCAAAAACACTCCTCGATTCCGGCGACAAAAGACACTCGTAGCCTCTCTTACGCCTGTTGTGCAAAACAGCATTTTCGACCGAAACGTTGCGCCCGCGCAACAGCGCAACAGCTATCAAAGGCCCTCGGTACGTACCAGGCGCGAAGAAACTTCGGGACGCCCAGTTGCCAGTAAACCGGCATCCGGCATTCAGCATGCCTGCCGACAGCACAGTCGCAGCACAACAGCTACCTAATGCCCTGGCACATGCCAGGTTCGTAAATGGTTCGGGTAGCCCAGGCGTCAGTTAACCGGCATTCGGCATGCCTGTCGACAGCAGTCAAGCGGTGACCAACAGCCGTCGGTTGACGGTTTAGTTTTGTCCCGTGGAGGTGTCTTTAGACGTAACGTTACACTGGTTTTAGTATGGAGCTGTCTTTGACGCTTGTCCGTCAATAGCCCAGACTGCCGTCAACAGACAGATGCCAACCGGTGACGATTCCGCCCCTTGACCTCTGACTCCTGGTGCGTGTGTTGTCATCACATTTAAACCGTCATTTCCACCCAACAACATGAACCCAGTGCATAACGATAACATGAAGCATAAAACAGGTACTACTGCTGCACCGCCGTATTCAAGTTTATATCTGGTGGAGAATCAACAGTCGACATCGGACTTTCGGCTTGTTTGACGACTTGCTCGAAGAGCCCAAAAAAAAAAAAAGGCTGAAAATGAAGCATTGGCCTGTTGAATGATACCAAAAAATAAATAATATCCTAATAATAGCTTTGACAGGTAGTTTTATCATAGATGTGTCGCACGTAGCGCTGGGTGGTACGACATGAGCCCTGCTGCCAGTAACCAAACGAGCGCTACCGGGAAACACCAGCGTTTAGAGTTGGCTTTCTCCCCCCGTTCAGTGTCCAGCGTTCTTTGGGCAAGCCGCGTCAAGTTGCGCAATAGGATGCGCGCAGACATGTCCAAATTTTAAGATGTTGGGCTTTCCGGGAATAAAAACGTTGAACTCTGGACACCCAAGGTGCAACATAGAGCAAACATGTAGGTTGACGGCACTCTTGACGTTTGACGGGCAGCCGTCAAGGACCGCTTCATGCAAAAAACAGTATAATACGTCTAACGACGTCTTGCCCGGACGAAACTAGACCGTCAACCCACGTCTTTCACATAAGAGTCTACCGCTCCAGTCGCCGGCTATTTACGACTCGGGCAAAGACGTATACGGCAGTCATGACGAAAAATACACTTGAGCTGTGTGTAAGATCGACCAAAAAGGAACTTTTGATCAAAACTCAGCTTTGCAAGCTGCGCGTGATACTTCGACCGCGCGTGTTACAGGGTGGACACAATCATGTAGTGACACCCAAAAATCTGCCGGTGACGCCGGTACGACACATGAAGTTTTGCCGTCACGTGACGGTTTCACCGATCCCTCACAAAAAAACGTCTACCCACCTGGCCCCAATTGCATTTGATGCAGAACACCCACTAGCTAACACCCAGTGCGTTGGGAAACAACCCAAGCCAGCTCAGCTCGCCCGTGCTGTATTTTTTGCTCGGAGATAGCACCAGAACAGGGGTAGCGGCTACGCTACTCTGTAGGAGGGAGTTGAAGGTCGTGGGTCTAGGCGATAGAAGAGGGCCAAAGGCCGTCTGGGCTACCGGATACAAGGATGTTGCACGAGGCAAATCTGCTCGAGGGTTGGATAACAAATATCCGCTACCGTAGTATGAGACTAGGGGGGGGGGGGGGCTACTCTGGGCGTGGTAGAAAACGCTACAGAAAACACGGACTTTGTGCGGGTAGTAGTGAACTTACTCGGGGGTGGGAAATAAAAAATACTAGGTAGGGCACTAGGCATATAGCACAACCAAACGGGATTCGGTACCGGGTAAAGGGGAATGGATAGAAAGCTCTACGAGTCGGGGGTTGAAGAGTAAAAACCTACTTACAAGTAGTAGGAGATTGGGCAGAAAAATCCACTCGGGGTTGGGTAGCGAAAATCTACACAAAATACGGACCTTGGGTTTGTAAATCTCACTCTGGGTATGAGAGAAAAATCTACCAGGTACCTGGTAGGGCGTTTAGGTATGAAAGCCCAACTACTGGGGACTCGGCACCAAGTAAACCTACTCCGGACATTCAGCAGGACACCTGTTCCCGGTTCGGGCAGTCCAGCCGGCAGGCTGTCAACCCTTCCTACATGCAACTACGAAAAAGGCGTAACATCGGGCGTCGCCGCATACTGTAGTAGAGCAACCGAGGGGTTATTTTCGAATCACCCCCGCAACAAAACAAAACCATCACAACACATCTTGGCAGTCCCAAGGGCTACATCCAATCCGCTGTGGATATATTTATATATAAACTGATGCATTTCATTTTTATCAGGTTTTGTCCCCCTCAAAAACGGCTTTTATAGTTTCCGCGCACAGACTGCCTAGCATCACCCCGTTGACCCTGATAGCTACACTGTAGTTGCAAGGGGAGTCGCCGACCTATAACCTTAATAAGGACACACAACCCGTAATACGCGCGATCGGAGTATCACACACAGCTTGCGAAGATGAGTTTCGACAAAATATTCGATCTCACAGCTGGAGTGTATTTTCATTGTTATAATATATACTCCGGAGTATATATGTATTCATAAAGATATTCCAACAAGTTGAGCCGTGAATTCGACAGATCAAGGGTCGATACTCATCTTTGCGAGCTGCGTAATGCACCGGCCGCCCGTATTTAGTATCTTATCACGGGTCAAAACCTAATCAATGTAAATAATGGGTATTAAGAGTGCAATGAACCATGATGATGACGCTACAGTGTTAGGTGACGCGAAAATGGCTGTATCCATTGCAGCAGGAAATATGACAACGTCAACGTGTTAAGTGACACGAGATTATTATCCGAATTATTATCCATTGCAGCAAGAAATAGATAGCGTCACACTATTTAGATACACCAGGTATGTATGTACATAACGACGCTGCAGACAAGTTCGGGGGCTTAAGCCCCTGAAAATTAAATTCCGATCGCTTAAAGCGCGAGCGTAACATGTCACCGAGCAAAACTCGACGATAAATTCCACGACGTAGTGGGCATGCATGGCATGCACGCAATAAACGAGGCATGTGCGCCGTGGAAGGGGGGGGGGGGGGGGATAGAGAACACCTGCGCCGGCGACGCCTTGTCCAGGAGGACGCAGGCTTCTGGGAAACGAAAAATGGCCAAGCATAACACCATTTTCGCGGCTTGCTCTAACGGAACAGAGGAAAACAAGGACGAACCGGACGAAGGGCGTAACAGCACCGGCCACACGCAGCGACCTGTGGCTTCCGGGTTAAAAAAGAAAACACGGCTCTTAAGGGTTATAACCCCTTTACAACTGGAAACCCGGTTCTGGGGACAAAACTACTTGGATGTAGTATAGGGAGGGGTTCGGGGGTTCTGAAGGGGTTTATGGGGTACCAGGAGCAACCCGTCGCTTCTGGTTTCAACCCAAAAAACACAGCGCTTGTGGGTTTATCGACCACACTCGAGAAACCGGCGCTTTGGGCACTAACAAAAAAACGGGTGCTTTGGGGTTTATCGACCACACGCAGCAAACCAGCCATTCTTGGCTCAACCCAAGACGCCCGCGGCGCTTCCGTGATGGTTGGCCACACGCCGCAAACGCTGCCTGCGCATCTGTGTTCAACCCATCAAGCACGTGCTGCCCACTTGAATGGCCAAACGCAGCAACCCCAATGCTTATGGGTTCAACCCAGGCATCCAGCGGCGCTTCCGGGTACAAAGCCGTGCTGATGGATGTATATTCGCCGGACGCAGCATGCAACCCGGCGGTGCTTGTTTCGTTCAACCCAGGAAATCCGCGGCGTTTCTGGGTGTGTCGACCACACGTAGCAAAAACCGGCCCTTGCGGCGCTACTGCATACCAGGCATACAACCCGCAAGAGAACACACACCCCGGAAAGAACGTCAGAGCCGGTCTTTTACCATTTGACGGGCAAAAAACAACGAAAATGCGGGCGGTGAAACGAACGATGTCGTCGATGTCGTCGAGATACGTGTGTGCCGCTCGGCGTTTCTTGAACTATTCCCTTTGTCGAGAAAACGCAGCCGCGGAAAAATCATCCGACCTCCGACGTTACGATCTAAAAAATCAAGGTAACGAGACCCCGTGAGACGAATTGCAGGGCCGATTTTCTCCCCGACAACGGGGGCAAACAAACCGAAAAAATGGTGGCCTAACGCCTTCACGACCGCAAACCTGTGTTTTGGGAAAACGCTACTTGAAATTAGTATGCGGGACTATTTTGGGGTAAAGGGGTTATAGGCCTCAAGACGCGTGCCACGACAGAGGTGCAGCACTTTTTTTCCGACTGTTTCCTCGATTTGGGAGCTTAAGAAAACCTCTCTCAACGCAAAAAAAACTGATTTGGAGAAAACAAAACCGCTAAACGGATGAAAAATCCCATGCATGGTCTAGGTATATACATACATACATCGAGAATCATGCAAAAAAAGTATCGAATTTCCGGCGATTTTAGAGTTGACCCTTTTAGCACCGCACTCCCGATATGGGGACAAAATACTTGGAATTAGACTGTGAAAATTATACGAGTTGGAAATGGGTTAAGGAGCCCCGTCATTCACAAACCATTTCAGACGAAAAGTGCTCTTGTACCTCTCACGTAGCACGCGTCCTAACCCTGTAACCCCTAACCCCTTGACAGCCCTAAATGTGTGGGGTTCTAACGAGTTTACACAACACCTACTCGTCGAGCCCTAGAACCCCTTCCTATACAAATTTCAAGTACACTACGTCCCCCGACAGAGGTTTCCAGTTGTTGCGAGGCGCGAAGAAAGGTGTTTTCCATAGACGTGTATGTGGCGCTCGACGATTGCACTGATGGTCCTTCTGCCGAGAAACGCGGCCTTGGAAAAAAAAACCTTCGACCTCAGGGACGGTATTACCTTGCGGGCTATATATACAAACTGTACCCCATGAAAACACTGCGTTTCTGGGTTAACCGATCACAACCAACAAGCAAAAGCCAATGCTTCTGACACTAACCCTCCCCCCAAAAAAACAGGCGCTTACATGGGTGGTACTTACCACACCCAGCAAGCAAACCGGCGACTCTTGATTCAACCCACGAAACGCGGCGCGTCTACGTTTTATCGGCCCACAAGCAACAACCCTACGCTTTGGGGTTCAACTTGGGAAACCCGCGCTTCTGGGTCTATTTATCCACCACACGCGGCAACCAGGCGTGTTGTAGGCTAAAAACCCGAAAAAACAGGCGTTTCTGGGTCTGCCACACGACGCCGCAACCCGTCGCTTCTCGGTTCAACTCGTAAAACCTAGCTCTTCCGGGTTGTTTTTCGATCGCGCGCCGCAACTCGCCGGTTCTGAGTTCCACCCAGGAATTCCGCTGCTCTTCTCAGTTTATGCCCCAGGCATCTGGGTGTATCGGCCGCATGAACCAATCCGGCGCGTCCCTGAAAAACCCGGGAAACCCCCGTCGGCCACACATAGCAACCCGGCGCAACTTGACGCCTCCCAGGAAACCCGTGTCATCTCAGCTTTTGATGACGACACGCAGCAACACAGCACCCCGGCGACTCAGGGATAACTCGCGATACCCGCGGCCTTCCAACCCCCGGAAAATCGGCGGTGCTTCTGGGTAAACTACCCCTGGGAACCCACCGTGTTTCATCAGTCATAATTCATTTTGTTGCTGATGAAATCAAAACGCCAAAATCATGTGACAAGCGAGCAAGATCCAATAAAGGTAAATACGATCACGTGGTCGAGAAAAGACATGAAGACGAGTAGAAATTGGATATCCATCATGGTGTCTGAGCAAAACTGTAAAGATCAAGCGACACGGCGAATCTTGACGCCTCCCTGGAAACCCGTGTCGTCTGGGCTTTTGATGATGACACGCAGCAACGCAGCACCCCGGCGATTCACGGTGCAACCCACGATACCAGCGGCCTTCAAACCCTCCAGACACCCGCGGTGATTTTGGGGTATCTAAAAGCGGGGAAACAACCGTGCTTCGGGGTTTCATATGTAGGGGGGGGGGGGGGGGGGGGGGGGGGGTACTGTGTGCATGGCCGTAGTCCATATGGGGGGGGTCTGGAATTATCGGGAAAGTACCGGAACTGAACTGACAAGGCTCCACGGAGTCCTACGAAAGAGAATAAGTTTAAAAGCATAACAGCCGGGAGAAATGGCGACTACCGAAAGCATGTGCCACGAGAACTAGGTCGGGCTGATGGGGTATTGCAGAGGGGGGGGTCTAAAGAGCAATGTTGGGGAAGGGAGACGTACCACACCCTTGTATACAACCCCGTTGGGAATTCGGAGACAGAAAATGTCCGTGCGTCGAACAGACGATCCATCCCACTCGATGATCTACAGATCTTTCACGGCAGATCTGAACGATCAAGCTGGATTTCGAGTGATCCTCCTGTAGCAATAGGAGCATTGTCGCATGTCTATTTATTACCCGCGCACTGTTTCTGACAACAGCAGTGGCGCCAACGCCGGCATCGGCGCCTCCATACCGATTACAGAAACGAAGCCTAACACGCATGCAACTAACCGAAGAACCAGATGATACCACTAAACCGGCGTCGGGGCAGCACCCGGACTGGGTTCCGAATGCAACTACAGGAGGGTCAGGAGCATTGCTGCCTGGTTTGTCCTCTACATATAGTACGTTCGACGGCGGAGCCCATACCAACAGCATCGCCTCAATAGGATACCCAAACGGGAAACAGAAAAGGCAGAGTAAAACAAGGGGAAAAAAAGGGACCAAGACAGGGAAAAAAGGGATGAAAAGCGAGAAGGGGAAAACCGGTTCAGCACGTACCCACCCGCACACCGCGCATTATAGCACCGCAGTATCGGCTGACACATTACCATCCGATGGAAAAGGTACAGGCATTCCAAAGAACAAAAAAAACAAAACAAAACACAAGGCAATCGCGGTGCAATAGCTTGAGGTTACGAAGGCAGGTTCTACCTTGCAAAAAATAGATTCTACTTTACTCTACAAGTCGGCCCGGTGCCTCGCAACCCTGTCAGCCGTCTCCTTGCGTTCTTCAACCACGGTTTCCCTCCTCCCTCCCACCCCCCTTTCGGCTGTGTGCGTCACGCATCCGGGCTGCGCGGCGCTCCGAGCTCTGTTTTCTCGTCGTCTACGTGCGACCTGGCCATTAACCGTTCGGCCGCTACGAGGACCCCCCGGTATCATTTGCCCATATTCTTTGTTCCATGGACCCACAGCAGCAGTGCGGTTTCAACTCTAAACTGCCGTGGGAAATCTTCCGTGGAGCATTCGGTGGATCGAAAAATGCCGAGGTCGTCTCTCAGGGTTTTGAGCAAGTTGTTCAGCGGCCCACCTAGCACCGGGTTTGCTCCACCGGCTATATGCGAAAACATTATCCGCATGGGTAATCGCCCCCTGTCTTGCCGTACCATTGCCCCAGCGAAGAAGAGCCGCCGTTTCCAGATGGTGGTTTCGATGCTCTCGCATTTCGTCTTCTTGAGGGCCTTGTTGTACGAGAGGTTGGCGTGGTCCGCACGCCCCTGGAAACCAAGAATTCGACGAAGGACTTCGAGTTGCGCCTTCCTGAGCTAGTAGTAGTGTGTCGCGTTCAGGGTCCACGCTACACACCCATACAGCAGGGTCTAAACTATCTCGGCCTTCAGCAGGTGGACCTTCAGCGTGAGCCGGGCGGTCGTCACATTGTATAGCTCTAGACCGAACCGCTTGTAGCATTGTTGTTGTTGTTGTTGTTGTTGTTCTCACATTAACTCGCATAATCAAGTCCGTGGTCACAGGACAGGCTCCAGTCACTCTGGAGCTGAGGAATACCCCAGGGAAAACACACACACACACAACCCAAGGTGGTACACGCATATATCACAGCTGACGCAATTCATGCCTCCACCAGAAATATATAAAAGTGAAATCGGGAGTCAGTAGCATATCCCCTCATGAGTTGGCCCCGTCGCTTGATCTCAACGATGACGTCAGCGTCTTCGTGGATTTCGCCGCCGGGGTATAGAAGTTGCGTCATCTGTTTACCTCGGTCCTGCCTTCTCGATGACGAACGATGGGAGTCCGGGATGCAAGATTCCGTGGTTGCAGCAAAAGCATGTGCATGTGTTTTTCAACTATTTTCTTCCGACACCGGGAGGCCCGCTGCTTCGACAAACGTCACAATGACTCATCATTTTAGCAAAGCCCCGCTGCCGATTTCGAGACGTTGTCTGCGTTGTCGGCGTAACGCATGCCCCACACGGCTCTCCGCACGCATGCCAGCGGTTCCTCGACTCTGCCAGCCCCATCGTCATCGAGGTGGGCTATTAATAGGTGCTGCACGATGCCTTCTCCCTCGCTGATGCCAACGAGGAGCGTGTGGCGCAGCGGCGAAGATCATGTTCAACGGCAAAGGCGATAGCACGCAACCCTGCCGAAGTCCCCGCGTGATGCCAAACGATTCTGAATGATCACCGTCGTCGCGGTACCTGGTACCCGGTGCTTTTAGAGGCAGCAGGTAGTACATACGTATTGTATGCGTGTCAGGTACACAGGTATATACGGCAAAGAAGCGCCGGAATCGAAGAAACAAAAGAACGCACAAGCAACAAAGAACAGTTAAAGCCGTACACACCTGACAAGCATATTGCAGTCGTATTTCGACAGCTAGTACTGCTCATACTTATGCACCGGCCTGGACCTGGCACATCGTAGACTGACTCCCGATTTCACTTTTATATATTTCTGGTGGAGGCATGAATTGCGTCAGCTGTGATATATGCGTGTACCACCTTGGGTTGTGTGTGTTTTTCCCTGGGGTATTCCTCAGCTTCAGAGTGACTGGAGCCTGTCCTGTGACCACGGACTTGATTATGCGAGTTAATGTGAGAACAACAACAACAACAACAACAACAACAACAATACTGCTTGCGGCTACTCGCGGCGCAGGTCAAAACTCTCGAAAAGCTCGCGGTACATTCAAAAAAAAATATATACGACGATTTTTTTTTTTCTTTTCATCCTCCGGCGGATGGGGAAAAATAAAGCTTTAGCTCACCACACTTCCACGTATTTTCGTACGCGTCGTGTGTCGATTTAACTCAGTTGCTTTCGCAGCGGGACAATCTATGCACCACTCACTGCGCTATTTCAATCCCAGATTCTCACACAAATCAAAGACAAGACGGCTATTAATAGCAGGTGCTCCCAGGGGTCAGTTGGCACACCTTTTTTTTTTTCCCTTTTCCATCCTGCGGGTGGGCGAAAAGCAAAGCTTGAGCTCACCACATCTCCACGTATTTTCATACACGTCGTGTGTCACTTTTTTTAACTCAACAGCATTCGCAATCCAGCGTTATCTGGTTGGCGTGTCCTCCAGTTCCCCTGATAGCGACACCATAGCGTGAGCTGTCCCTACCGGCGGTACCCGTTACTACGGCAGAACAAAAGCTGCTGTTATCTTACTTTGTTTTATTTTTTTCACACACATCTACTTTCCAGCTTCTGGACAAGCCGTGGTCACAGGTGTCGTCCCTTCACCCCGGTTCTTGCCTTCAATTTTTATCGCGCATAGGGTTCAGCAATGCCATTGCTCGTCGATGTTTCATCGAGTGGTGCTAACTCACGCTCTCGCGCTTTCCGCAAGTCAATATGTGCACAAGAAGAAGTCCCCACGACTTTATGCGAGGATGCACTCGGGGGGACTCCAACTCACGAAACTGACCTATACCAGGTTCGAGGATAACCTTATACGCCACCGGGGCGACCGGTATATGTTATATACGGATGCGTGAGTCTTTCGACCCGACCTGACCCCTAGGGCTCAGGTGCGGTGGAGATAGCCAACCGGGACACAAGTTACAACTGTTACTCGGAGAGGAGGGGGGAGGGGGGGGCTGGAGATACCGAAAAAGCTGGAAGGGCTGAGTAATACTGGTAGCATCATATGCGTGGGTCCCCATAGCGCTCACACGGTGAGCCGTCACAGTATTTCGGGGTTTGGTGCTGCCGATACTGCTTACACGTGATACATCCTTCCAGCCAGATTTAGACTCGGTGCTGGGGGTACTACGGGTACTCGCAGTACGTAGGGCAGATACTGGGAGTACTGACAGCAGTAGTAGTTCATGAAAATAGTTCCACTACGTAAACTGTGGATTCGATCAATTGAGTGGTCGATACTCATAGGCGAGCTGCGTGAAAATTTCGGCCGTATCGAGCCGACGAGGGAAGAAAGTGTTCAAGTATCTTGCCATAAAACGAAGGCGCGTACCGTAGTGGGGAGGGGGGGGAAAAGCCTGCTTAGTGACCCCGGGTCTGAGTAACGTCTAGCGATGGAGAGCGACAAAAAAAAAGTACGAAGAAAACAGATGCGACGAGCAACAAAAAAAAGGTCACTCACTCCACCCTAAAACTCTAACCCGAACTCAATGGGGTGGGGGCTCGAGGTCGGCAGGGATACTTGCGCCGCTCTGCAGCGTATTACGATGGCGTTATTCCAAGACAAACCGAGCGATCGAAAGGCATGCCTCGATCAATCAGACCAACTACCGACAGGTTAAAAAAATATTCGTGGGCGCTTCGTACATTTATAGGTCGAGCGGATTCACGACCCAAAGCTTAAAAAAACTGCAAACAGGCACACGATGATGCAAAGAACGCCCCCATCACGCCGTATAGACCTCTTGCCCATGCTTGCGTACGTTAGTCTAGCGTGATATCCCGGCGCTGCAGTTCTCACATCCCTCGAACCAATCAAAACCGGCACCTAGCCCTAACCCAATGCTCTAGCCCTAACCCCAACCCGAAACGCAACGCCCGCAAACCGGGGATGACTCCCAAATGTCCCCGTTGTCGTGATTTAAGTCATGCTTGCGGAGGCGTGATCATCAGTTTCCCACGTGCGCACGGTACCCGCATGCGCCTGTACAGATGAACGCAGCGGGAAAAGGGGCACAATGGTTGAAAGGAATTTTTTTTTGTGGGGGTGCACCAAAAACGTGACACAAATTACCGACGACATGCAACAACTTCGTGACACAAATTACCGACGGCAAGGCGTTTCGTGACAAAAAACTCCCAAAACATTATATTTCCCGTTGCAGAATCTCGAGGCAAAACCAAGCCGTAGAACCGTCTCTTCGGCCTTTTGTGGAGCTGGCTTTAGCACGGCCGCTGACACTCAGGCAGCCTCTGCTGCAGGCATGGACGAGTGCGGTTGATTCGCAGCGAACAATTCCGCTGTGCTCGCTTCTCTGCGGCCATATTCCATGTCATTTCGTGTCACCTTTTTTTGCTCGTCGTCGTACGTTAAGGTACGAGGAACCCCGTACGTACGGGGTGAGAACAGCAGTATGCACCACGAGCATGAACGCCAAGCGACGACAGGCAACCACACAACAGCAAGCAGGCGTAGCACCAGGGCGAAACTTCTACTACATACTCCAGCAACCAGCAGGGGCGGCAACAAGAACCGCAGCAGCAGAGAGCTGAATGTGCATTACCACGACCTCTGGCAACATTTAGTCGTACTCGCATCACTCTGTCCGAAAATATAACGACTGGTTTATGTTCACGTAACACGGAAAAAAATTATTACACTTCGTGTCATAATAATGATACGTCGTACGAGGGGACGTTCTGGTGTGCTGCTGTCGCGAGACCATCGAGCACACGGCAGCTTTTACATAAACAAGAGCGAACAAGAGTGCAGGGCACAGGGGCCCCCAACACAGCAGAGACACGTGACAACCACGGCCAGTTGTCGATCGCGCAATTGGCCGGTAGTCCGTGCATCGGTGGGTGTATATGGGAAGTCGTTCGTAGTACGTAGACCGTCGAAAGATCACGTGGAATTTTGTTTTGTCGGCAGACTCGCAAATCGACCCCCGATTCCGTGTGGTAAACGCGGGACAAAGACTTGCAATTTCCTGTTTCCTTTCTCTTGGCCCCGTGCACACCTACTGAAGAAGTGCCCGTTTTCGAATGACACAAGTCAAAAGCAATGGTGCTCAAAAGGGCGAAAAAAAATGTAACTTTACGTAGGAAAGTAGGGTTTGTGGAGGCGTGAAAAGGATTCTGATTTAACAGAGGAATTATTGTCGATCGTCTCGCGAGACGAAAAAGTAGGATAGTCAGACAGCAGCGACAGAAGAGCTGTCGCGCTTGCCAGGGCCAGTCGCCTAGGGCGCAGGGGAGCGAGAGCGCTTAGCACCGTAGGATTGAAAGGAGTCAAGTAAAGTTCCCATTAGAATTCATAGACTTTCCAACCCGCCCGCCCGCCCTGTCGCTCAAGAGGGGGGGAATCAGGTGGCAACAAGTCGGTGTAATTGTTGGGGAGGGCTGTGAATGGTAGGTAGCCCCGCAGAAAAAGGGAGCGGGCTATCAGAGTCCGGATTGGCCTCATTCATAAAACTGTGGAGGGGTTTCATAAGAGGAAGGTGGAGAGTTTGAGATGCCACCGTCACGCGGCCGGCCGCTCGTGACATACTTGTATTTTATTGTTATTTTGCACAACAGGGAATAGGTCTACACGTGACAAGTCAATCCAGAATCATTGAGCCATGGCAAACGACCTTCGGGAACCGCGCAGGACAAACAAGGGAAACGAACGGCGTACAACTCATGTCAACCAACACTTCAAATATGTTGAAATGCATTTTAATGCAAATCATTTCAACCAGCATCTAATATGAAAAAAATTTAATAGTATGATACTGCTGTACGACGACTAACAACGCACCAGCAGGCATTATACACCAAGCGATATAATATACCTCTGGTCTACACCTAAAGTATACATACCAACACTTACCATTATAGTGGACAAAAAACAGGACCTCTCCCATTAAAAACCCACCCACATAGTATATTGCAAGTACCAACAACGCAGCTTGCAAAGATGAGTTTTGACCTGAAATTCGTCGAACTCACGGCTGACGTCCTTGAAATATTTTTTATAAAATATATCTCTGGTCATGTTGGCAATTCACGAAACATACCCGTGGTGTGATATAAGTCCTGGTGAAATAAAAACTACAAATGCCGCCAATCTGCAAAAAGCCGACGGACATTCCTCACCTTCCTATTATATGCGTAGAACTCTAAGTAGCGTGATATAAGTCCTGGTGAAATAAAAGCTACAAATGCCGCCAATCTGCAAAAAGCCGACGGACATTCCTCACCTTTCTATTATATGCGTAGAACTTAAGTAGCGCCTATTAATAGCAGCGTGGATAGGCGTAATTCGATGCGAGTCGACGAGGGAAGAAAGGGTTCCAGTATTTTCGCGACTAAAATGGAGGCGTGTACAGTAGTTGCACAAGTTCGAGGTTCAACACAATGCTGTGAAAGCTCAGCACTTGAAGGGTTTCGGATGTTTGCAGTGACCATGCGGCACTGCTCCTACTCCGACACCAGCTGAAGTCGGAGCCCGGTACGCGCACTGCTCCCGACGCTGGTTGGGTCACGTAATCTGCTTCAGAGATGCGTGTTATGGCTAACAGAAATACGAACGTTTGGTCACGTAATCTGATTCAGGGATGCGTGTTACGGCTAACAAAAGTACGAACGTCCGGCCTTCGCCTCAAAAGCGCCAATTGTGCGAACGTCGTTGTGTGAACGTCGCTCGCGATCGTCACCCGCTAAACCTGACCAGGTGCATGTATATCAGGGGATGGGTCACCCTCAGCCCCGTCCTAACTGTTTCAAGTTTTGCACGTGGGCTACTTACTAACTGTTATCCATCATCCAGGTGTCATGCTGCATTCAGTCGCAGTGGCAGCCAAAGCGATCATGGAGGGGTTTTCACATTCTACGGAGGTTTTTTCATCCAGGGGTCATTTGAAAAACCGAGAACGTCACATATTCTTGCAAACGTCTCAATATGCGAACGCCAATAAACGTGTAACGCGTAACACGCACCCCTGATCTGCTTTGCCACTGGTTGT
This sequence comes from Undaria pinnatifida, assembly GCA_012845835.1. NCBI lineage: Eukaryota > Phaeophyceae > Laminariales > Alariaceae > Undaria > Undaria pinnatifida. The sequence continues at coordinate 12,374,362 of JABAKD010000021.1, read as the reverse complement.
CTGTTTTGGCTTACTGCAGTAGGTCGTTAGTTTTATGTCTTGCCGTGTATAGTTTAACTCGATGTCTCGTGTCCTGGGTATCCCTGCCCCCTTCCCCTGCTGCGTGCTTTTCCTCCCTTTTTTTTAATTTTCATATATTTCCTTCTTTTCCGTTTTCGTCTTGCCTGGTTCCGAAAGTGCTAATCAGACACCCATCACTCCCTTGGACCCTGCTGTATCCGCTTCGCTTTTGTGCTACCCTCCGTATCCTTCCTTCTCTCCTGAATGACGACGCTCACCTCAACCAGCTCGCTATCTCGTACTAGAACATCTCCTCATCCCCTCAAAAGCATGCCTTCCAAGTATATTCAACATTGATTCCCGTTCCACAAACCGCAGATTTCCTACTCTCAATATTTTACACTTTTTGGTTTGTGAAGTGTCTATGGCGTGTTGTTCGTGTCCCGCTGGCTCTCGTATTCACCATCGCGTTTGGCATTGCTTGGCCGAATGACCTTACTTTTGTTGTTGCGAATAGACTGGTGTGCTGGCTTGCACAATTTTTTACCCGCACGTTCATTGCGGTTGGCATTGCATAGTCAATCAGTCACCTTGCTGCATTTGCGATGTGTTGTTGGCGTTGTTCTCGCAATGACTCGCATAATCAAGTCCATGGTCACAGCAATTCACACTTCTACTTTCCAGCTTCTGGACAAGCCGTGGTCAGAGGTGGTGGTGTCGCCCTTTATTTCCCCCCCGTTCTGGCCTTTAATTTCCATCGCGCATAGGGTTCAGCGACCCCACTGCTCGTCGATGTTCATCCAGGGGTGCTAACTCACGCTCTCGCGCTTTCCGCAAGTCAATTAGTGCACATAAAAAAGTCCCTACGAATTTGTACGAGTATGCACTCGGGGGGACTCCAACTCACAAAAAAGACCTATACCAGGCTCGAGGATAACCCGAGACGCCACCGGGGCGACCGCAATATCTATCCCTGGCCAGTAGTCTTTGACCGCACAATCAAAGCTCGCTCCTTTAGAAGGGATCGGCACGGACACTGCTTGCGCTGGAGGGTGTGGATGGCCGGAAATATCAGTTAAACGTGAAGAACACACACTGCTATATGCAACATTCGTGTGTGTATATTTGTATCTCTATCTTACTGGCCTATACCAGGCTCGAGGATAACCTGATACGCCACCGGCGCGACCGCAGTATCTATCCCTGGCTAGCAGTCTTTGACTACATCATCAGATTTCGCTTCTCTAGGAAGGATCGGCACGGACACAGCTTGTGCTGCATGCGGATGGCCGGGAATATCAGTTAAACGCGAAGAACACACACTGCTCAATGTATCAATCGTGTTTGTGTATCTTGTAGCTTGTGGCACAGAGTTTGTCTCTGTATATAGCAGGACGCATCGACACGGACACTTGTGCTAGGTGTAGTGGGGTGGAAATATATCAGTGCGAAGAACATACACTCTGGCAATACTCGTACTCGCCGTACAAAAAACGCAGCTTGCAAAGATGAGCATCGCCCTTAATTTTGTCGAGCCCGTATGTACGATGTATGATACCAGTCTAATGTATATATGGCCGGTCGCCCCGGTGGCGTATAAATATCAGGCTATCCTCGAGCCTGGCATGGGTCAGTTTCGTGTGTTCGAGCTCCCCCGCGTGCATTCTCGTAAAATTTCGTGGAGACTTTTCTTGTGCACATTTTGATTTGTGGAAAGCGAGCGAGCGTGAGTTAGCAACACTCTCGTGTGAAAGATCGACGAGCAGTGGGATTGCTGGACACTGCGTCTGCACGATGAAAAATTGAAGGCAAAAACCGGCGGAGAAGGGACGACACCTGTGACCACGGCTTGTCCAGAAGCTGGAAAGTAAAAGTGTGAAACATATATAAAAAAGTAAAAATGTTAAATATAGTCTATAGTAAAAAAAATGAAAATACACTCCAGCTGTGAGATCGAAGATTTTGTCGAAACTCATCTTTGCAAGCTGTGTGTGATACTCCGATCTCGCGTATTACGGGTTGTGTGTCCTCACGAAGGATATAGGTCGGCGACTCCCCTTACAACTGCAGTGTATCAGGGTATATATAGACTAATTGTATTTTTTTTCCACACATTTACTTTCCGGCTTCTGGACAAGCCGTGGGATATATTTGTATTTTTCTTTTTCCCCACACACATTTACTTTCCAGCTTCTGGACAAGCCGTGGTCACAGGTGTCGTCCCTTCTTTCCCCCCGGTTCTTGCCTTCAATTTTTCATCGCGCATAGGGTTCAGCGATCCAATGCTCGTCGATTCTCCACCAAGTGTTGCTAACTCACGCTCTCGCGCGTTCCGCAAGTCAACATGTGCACAAGAAAAAGTCCCCACGAATTTATACGAGTACAAGTATGCACTCGGGGGGATTCGAACTCACGAAACTGACCTATACCAGGCTCGAGGATAACCTGATACGCCACCGTGGCGACCGGTATGTGTATATATACATATCTGGCATTGTTAGAAAAACTTTTATGTACAAGATACAAGCTAGGAAATCTGGGGTTTGCGGACGGGAATAAATCGGAAATAAATTTGAGTGCGTGTTTATGAGGGGATATTTTAGTACGAGATAGCGAGTTAGTTGAGGTGAGCTCGATCATTCAGAAGAGAAGGAAGGAAACGGAGGGTAGCAAAAAAGCAAAGCGAATAAAGCAGGGTACAGAAAACTGGTGGGTGTTCGACTAGCACGTACGGAACCGCTGCTGTTGAGTGGTGGGAGTTTGAAGGGGGAAGAATTGAAGATGGGGTGTTTGGCTAGCACGTACGGAACCGCTGCTGTTGAGAGGTGGGAGATTGAAGGGGGAAGAATTGAAGATTATTGCGACACCAGAGGTATGATACAATGAATCGAGGTAAGAAGCATATCATATCGAAACCGGAAAAATACGCGAGACCTTGCTCTCGTAGAGGCCTAAAGCTCGGCGTATTGTTGTTACGTAACATACCGCTGTACCGGTATTCACTAGTAAATGCCGTATCATATCATACGTACTCCTCGTGTCGGAGATGTATCAATTTTTGTACTCACAGAGAGCAGTATCAAATACGTACGATCAGGCCATCTCTTATAACACGGCATCCGAAACAGAAAATGAGCTTGATTTTTGGACGACAGAATCAGACGGGCGGAATCGGATCGACGACCCTTAGACTATAATGAACCGGGTTCTCTATAATAATGAATAGTTTTTTTGCTAATAGTTCTCAGTAAGATTCGTGGGCGTGTCCGGAGCGGGAGTGAAATACAAACAAAAAACTTGCCCGCGCTGTGGCATTCGCGCAGCTCGCATTTTCATCTGAACTTACACTGCCGTCAGCCTCAAGGCCAACACGCAGACCACAATGGCCACTGTCGCACTCAAGCTGGAAAACAACACATTCAAGCTGGAAAACAACATATTCAAGCTGGAAAACAACGACGTTTTCGAATGAGGCGTTAAAAGGCTGGTGGCAAGCGTTACGGCGAAAAAAAGCAAGTCAATACTGACCGCAATTCAAAACTGTGCTGTGTAATATTGCTTGCAATGGTATAAAACGGTGCGGGAAAGACATTTTCCCAAGACCAGCGCAACTCGAAGGCGTCTGAGTCCTACAAGGACTTTGTAGTGCCTGGATTTTTTATGTGGATGGACGACCATGACTACCAGTTGCCGAAATGGCTAACGAAGGAGGTGATAGGACAGTCTTCCCCAAACGGTGAGTTTCAGGGCAACAAAGATGTGAAATCTGAGAGTACCCTATCCGTTCGAAATATAATAACGTATTCATACTAATATTAACATAACAATAGCTCTCAACTTGATGGCCATACTGGTTTATTTTGACTATAAAACCGAGTCTGTGACCTATGATACCAAGCAATCATACATAGGTGCCGAGGGAGACCACCCTATCGGCTGAGGCAAGGCATCATAGACGGAGTAGGCGAGTTGTAACGAAGCAGTTGCACGACACACGCGCTGCATGTCACCGCTTCCGACACAGCAGTGCGAGTAGTGACGAAGTACGAATGTGAATCGACCAGGCCAGGAGGCCCTGCCGCCCCGCCCGCTGACCCACGCCAGCGTGCGAAGAAGCGCGACAAGTATCCTCCAGTCCTATGTAGAGCGAAAATACCCTCATGAGTTCAGTATCATTACCAGCTGATGTAGCGGCAGCAACATCAGTCTCTAGGAATTCGAGCACACGTGTTCCGGCGGTGGAGGGACAACTATGAATTCCGTTCCCATGAAAGAGATCAACCTGCCTACACGCACATGTAAAAACATGCAGATACCACAACGCCCACCAGCAGCAGTCTCCCTTCGTTGCCAACCATCATCAAACGAAGCAAGATTGATCCGTTCATATTGTTTGCTCGTTCTGCCTGTACTCGATGAGCCCAGCAGTCAACGCTGCTGTAGGATAGCTCGTTCGTCCGGCCCATCGTAGCCCGCAGCGAAGACGTAAACGCCATAAGTTGTATTCTGCGCATCAGCGACATCCATGAAAAACAACTACTCGAATTTCATCATGCGACAGGCGCATACAAAGGGTAACAATCCGCAGCAAAGACCACGCACCCATGTCAAAAACATGCGCGAGAGACTCGAGACACAAACTTGACTGCAACTCAGACAACCGACCCCTCTCTCATGTTGCAGGACCGCCGAAGCTCTACGACGGCAAGAATAGAGCACTTTGGATCAGGGTCACCGAAACTCAGCGGGTGATCAAGCAAAAGCATGATCACCTCTACGACAGATCAGGAGGCACACGTTCGCGGCGTCTCAAAGAAGTGCGCGTGTGCGAGCGAGCTTTGATAGCCTGATATTCAACAGCATGCCTTTCGCTGACGAAAACGAACAATAACCAATCTTGCTGTCAGTGCCCAGGAAGTACTGCAGGAATAAAGGCACGGCCTCTCATCGTCAAGTGTCAGGCTTCCGCATAAAAAAATACGAAATGGTGTATCGCGGCAGGATCGAGATTGTGTCGCATTCCAATCGAGCCATGAAGCCGTTTCGATTTTGGTCGTCTCCCCCACAGTAAATATCCAGTTTTCTGTTGCACGTAGATTATGAGCTCCGTGCTTATTTTACTGCAGCAGACTTTCGTTGACCCGCGCAAATCTAGGGTATGGCAGAGCAGGGAGGGATCACTAGGGCTTTCACAAGGTAGCCTTTGTTGGTTCATCAGCGACGGCGGCGTACAGTACCGACAATTCCGATGACTATTCTCCCCCCCCCCCCCCATCGCCGTCAACCACCCGCATTTCGGTTCGCGCTTCTCGTCTTGTCGCCGCCGCACAAACCACGGAGGGATTGTATGGTCCTCCACACATGCTACGGTACCAGGTGAAGGTATTTGCTCTGATCCTTCTGACTCGTGGAGCCCCGTCCTCCACCCAGAACCCAAATTGCGCATACAAGAAAAAATAATGATACCCTTAAACCGATGACTGTTGTCAAGGCGAGTTTTTTTTTTACTTTTTTACCTGGTAAACCTGTTGCCTCAGGGTGATGGAGATGTTTTTATGAATGAGGCACAGCTCGTAGAAGGAGCTGTGGCGAACAATTGTATCCGAAATTGATTTGAAATGGCTGTTGTTGTGTACATTCGGCGAATTCGTGGTGGGTACAGCATGTGGCAGCCACAGGCAAACCTGCAGAGTTCTTCAGCTTTGCTTTTGTTGATAAGTTGAAACGAGTAACACCAAGGTAACACCAAGGCGAGCCGCGGGTGAGAGTTTTTTTTTGAATTAGACTCCAGACATGGTCGTCCTGTGAAGTTAAAACTCCAGCACGAGATATGGCCCTAGTGCTATTAACTCCTTTACAACTGGAAACCCGTTTTTGGGGACATTACTTGGATTTAGTATATGGAAGGGTTCGGGGGCTCTAAAGGGGTTAAAAATCAGGCAAGGAAACACGAAACGCAAAACACTGATTCAAATTGGGTTTGAAGGGGATTATCAAAGTATTTGGAAGGATTATTCGAAATATACCGTTAGCGCGGGACTTACACCACGTTTTTAGCCTGGACGCCAAATTTACATTTGTTGACAGGGCCCTCTCTGGACGCAAGTAACTCCATTTGACTGGTCCGTGTTAAGCTTCCCGGGTTACTTGCATCGTCACTACTACGAGTCGGTCCGGGTGTAAATCCGACATCCACTTGACAAGCCTTTTACCTCTTGAACGGTGATGACTTGGGCCATAATACGCTTACCGTGATGATCAGCCAATCAACGCGCAGCTTCACGGCTAATACCAGCCCGTGCCGGTGCATTCAGGCCCTTCTCCTGAATCCCAAACATAAACGAAGCCATTTTGACACATTGATGAAATCATTTGTTGCGTAAAAACAAGACAAAAAATGAGACCCATTTTGAACAAATGCAACAATATTGCTCAAAATCAGGCATATTTTCAAAAACTCGTACAGCGAGGACACGCCCTCTAAATATCGTCAGCTTGTCCAGTATTTTCGCAGTCCAATTCGTCGTTTCTTTTCCTTGAAGTTTTGACACGTGATTCGAAGCGCTTTGTGGTAGGACTTCACGCGCCGACAAAAAAATAAGTTATTGTCGCGGATATACTGGCATTTATTTGAAATTGCCATAACTTTTTGTCTTCGTGTTGTTTTGTTTTTGGTCAGCGCGTATTTTTAGGGTCAACCCCTTTCCCATGTCTACACAATTTTTCGTGTCGGAATTCGCAAAACCGAGCTACGAAAACCCATTCCGCTGTTGCCTTGGACGATAAACGGAACCATTTTTTTTCTTTTGTCAGACCTCGACTTTTTTGTAACGTCCTGAGTTATTTGCTCCGCGACCATAACTTCGCTATTTTTTCGGTTTAGCCTTAGGCTATGATACCTTGGTTCTTGTTTCGCCTCCCACTTTGAACTCTTTGGTAAGGTCGCGCTGTCTAGGTGTGTACCGTATATAGCGCGCATCATGGTACTATCAGTCACCCGTGTTTTTTTTTGCCTTGGAAGGTAAAGCTCCGGTTTTAGAAGGCAGCTCATGCGTGAAAAAAAAAAAAAAAAAAAAAAAAAACGGGCAAGCGACAGTGTGTCGTCGACATCAGGATCGTATTTTTTGCATTTCGTTCGTCGTCTGTCTCTTGCAGCCTCCTGGTAGGTGATCAACTTCCTTCAGGCATCCAAGTGGAGGACATCGCACTACAGCTCGACCAAAAACTGTGGGAACTCGAGCCCGGCAACAAAAAAGAAGTCAAGATCGCCGACGTTTCGGGAATTCCATTGGTGGATGAGATGGTGGAAGCAGAGGGAAATAGAGGACACACAACCACGGAGTACCTCCCAATGCCGGACGACTACCTCAACGACCTTTTCCTCACGTTCGCCCTCTTCGGCCGGCCTAGTTCGTCGGAAGACAGCGACTTGGCCTTAACGCCCAACAGCAGCCCCAAGAAGAAAAGGAGGACAAGCGGTGGCGTGAAACTCAGAAGAGGAAGGTGGTGGTGGTGTGGATACCGACTGCGATGAAGAGAACGGGGGCGGTGGAGAAAAGACTGACCTGGGCATGCTTTCCAGGCGTGCCATCAGGATGGCGGTCGGACCTGGGGAGTCCCAGAGCAGGGCTGAGGCAAGGAAACATGCTGCCAAAGACAGCGCCGGCGGGGTGGGGCGGGGCACCGACCGTGAGGTGGTGGACCTGCTCAAAAACCCTCCCCAGGATGCCACGCAGGTGGAGCTGGCATCAGCAGTGCTAAAAATAAGCACAGTTTTAGAGGATGAGGCAGCGGCAGACAAGCTGAAACGGGCGCGCTTGGACAAGCGTGAAAAGATCATCAACCTCCAAGGGGACTTGAACATGCTCACGGAACTGGGCATGGATGCCGAGGCCGCAGAGGTAAAACAAGAGCTGTTGACAGCTTTCCGGACACCAGCTGTAGTGCCCAGCCTTGCCGCCCCAGTGGTCGAATCTGCCGGTACGGTGGCGCCCGGCATTGCCGCCCGCGTGGAGACGCCTGCCCTTCCAGCCCCCTTGGCCGAACCAGCCCCCGCGGCGGCACCCGCCGCTGCGCTCGCCCCGGCCGCCTCCGTGCCCGAACCAGCCCGCGCGTCGGCGCCCGCCCCTGCCGCCCCCGTGGCAGAACCTGCGGCCGTGGAGGCGCCCGCCGCGGCGCTCGCCCCTGCCGCCCCCATGGCAGAACCTGCCGCCATGGAGACGCCCGCCGTCGAGACCCCCGTTGCCCAAGCGGCCGCCGCGGCGTCGCCCGCCCTTGCCGCCCCCGTGGTAGAACCTGCCGGGGACTGCTCGCCAATTTGGGACGTCTACGGCACCGGCACCCCTCTGCCCATATAGGGTTCAGAGGGGTGCCGGTGCCACAGACGTCTCAAATTGGCGAGCAGTCCCCGGCAGGTTCTGCCATGGGGGCGGCAAGGGCGGGCGACGCCGCGGCGGCCGCTTGGGCAACGGGGGTCTCGACGGCGGGCGTCTCCATGGCGGCAGGTTCTGCCATGGGGGCGGCAGGGGCGAGCGCCGCGGCGGGCGCCTCCACGACCGCAGGTTCTGCCATGGGGGCGGCAAGGGCGGGCGCCGACGCGTGGGCTGGTTCGGGCACGGAGGCGGCCGGGGCGAGCGCAGCGGCGGGTGCCGCCGCGGGGGCTGGTTCGGCCAAGGGGGCTGGAAGGGCAGGCGTCTCCACGCGGGCGGCAATGCCGGGCGCCGCCGTACCGGCAGATTCGACCACTGGGGCGGCAAGACTGGGCACTACAGCTGGTGTCCGGAAAGCTGTCAACAGCTCTTGTTTTACCTCTGCGGCCTCGGCATCCATGCCCAGTTCCGTGAGCATGTTCAAGTCCCCTTGGAGGTTGATGATCTTTTCACGCTTGTCCAAGCGCGCCCGTTTCAGCTTGTCTGCAGCCGCCTCATCCTCTAAAACTGTGCTTATTTTTAGCACTGCTGATGCCAGCTCCACCTGCGTGGCATCCTGGGGAGGGTTTCTGAGCAGGTCCGCCACCTCAAGGTCGGTGCCCCGCCCCACCCCGCCGGCGCTGTCTTTGGCAGCATGTTTCCTTGCCTCAGCCCTGCTCTGGGACTCCCCAGGTCTAACCGCCATCCTGATGGCACGCCTGGAAAGCATGCCCAGGTCAGTCTTTTCTCCACCGCCCCCGTTCTCTTCATCGCAGTCGGTATCCACACCACCACCACCTTCCTCTTCTGAGTTTCACGCCAACGCTTGTCCTCCTCTCGGAGATGTATTAATGTTTGTACTCACAGACAGCAGTATCAAATATTATAAAAGATGAAGATACACTCCAGCTGTGAGATCGAATATTTTGTCGAAACTCATCTTTGCAAGCTGTGTGTGATATGTACGATCAGTATCAAATAAAGAAATGGAAGAAATTAATAAACATAAATGAACGCTCGTCCGTTCCATCATCGCAGGTCTGGTGTTAAACACGGTTGGTTACCGATACCAGCGTATTTTCAACTACAGTTAGGAAGAAAAGATTCGGCGAATCAACGAAATACAGCAATATTTCAAAAATGAAATACGAAAATTGTGAAATTCCAAGGCAAATCAATGAAAAAAACGTAAGTTTTTAATCTACAAACAAGAGTCTCGCATCGCACTCTCTCAATCCGACGAAATAATCTCACAAATTTGCAATGACTGATGAAGAATCAGTACATATGTATGTACGAAGATGATCAAATTCCCAAGCAAATTAATGAAAATTGTGAAGTTTTTTCGTCTGCAAGAGTCATTCACCCTGAGCGCCAAAATGCCCCACACAATTCCAAGTCATTTACCCAATTGTTACAAACCGACTCAAACCGCGTTTCATTTTCTTCCGATCGTAACCAAGAGAAGAAAACGATCACAAAACTCAAACGTGCCGCATGCTCCTTGCGATAACACAAACAACAAATGGTATGCATGTCAGATACCTGGTATCATACCAAGCACATCGATCGACGGGCTGACGGGAGCAGCGGCAATACATGCTAAGCACATCGATCGACGGGCTGAGGGAGCAGCGGCAACATATCGAGCTCGCACTCCTGTAACTATTAATACAAACTTTTCTTCATTATATTGAGTTGTGTGAGATTGATGACTTTGACTTCGACTCGCTGGTACTCTCCCCAAGGCTTAACTTACGAATGCCTGGTATAGATTGATAGTGATAGTACCACGTGTAACATGTACGTCGTACGTGGTAGTGTATTCTGGGTAGCAAGCGGTGTAGTCGGGATATTTTCCAGGCGCGAATAGTGAGACCTATTATGCACCAATATTGACCTGGCACATCGTAGGCTGATTCGTGATTTCACTTTTCATATTTTTCTGGCGCAGGCATGAATTGCGTCAGCTATGATATACCAGGCACCAGGTATGCGTGTACCACTACTGTTGGTTTTGATTGTGTTTTTTTTGTTCCCTGGGGTATTATATTCCTCCACTCCAGAGTGACTGGAGCCTGTCCTGTGACCACGGACTTCATTATGCGAGTTGATGTGAGAACAACAACAACGACACCGACAACGACACCGACACCGACACCGACAACGACAACGACAACGACAACGACAACGACACAACAATAGACTTCATATGCGAGAACCTCCGTAAAAAATATACCAGGTACCTCGTTATAATAGTAACGCAGCCAGTCTGACGTAGAAAGCAGCATCGGGGACCTGCTACATACACTAACGATATGAAAACGGCGCTTTCAGAAATCAGGGTAGGACTACTGCTGTCTGTAGGACCCCGAACTACATGTTACAAAAATAATTAAAAAAAAAACTCCTACAGCTGCTGCTGTGAGATTAAGATTTCCGTCGAAACTCATCTTTGCAAGCTGTGTGCGATACTCCGATCGCGCGAGATCGCGCGATATGTATGATCAGGGGTTCGAACGGAGGTCGAACGTGTTTTCGAAGGAAAGGACGTTGTTCGACCGTCCTTACAATGAGTGATTCCGCTGACTCTGCTCCTGGTCATATGCCAGGCATGCCTGATCTACCTCGAACAGCAGGGTAGTACAAAAATAGCAGGACAAAAATGTTCAAAGTCGTGGTCCGTCCTTAGTGCGGTGCCTTGCCAGACCACGACACCTGCCCTAAATTGGGACCTCGCACTATCCCGTCAAGGTGCAATACTGCGGCACTTCGTGGGACGACAAACGATTCTGATCGCACTAAAATGGGAAACCGCACTAAAGAGGACCCCTACAGCAACAGCAGTAGCTGTTGCTGAGCTGTTGCTGTTCTCACATGAACTCGCAAAATACAAAGTCCGTGCTCACAGGACAGTCCCCAGTCTCTCTAGAGTAGATGGAAGCACACCCACGGAAAATATAAAGCAAAACGGCAAGGGTGGATTGGAATGGCCCGGTTCTCGTGGCGCATCATGCCCTTCGCTGTGCGGCTGGGTTCGGGGTTCCTTAACAGTCTTGCCTCCACAATGACAAGCAACAAACCTTTTAAGAGCATACCAGGTTAAGTTGTTATACAATGCGTCGCCAACTCTGTCGTTCACGCTTTTCATAAATCATACCCGGGTAGTGAATGCAGCGCCGACTAAAGATATGTTTTCGAGGCGCACGGGGGGGGCGGGGGGGATATATAGGCGCGGCATTTGCCTCCTTTCTCTTTTGCGCTGTCTCTTTTGCCCCCTCTTCCCCGAGGTTGCTTGCGCCGCCTTTTTACAGAGCGGAATTTTAACCAATACACTAAAAGAGGGTTGTTCTCGGTGTTCCGTATTATAGCAGATAAGCTGCATTGCTTCTACTGCTGTAGGTTCCAGAATTTATTGGTATAGACTACGATCGTAGTCTACTGGTATGCCAAGAAATATACCAAGAAATGTACCAGGCAGTGTATATAGATAGCTACACTGTAGTTGCCAGGGGAGTCGCCGACCTATGAGGACACACAACCAGTAAAACGCGCTATCGGAGTATCACACAGCTTGCAAAGATGAGTTTCGACAAAATATTCGATCTCACAGCTGGAATGTATTTTAATTTTTATAAGAGGTACCTGGAGTGCCGGCCATGTTCGTATGTAACCGTACCCTTCCTTTGAGTCTGATACATAGACTACCTTTTTATCATATACCTTTATGGTACGATGGAGTGAAAGTCTGCGATCGATATTTGCGATCGTTCATTTGCTGTCTCGTATATACCAGGTACCAGGTACTTGGTATTAATATTAATAGCAGTTTGCGACCGCGGAACTTCTATTTTCCGTCACAGGCCGCACGAAAAATACTCAGCAATCGACCAATCAGGCCCTTCAGAGCCCGGAATCGTTGGCTTGTTATCAGAAAGCACGAACAAAAATAACAACGACGACGACGACGTCGACGATTGTACGACGACGACGACGACGACTGTTGTTGTTGTTCTCACATCACGATATGAAGAGGTGGATGCTCATGTGCCGGTATCGTACGAGTAGCAACGACAAAGACTACGTGGAGGCTCTGTTCTTGTCGCCCCAAACAATCACCACATCAACACCACAGCGAACAACGAGAACCATAACGGCGTCACAACCACTAACAAAAACCAGCGGACGGTCAGAGGGACGATCGACAATAACAACAAGCGATAGCAACAAGCAACAGCAGCAACAACCAAACAACCAGAAAGCAACAATATACCAGACACCGGTAAGCAACGATCACAGCAACACCGACAACAACACGCACGCATGATGCATGCAAGACGCATGCATGAGGCGCCAACCTCTAGCCGTCACACCGCCGTACGTAGCACCTGCAGAAAACGAGACAAACCAACCTTGCCCATTAGAACCCACAAACACAACCAAGCATTGCATGCCCGAGGTGCCAACCCGAATACTTTATGCAATGATACTATTAATACCGCAACTCATTCTGTGACACCAGGTACTTACTGCTCGTACGGCAAGAAGCCACCCATCAACCTGCAAATATTATACTACCAGGTATAGTCTATATTAGTAGTAGCGCTGCTGCTGCACGGATGCACTGCTGTGCATAAACCGATCAAGCATCATCGCACACGACGGTACGGCGGTGGAGCACGTCTCACCTCGTTGAGCGTTCCGTTCCTTTGGGCACGCAGCAGTCCACCTGGGTCCTACAACACGCCGAGCCACGTCAGCCGAGACAATAACCAAAGCCCGAGGCGGGGGGGCGGGGTGGGGCAGGGCGCGGGGTGGCGGGGTGGCGCGTGCGGGGGGCGAACGGCGGAGGAAAATAAGTGAGCCGTTCAGTTCACTTCAGCATGCAGGGTGGAGTCGTGCGGAGGAGGGGCCCGTGTGCGATGAGAGATGAGTAATCTGGGAGTGATCCCTGGCCGATGAGTATGGATAAGATGGTGACGGTGGGATGATGTGGGTACAGGTGCGAAGTTTGGTTTTCGTTTCTTCGTTGTTTTGCGAAGGAAAGAGAGGAAGATAAAGAGGACCAAGTCACCCGAAACCAAATAATAACTACAGCAGCAAACCAAGCAAACAAGCACAGACCAACAAACAACGTGACAAATAAGAGCCAGGCACACAACATAAACACACTCGAGAAAGCATGAAGCATGAATGGCGGCAAAAAAAAAAGGACATATACGTGTATTGATTGCGGTATGCACGCGCGCCTTTCTTTCCTGCCTCTGTTTGTTCGCAGGAACACAGTGATTGATTTATTATTATCTTATTGATCATTCGCGAGGCAATCTATCTCCTCACGAACCAGTATCCATCTGGCACGCATGATGATGGTGTTGCATCTCTGATGCTCGCAAATCAGGCGAGCTTTGTTCGTTGCAACCAGGGTACATGGGTCACTTGTTGAAGCAATGCGAGCACGGCGAGATTCGCGCGAATTTCATGGCCTTCGTTGCCTCTCGTTCGTTTTTCGTGATCGTTTTCAAGCTTGTTCGTTCGTCTGTTCGCTCGGGGGTGGGTAGCTCGCCTTTTTCCGTTTCGCCGAGAGTATTTGGCTGAGAAGTCGCTGTCCGTCTGCCTTACTGACGCTCATGTGTCATGTCCCAAGACGCCGTAGATCGTTGCTGGACGCCGACTGCCGGCAGTCTGTGCAACGACGATGCTTCCGTCTTCTTTCTTTTCTTTGTTCTATCTAGCGCGCAACCGAAAACTGGCGGCTTATCTCTCTCTGCTTTCTCGGGAGAACGCTAGTGTTGAATCACGAGAAGTGCACGTTTCGCTGGTCTTCCTTGGGCGGAGGCTCTGCTTCTTCGGTCGTTCGGAGAGGTACCGGTTGCTGGACAGGGGAAGGTGGCTGCGACTCTTCTTCACTGAAAGACTTTTCGACTCTCAGATTCACAGAAGATGAAGTTTTCGGAGGGGGGGGACCCCAGCTCGAAAATAGCGTAGGTTCGGTGTCCCCTATATATTACGGCTATCAAGATTGGACGGAAACCCACGGGTTTCAAGTTTTAAGCTGGAAGCTCGAACACGATCGACCCTCGTTTGGTTCTTTCTTGTTGTTCTTGGCTTGCTTCTGCTCTTTGCTTGAGGCTGAAACACCGACAGACCATAGGAACAAGCAACAGAAGCGAAAATATGGCGACCGTTACTCCTGGTGGTCGTGGTGGCATTGAAGACGAGCTCATCGGCGCAGCGATGCAGATCTCCGAGCTGAGGCAAGAGAGCAAAGGCCTCAGGCGCGATCTGGCAGCTAGTCAGTCGCAGGTATCCAGGTAAGCTATGCCGGACGGGAGGAACGCAGTGGAGGGGGAGATACACGTAAAATTGGGGGTGATACCGGCGGGTGTATATGGTGCTATTTGCGTGTTTCTTGCCGCTAGCTGCACGCTGCAGTCTGATCCTCTATGCGTTCACTTTAAATGCATACGTTGGACAAGTCCAACTTGAGAGCTTTTGGGGTTCACGGCGGCGGTGCAGTGCGCGCTCGAGTCATCGCATTGCTCAATTTATGCAGCACTTCGAATCACACGAATCATACTGATGCATATGACACACAACCGGTGGTTAATACTACTGTGTATAGCTGTTTGGGGACCTTTGTGCTGTTATATCATACCATTGCCACCTTTCTGTACCATTGCCACCTTTCTTGTTCGATTTGCTTGACACGACGAGCGGTGATCACTAACATCGGTCGTGCTGGCTACTGCTGTCGAACGGGCTCCTTCTGCGGTGTCGTGTGTGTGACTCCGACTTCCCTAACTTGTCAACAATACTATTGATAATGTACGAGTGCTCGTATCATAACGTATCCACCGCTCACAGGCGAAAGAAGGCGGTCGGTTCCTCTCGTGTTGCATGTGTGTGTGGATTTACACACATGTGTTGTGTGCGTTTGTTATTTCTATCCATCGACATCCATCACACCCTGTTTTCGTGCTGGCTCTCCATCCTGCACACACCTCGCTCATATCCCACTTGGTACGGCATTTCTCTATTAGTAGTCGCTCTGTCATCACAAACTATCAGTACGACACAGAGAACATGCACCGCTACGAGTAGCGAGCCAGGCGTACTATTATATTAATAGCTGTGTGCGAAACGCTGGATGACAGAACAAAGACAAATCAGACCATAAACAATCTGTAATTCGTCAAAATCACCCATGCTCTACAAGTATCAATCTTGCCCTACCGTTCGTCGCAGTGCCAACATTGGAACCGCGACTAAAAATAGGGCAAATTGGTACAGCAGTGGTACATGGACGGGTAAATTTCCCGAACCCCAGAGCGAATATTGATATTGTGTAGTCGAGTGTCCGGGGTACTAACACCGACTACACAAATGAAAATCGGGCCATGTTGCGCATTGCTACAACAATGAATGTGTTTCTGGTTGGGCAGCGCCAAGAGGACATCCCGCCGCGGCAGAGATGTCCGCGTGTCGCAGGTTGCAGTCAGTTTTGCGTTTTATGTGTGCGAGCCGCGCTATGACAGTGTGCGAGCGGCGCTGGCCCCTGCGTTTGTACCGAATTCGCACATAAAGGACACTACCACCGAACAGAGTACGCACAGGGCTCGTCTTGCTGAGCGCGATATCGTGGGCAAGCGAAGCCAACAAGCGCGGAAGAACCGACGGAATACCGGCAGGCCACTCTTACCGGCGTGGCTTTGGTTTTCGTGTTTCGAGTTGACGAATGTTGCCGAAGCCGCTGCCGATAATAATTGCTCCAAACCCTCCCCCAAGACCAGTACCTTTTTCGCTTCGTTTCGTGACATGTGTTTTCTGCATTTGTTATAGTGTTGGCTCCACTCCCATAAGTAGGGATAAAGGGGGTAGGCTCGACACTGAAGGAATAACATAAGGATGTCCTTTTGGCGCTGCCCAATCAGATGTGCATGCACTGTTGTAGCAATGCACAACATTGCCCAATTTCCATTTGTGTAGTTGGTGTCGGTACCTCGAACATTTGCCTACACAATATTAATATTCGCTCTGTGGTTCGGGAAATTCACCCCATCCACGTACTTGACTCACCCCCCCCCCCCCCCCTCCCCAACGCCCCCCCCCCCAACACCCCCTCCTTCCCCACCACCCGCACGATCGCCTAGACCTAGCACCACGCGTACAGCAAGCGCCTACATATATGCGACCTAAACCAGTTAAAAACCCTTCCCCCCCAGAATAAAACAATAACCCCACCCCCTTTTTTTACCCCCGCTCCCTCTTGCTCAAACGCCCCACCTAACATCGAAATCACCTCACTATCTTTCTAGAGACATAAATGCCGCTGCTCCAATTCATCCCCCCCCCCCCCCCCCGCCAACGCCCCCTCCTCCCCCACCACCCGCACCATCGCCTAGACCTAGCACCACGCGTATGGCAAACCCCTACATCTATGCGACCTACAGCTGTTAAAAACCCTTTTGCGCCCCCCCCCCCCCCCCAACCCCCTCGAACACTCCGCCTTCTCCTCACTGGTTGTACGACTTACAGGATATACATAATAAACTGGTGCATTCCTTCCAAAACCGTCAGATTTATCCCCTTGAAGGACTTTTAGTTTCCACGCACATTTTGGAACCCCCCCCCCTCCCCCCCCCCCCCCGCTCCCTCTTGTTCAGACCCATGCCCTCACGCCCTTAAAAACTCCGCTCTCCACTCACCGGTTATACGACTCATAGGATAAACTTGATAAACTGATGCATTTCCTTCCCTAGCTGTCAGATTTTGTCCCCTCAAAGACGGGTTTTATAGTTTCCGCACACAGACTAACATCACCCTGTTGGTCCTGATAGCTACACTGTGGTTCCAAGGGGAGTCGCCGACCTATATCCTTAATGAGGACACACAACCCGTAATACGCGCGATCGGAGTATCACACAGAGCTTGCAAAGATGAGTTTCGACAAAATATTCGATCTCACAGCTGGAGTGTATTTTCATTTTTATAATATACCAATTTGCCCTATTTGTAGTCGCGGTTCCAATGTTGGCTTGACACTGAAGGAATAACATATTTTCATGCACATCGTGTGTCAACTGAACTCCTCCTTTGTATTCGCCAAATTTGGCATATCGCGCAGCTTTCAAAGATGGGGATCATTTATTGAACTCGCAGCTGACCTGCGTAGAAGATTTTTTCAAACTTGCGAGCGCACACAGCGCGTAGATTCCGCTTTATAAAAAACATTCGTTTACGCCTTTCTGGCTACCGCCACCGGGATTGTGGCTGCTACCGTCGTGGTCTCCACGGCCATTCCGGGCTTAGCGTGTGCCCCGACTCTATTGGATTTCGCAGGAGCACCTCCACGACACCATGCCGTTCGTCGCTCCATGACCTGGTCTGTTCAACGCAGCTCGGTCAGCAGTCAGCACCATAGCACCTAGTCACCACGATCACTTCTACTGCAACACGGCTAGCAACTGCTATAGTCGTGTCTGCGTGCGTGCTGTTTTTGTTGTTGTCATAGTTAGTGGTTGTTGCCGCATGCTATACCTGGTATACGGTAAAGGTGCGATATTTGCCTTCTGAGGATGGTGGCTTGGGGAACCCTATGCCACATCCCAAAACTGATTATGAGTAATCTGAAAGTGCAATCTGTACAATCTGATGAACAAATCCATGGGCCTAGGTATACAAATAACGTTTTTAATGCGAAACCGGAATGAAGTGCGGATGATTTTGGGTTATAACCCCTTTAGAGCCCTATAACCCCTCGCTATACAAATTCCAAGTGTTTTTGTCCAAAGAACGGGTTTCCAGCTGTGAAGACAAATTTACTTGAAATAGTATAGGGAGGGGTTTGGGGGCTCTGAAGGGATCAAGGAGCCCCGCCATTGAGAAAACAACAACCCCTTTAGAGCCCTATAACCCCTCCCTACACAAATTCCACGTGTTTTTGTCCAAAAATCGGGTTTCCAGCTGTAAAGACAAATTTACTTGAAGCTAGTAAAGGGAGGGGTTTGGGGACTCTAAAGGGGTTAAGGAGCCCCGCCATTCAGAAAACGAAAGGACTAAAAAATGCTACCTCCGTCGTTGCACGAGTACGTTGTGCGAGATACTGATTATGCCGAAATCATAAAGCTCGCATAGCAAGAGACAGCGGATAGCTTTGTCTGCACGCAAGAAAACAAAGTATCTGTTACAAATTGGTGTTCATTGCGTTTGCTAGAGAGAATGAAGCATGCCTAGGGACAGCCGTTGTGCTTTGAAAAGAGTGTGTGTAGATACACGGGGACAGCAGGCACGCGCTACTGCTGTCTATTGCCCTCTGGGCGTGCTGCGAGAATCGCGCTGAATTCTGCTGCCATTGGTGCTGCTGCAGCGTCAAGGCTGCTGTGCTGCTGCGATGCTGCGACCCTGTCAACTGCCTGCTGCATCTGATGAGGTATAAGTGGTATGCCTGTATACCGTGGGTTCATCCACGCTTGCCGGCTTCACGTGCCTGTCGCGGTCAGTGAGCCGCCCTGTGCGTGCTCTTCAGTGCTGCTGTTTCTTCTTTTTACGAGCTCGGTACGGGCGCGGGCGCAGGCAACGCTTGCGCGACATGACAGTATCTGCCGTCTCTGACCTGCGACACGCCGATGTCTTTGGCGTGGTGGGAAGCCCTTCTCGAGTCGGCCAATCACCAAAACGATTCTCGGCTGCCGCTGTAGTGCCGATATGTCCGGCTGGCATGCATCGGCGCTATATGGAAACGCACCCTCCCCCAGGCAAATTTCGAGGCTACCTTTATCGAGAACGGCAAGAGGACAAACGCCGAGCGACGCGTCTATGGAAAAATGTCGACTATATCTTCCCGAAGATGCCATTTTTCGCTGTGTATTCCCCCTTGGGTCTGGGCAAAATCCGCTCTGAGCTCCATCTTGGGGGGCGTGTTATCTTCCGTGTTTTACGAAACTGTACTCTACATGAATGGTGGTACTCCCGATTGTTGCCTGCTCGTGATTCGGTCTGATAGATGAAACTCACCCATGTGGCATGTACTTCGGATAGTATTTCAAGGCAGATAGTAATGACATGTCGTCCTAAATTAGCTACGATTTACGCATTCTGGTTGGCTGAGGGGAATTTTATGCGGCTCAATCAACGTAGAGTATTTCTAAGGCACATCATTCCGATCCGGCCGAATGTCTTTCCAAGGGCAGCATCCAAAGCGGCCGAGTCAACCTAGAGCCGTCGCAAGCCACAGCCTCTTAAGCACAAGTCACCCCTTAGCGCTCGGCTTAGGAAAGAGCAGTATCAGGTTTTCCATATGTGTGGTGGCGGTGCCAGTATTTGATCCACTCCCGCGGATAGGGGCAAAGGGCTAAGATGAAAGAATAAAAAATAACGAGAGCGCATGAAGCGCGTACTCTCCCCTTGCCTACGTAGAGTTCGTGTCGTTCTGTCTGGCTACCGCCATCGGAGTTGTAACTGCCCACTGACTGCAGTGATCGCCACAGCCATCGCGACATTCGCTTTTGGCGCGCGTCCTGTACTAATAGGATACCTTACGTGCGGCTCTATGCTGTTGCTGGCCTTTGGCTGTCTCATTGTACCGTATAGCACGTAAGATAGAACGTATAGCACGTAAGATAGAACACCCCCTCGGGCGAATTTTGGAGTTGATTTCCTCGAGATCTCGACTTTGGGGAGACTGTAACCGCCGAGCAATTCGTCTCTGTAAATATTATCTCGAGTAGATTTTTCCTAAACCCACCTTTATATTTTGCGTGTGAATCCCTTGTCAACGGGGAGAGTGTAGTCGCCGAGCGGTGTGTCTCTGGAAGTATCTCGAGCAGATCTTCCCAAGGCGACCTTTTTCTTTGCGCGTCACCTCCTTCTTTTCAGAAAACCGGCTCGAGTTATCACCCCAGGGGTGTTATCACTCCAATAGGTGTTTTATCGCCCCAGGGGGTGTGTTATCGCCCCAGGGGGTGTGTTATCACCCCAGGGGGTGTGCTATCACCCCAGGGGGTGTGTTATCGCCCCAAGGGGTGTGCTATCACCCCAGGGGGTGTGCTATCACCCCAGGGGGTGTGCTATCACCCCAGAGAGTGTGATATCACCCCAGGGGGGATACAAGGGGGGGGTGTATTATCACCCCACGGGGGGTGTATTATCACCCCAGAGTGTTTTTTCATCCCAGGGGGGGTGTATTATCAGGGGGTGTGCTGTCACCCCAGGGGTTGTGCTATCACCCCAGGGGGTGTGCTATCACCCCAGGGGGGGTGCTGTTACCCCAGGCGGGGTGTATCATCACCCCAGAGTGTATTTTCACCCCAGGGGGGGGTGTATTATCACCCCAGGGCGTGCGTTATCTTGCGTGATATACGGGTCAGAGTATGCGATGCCAGTTAAGAATCTCTTCATTTTTGACCAGGCTAGAATTAGGCAAGATAGGGTGTGTCTTACACTATTTTCAGTAAAAAGAGAACATGTTCATATTTTTTTCCAACACCCGAGCGTTAAATTCTTAACTGTGAAATACTTGAGCGCTGTCGCGTATTTTGTCCCGGGGAGTTCGCTGTTGTATTGAGGCGTCTACTATTCATATCAGTGGTGCACTTATGCTTTGTAGCTTTTATGGAGTGGGCGAATGGCTGCACGAGAACGCACTGCTGTGTCCCAGTTGAGTAAGCTTCTTGACGTTTGTTTGTATGTATCCTTTCTTGTAGTACACTACTCTTCACGCATCGGACAGATAATGAACTAGATCATAGAGGTCGTATAGACCGCGTAGATCGTATTGATCATAGAGATCATAGAGATCGTAATAGCTCATATAGAGCGTATAGATAACGTAGATTGTATGGATCATATACACAGATCGTGTAGGTCATATGGATGGTATAAATATGCTCATAGTAGTCATCTGACACTTCGTTTCTTTTGCGGACCGCTTCCGCCTCTGACCGCCTCTCCGCGCGGTTTCTTCGCGCCTGCGCGAGGCCTTGATGTCGAGATTCACGACGAAATCTCCGAAAAATCCTGCCCTGTGAGCGTTTTGGCGCATTTGCTACCGACAGGGCCTATTTTATGCGCGAGTTTTTTTTTCCCGTACATGTTATCTGACCTTCGACCCAGGCTACCCGGCCGGCGTCGCCACTGTGGGCGCCTGCACGGGAGGCTGCATGCTCGGATCTGAGAGAAAATTGAAACGCCCCGACGAACACATGCCACCCAGGCTTCGTCGAAAACTGCCATCTCTCAAATTTTCTGCTGAGACAGGATCAGAACGCTATACGTATTCTACAGCAGCACGTGTGATTTGTACAGCAGAAGCAGCTGTAATGGAGCTACGCATGTTGTGCTGTCAACGTTGCTACGTACGGTGCGTCCTACGCCAGCAGCTTAGAGAGAAAAACTTATGCCAGCATGTACAGAGCTCCAGCGCGAGAACTGCTGTGTAAAGAATTTCAGAGCGCCTATTTTTTTGGGCGGCAAGCAAGAACTCTTGGATATTGATACTAACGCCCCATCGGTTCTTACATTCCCGTACAGGGAGCAAGGCAACACCAAAACGAGCGAAAGTTGAACCCCCAGTCGGCGAGGTTCCGAACTAACTCAAACGGCGTGCCCATCCCACACCGCCTAGACCAACGAAACCTCCCTGATACAGAGAGGACGGCGGGCGTGGCCGTGCTCGAATCGGAGGCGTGTCGGCAGAGGGAGGGCGAACGGGGGGTACGAGGCTATGGAGTATCGAGAAAACCATGTTTTTTTTTCTCGTTCTCGCACGTATCATGTACGTTAAATGCGGTGGGAATCGAGGGCCTACTGGAGGTAGCATGTATATGTCGATCGATCTTGGTTGTTACTGTATTATTTTGTGATTTTTTCTGTTTTTTTTTTCACTGTTGATATTTTGCGAGGATCTCCGGTATTTTTGTGCGATTTTCTATTTATCTTTGTTTCTCTTTCGAGTAATTTCTCGAGATTTCGAGTGATTAATTCGTGATTTTGTGTGATTTGGTTATTTTTGTGTCATCTTTTGTAATTTCTGTTGACATTGTGAGGATTTCGTGTACTCGTTCTGTGTGGTTCGCTTTATTTGTGTTGCGATATTTCGAGTGGTTTGAGGTAATATTGTATGATTTGGTGTGTTTTTTTTTTAATATCGTGCGGAATTTCGTGTAGTGCTGTGTACGTCGTACGACTTCGTGATTTTTTGTTGCGATTGATCAAGATATATCGGAATTGCGGTCGAAATTTCGAGTGATACTCTGGGTTTTTGTGTGATTTGCTTTATTTTTATTTCGTGTGACTTACTTTGATATTGTGAGGATTACGTGTTGTACTGTTTTGTGATTTTATGTATTTTGGCTGATATTTTGAATGATTTTTCGAGATTTCAAGTGAAATCTTGCGAGTTTGCGTGAATTTTATTTGTTCGTTGTTATTTCGTGTGTTTATTTTTTCAGGTATAATGAGGATTTCGTGTAGAATTGGTGTCATTTTTGTAGTGATTTATCGATATTCTGGTGTTGTTAGTTGCTGTTGCTGTTGTGTGAGGGCAGTATTTGAAAATAAATGCTGTAAGGTTTGCATCTCTCCGTTCCCTGCGCTCCACTAAGTACCGACCGTTTCCTTCTCGTGAACAATGCCTTGGCCAAAGATGTCGGTTGTCAAACTTCTGACCCCTCGGCGGGCTGTCGAGGGCAAAACAACTTGACAGACGGCCTCGACAGCCCCAAACCAGGGGATGATTCAATCACATCCCCGTTTTGCCAAAAACGCCTGACAATTTCACTGAAACCGGCGGGTATTTTTTTTCTAAAGCTGTCTCGCGCTTGTGTGAGCGTGTTGTGTCCGGGGAACGATGATGCAGCTGGCCGATAGACCTCGAGTACGCAGCGTGCCCACGGATAGAGCGGGTTGGGGTCGGGGGAAGTACCAGAATCGTGCACTTGAGCTCTCGCACGAGTAAAAAAGTCCAGCTTTACACAAAGTCATATATTAAGTATATAGGGGTTTCCAAAGAGATATGGAGGCGTTATCCTACCCGGGGATAGGGGACACTTTGTCATGACAGCCCGAAAGCCCTCGGCAGACAGTCTCGACACCTCGACCACTCGGCAGCTCGCTGACAACCGACATCTTTGGCCTTGGCTGAAACGAGGATAATTTCATGCAAAGCATTTTCCCATGTTTTCAGTTCTTGACCAAAATCGAGTTTATACTGCTGGCGGCGTAATAACATTATCAACACGCGCCGATGCAACTCTTCGCGCTGCCATGCAGCTGTTGTTGCGCTTTTTATGTTATGCCGTTCCCTGCCTTCACTTTCGGCTCTTTACTTGCCCTCCGCATTATTATTCATGTCGCTTTTCCATGCGTCTTTTGTATGTCTCTTTTCTGCTTTTTCCTCCAACCTCCACATTGTTGTTCATTTACATTTTGTCCAAACTATTGGTGCTGTACGAAGTATATAATCGGAGTAGAATCAGATACCGGCTTCTGTTTTCAATTGTTTCCCTTCCTTGCGCCGGGAATGCTGCTAATATTTCTCCTTTTCCGTTTTTCTCCTCGCCCCACTGTTGATAAAATAAATATTAAAATTGCATATATATCTCTTGCCATCGTGTCTTACCTCGATCCTTCCTTTTGTGCTTATGCGCGCCTGCGACCGGCGGCCTTCCCGGCCGCCGGCGAAGCCCCTTGTAGATTATATAAATCCTATGCATGTCGTCATGGTAAGTTGTGCGCAATCTGTGTAGTGCAGATCCAGCCCAGAAACGTGTGCTAAATTTTTCAGATCCTCCGGCGTTCACTTGGCAACATTATTTATAGGCCATGCAGATGGATCGTATGGACCAAGGATCTAATATCGATTTTTTTTTTTTTTTTCTTCACACACGTCTACTTTCCAGCTTCTGGACAAGCCGTGGTCACAGGTGTCGTCCCTTCCCCCCGGTTGTCGCCTTGAATTTTCATCGCGCATAGGGTTCAGCAATCCCACTGCTCGATTTTTCATCGAATGTTGCTCACTCACGCTCTCGCGCTTTCCGCAAGTCAATTTGTCCACAAGAAAAAGTCCCCACGAATTTGTACGAGTGTGCACTCGGGGGGATTCGAACTCACGAAACTGACCTATACCAGGCTCGAAGATAACCTGATACGCCACCGGGGCGACCGGCCGTGATCTTGAAGGTTATTGATAGGGATCTGATATGTCGGTTACGAGTTACTGTCGTTGCAGTTGACGTGACGCCGATGGCCGGTGTCCTGCTTGCACTGCGTGTTGTGTGGTGCTTCGGTGGACCAACGTGATGGAAGAAAATGACGGTTACACGCATGCAGGATCGCGCACATGTGGAAACCCGACGGTGGTGATGGGCTAGACGACAGTGGGGGGCTCGGCACATCGCGGTACCGGAATTGCCTTGCAAGGTCAAATAACATGCTCTCGGCATGATACAGACGAGTGGTACTGCAGGACCACTCAACCCGTCTACACCATATTCATTCTTATCTCAGCGAAAAAAACACTCCCGAATGAATTCCAGAAAAAAAAGAAAAAAAAAAAGTTTGACAGAACGCCTCTGTTTTTCGATTCAAATTCGAACAAAAAAAAAAAATGTTAATAATGGGAAAGCGCTTCGATACGCGTGACCACGCTAGACCGAAGATGTCCAAAGAAGGCAGTGAGACGGACGGCGATTTTCCATCGCGGGCGCTCGCCCATACAGCAGCAGTACACGCCACCTACGAGTAGTAACAACAAGAAACAGGAATGCTGGCTCAGGCTGGATATGTGGATACCAGGCCCCCTTCCCCTAAATTGTGCCGCCTCGTTACACGCAAGTTTGAGGTCACCAGAGGAACCTCACTCCGTTCCGGGTAGACCCGAGAC
This sequence comes from Undaria pinnatifida, assembly GCA_012845835.1. NCBI lineage: Eukaryota > Phaeophyceae > Laminariales > Alariaceae > Undaria > Undaria pinnatifida. The sequence goes on along the minus strand of JABAKD010000021.1, from coordinate 12,349,072 downwards.
ACCGACCCACCTTGGTGTCTCCTCCGCACCGCAGCTACACGAGAGGCATTTCCAAGGGGCAGCACCCCACAGACTTATTATATTGAGACGGGGTGCGTTCTACGCTATCTTCAGTATAACGGCTCCCTAATCTCTTATTTTGGTGTAAATCTCAGCCTGGTGTTCTTATTACCCTGTTTTTCATTTTATTTCATGAAGATTTTTCTAATGTTCCTACAGCGTCAGCTGTGAGTTCGACAAATTTGGGGTCGATGCTCACCTTTACAAGCTGGGTACTAACCCGGGTCGGCCGTGTTTACGTTTTCGTGAGTCGAAACCTAGTAACATGTAATTATGGACATTAAACCTGCGATGGACGTATTAGGTGTCGTGACCACTTTTATTTGTATTTTATTTTTAGTTTGTTCATCCTCCGGCGGATGGGGAAAAATAAAGCTTTAGCTCACCGCTCTTCCACGTATTTTGATACGCGTCGTGTGTCGATTTAACTCAGTTGCTTTCGCAGCCCAACCACTGGTACGCAAGACCACCATGGTAGTCAAGACCCATGGCATACACAAAAGTGTAGATATTCCAGTGGAACTGTTTTTTGCTCCCTCTATTTGGTCCTGATGACTGCCAGGCATGTATGTTCACCTGTAACACCGGGTACTTCGTAGACTTCCATGTGGACCACACGTCAGTCGTATGCCCGCGACCGGTGCTCGTTTTTATGGTTCGGTGACGCAATGCCAACACGTATCCCAGCCTCTCTGTAGATGGGCTGTGACTGCGTGTTTGGAGTCTGGACTCTTGTGGGGCTGACGAAACTCAACTTCCCCCCCCACCACCTCTCCTCAAGGGGAGACCGGTGCTGTTTTTTTTTTTGTGGCGGGCCGTCATTGGACGTGTTTTTGCCCTACACGGTTGTTAGTTAGACCGCGCTTCTGGAAGTGATTGCTTGAATTGTGTAGTGATTCCGATAAAGACAACGGTTTAAATGTCGGGGAGATTATGTCTCAATTCGCGATCTACCTGGTATTCCTTGCACGGTGGTTGGCTAGGCCGCGCTCCTGAAATTAATTGCTTTATCGTTGTGCTAGGACCCCAAAAAAGTGACAGCGGTTCCGCTTGTCGGAGAAATCAGATGTCACGAAATGTATGAAAGTGCGTGGAAGTGTGTGGTGAACTTGATGCCTTTTGCACTGGAAACCCGTTTTGGGGGACAAGTTACTTGAAATTAGTATTGGAAGGGGATTTGGAGATCTAAAGGGGTTCATTTCTTTTTTCCCCATCCGCCGAAGGATTAATGAAAAAATAAAAAAAAATCTACTCGCGGTCTCTCTGGTTGGTGCTTCGGCGAAAATGGCTCTCTAATCTACAGTAGTTCAACGCTTAAAAACTTGGCGGTTGAGGATTATAGGCTGAAGTTTTTTAGACGAAAAATAAGAACCTGGCCTCTTTCGTACTGACAATAGTGTAGGGCGCACCCCGTCTTACGTAAGAACTGGAGCCCGGACGCAAGTAAAAAAATATTAACTAGCGTCGCATACTCCTGTGTACTTCCTCCGTGGTCCACAGATCATGTTGCTGGGTGAGCACCGGATGATCTGCATCATCTTTTCTTCGAGCACAGGTTTCCTGGGTTGGGTCTGTACCGCCCAGGTCTTGCATAGCATCTTACAAGAATGAAAATACAATCAAGCTGTGAGATCGAAGGCGTCGTCGAAACCCGAGAACAGGTTTCCTGGGCTGGGTCTGTACTACCCAGGCCTTACATAGCTCATTGGAAAAATTAAAATGGGCTCCAGCTGTGGGATCGAAGATTTCGTCGAAACTCGAGCACAGGTCTCCTTGGTCGGGTCTGCACTACGCAGGTCTTGCATACCAGGTAGCATATTATTTTTAAAACAAATACCCTCCAGCTGTGAGATCGGAGATTTCGTCGGAACTCTTATTTGCAAGCTGTGTGTAATACTCCGATCGAGCGTACCACTGTGTGTACGTATCCTCCTTCAGGATACAGGTCGGCAATTTCCCTTAGAACTACAGCAGTGCAGCTTGTACCAGAGGGTCAATAGCGTGATGTTGGTCAGTCTCTGCGCGGAAGCTATAAAAACCGTTTTTTGAGGGGGACAAAATCTGACGGCTGTGGAATGCGTCGGTATATTGTGTTGACATAATGACAAGTATATAATCTAGATGAAGTAGATCGTGACGTGTCCAACGTGTGGAACCTTATGGAAGGTCCCTCGTGGGTGGGCTCGTGAAATATTTATCGTCGACAGGCAATCCTTGTAATACCGTCCTGTTGATCCTGGTACTTTTGATAACACTCAGGTGGATCACCGACGTATATACATATCCTGCATGACGACGTGCGGACATACCTATGCACTCCGTAGCGCTCGCGTTTCAAGCATCACACATACCTGGTAGGTATTAATAGCACGTATTTACAGTGGTTGCCCCTATACTAGCTACGACCGGGAGCTCCTTTTGGGGGAGAATTCACTTGGAGGTAGTATATGGAGGGTTCTCGGGGCTCTATAGGGGTCAAGACCTCCCTATGACAAGCCGAAATAGGCGCTCTTGACTACACGCCGCTTTTTGCCTGTGCTTGTTTTTTTTTCAAGCGGTTTTAACCGCGCTTAACCCATTTTGGACTCCGAAAAAGAATCCTAGTCCAAGTTCAAGTGGTTTGCCCTCATGTTGGGAGTGCGGTGCTGTATAGGTTAACTCGTTTCCAACCTTTTAAGATCATCCTAGTCTAACTCCAAGTGATTTGTCCCTATGTTGGGAGTGCGGTGCTAAATGAGTTAACTCTCTTCCAACTTCCAGATGTTTCCTACCACCTTCCGCCACTACCGTTTGTAGCCGATGAGCCTGCAGATTTCGAGCACTTGGTCGGTGAAAAATCGAGTTTAATTCCATGTGTTTTGTCCACATGTCGGGAGTGCGGTGCTAAAAGGGTTAACAACCGAATGGGGGTACCCGCTCTACGTACGAGCTTCTTAGACGAAATCCTCGATCTCACAGCTAAGGCGTGTGTGTTCAAACTCGATAAGTTGTACACGTTAAATTTGCCGACATGGAGGTCGTGTAGTACGTATTGGTATTATTGATATTTAATAGTATGATATGCTGTATGTATGATACTACATTGAAGTGTACCTGGTACCAAGGCACACATTATACGCTGCTGAAAAATGCCGATGTCGCGCACCTCAACTTCAACTTCAACAACAACAAGCAGACAGTTCAACGTATTTATAGTACATCGTATGATGCGAAAGGTTGCTTTATAATGCCGGTGTCGCGCATCTCAACGGCAACAGACAGGCAGCTCAACAGCAGACCTCTCGTAGGTCTGTCCCCTCGGTAAAGTTTTGGAGTTTAAACATGTAGAGCGTTACTGCTGTTGTTGTTGGTGGTATGTGCTACAGCAGTAGTGGTAGTGGTGTTCTTGTCTTTGTTGTTGGTAGTTATTGGATTGTGGTGTGTTGTTGGTGTTGTCGTTGTTGGTGTTGCTGTTGCTGTTGTTGCTGCTGGGGTTGTTTTTGGTTGTTGGTGCTGGCATTTGTGGTGTTGATGTTCTGTGTAGATGTTGCTTTGGTGTCGGTGTTTGATGTTGATTTTGTTGATGGTGCTGCTCATTATCAAGTTGCTGTTGTTTTGTTGTTGCTCAATTGTAACCCCTTCAGAGCCCCAAAATTCCCCCTCTACTAATTCCAAGCAATTGTCCCCCAAAACGGTTTTACAGTTGGAAAGGCGTTAAGATTATGCTGTTTGTTCTTGGTGTTGCCGTTTGATGTTGTGATCGCGGCCGTTGTAGTTGATGTCGCTGTCATCGTTGTTGTTGTGGTTCATCTTACTTCTTGTAAGGCTCTAGGCCGTGAAAGCTCTATATCTAGAGTTGCACTCCAACAGCAGTGTAGCACACTCAGTAGACAATGCATACCGGTAGTTGTGATTTCAAAGAGTTCCTGTTTACTGCATCCACTGCAGTGCTTAATACGCGGATTGCACTACAGCGCGAGGAAGGTCGGAGTTCCTCTCAAGAGAAGGTCCATCAGAGGAACAGATGAGATGTAGCCCACGAAACATTCGTGCGTATGGCGGGACTCTGCTTGCAGAACTCTTTTGCTACACCTGCCGCTGCTGCACATATGTTTTTGAAAAATATGCAGGGTTTTCATGTTTGGCATGTTGTTCACCGGCGGCCGAGTTTTTTTCCTAGCGCTTTCGGCTGCTGGGCGAGCAAAGGGCCAGTCGGTATATCACGACGCATATCTGGATCCCGACCAAGCTCCGTGGCGCGTGCTCTGGGCGTTCACAGTCGCTGACGTTGCGCTTTTGTCAAGGGGTTGCGTTCCGCCTCGCAGTGCTATGGAAAACCCGATATTTTTTTGTTCATGTTAAATAGCTCGCTCCGCTCTCACATTTTTTTAGCCGGCTCCGCTCCCCCGCGCGCTGTACAACATTACCGGTCCATTTTATTTTGTTTTCACCCCTTCTGCTGTCTGCTATGACACGGAAGCACTCGTTTGTGACAGCCATGAACGGTGCTTTCTGTGTATGCACACATGTGTTTTCTTCACAGGTGTGTGCCAGGTATGAGTGAGTGGGGGGGGTGCTGTCATAGGTCATAGGGGCACAAAACGACTAAGACAAGCGAAGAGCGGTGTGTGTGTTTTTCGCGCAAGGAGCCGCTCAGCCTCGTAGCCACAAAATCAGTACGTATGTATACAACTGTACAGCAGCAGCTGTACAACGGCAGCGCAGCCGTGCTCGAAGCTCTCGCCTATTTACACGGTGTATCTGTGTAGTTGTGCACAGCAGCAGGCGGGGATCGAACCACGACCACGGTGTATCTGTGTCGTTGTGCACAGCAGCAGGCGGAGATCGAACCACGACAACAGATTTTCAATTCCAATGCGACAATCAAGCACACATCATCGGACCTTATATACCAGGTTCAGACTTCCCGTTCGGAATGTGGTTTGGCCTTCATATACCGCGTTACTTGTGCGATGGCTAGCTGCTCATTTAGTTGGTTTTTGTGAGGGTTGAAGTTGAGAAGAGGGACAAACCCTTGAAAAGGGGGACACAACTCTTGCAAAAACTAACTGAAAAACAATTAGCCACCGCTCAAGTAACCCGTCAAGATACACTGACCAGCCCGGACGAGTTCACAGCTTATTCTACACGAAGCACGCAGCAACGTAAATAAAAAAAGTGTAGCCCATACATACCATTGGAACGCCTGTGTTCCCCCTTTTCGATTTGCGACGCCCCCCGGGATATCAGGTCCACCTCATCCTGAAGAGGAACCTTGTGTGATTAGAGCTGTGAGTCTGCAGGATATTACCATTGGTAACTAATCGGTAGGTGCCGTTAGCCGACTATTAATAACTGACTTTAGTCGGCAAGTCGGCATGCCATCAGCCTGCCGTTAGCCGACCAGCTGACTTTAGTCGGCAAGTCGGCTAGCGAAGCGAGCTAATGGCCAGCCGACTTACCGACTTAAGTCAGGCCAGCGAAGCGAGCCGACTAGCTCCCGCCGGCCGGGGGGGGGAGGGCGCCCAAACACAAAAATACGTCACACATCAGACACATGGTACGGTAGGGGTGTGTGTATCGTTTTTTTCCCGAGGCTCGTAACCTATTGAGGAGGAGCTCTATTGTTTGCCTTCTGAGGCAAAACCTGATTGTGATAACAACGAAGGTGGTGCAACGTATTAGAATCTTCGGGTTTTCGATCCCAACTTGTGAGATGATCATCCAAGGCAGGAGAGTTGACACCAGAGAAATAAGTGTCATCTGTCCCCCCTTCCGATCCAGGGTGGCAGACCCACCGCTGGTGACCTAGACCGATGGATCCACGGAGAGAGGGAGAGAGAGACACTGTTGCCCTGCAGCCGCGGGGTGGCCCTTTTTCTCCGGACCGACCTACGACGTAAGACCCAGACCACCGACGAAAACTGCTGCTGTGCGCGATGGTATCAGAGCAAGCAGCAGTACCCGTTTTACCATCAAGATGAAAATTAAATAATGGAAAACCAGGGGATGCATCATGGATGTCCCCTGGCGACCACGATCCAGGGTAGCAGACCCACCGCTGGTGACCCAGACCGATGGATCCACGGAGAGAGGGAGAGAGAGACACTGTTGCCCTGCAGCCGCGGGGTGGCCCTTTTTCTCCGGACCGACCTACGACGTAAGACCCAGACCACCGACAAAAACTGCTGCTGTGCGCGATGGTATCAGAGCAAGCAGCAGTACCCGTTTTACCATCAAGATGAAAATTAAATAATGGAAAACCAGGGGATGCATCCCGGATGTCCCCTGGCGACCAAAAACGACGCATACTGCGGTACAGGTGACATCACCATTGTCTTTTCCGAGGCTCGTAACCTATTGAGGATAACTATTGAGCTTTATTATTTGCCTTCTGAGCCAACCATCGATAGCAAACTGAAAGTGCAACAAGGTGAGCAAACCCATGGTCTAGGTATACTCAAAATCGCACTAATGTGCAAAACAAAAAATGGCGTTAATTCCGACCATTTTTGGGGTTGCCGCTTTTACAACTGGAAACCCTTTTTTTACAATTTTTTTAAAGTTAGTATAGGGAGGGATTTGGGGGCTCTAAAAGGGTTAGGGAGTCCCTTCGTTCACAAAATGAAACAGCTGATAAAGTGCTACCCTCTATCGTAGCACGCGTTATTAAACAATCCCTCCTACAGTACGTAACCAAAATAAGTCGGATAGTCGGCACCTTCGAGAAACGACTAATTACTACAGTCAGTGTCCGTCAGCGAACCCATACTTATTTTCTAATCAACGTCACTTTTGCACGTTTTTCGTTCTTCCAAAAGATGAAGAGACCAATTATTATCGGAGATTCTTCGTGCCTTAATAAAGAGCGACCGGAGATCGCAACCAGCCGCAATTCCGAAGGACGACCCCGCCCCACGACACATGGAGCTCGCCAGAACTCACGCCTCGACTCTCGTTCTGTGGCCGGAGCACGGTGGTTGGCTCTGCTGCTGGCGCGCATCGTTCCAGACAGCTAGGCTCTCGAGCGACCGATCCGGACCCCGAGCACTCACAACCCAAAGGCTTTCTCATGTCGCACCGCCAGGGGCTCACACCGTTTTCCCTGTGCTCCCACACCCCCAGAGCACAGCGTCACGTCGACCGATTTCGTTCCAAGGGCGGTCTGTGCTGTCGGCATGAGTGACGTCTTCCAGTGTCGTCCTTGTGGAGATAGGTCCAAGCGGGTCGAGTCGCTCGTGCGATTCTTGGGCCCCAGTGTATCGATCCGTGTCGTCTCGCTGCAGCGCACGCTATTGTCAAGCGTGAACGAGCACCCCGTCGAGGCCAGAGACCGCCCTTGAAACGAAGTAAGTCTGAATGTGTTGATCGTATGCTTGGATATGATACGGATATGATGACGGTTAATTGTAGTAGGGGTTTCCATTGATACGTTGGCTACATGGTAGCGGGATATCGGGATGGTGGAAATGTTCTGGTTAATTTTGAAAATAGTTGGCCGCCTTTCTTCCTGGCGAGCGTCCTCCACGTTGTGCCTTGGGTTGGAGCACTAGAATATATGTACGAAGTACGTGTTGTGCTTGTCTTTATATTGGTGGCCTAATCACCCCACTAGTGTTTGCTCAACGAGCAAGCCCTTCACGCTTCATAGGGATCAACAAACAGAATGGCATTTTTTTTTGTGTATGCACTATTTTCTTTGCGTATGTGGATAGGTCCTATCACCTAGATCGTACCGCCTCGTTGTCACTATAATCCTTCGAGGCCACCCTGGCTCCACGAGGGCACTCTGAGGTTATCCTCGCTGCTGACCCTCGAGCGTGCGGCTACGCATATTACCCACCTCGGTGTGTCTCCGGACCACACCTCCCTTCAGATAAAGAGATGACCTGCTGCGGGACTACCGTCCCATATATACCTGGCCCATGGATCTGTAAATGGAGTTGAGCCTTGGGTTTCCACAAAATATCCATTCAACGGTAGGGGGGGGTCTTTTTTTTTTTTTTTTTTTATCCTCCGGCGGATGGGGAAAAATAATAAAGCTTTAGCTCACCACACGTCCACGTATTTTTATACACGTCGTGTGTCGATTTAACTAATTTTGCATTCACAATGCAGCGCTATGATAGCTGGCGTGCCCTTCGGTTCCCACTATAGCGATGACGCGAGCTATCCCTGTCGGCGGTCCCCGTGTTTTTGTTAGCAGCGGCTCGGCGTCACTCGCGGGGAGTGACTGCCTCCCCTGTTCCTTTGCTGTCTTTTAGCTTCCGTGCCGATAAATTTCGCGACATGAATCCGCACTGTAATGGCAAAGCTACGCAGCGCCTTTAAAATAACATCAGGATTGATTGTACGATAGCCACCCCCAAAACCAGCGTTTTTTTGTAACGATCGTTTCATGGCTGCACGACATAAGGAAGGTTGCTGTTATATCAAGGCCTCCATATATTTTCTTGTTTGCAATGGACCATCGAACGATGACGTCGGGGTGGCAAGGGGCACCGTTTTTTTTCAGGAGGTAAGGCCGGGAGCTGGTTTCAAAACCGGCGATTTCGTTGAAAAAAAGTTGGGGGGGCTATCGTAGTAAGACTCATATTACGGAGATCCATTGTAAGGAGGGTGAAAAACAAAAAAAAGGTTTGGCAAAAAAAACACCCGCGTTTGTCTATATAGTAGCGTTTTGCTTACGTTCTTTTCGTTGGTTGATCTTACAAAGTAGGCGGAGCAGCCTCAATCGGACGCAGAAGTCGTAGCCTCGGAGGGGTCGCCTGAAAGGTGGCCATGCTTCCTTCTTTAAGTGTGTAATTTCGTCCTGTCAGCAATGGATCTCCGTAATAGTGAAGTAGTTTCGTTCCGTGAAATTTAGTCACTAGTGCGAGTTGTGGAAACCCGGCGGTGAAGTTGGGGGTGTTAACACCCCCCCCCTACCGCCCCCTTGGCCAATGAAAACTTATTTGGGGTGAGGCTTAGGGGCCTTGAGGAGCCGTTCTGCGGTAGCCCCCCCCCCCCCCCCCCCTCCCCTTTTCTTTAATGGAATCGCCTGTTTTGAAACCAGCTTCATGTCGTATCTGCTAAAATACGGTGGGGCCCCTTTCGCCCCCCCCCCCCGACGTCGTCGTTCCATAGTTCTTCGCGCACAGAAAAGTTTGCGAAGATTTTTTTTTTTCTCGTTTCATAGCATAGCATCCGTTGTCGTGTCGAGCAGCGCTATGAAACGTTCGTTAAAGAAAAACGCGGGTTTGGTTGGGGGGGGGGGTGGGTATCGTAGAATCTATCCTCAAGTGGCCACGGCCAGAGGGCAAATGCTATGAACAGTGCGCCTGATCCAAGTAGCGTTTTACTAGGGTCTTCGCGATTTTCAACTGCTGGGTTGGAAGAAAATAAAACATAGAAATAAGCAGCGGTGTTGAAACAGACGAACACCACAACCCAAGGCCAGCCGACCCACGAAAAAAAGTTGGGATGGAAAACATGTTTCGAACCTAATTTTTCCGGGTTGGGCTGGCGAGAGAATTAGAAAACAAGGGGAAAACATGTCTCTAACCTGATTTTTCGAGGTTGGGTTGACGAGATAATGAAAAAATAAGGGTCAACCATGTTTCTAACCTGAGTTTTCGGGGTTGAGGTGACGAGAGAATAAACAAGAGGAAAATAGGTTTCTAACGTTATTTTTCCGGGTTGGGTTGACGAGAGATTAAAAAACAAGAGGAAAATAGGTTTCCAACCTAATTTTTCGGTTTGGGTTGACGAGAGATTAAAAAACAAGAAAAGATGTTTCTAATCTAAGTTTTCGGGTTGGGTTGACGAGATACCAAAGAAATAGGAGGAAAACATGTTTCCTACCTGATTTTTCGGGGCTGGGTTGACGAGAGAACAAAAAAAATCGGAGGAAAATATGTTTCTAACGTCATTTTTCCAGGTTGGGTTGACAAGAGAACAAGAAAAATAGGAGGAAAATAGGTTTCTAACGTGGTTTTTCCGGGTTGGGTTGACGTTGGACGGTTTCAACGCTAACGTTGTATGTGTTCCTTGCCCAGCTCCTACCCAGGCAAAGTTGGAATTCCTCGCGAAAAAAAAAACTTACATCCCCGCTATCAAGCGTGCGTGCAGTTCCAAGGGAGTAAATTCAACCCTCATCTCGTCGTCCTCCTCGTCCTCCTCCGCTTCGTTCGCTACCTTCCCACGCGTGTTGCCTTCGCTCCTCTGTATGCATACACACACCACGTGGACGCTTTCAGCATCGAGATGTCGCTAAAGGAAACCCAGGATCTCCTGAAGGTTAGTGGAGAGCAGCGCAAGTGGCTATTAACGTAGTGCAGCATAGCACAGCTTGGCTCGGTTTTACGAACCGTAGCGTGTAGTGTAATGTGGTGTGGAGTGGTGTAGGATAACGCAGTATAGCGCAGCGTAGAGCAGCGTACGGCAGCGTACAGCAGCGTACGGCAGGGTAGCGCAAGTTGGTGTCTCTAGCTCCAACTAGCCTAAACTAACGTGGCGTGACGTGGTGTGCCGTAGATCATACTAGCGTTGCGTGACGCCGTGAAGCATGGCGTAGCGTAGCGTCGAGAAGCGAAGCGAAGCGGTGGAAGCGGTTTGTACAGCGTAGTAGAGCGTAGCGTAGTATAGCGTGGTATGACGTAGCATACCGTGGCGTAGCGTAGCGTAGCATAATGTATTCAATGGAAGAAACGAACTGAGCGCCTAAATGTTGGAGGTGTCTATTAGGAGCAGGAACGGCGCTCCGCCTCGAAGGGACACGCGGTCAGTGATCAACTGGCTAAGGCAAGTAACAAATTAATACCCCCCCCCTCCCCTCGCTGTGAATGTGATTGTACCATAATTAGAGTATGCAGAAGTATGGGAAGGGATCGCGAGTTCATAAAAACGAATGGAAGCAGTGCAGACGACAGCAGCTAAAAATATACTGAATGCTCAAGTACGACGAGCAATATAGTGATGAAAGCATAACTAGGAATGTACCCACTTAAAACAAAAGAGACGTGAGAAAGTTGAAATGGCAATAAAAGTAAAGCATATGCCGGAAAAGAGGTTGCGAGCCATAATAGTCGATAGGGCTGTATGGGAGAAAATAACAAAAAAGGTGAGCTGGAAAAAAATGGGATAACGCAGTCGAGAAAATATGGGAGGATTTAGGGGGGGGGGAAGAAGAGGCACTGTCTATAGAGAAGTTTGGCGGGTACAAGACAGAGCCAAAAGAAAGAATAGAAGAAGGGAAAGGCAAGCGCTAAGAAATAAGGTGAAAAAGGAGAAGCACTTAGAGGTATACCGGGGGTTGAGGGAAGATGTTGGAATGAAAACGTGTCTGCACGGCCGCAATGGACTACGCGAAAAAGCTGAAACTGCGATTTCTTGTAGGGGACCTGGACCTGCCCGAAAGAAGAAAGAGATATACCAGTAGTCGGGAGGAAGAGGACGTGGCTACGAACATGTGCCCGTGTGCCACAGCGATAGAGAATAGGACTCATAGTAGGAGGATGTGAAATACACAAGGAGGAACTGGATGCGTTAGACGAGAGGATGAGGAAATTAGACGCATGTGCCATGAAAGAGTTGATAAGACTAGAGAGTAGCGAGAAAACGATCGCTATCCTAGGATATGGATGGTGGCCGCAGACGGCGAAACAGGTCGGGGATAGGATAAGCAAACAGTTCCTATGTAGTATATGAAAGAAGCGTAATGAGCGCCCAAATGTTGGAGGTGTCTGTCAGGAGTGAGAACGGTGCTCCGCCTCGAGAGGGATGCGTGGTCAATGGTCAAATTACCAAGGCAAGCAACAAATGAGTACGCTCCCCCCCCCACGCCCCCTCGCTTTCCGTTATTGTTGCCTCGCTCCCACACTATTGGGTATATTTCACCCCTTCTCTCTGTACCTCAATCCCCTCCTAATGTAGCTATTATACACTCCAGATATGAGTCTCTGTTTCCCTCTGTTCCTGCTTTTCCGCTCAACTCTCTATCTGCCTGTCTCCACCCCTCCCGTCGCTTTTCCGTTCGTCTTATTTCGCCTCGCGCATCCTTTCGTACCACGCACATCCATTTTTTCGTTTCAGGAACAAGCGGTAAGCCACGGTGTCACGGTATCGCGACACCTCACCGAAAAAGACGACATGAAGAAAAACGAGAAAGAGGCGGTTGAAACGGCAAAGCAGGTGACAGTGCGCTACTATTAATAATTGTACGGTAAAAGGTACACCTTTTTTTTGTGTACCTTTTTCTTCTGGGGGTGGTCGGTTGAAGAGCTCTATGTACCTCTCGCCCCAAGCGCTTCTTTTGATTAAGGTGAAAGTACACCCAGACGAAAAACCCGTGGCCTGGGTATAAAAGAATATTTTTTGTTTTTGCAAAGCAAAAATGTAGATTTCGGACGATGTTGGTTCAAGATAGGATCCCCGTCATCCAGAATAAAAAATGTCTGAAAGTGGTATACCTCTATCGTAGCACGCGCCAGGTGCGGTGATAATATGGAGGCGGTGAGGGCGGGGGGGGGGGGGGAGGGGGGGGAAGGGGGGGGGGGGTCATTATCATGCATGACCGTAGTCTGAATACCGCAAGTTTTTTATATCCTCACAGTGCCGGGACGAAGCACGTCGGGTTCGGGATTGGGAGGGGGGGGGCGGGAAGGTATGCCGGGACACCACGGTTTGACTCCTTGTCTGGCGTTCTCCCTCCTCCGCCTCCCCCTCCTTCCCCTCCTCTTTTTCGTCCTCCTCTCCTCCTCCTCCTTGTTGTTGTCCTTGTGCCTTTTTCATATATTTTGTAGTTTTTTTTTTTTTTTTGTGCTTATTTTTTTGTTAAGGTCTCCTCCTCCCCTTCCTCCCCCTCCCCCTTCCCCCCCCCTCCCCTCCTCCGCATCCTCCGCATCCTCCTCGGCCTGTTCCTCCTCCTCCGCCTCCTCCTCCGCCTCGATGTTGCCCTCGTGTGTATTTTATATATATTCGTCATTCGTGTTTTTTGCTTTGTTCTTGTTTTTTTGTTCAGGCTTACGCTGAGGTCGAGAAGCGCAATGAGGAGATTAAGAACCTCAAGGCCGCGCTTGAGGAAGCTAGAGCGTCAGCAACAGCAGCAGAAGCAAAGGCGGCAGCAGCATCAGCAGCAGCAGCAGGGGCGTCGGCAGCCAGTGGGTCTCCACTGGGGGCGGTGGCGACGAGGGGTGGGGGGGCGACAGCAGTGACCGGTTTGCGAGGGTCTGTACCTAGCTCGGGCGGCGGTAATGGTCGTTCTCGGTATAGCATGAATGATGGGGAGGAGGAGGGGGTGGGGAACGGGACGGGGGGGAAACGGAATGATAGAGGCGATGGGGAGGAGGAAGAAGAGGAGGAAGAGGAGGAAGAAGAGGAAGAGGAAGAGGAGGAGGAAGAGGAGGAAGAGGAGGGGAGGGGAGGGTTTTTCAGCTGGCTCACCGGTAGCGCTAAGAAGAGGCGTAGAGTTTGATTTGTCTATTGGTTGATTGGTTGGCTTGTTGGCTAGCCAATGGGGATAGCCAGGCGATATCTGGCCTTGTTTTTGTGTGTTGTTCCCTCGGTGTTTTTCTCGTGGGTGTCCTAGTCGGACAACCCCTTCCGCTCTCGCTTTTTGTTTGTCGCCTTTCTTATTGGCTGCTCTTGTGTTTTTTGTTTATCGTTTTCATTTTTTTTAGAGTTTTTGCACGGTGTGGAGTCACGCTTAGCTGAGCGTACGCAGAGCGGTAAGTATGGCGGCGGCGCAGAAAGTGCGACGGTGAGTTGTTTCTTTTTGGCAAAGAAAAACGATAAATACCTACCCCTTACCCCCCCCCCCTTCTCTTTTTGGCCAAATAGGACGGAGATGAGATACTAAATAACCTAACAGAAATGTTTCGCTCTCTTGACGTTGTCCCCAGTTGGAAGTCAGCTTTCTTGAATTGGAGTTCCTAGAAATGCTGCATTCTTCGTCGGTCCGCCCATACGCGTAGTATGCGGACATTATTTCGTTCAGTCGTTTCGGTCGTCGTTTAACCGTTTCAGTCGTGGCGAGTTTATATATAGCGTGTGGCTTGGGATCCGCGCACAATACGCGTATGCACCAGTTCTGTTAATTCGGTCAACGTTGAAAGTTTCAAGATTTTTCTGGTTTTCACCTGTTTCTTGACTATTATTTCAAATATGTACACGAGTTACTCTAGACTCTACTTTCAAGCGTGTGACATGGTACATCGAATGTTGCGTACCAGGTATCAGGTAATTTATCCCCCTCCCTCTATACAGTGCCTTTAGAGGACTGGCTTTGATTTTCACGGCGAGTTTGAACTGCGAGTGCTCGCCGTTGTTACGTACTGCGGATACTGCCCGTTCTCGAGGTATTTCGGTGTTCGATACTGCGGATACTGCTGCCCGACTCGCGGCTATGTTCTGCACAGGAGTCGTTTTACGGTAGCCCCCCCCCAACTTTTCTTTAACGAAATCGCCGGTTTTGAAACCAGCCAGCTCCCGGCGATGTCTCCTTAAATATTGTGCCCCTTGCCAGCCCAACGTCATCGTTCAATAGTGTTTCTTGCAAGGAAGGAAAAATGCGAAGGTATTTTTTTCATAGCGTCTTTCCTCGTGTCAAAGCAGCCATGAAACGTTCTGGTTAAAGAAAATCGCTGGCTTGGGGGGGAAGCTATCGTAGAATCAGTCACAAGTGGTTCTTATTTTAGAGGATGCAGCGCTCACCCTTCTTGTCACTCGGGCCAAGGCTACGAGTGCCGTAGCAGGTAGAGGGGCGTATACTCAGTTTGTGCACGGCCGTAGTAGTCGCACGACCATAGACCCTCCCATCCCTACTCAGCCGGGACGGAGCACGTCGGGTTTTCACCAACCAGGCAGCGCAGACATTGCTTGCACCCACCAAGCGCGAAGCGCCGTGAGGTGGTGTTCGGCGAGTCGCATGAAGGGTGAACTGCATCCTTCCAAGAACCGCTCGTAAGACGGACTCCGGCAGCATGTGCCAAAAGGCTATACGGTAGGGGGGTGGGTCATTTTGGGGCCTTTGGTTTTCATTGGGGCCAGAGGTCGCTCGCGCGAGAGCGTGACCCCCTGTTCCTTTGCTGTGGTCATACGCTTTCGTGTCGTAGTGTCGTGTCGCGTGCTGTGTGCTTTTTTTTTTCTTGTGATATGGACATCCGCAATTGAATGTGGTGTGTGCTACCTGGTACGACACTGCGCGGCGCGGCGCCAACGCAACCTCGCCTGTGCGAGAAGTATTTTCTTCTCCGTGAAGTAGTACGGAGTGTCACTCGTTCCGCGTTGGATTGGTGGAAACACACGGTAGTGTGAAAGATGGCGGTAGCACGCCTGTCGTATCCTCGCGGTCCTCGCCGCACATGTCCCACGGCGCTTCGCGCTTCCTTGGTGAACGCGATGTCTGCCTGGTCCCTCGGTGAAAATCCGGCGCGCTCCGTCCCGATATTGTTGGGGGATGCGAGGGTCGTACTTCGTATGGTCATACGACCACGGCCGCGCATAAAACCTTTTCCCCCCCGGTCGTTTCGCTTGGCCACAGTGCACGCGATGCCTGCCTCGTCCCGGTGAAGATCCGGTGTGCTCCGTCCCGACATTGTCTAGATTGTCGGGATGCGAGGGTCTATGGTCTTTATTTAGACTGCGGCTGCGCATGAAACGAATACCCCCCCCCCCCCCCCCCCCTGCCCCGCCCCGCACCTCCCCCTAGTTTCGCTTGGTGCACGCGATGTTTGCCTGGTCGGTGAAAACCCGACGTGCTCCATCCCGGCATTGCAGGGCTGCGTCGACCTATGGCCATACGACGAGGGCTATGCGTGAAGTTAGTACACCCTCCTACTCTGTTGGCACGGTTGGGTCGAGCGCGGGCTGGTGGTCGGGCCGTTCAAGGGCGAGCGCGGGGCCGGGGGTGGTATATGGATGAGAGGGTGGTCATGTGACGCGTCAACGAGCGCTCTCTTCCGCGTCAAAAAGCTCGATTCCCTTTTGCGGAGCTGCTAGCTGCTGCGCCCGCGTTTTGAGGGTCACTTTTTACAAGCCTCGGGGTATTTTTATTAGTACTGTATGGGATAGCTTTTTCAGTAGGAAAACAAATGTATGGGATAGCTTTTTCAGCAGGAAAACAAATGTATGGGATAGATTTTTCATTAGGAAAACATAAATTTAGTTTAATCGAAGAGTGCTGCACCGTTCACCGCCAGAAAGGTCTCTCGATGCGTGCTACGATAGACGTGCTGCACCACTTTTTTTTTTCAGGCTCCTCACTTTACGAGCTTAAGACATACCCTAAAAAACTGATTTGAAGAAAAAACGAAACTGGTACACCGGATGAAAAATCCCACGGCCTAGTAATATGACAAAAAATACGCGAAAAAGTAAGAGTCTTACTACGGTAGCCCCCCCCAACTTTTCTTTGACGAAATCGGCGGTTTCAAAACCAGCTCCCGGTCGTATCTCCTGAAATACGCTGTCCCCCGACACCCCGACGTCATCGATCGATAGACCTTTGCACACAAGAAAATGTATGGATACTTTTCTTTCAGTAGTGTCCTTCCTTCTGTCGAGCAACCATGAACCCTTCGTTAAAGACAATCGCTGGTTTTGGGAGGGGGGTATCGTAGAATGAGTCATAACCTGTTCCCGACGATTTTGGAATTTGGGTTAATAAGGAGCCAACATCATTCAGAAACCATTTCAGGCAAAAAGTGCGACCTCGATATCGTAGCACCCGTCTCTCGTGATCCCTCGTCCCTGCCAGGATACAGGAGGGCGTGTTCTTTGCTGTCGAACTATGGCTCCGGCTCAGTTTGGACAAACCGAGGAGATGATGGCAAAGAAAGGCTCGGAGGCACAGGGCGAAGAGCAGAAAAACGCACACCTCAGCGAGAAGGAAAAACTACCTAGACTAGTGGTTTATCCCGCGGTACGGATTGTGTTGTTGTTGCACGTTTTCGGGACAAAGGTTTCTGTTCATATTTCTGACCGTTTCTGATCCATTGAGCTCATCACTCTAAAAAGAGTGTGGTGGAACTAGATCTGGCTTTCAGAAGTATGATAGTTTTTACACTCGAGTCTACAATGTTCACTTGCTTTTAGGACCAAGCGCGGGTAGAAATAACAAGTGTTTTGGTCGGGGGAACCTTGCGCGGCGATCGAGAACGTCTTCACACGAAAAAGCAATGTTTCGGGTGATGGTGTTGAGGATGCACGCTACAATAGAGGTGGACCGCGTTTTTTCCGAGGTGCTCCTCGATTTGGGAGCTTAAAAAAAAACCTCTTCAACTGGAAACCCGGTTTTGGGGACAAAATTATTTGGATTTAGTATCAGAGGGAGGGGTTCGGGGGCTCTAAAGGGGTTAATACCTCTGCCAAAAACTGGTTAGGAGAAAATAAAAGCGCTAGATAGATAGACCATATTAACAACTCCCATGGTCTACGTAGGCACACGACGAAAATAACGAACTCCCAATTTCCGACGACTTAGAGGGTTAAGGAGCCCCGTCATCCAGCAACCGTTTCAGGCGAAAAGGGATATATATCTCTATCGTAGCGTGCGTCCGCAAGCCCTCTTCGTGCCAGGTGAGCTCAGAAAATGTGATGCTTGCTGCGCAATGTATACGTGGCAGCATATCGTAGATATTGAGCCATGCGATAATACGACAACAGGTGTGCGCACCGTTTTTCCCCTGCAAGATTCTTGACTTGAGTGGAGAGCTCTGTCACACCTTTTTGGCACCCCAAAATGCCTTAAAACTCCTCTGGTATTTGTTTTTGAATATATATGCGCCCCCCTCTAGGTGTACAAAACACAACCTCCGGTGCGAAGCAAGAATGAAAACTCGACGATTTTTTCAGTCAAGAAGGAGAGCCTCGTCTTTCAGGAAAAAAAATTGGAAAAAAAAAAAATGTACCCTTATCATCGTAACACGCGTCTATTTATATTGCGTGACCTCCTCATGCCAGGAGCCCAGAAAATGATGACATGCTACACCTCTATCGCGGGATGAGAGCATACATACCTACGGTGGAGGCGCACCCTTGTTTCTAGGACCTATCTGCGAGATGCTCGTTTCTCGCTTGAGGAGCTCCAGGATGCGAAAAAACGAAAGCGCGAAAACCCGATCTTGCGAAAAAAAAAACGAAAGCGCGAAAACCTGATCTTGCGGAAAAAACGAAAGCGCGAAAACGTGATCTTGCGATAATGCGAAAGCGCACGCAAAAAACAAAATGCACAAAAATCCCCATGGCCTAGGAGCAGGTACATAACAAAAGTGTATACTACCCTTGGTATTGCGTTTTATGAAAGAAGAAATGCACAATCTCATGGCCAAGGTAGAAGAACATATATAATAATATTGCATGTTGAATTTTAATCCCATATGGCCGCCAAGGTATATACAAATATAGTCTATGTTGCATGCTGTTGAATGAAACGATAAGGACATTCATTCGGACTCGATTTTTTCTTTTTTTGGCCCCCGTTTTTGCTGAGGCTCCTCACCTTAGGATCTTAAGACATCAACCTATCTCCCAAAAAACATGTTTGTGTGGACACAAACATAAAACAGCCACGGGGGATGAATAATATATCTCATGTATGGCTCCCTTAGATTACACGACGAAAACCACAAGAAAAAGAGACTTTTTTTCCGGACGATTTTGGGTTAATTAAGGACCTCGCCCCCGCGTCGTTCATAAACCGTTTCAGACCAAAAGTGTTACACCTCTTATCGTAGCACGCGTCAAGCATGGAACATTCGGACGATATTAGGCCCTCGTTTTTTGTGAGGCTCCTCCTTCTTCACTTAAAGGAGCTCTTTATAACGCCTTTACAACCGGAAACCCGTTTTTGGGGATTAGTTACTAGGAATTAGCAAGGGGGGATTTCAGGGCCTCTTAACGCCGACGCGCGTGCTACGATAGAGGGTGCACCAGTTTTTTTTGCTGCGAGGTTTCCTCAATTAGGGAGGAGCTTAAAATTAAACTCTTAACCGGATGAAAACTCCTACATGGCCAAGGCACACGACCACAATCGTGCCAAGAACAAAAAAAATAACCACCATTTTCAGACGATTTTGGGTTGAGGAGGAGCCCCGCGCGTCATTTAGAAACCATTTCACACGAAAAGTTTTACCTCTATCGTAGCAAGCGTCCGGCTTTACAACTGGAACCCCTTTTTTTCTCACAATCTTACCCGAGTTTAGTATAGGTAGGGAGGGATTTCGGGGGCTCTAAAGGGGATAAGGAGTGGGTTCCCACCCAAAAAACTGATGTGCGAAAAAGAAAGAGCGCGGAAACTTATTATGCAGTACAATCCCTTGGCTTATAGAGGCATACGAAATATATGTTGCTGCATTGGGAAAAAAAGAACGACATTTTACGACGAATATTCGGTCTAGAACAACATTAAGGAGTCCCCGCAATGCGAAAATATTTTGGCCAAAAACTGCCACCCCCCCTTTTTTTGTTCTTTTCATTTTTCGTAGCACGCAATCCTTTTCGCGAGGCGAGAGGGAAAACCTGCCCAGTTTACTGCGACCTCTTGCCACCAAAAGCGAATTACTACTCCGAGCATAATTGCCTACCACGTACGGGGCCGTAATTTCACTATGAAAAAGGTTTCAACAGCATCAGCCGTCAACGCATACTGTAGTCGACTACCTGAGGAATTAATTTCGCATCATCACCCGCATCAAGAACACCATCACATCACACCTTGCTAGTGCCAAGGATTACACCCAATTCGTGGTGGGGAAACATATACTACAATATAACCTGGTGCCGAAGGGGATCTGACCCGGCGCAAGAGTCTGCACAAAACAAAAAACGCGGCGCAACTGATCCTCCCTGGTCCGCCCGGTCCAGCCTGACCCGATCAAGACCGCTACTGCTACCGTCAAACGAAACTAGTTACGCCGCAGACGTATGTAACGCTTCGTCTCCAATATGATAAACCGCCCTCCTCAGACGAGATCGAATCGAATCGACCAACCACCGAACCCTGGACAACAAACGCTTGCCTCCTCCCGGCAACGTAACATCACAACAACAACCGCTGCTGCCTGGTGAAAAATACATTTGCGAGGGACACGAGAGGGGGGAGGGGCATCCTTCCCCCGCCCCAACGAACGTTTTTATCCGACACAAACAAAACTGCGAGAGACGCGAGCCCCTCCCCTACCCCACTTTTCTCCTCTCAACCCCCCCCCCCCCCGCCGCACGAACGAGTGCTATACCCAACGCATACAAAACTGCGGGAGACGCGAGGGCGAAAGCAGGGGCGGGGTAATCCCCTCCCCTCCCCTCCCCTATTTGCCTCCAGAAGCTGCCGCCGCGCGGACAAAAAATACAATCCAACACATGCAAAAAAATCGAATTCAATCACCACGCCCCAAAATCTTGTCCCAAAATCTTACCAATGCCGCTGCTGCCGCTGCTACAGGTCGCATATGTGGGTTGACGTTCTAAATGGTAGTTTTGTCTCGTCAAGGCCTCGTTAGACGTAATATACTAGTTTAGTACGAAACCGTCCTTGACCGGTCCTTGACGGTTGTCCTTCAAAAGTCAAGACTGCCGTCAACCGACACCTTTGCTACAGGAGTTACCGCTGCTGTTGCTGCTGCTGCTGCGCCATACCAGGTATGTTATACTTGGATGCCAAACTTCCGGCTTCGCGGAGGATGCACGCCAAAACCTTCAATCTCCCAAGCAACTAAATATGGATTAAAAAGGTGGTCGCTGTTTAGCCTGCTGCTGTTGCGGTTGCTGTTGCCCACGCAACCGCTGCCGCCGCTGCCGCCGCTGCCGCTGCCACCACTGCTGCTGTTGCCGCTGATTCTGCTGCTTCTCCTGCTGCTGCTGCTGCTTTTTCTGCTGCTTCTGCTGCTTTTTCTGCTGCTTCTTCTGCTGCTTCTTCTGCTGCTTCTGCTGCTTCTGCTTCTTTTTCTGCGGCTTCTGCTGCTTTTTCTGCCTTTCCTGCTGCTTCTGCTGCTTTTCCTGCTGCTTCTGCTGCTTTTTCTGCCTTTTCTGCTGCTTCTCCTGCTTTTTCTGCTGCTTCTGCTGCTTTTTCTGCTGCTTCTGCTGCTTTTTCTGCCTTTTCTGCCGCTTCTGCTTTTTCCGCTGCTTCTGCTGCTTCTCCTGCTGCCTTTTCTGCTTCTCCTGCTGCTTCTGCTGCTTTTGCTCCTGCTTCTGCTTTTTCTGCATTTTCTGCTGCTTCCGCTGCTTTTTCTGCTGTTTCTCCTGCTTCTGTTGTTGTTGCTGCTGTTGCTGCTGCTGCAGTCACCACCGGGTCGCTGATGCCTGCTGCTGCTGTCACCGTTGTTGACGCAGCGATTACCGCCGTTGCCACTGCTGCTGCCACAGCCCACTCTAACACCGCCGCATCTGCTCCCCTTCCAAGAATATGCAACACCCCACTTCCATCACAACAACGGGTATTAATAGTTTCCGAACCCCAACCCTCCCCGGCCCAGAACGCCTCAGCTCCTGCAACGCTGAATTAGCGGTTGACTGTCCTGATAAAAACTCGAAGGGTGTGCGCACTCCCGCCACAACACCCGCTCTCGGCACCGTGCCAACGCTGCGCGTTCCCCTCCAAGCACAACAACGCCAAACCCCCCTTCTTGCCCCTTCCTGCCCATTGGTGGCGTTGGTGGTGGTGTTGGTGGTTTGGGTGGTGGTGGTGGTGGTAGTGTCGATGGTGATGGTCGTGGCGTTGATGTGGTTGGAGGCGTTGATTATGCCAATGTTGATGGTATTGTACTTCGTGGTGTTGCCTGTTTTTTCTTGTTTTTTTTTGGTGTTCAAGGGTCGGTGATGATGATGGTGCTGCCGCCTAGTGATGGCGGCGATGGCGGCGGTAGATGCCGTGGTAGAGCGGCCGGCGGTCACATCACGCCGTGGGGGGGGGGGGATGCTAGCGATCGCTCTTCCTTCCCCGCCTTTCCAATTCATCCACAGACCTGAACAAATATCATCGTCACCGTCGTCGTCATCGTCATCAGCATCATCATCATCAGCATCATCATCAGCATCAGCATCATCATCATCATCATCATCATCATCACCATCATCATCACCATCATCATCACCATCATCATCATCGTCACCGTCATCAACGGGAGCGTAACTCACGATTGGCAGCGCCACCGCAATCACGAGCACACAATTCTATAATATTCGTGTTTAAATCAACGTCGTGATTGCGGGGGACATGAACAAAAAAAAGTTTTCAGACTTCGTGCATATTCTACGTTTCCATGACGTCACCGCCCCCGTTCCTTCCTCCCCATTGCTTAGACTTGTAAACTGAACGTCACATTTACGGGTGAAGCGGACTCGTGTTTTATCGTCCAGATATATTAACAACCTTCATACTGGTCCAGTCTAAACCCCAACCCCCGCTTCGCCCCTGCACCGGACCCCACCCCCATCCAACACTCCAATCCCACCACAGCCCCAGCCTTCACCCTCACCCCAACTCCAACACCCACCCCCAGCCCCAATCCATACTTCCACCCCACCTCCACCGCCCAGCCCTAAGCTTCATCTCCATCCGAGCATAGCGCTACCCCGCTCACCTCTTGACCTTGGATCGCACCAGCTTTAGAGCGTTTCCCGCGCGCTCCATTAGGCGATGGTCTTTGTCGGCCTTCTTAGCAGCCTCGGCCGCCTTTCTCGCCGTCTGTGAGCATATCACATGAAAAGAAAGAAAAAAAAAAGACAAACGTCGTCATACGATGGGGTGACAACAGATCGCATGCCAGGTACTATCACAACGACCACGGCCAACAACGACAATACACACCACAAGCATCACCACCACCACCTGACACCAACACACCACCACCACCACCACCACCACCACCCCTTGCCCCCCCCCCCTCCCCCCGCCCCCCCCTTCCCCCTCCCGCCCCCCTCTCAACAACCAACACAGACGCTCCACCCCCCCCCCTCCTCTACCACTATTAAGTCACCCCCGCATCAACTCCCCCTGCCCCCCCCCCCCCCCCCACCCAATACCACCAGCGCCAGCACAGTACCCTCTTCGCTGTAGCGGGGGGATCGGGGGTATCGCACCTGCTCCGCTACCTTGGCCGCCTCGCCTGCCCGCTCCCTCACTCGGAAGTCCCTCTCGGCCTTCTGGGCCGCGCGCACCGCCGTCGTCGCGGCCGTCTTGGCTCGCTTTCGAACGGCGAGGTCGGTGTCAACCTTCCATAAAACAAGTACAATAATAGGAATATTTCGTTTAACCCCTTCACAACTGGAAAACTTTCTTTGGAAAAAAATAACTTGGAATTGGCATACAGGGAGAAGTGTTGGTGCCTAAAAAGGGGTAAGATTTATTGAGGGCTGTCCACTAAACAAACAACAATAACAGGATATTTCGTATATAACGTCCCTTCACAACTGGAGACCCTATTTTGGAAAAAAAAAAGTTGGAATTAGCACAGGGAGAAGTGTTGGTGCCTAAACAGGGCTACCAGGAAAGACTTAATTGGGGGCTGTCCATTAAACAAACGAGTGTATCGTTAATATGAATGTAGGCGCCACAAAAACAAAACAACAAAAGAAACAACAATATTGTAGATATGTATTGGGCTGTCCATTAAATAGCAGGAACATTGCCAACATGTACAGGGCTGTCCATAAAAAACAAAAACAAAAACAAAAACAAAAACAAAAACATGGTTAACACGCATAGCGCTGCCCATCAGAAAAAAAAGAATGTTGTTAGCATGTGGTATAGAGCAGTCCATTAAACAAACAAGGATACTGTTAACGCGTATTGGGCTGTCAATGAAAAAAAACTAAGACTATTGAGATGTATAGTCTAGGGCAGTATATGCAAAAAAAGGAGTATTGTTCAGACGGTGTAGGGTTGTCCATTAAAAAAAACAAAGTAATCCTTAACGGTGTAGGGCTGTCCATTAAAACAAAACAATAATGTTAACGTGTATAGGGCTGTCCATTAACAAAGCCCAAATAATATTGTAGGCCTACATAAAAAGAACAATACAGTTAACCTGTACGATATAGGGCTGTTCATTAAAAAACACGACTCTTTTTGGAAGGTGTAGGGCCGCGAGTTGGCTGGACTGTTAATATACGGCTTACGGTATTGCATAAGCAGTCTTGGTAGTATTAACAGCAAACTTATGGGCAGATTTACCAGTAGCAACTTTAGTAGCAGACCAATAGTACTCGTGGTATTGCACGAGCAGTCTTCGCATAAACAGCACTTTTAGTGTCGAGTACTAAGCAATAACAGTAATGGTAGCAGACCCGTAGCATTAGTAGTATCAATGTACCGACAGCGGCAGCAGCAGCCTCAGATCGCTCCGCCGTAGAATTGGTAGTATCAATGTATCGACAGCGGCAGCAGCAGCATCAGACCGCTCTTAGAATGCAGGGAACTTCCGTTGATAACGACCCAGTGCATTGGACCTTACCTTTTGGACCACCTTGGCAGCCCTGCCCGCTGCTGTCTTTGCCTTACTGGAAAGCTCGTACTCCCTCTCAATGTCCCTGTGGGGCCAAACCAACAACAAGAAAAGCGAACACACGAAAGAGGAAAACAGCAAACAGGCCGTCACGTACTAAGCGCTCGCAGGCATACATGCCCAACACATGCAGGCGTACGCAAACACCTGTTTGTTTTGGACTAGTAATATCCCCGTGCACTAGCGTCGGCACGAAAATCACACGAGAATGCATTCAACCTTTTACATAACTAGACATCTCCTTGTCGTATGGGATAGAGGTTAGGGCGGCGGTGACCCCCTTACCCCCCCCCCCCCCCCCCCAACCCCCAACACGCCCTCCTCCCCACGCTTCGTTTCCTCTCCCAAAGCCCCTCCCTCACCACCCCGTCATACAGCTCTAGTCTTCAACTACGACCATGATGGAATGACTACACCCTCCGCCTGAATCCCTTACCTCTCCCCCCCTTACAGACCCCCCCAGTCCCCAGCACTTACTGCGCCTTCTCGATCACAGCATCCGCGACGCCCCCGGCTCCCTTCGCCACATCCCCGACTCCGTCGCCCCTCCTGCTCGCCGCTCTCGCCGCCACCGCGCCTATCGCAGCGCCCATGGGCCCACCCACGAGTCCCCCCACCACAGCTCCCGCTACAGCAGCCCCCGGCGTGTTGTCGCCGCCGCGCTGAGCGGAGGATACCGTCCGGGGTTTGCTAGGGTCGGCACTTCGGAAGCGACGACGGCCGCGGCCGAAGTCGTCTCCGCTTATTATCTGTGGCCATGGAGGGGGATACCAGTGGGGGCGTTAGGCAGGGAGGGGAAGAAAGGGAGCGGAGGGGGGGTGGTGGTTAAGGTAGGAGGAGGTAGGAAGGTGGGGTTTGCGCATATAGGAGGGGCGGGGGGGGGGGGGGGGTACGCATTTGTTGCTTGCCTTAGTCATTTCGACGTTACCGGGACGGAGCATGTCGGGCTTTTCACGGGAAAGGGGCGGCGGCGCAATCAGGGTGGAGGGTGGGTGGAAGGGGGCGCGACTAGTCGGAGGAGGAATGGAGGCGGCAAAAAAAGCCGGTGCGCGTGGGGAAGTATCGGAAGCGTGCGGTGCCCACTAAGAGGTGGGAGCCAAAAATGATGTACTGGTGCACCAGCGTGGGCATGATATACCGTTGCTGCGGCGACTGACTGGGTACTCGCTGCCGATGATCACAAGGCTCACAAAATATGAAGGATGTAGAGTTCGTTGCTGTCGATTCTTTCGATACCGAGAACTATATGTACCAGGCCTATTACTTGGTCCAGCTTCGACAAAACGGGCGATAGTGCGGAAAAAGGTCCTGATCACCGACCCTCTCTCCGAGGAAGTCCCCAGACGGACGGCGTTACGGTTAGGCGGAAGGTTTTAGAGTCAAGCATGTTTCAACCATTCTGTCGAAGCTGGACGAGCTCGACGAGGCGCCTTTACCGGTCTTTGACCCACAAATCGTACCAGAAAAAAGTACCAAAAAATATACTTCATTTTATAGAGGTTTAAGGCTGTTTCTTGTTTTTAGTGTGTTTTTTTCCCATCAAATCGTGAGAGGGCGTCAACCCAACCTAACCCTAACCCAGGCTACAGGGCTCCGAAGCGAGCGCGGCTTTGCCGCGCGTTTCGGAAAAACTGACAAAAAAATGTGCGGACCACCTCAAAAAGTCGAAAACATATTTTGTACTTTATCTGGTATGATTTGGGGGTCGAGAACATCGCGAAGGCTGCTTAGTTCGAAGCACGGCTCACGGCAGTAGACCTACACTTGCCAAACCCACCGCATATCCACATGTGACGAGTGACGAGTTACGAGGGCGGCTGCAACAACTGTACGGCAATGTACAAACACCCTCCTGTACAGCATAGTACGCATTGGAGACATTGAACGAAGCCAAAGCGCAACACCGTCGACAGCCTCTCCCTATGATACGACGGTCACAACCAAAAGCCGAAAGTAACACTACCCTCCCCCCTTCCCTTCCTCCCCACTCCTCCTCCCTCATCGCTTCCTTACCACCACCAACCACCTATACCCCCCCCCCCCTCGCCCCCTCCTCCCTGCCTCCCCATTCTTCCGCCACCAAAACCCTCACCTCGCCATGCAGGACGGGCTCCTGCGTCAACTCCGGCGGCGCATCGAGGAACTCGTACAGAGCTGGAACGCTCGTCGCCAAGGGTACATCTATCATCCGCCGAAGGTAACCCTGGAAAACGGCCGGGGCAGAGCCTGGCGGTGGTGGTACCACGAGCTCGCCTGAGCCGCGACGCAAGGCGCCTCTGAGGGTGATGCCCACGGCGGAGAACTCTTGCTCTGAGCGGAGGGTGCTCCAGGTTCGCCTGACGCCTGTGTTAGGGTCAAGGTGCGACGCCTTTATGGTGAGGGTGGAAGCCCCGCTGCCTGTAGAAGAAGACGCCTCGGAGGTAGTAGCAGCTGGGCGAAAAGGAGAGGGGGGAGAAGAGCTGCTGCTTCGGGAGGAGAGGATCACGGTAATTTCGAGATCTTGCGCGGACAAAGACATATTTGTTGTGGTTGTTGTCTCCGATGCTGTCGCGGCGGATGGTGCTGATGCTGCTACGCTTGCTGTTGATGTTGCTCGTCTTCTCCCGTAATTGAAACTTGCCGCTAATGACGAACCGAGCCAGCTGCGGGCGCCTGACGTTCCTCCTCCCGCTGCTGTTGCTGCCGAATATGTGCAAGGTGCTGTGATCTGGGATCCGCAGCTGTCATGTCTCCTGTGAGAGAGGCGGTGGCAACGGTGGCGGCACGTGGAGCTGAGGGTTCGTCTGCTCGTCAGGTCGGCTTTGTAGCCTATTGCTACCCAACGTTGAGCCTGGCCCAGTGTCATCGAAACGGGGGCGTGCTGGACGAAGGCATCGGCCGCGAGAAACAGGACAAAATGAAGAAAAGAGGAGGCCACTGCTCGTGGTCTTCGACCCATGGTGTTTGAAGGCCGCTTGCTTCTATCTCGAGACGTAGGCTACGATGATCTGCTCGCTCGGGCGCAGCTTGGAGATCTGCCCCCGGGGATGAAGAACATGGTAAAACATGCCTTCCCAAGACGTCTGAAACCCTTCCTCGCAAAATATTAAAATATCAAAATTTCGGCGACATTTCGGAGAGCGGCGCGATTGGTTTCGACGTGCTCGCGGGCTCAAGAGGCCACAGTAGCAGTAGCCAGTAGCTCTCCACGGGTTTGGAGGGAGGCAGAGGAAGGGACAGGCCTACGACTCACGTCTGACGGGCTAGCGCTGATAGGCTGCGTCCCTCCCAAAAAACGCAAAGAAATACAAGCCACCTCTGGTAGACGGTAGGCACCAGCATGTCGTACCTTTTGCCTCACTTGAGAACGGGGTGGGCTGTCGACCAGGCCATCATCAACGAGGAAGAGAGGGTGGTGTGCCTACGGTTCGGCCATGACCACGACGTGACCTGCATGCAAATGGACGAGGTCTTGGCCGGGATTGCCGAGGATGTGAAGAATTTCTGCGCCATCTACGTCGTCGACGTTTCAGAGGTAAAAACTCTACAACTACTGCTGTTCGTTGTACTCGTTGCGTCTACAAACTACGAAGTGCGTAACAGCAGACAGCACCAAGCACTCGTACTCCGACTCAGCAGACAGCGCACAGCACTCGTAAGCTCGTACTGGTAAGCCCGGCGACTCGAGAAAATTATGTCCGAGCTCTGCCTTTTTTTCGGGCAGCAGAGAGCCAAAGACACCACCTTCTTTGTTGTCGATACGTCGTAGCTATTCGAAGCTCGTGCAAGTATGGTATCACAACACATACCCACAGGCTCGTGAAGCCTGTCCTCTTGTTTGATTCTGCGAAGATCAGAAGAAAAAAAGTACTGCTTCGGGCGGGCTGGTTGAGTTTACGTCTTATTAAAAAGAGTAGAAGACTTACCTGGTCACACCAGTAATTGCCAGGTACCTGGCATGACGTTTCTTACCGTCGTTGCCCTTAGGGTTGAACGACAGGCTCACAATCCTATTCGCTACAGCGTTCCAGCAGTAGACCCATGCACCAACAAGCCACACCACATTAGCAGTACAGCAGTGCAGACACTGCTGCTGCTGCTGCTGCTGCTGCTGCTGCTGCTGCTGCTGCTGCTGCTGCTGCTGCTGCTGCTGCTGCTGCTGTACCTGTCCTCTGGGCTACAGCCGCGGCATTGGTTAGTGCCGAAACTGTGATGAGGAGTGGCGTTGCACGACGAACATAAGACATAAAGCATAACATCATCACTGCACGAGAAAACAGCGCCGGTAGAGCTGTGACATGTAAAGTAGGAGGCTCAGCTGGTACGGCTCTTTCACTCTTATTTATACGTAGCAGTGACGGTGCTACGCACTACGACTACAAGCTCGGTATGATACAAGCAACGTTTTCGTAGAAACTACAACGTTCCCCTTCGGAGGCGGTGTGACGCAAGGCTGATTTTCATGTTCGATGCTATTTATAATATGATTCAGTGCAAAGAGTGTAGAACAAAAAGTGCGTAATGGAGTGTTAATGTTCAGCGGCTTGGGAGATGGCTTCGGTTCATCAATAACGAATCGCGGTATGGACGATGGAGGCAGCAGCATCGTGTGTGCGTGCGAAAACACAGACAGCAATTAACAAACCAAAAATCTCGAAACATGTATAGGAACAATGCCGCTCTCAACAGCGGCCGTACAACGCGAAACAACACCACCAAACAACGCAAAAACATGCAGACAACTAACGCTAAAGTGTTCTGGGAGAATCCACAGCGGCGACTATGCAAAAGCCATGTAATGAAACCCATGAAGAAAATCCTCGTACGGAATACCCAAACACATAACCTAAACGGCACACATTTTAGGAACATGTGCAGGAGAGAGTGAGCGCAGCAGCAGCAACACACAGCAGCAGCACCAGCAGCGGCGGGTGCAGAGGCATGCGATGGCCCAGCAAGGAATTGCCGCACAGCAGCAGCAGCAGTGTCTAGAGCAGCAGCCAGCCATCTGGCAGGAGGTACATACACACAGCAGCGGCCAACCTGCAAGAGGAGCGCACAAACTCGCACTGGCCAGGGGAGGTCATGACCGCAGACAGCCGTTTTTTTACTTTTCGAAACATACGCAGTAGACACCAACAGCAGCAGCAGCAGCGGCGCCGGCGCCGGCGGTGGCGGGAGCGACGGTGGCGGCGGGGGGGGGCTGACGGTGGCGTTGGAAGCTTCGGCGACGACGTTGTGGTACAACGGTGTGGGCGCAAACAAATTGAAAGTCACACCAAACGTGCCACACGAAATTTGGATTAAAATCCGCTGGCGTTTCGAGCAGCAGCTGTTGCTTGGAAAAAACCGAACGGCAGCAGCTGATGAAACATTTGCAGACTATAGCCCAAAATGTAACGAAAGGCCCAACAGCAGGCCCAACAGCAGGCAGAAAACACACGAAGGGCCCGCCAGCAGGCACGGAAGCCTTACCGGCCAGCCGCATCGAATTAGTACTTAGTTCTACTTGCAAAGACTCGTCGGGTTGAGAATTTTTTACCAAATCTCGTCTTTGCAAGCTTAGGCCAAGTGTTATAGGAGACGAAACCGGAAAGAAGAACAGAATTTCCCCTTTGTGGTGTTGGAACCCACGCAGTCGCTGGGATTCTTGTTTTGCGTGCCGCTGCAGCAAAAAACTGCGCTTTCTGCACACAGCACCGACCGCCACCGACGATCCCTCGCCTCACAGGGCACGAGATGACATCAAACCGTCGAGATTGCATACTTTGAGAGTGCTGGCTGCCAGGTTTTGAGAGCCGGTGATGCTGTGTGGCTGGAATTATAGCTCGAGACGGGAAAGCTCGACCGGTTCCTGGACCAGTTTTTGCAGACGGAACTGGGGCCCAGTGTCACCGGCCCTCAAAGTTGGCAGCGAGCACGCTCAGAGCAATGGATCGTGCGGCCTTGAAGTTTGACGCCACATCTCGCGCCCTGTGAGGCGAGGAATCATCGGCGGCGGTAGGTGCTGTGGCGGAAGGCCCAGTTCTTTTTTATGTTTGGACAGTGACGGGAAATTCCTCGTGTCTGCTGATGGCACTACCCTGGGGTTTCTACACGATGAAGGGAAATCCTGTCTTGTTGTCCTATTTCGTCTCTCATAAAAGTTGGCCTTGTATCCACTATTGCTCATCCCTTGCTTAACCCAATATTATAGGATGTCCTCAAACTAAGCGTATGTGTACGTCCGCGATACCGCAAGAGCGGTAGATTTCGTGCCTACCTTGATCGGGCAATAAACCCCTCGAGTCGGGTGCCATTGCCGCACGCATGCGTAGCTCCAAGGCGGCGGTTGGTCAGCCACGACGCGGCGTACCGCTTGACTGTTGTTGTTGTTGTTGTTTTAGATCCCCGTGGAGATCCGGGTAAACAGAGCTTACGCCCCATACACTTTCGGTTGTGTACCAGTTTTTGTCCATCTGCAAAACGCAGGCTTGGTGTTTACCTCGCCCCTTTCGGTTCAGTCAACACTATATTATGGACTTGCCGGCCTTCTTCGGCCGAACCCTATGAGGGTTGGCCCAAGAAGGTGAGATAGCCACCCAGATTGGTTGGGTGCTATCATATCGGATGTCCGCCAACGGGCGTTACTTTGCCTCTTAACAATTGATAATGCACTACAGCTGTGAGATCGAGGGTTTGTTCGAAACTCATCTTTGCAAGCTGCGTGTGAAACTCCGATAGCTCGTTTCTGGCGTCGCTACCCTTAGACATATCCATGCTACGTTGCTACATTTTCTCCGTGCCGAGCGGCCTTTACGCCAATCCCAAGTTGTCCCTTGTCACAACTCAGGGGGAGCAAACGACGAATTCGAGTGAGTGACGATTGTAGCTTTAGCCACACGAAGCAACGCGGGCTGCTAGGTTTAGGAGTTGCTGTAGAGATGTTTTTTTTTTTTTTTTTTCCGTTAGCTGTGGATTCGACGAATTTCGTGGTCGATTCTCATTGCAAGCTGCGTTTTCATCTCGCTTTGGTCGGCGCGCGCGTAGGAGAAACTGTCGGGAGCTACGCGCTCCCACGATGATAATTGCGCTTGTGTCGTTCTTCTCTCTCGCTTTACGCGGGTCCCAAACAGGTCAGCATATATCGCTAGGATATAGTGTAGAACATGAAGCATGTCGAGTGGCACCTGGCGCCCTTGCGGTTACAATATTTGTCGAACAGATGTTCGATACGAAAGTGTAGAACAAGCCTACCCTAAACCCTATAACCCTGATTTTAACCCCGATCCCTCCACCCAATCCCCTCACCTAGCCGTAAGAACTCCCTGAACCCTGCATCACACTGCTGTAAATGCTGACCCAAACCCCAAGACGGGCATTTCGCGTTTTTCACCTTTATGTTGCATTGCGCGCACCATCGGGTTGACGCGGGGTGATATGTTGTCGGGACGCGCCGCCAGGAGGAACACATCTGAGCAACAGTAGCAGCAGCTGACGTGTAAGTTCCCGCACGTGCAAAACTGTTTGGCGTTCGCGTACGTCGGGTATTAATAGTTGTATAAGGTGGCGAAGGGCTACACTTGATGCTACATGCGCCCGAGAGGTGTAAAATGTAGACCTACGTTCGAGTTTTTTTTTGCTTATGCTTTGTTTGCGTGCTTGGTTCAAAAGGCTTTTGTTTCTTACGACTTATATCGAAGAAAGCCCCGTGCAGCTTGCCTTTCTCCCAAGGGCTGCCCTTTACAACACGATGCAAGGTACAAGGTATATGAAATGCCCTAAATTATCTTTGCGTTTCGCTGTCGTCTGCTGCTTCGCTCCGCGATCTGTCCAAATGAAGGTGCCCGACTTCAACGACATGTACGAGCTGTACGACCCCTGCACCGTCATGTTCTTCTTCCGTAACAAGCACATCATGATCGACCTCGGCACCGGTAACAACAACAAGATCTCATGGGCGTTCAACAACAAGCAGGAGGTGAGACAATTTAACTTCGTACGTATCGCTGCTGCTGCTGCTGCTGCCGATGATGCTGCTGCTGATGGTGTACTCGCGCGTCGTATTCTGTCTTCCGTTCTCTGTCCTCGCGTTGACTGGTTTAAGTTCATCTGTGGTGTACATCAGCATATGCTTGTACATTTTCATATTTACAGCGGTGTAATTACACATATTTTGTTCATCTGTAGTCACTCAGCTCCTCCTTGGTCGTAGTTGCAGCCAGCCAAGATCAACCGCGCGAGGGGATAACCGCGAATCCAAGTCGGTACGTCGCGGCACACCGACGACGCGTTAAGTATCACGGTGGCATTTGCAGCAGCTCCGTTTATGCCCCATCTCCAGGCGGCAGCTCCGATTTCAGCCGTCCTTGAAGGCTCTTCGCTTTTACGAGATCGGCGCAATAGGGTGCTATACACACTACTGTGTGTCGGTTCCTTCCCACGGTGGGGTGCTGCGTGGGGGCTTGCGGTGGTAGAGTGCTTCGTGGAAGCCTCCCATGGTGGGGTGCCGCTTGAAAGTTTGCTGCGGCGGGGTGTGTGCCTGAGAGTTTGCCGCGGTAGAATGCTTCTCGAGAGAGGACGCGTGCTGCGATAGGGACTCTGTTGTAGGGAGGCGTGTGTTGACCGGGGTGGTGAAGTTCGGTGACGATTATTCATGTATATGTCGTATAAACCTTATGCGTTTAGTTCGTACCAACAATCTGAGGCGGAAATTTTTGAGGCGAAGCATTTGTGACTGACGATGCATATAGAAAATTCAATGAACAGCTCAGGAAAAAAAGCCGTAGTGTCATTTTGGCTACGACCCACGATTTATAAGACCGATGCTCTATCCCTCTCAGCTCATAGTCAATCTTGCAGTCAATTAACAAACAATATGCAGCATGCTGTCGTTGGCTGTTCACAATATCACCCGTTGCATGCCTAGGTGGTGACTTTTTATCACGTCGCACTTTCGTTTTCTTATTGTCGCAATCGTTTTTCGGTTTCGGTATGGACTTTCTTGAGCTTTTTTTTTCGGGCCCAAAAGAAATATTTCACACTTGTTCCAAGTAGTTTCCCCCTCAAAAACGTGGGTGTGGTTGTAAAGGGATTCGCGTAGCAAGCCTCAGGGAGTTAGGATGCGGCCCTATCGGGGCACCCGTCACCACCCCCCCCCCCCCCCCGGCCTAGTGATCGTTTTTCTCGGTACGAGTAGGATGCCCCTCGAGGGAATGTTTGGCAGCATTAGCTTTGCGGTTTGAGGTCTCACTTGTTCGCTCCATTGTGACCCCGCCCTCACCTCCGTTGCCGCCGCCGCCGCCGCGGCCTCCACGCTGCTTTTGCTACTGCCGCCGCGTTGTTTCGCCCCCAGATGATTGACATCATGGAAGTCGTGTATAGAGGGGCAAGAAAGGGCCGAGGTCTGGTCGTGTCGCCCAAGGACTACTCCACCAAGTACAAGTACTGAGCCAGACCGGACGGTCGCCGAGCCCTGACGAATAACTTTGCGACTACGCAGAGTGCAGGGAAAAGTTGGAAAACGGCGCCTCGTCTTGTCTTGTATTTTTTGCGCTCTGTTTTTTTTTTCTTTCTTCCTGTTTTGGCCGTTCTTTACCCTTCGCAGCTGTTGCTTTCGCAGCTTTTGTTTCCTAGCGTTTGCTTGGTCTGTTGCCGCCTTGTTGTCTCATGGAGGGGTGCATACACACCTAATTCGGTGGAGATAGGCATGCTCTGTGTTGGACACAGTCCTGAAGTGAGCGCTCTGTTTCGATTTTCTTTTTTCCTGGGTGCGGGGGTACCATCAGCCTTCGTGTTGATTTTGGGATCGTTCTTTTTCCCATTTCCGCGTGCGGAGATCGGCGTTTGCGTAGCGTGGCATCCAGCACTTTGGCCTGGAAACGCGGGGATAGATTTTAGAAGCCCCCCCAACGACCGCGAGTTGCGGTTTTGAGGGAATTTTGTTAGCACGAGAGAAGTCGAGAAAGCATCGAAGCTTTTCCATTGGCTTTTTCTAGGGGTGCAAGGCGGCGTAATAGTTGATTTGAGATCGGTTGCAGAAATCGGGGAACGCCGATGAACGGAGCCTTTTATTCGTCTGTGTGACTGTTTTTATTGTTGCTGCGCCTTGCAGGTGTACATTGGGTCCTTCGAACACGATGGATAGTACTTTTTTGTTTTCCCCACACGATTGCGGCCGGGCTCTTTTTCCTTTTGGCGCTGCTCCCGCCAGCGCTCTGTTTGACGGCCAAGGGAAGCCGCCGAGAAACAGAATGAAAAATACGAAAACGAAACTAATTCTGCGACCAGCGCGGGAACGCGCGTCCTAAATGAGTTTCGCATTGTTTCTCCCTCAGTCCATACCACCACTGCCACCCGGGGGCAAGACGCATTAATCACCCCCCCGCCTCTTCGTCCTCTGTTTCTTCTTCTTTGTCCTCGTGGGATTCTGCGATTGACACAATTGCGCACGTGTGTTTTGGAATTCCGCCGTTTTTGCCGCCGTCGCGTGGAAGAGTTCGCTGCCGCCGTTGAGTGTCATCGGTCGAATCAGTGAGGTGCCGCTGCTGCCGTTGCTGCTGCCGCTGCTGCCGTTGGTCAAGGGCCTGCTTGCGACCCGCCACCGCTACCAAGGCTTTCTTTCTCCTTGCAGTAGTGGCGTCCGTCGGGTTTGTCTTGTGGAGGATTCGCCTCTCCTCCGCAATCTTGCGCGATATCTGCTCGCGCGTGCGTTTCGTCAGCGCGTTTCATCAACGTAGTAGTACATCGGTGGTGACGGTGTCGACGGTGGCGGCGGCGATCCGCGGGCCTCCCGGGATAAAATGTCTTGTCCCCCGCAACCATGAAAAAGACATTTTGCGTGTATAATACTCCCGAATGCACATACAAATCACGTAGAAAGACGTCGATCAAGGCTACACGTTCTAGGGGGCATGTTATGATGATGGTGTTACTACCGTCTTCTTCTCTGCTGGGTTTGGGCCACTCGCCTGAGTGACTCTCTATACACCTCACTGCAAAAAAGTACTCGGGGGGGGGGCGATTTATTTTTGTTAGCGTTGGCATCGTTGATACGACCATTCATGGTGGTGTTATATATCGCAAAAAATGCAACACGAAAGGTTTGAGACCGCGAAGGAACAGGAGGGTCGCCTGCGCGAGTGAGCCCGGCCCAATGAGAAACAGACGTCGGCGCGGGCTTCGATAGAGGTGCACCACTTTTTTTTTACATAATACTACCCTTCACTTTTGGGAGCTTAAGACCTCTCCTCTCCCTCCCCAAAAAATTGATGTTATATCAGAGAAAACTAATACTGACTATACCGGATGAAAAATCCATGGCTCAGAGGTACACCACGAAAATCGTGAAAGAAAAAAAATGGCTCCGTTTTCCTACGATTTTGGGTCAAGGATCTCCCCGTCACTGAGATTCCTTTACAGACGAAAGAGTGATATACCTCTATATCGTAGCATGCGTCGGTCCCGAACATGCCCCCCCCCCCCCTACAGTAGCCTTGTCGGTCTGTTCTTCGATACAGGCAGGGGGCGGTCGCGGGGTGCCCCACTGTTGCACACCATGTTGTTAGTCGGAAGCTCCCCGCCTAAGGCATAACGCCGTATATAATATATATGTTCAGTGCCTCGTTTTTTCTTCTTTTATTTTTTTCCTAGTTTTTTAGTTGAACGGGCGCAACCTGATGTACACAAGCTCATGGCCAAGGTATGTACAAAAACATAAAACATGTGTCCAAAAACAAGGATGGCATTCCGGCGATTCTATTGATAGGTTCGTGAAGGAGCTAGCTCCGTTGTTCCGAGACGCGCGCCACGATAGAGGCCTAGCGCTTCTCG
Organism: Undaria pinnatifida; assembly: GCA_012845835.1. Lineage (NCBI taxonomy): Eukaryota > Phaeophyceae > Laminariales > Alariaceae > Undaria > Undaria pinnatifida. Next base: position 12,312,764 of record JABAKD010000021.1, on the reverse strand, counting down.
TCTGAAACGGTTTCTGAACTTGACGGGGCTCCTTAACCCAAAATCGTCGGTAAGCTAGGTTATTTTTCTCCTGATTCTCGTTGTATACATACAGAGGTCATGGGATTATTGGTCTACGGTGCACCAGGTAGCAGTTTTATTCTTGTCCAAATCAGTTTTTAGGGTCAAGAATGGCATGTCTTAAGCTCCTAAATTGAGAAGCCTCGGAAAAAAAACGTGGTGCACAACCTCTGTCGTAGCACGCGTCTGTCTCAGAAAAAAAAATGCATGGAGCCAAAAAGTGCTACCTCGCTGTTAATCGTAGAACGCGTCACTCTGCACATCTCCCCGTTCCCTGTCCTCAGGTTTGGACCCGAGCTACGGTGCCACGCGGGGCACCCCTATTTTCTGTTTCCTTTACTGGGCTTTGGTTACTATCGCGGGCTGCGGTTGTGTACCTGTCGCGAAATAGAACAGTAATAAATGGTATATTTTTATGTTGTTAATATGCTACTCGACATTGACGTGCAGCGTTAGAGCGTCAAACCATTAAAAAGATGATGAGAAAACCGAAAATCCAGATCACGAAAAGCAAAAAGCGCCCAAACAATTAATCCAACAACCAACAACTGCGAATACTAGTTGTGCGCGCATGTCCTCCTGACTCTACCCCCTCGAGCCACCATCAATCAGGGTCAAGTTCCCCCCGCCCCCATGCACTCAAAGTTTTATTGACGCAGCGTTACAAAATTCTCCACCGCGACGGCCATCGCGAAACAACACAGCCACTCCCGCGAGCGTCTCTGGGCCATGGAACTATAAACCCTATACATGTTCCCCTCTACTTTGCATCATATGATACGACCCCCCCGCCCCCTGTTGCTGTATAGCCTTGGTATTTGCTCCGAGAACTCACCTCTTGTATCCTCAGTGCCTGTATCTTGAGGCCGCGGGAAACGGCCAGGTCGTAGGGGCTTTGAAGGCGTTTGGTGAGTATCGTCCACCTCGCTCCTCCCCGGAGCAGCACCTCCGCCACACGCTCATGCCCACTGCTTCATTTACGAATCAAAGTACGTGTGCAGTACGATCGTTTCCAAGGTCGTGTATCGTACCAGGTACATCAAGCCGAAATATTGCAACAACATGAACACAAGGTGAGTGTTTCGTCTTGTTACGCTATAAGTCACGTTTCTTCTTTGGTTGAGCACTCACAACGAGCCTTGGTGGCAGTCAAGCTGCAAGTACGAGAACGGGACTGCTTGCCCAGCCCCGTTGAGCGAAATAGGACGATATGACGATTATCCCCAGATCCCCACTGCACCGTAGTGGCAGCCTATGTGATGTTTCAGTGCTTGACGATATGTCCCTCTCAAAAGACACCACCATGCAACTGTAGGGCAGAAGCGCCCAGAGCAAGACTAATACGGTCGGACTGGTGATCGAACCGGGTGTTCCATCAGACACCTTAAAGCAGAGCAGCACCACTCCTGCTGAACCATATTTTTTCTGAAGTGGATACCGACGGACGGCGCTGTTTTGCGCGAATAGACAGAACCCTCACTTTAGCAAGGCCAAGTGCAGAGGAGCGTACCATCCCCAGGCCGCCCTCGCGTTCACGCTCGCCCCCGAGTTGATTAGCACCTGCGCGACCTGGCAGCTGTTGACTTCGGCGGCGCGGTGAAGAGGGGTCACCCCGCTCTGAAAGTCGCCCCCCCGCCGGCGTTTTGAGCGAATGGGGGTACATACGCACGTCGCAATGCAACAGGCAAAAGGAAGGCGACGCCCCGTTGGCTACCGAGCACTAGAACGGACTATATTACACACAGCAGCAGTACACAGTAGTGATTGTTCAGCTGCGAAACGTTGTGGAACTGGTCGCATTCACACGGTACGTCTATCCACGTTCATGGGATATGGGGACATATATCACCGACGTCTTCGAAACCAAGAGAAACGGACAAGGTGGGTGACCGAAGGTAATGCGTCGTGTTGACTTCCTTCGCGAGGGGGTTCATTTGTACGCGAGCCATTACGCGCAAAACATGCAGCGACACTTTGTGCCAGTGTGTGGTTTATATCGGTGCAGACGGGAAACCGTGCGTCTGAAACTGACTGCATTCAAACGGTGTGCACGGTAAACAATAATAATTTTATATACAGTATTGGTGTGCACGGCTCTAGACTAAACTTTTTTTCTTTTTTGTTTTGCATCCCATTTATTATCTTCGCACTACTCTCGTGCTCCCTCCCAGTAGTAACTCAGATCCGGGGTCACATAGCGGGCCCTTCTTCCCCCTCCCCGCTGCGGTGCGTGTCTTCATTTTTATCGCGTGAATAATTCAGCATTTATCTTCCCTCGTCGACTCGCGTCGAACTGTACCTACCCACGCTGCTAGGCGCTCTCAGCAGCTGGTCCCTTTTCTCGCATTTTTGCAAATTAAGTGAAAATCCCATCACGATGGGAATCGAACTCAAGAGCCAACGCTAGCAGTATTCGAGGGTAACCACTGCACCACCGGGGCGATACGTACGTCTAATATATCAACACTAGTGGTACTCCCGAAGTTTGCCAGTTGCCGGCCGGTATGGCGGAAAAAAACAATTTGGTGCTGTATCATCCTCTGTATGTAGTCTAAGTACTAAAAAAACAAAATAATAACAGGGCAGCAGCACGGCAGTGCAGCAGCACGTACGGTAGTAAAGGACAGAGGAGTGCAGCAGTGGGGACGGTGGTACTCTCAAGCACCAGTAGTGGGAGGCCGATATTTTATAAACGAAAAAAAAGGTTCATCTCCCACAGGACGAAAAAATACTCCCACGTACGGAACGGCCCAGCCATCCACCACGGACGACGCAGTCAGTGCACCCTACACCCACTCACCGACCAAACCTTCACTACATACAGCAGTACAGCAGCGCAGCAGCACGTACAGCAGTGCACCTGGTATGCAGGGAGCAGTTAGTTAGTTGTTGAGGACCTTGAATGAAACAGAAAACAAACGGGGGGAGTTTCAATTTTTGATGATACTCGCCCATATCGGGGAGCGAGCGAGCTGCCCTCCACCACCCACCCACCATCCACCATCCACCGACGGACCTACCCAGTACGGCAGTACAGCAATGCAGCAGTGCGTAGAACAATACACCTGGCAGGCGAGCAGTAGCCGATTCGTTGGTTACAATGCTCTCGGCCTGGGCGGGATTTGCAATTGTTAACTATTCCCGGCCACGCCGGGGGCCAAGCGAGCCGTCCCCGGCAGGGCGATTTCCACGCTCCCCCCTCGATGAGGTGGGGCACCGACGCCCGTTCTTTCGCCGGCACGTCGTAGTGCTGCTGCGCGGATCGGACGCGGTGGCACCGCGAGGCCGTCGGAGGCCGAGTGGAGCTCGGGAGTCGCCGCTTTGTTGGAGGGGTCTTAAAACCAACATATTTTCAAAGATAAAAAAATGTCACTACCACGACGTTGGCGTATTAGACCATATCAGTCTATAGTTTAGTCTAATAAGGATAGACTATACGTGAAGGTGTCTGTTACTCCATTTATGGCTATTTACACTATGGGTGCCGGCACGAGCTACTCGCTCGACCCATGACTGTGCCCACCCGATGTACAGGTGGCTGGACTAGTGGACATCCTGTTCAGGACGGCCATGCTGAATGTTTCAAGTTCGAAACGGCGAGAGTGAATGGAGTGTAACGTACCGGTACAGATTACCAGGCCAAACCTCACCCAGCGAGTAGCGTCAGGGCTGGTTCCTTCATCTAGAAGCGCTTTGACCCTCTTCACGTTGTTTGCGCGCGCCGCCTGCCAGATGTCTCCCATGCGTTCGCTTTTGGATTTCCGTTCAAGGTTAATGATCCGGGCAAATTGCGTTTGACGCAGGAACGCGGAGCAGTACGCAGGTCGCAGCTCTGCAAGATACCTGGCACCTGTCACCTGGTACGAAGATCTGAACCGTTATTTCGACGTCTCCCGCTTTTCAACGTACGTCCAAACCGAGTCGCATCACCAAAGACAATAATCAAAATATCATAACTGTCTGCACGGGGATGGTCAAGGGTCGCATGCATCAGCACAAAAAATAATGATGTAGTCGATCCCTTGTCTTGAATCCCCTGCTGTCCGCCGCGTATGGAGAGGTGGCAGAGTCCTCAGATCCTCGCCGGAATCCTCGAGCGCGAGCTCGGAGCGTTTTATTCATCATTTTTTGGCGGTTTCAAAGTGTTGGAGTTTTATAAAAGTTCCGCGGGATGTTTCTTCCGGCAAATGTTCGGCAAATGTTAAATGTTGAGTCTAGTCTACGGGATTTTTTTGCGCTCCCCTTGTTCGCCGCACGTCACAGCAGCAGCAGCAATCCGGTTGGTGCGGATTGCGTTGACACGCAGAGCTACCGCCACTGTGCGAGGTCGCCAGCAGCGACGGCGTTACTTAGCCTTGGTGTTGAGAATAGGAGAGAAGAAGGGCGCGTGTGTCGCTTGTTCGGCGTTTAGGGCAAGCGCGCGTGCTCACAAACCCTGGATCGAAGTTGCTACGTCGAAGTTCTGGAGAGTGGATTTCCTGCAAGCAGCAAGGAGCTCGGGAATGGAAAGCGGTGGGATGGGTCTCCTTGATGTCCCCACTCCGGTGGCCCTGCTCGGTGGTCTGATGCTGATGGCGCTGAGTGCGCACTACATGACTGCCCGCAGCAAGACCGGGTGAGTAGCCATAATCGGGGATGGGCGCCGAGCCGAGGCCGTTCTTCTTGCTCGTCGACTGAATGTACACTCCGAAACATAAATCAAAATCTCGTCTTTCTTTTGTTTCTCTTCGACCCAGGTGGTAGCGCAGCACATGAAGCAGAACCGTGGGCAAGCATTCCCCATCATCTCGCAGCACTCTCATGCTGTAGCTGGCATTTCACACGCAACAGCTAATATAGTAATAGCAGCGTTTTTGCTACCACAGCGACGGTCTGCTTGCCCTCTATCTCGTCGACTGCACATCAGTGTGCTCCCCGCACTTCCCTCCCGTCGGCCAACTAGCGTCGGATTCTCTAGGCGCTTTTACCTGTTATTTTCCCAGTTTGTACTTTCTACCCAACCAGCATTCATTCGGGATATCGTAACCACTCTCTACTTGCTGATCGTTATCGCATCATGCTGAATGCCAGCGCGTGGGTCCGAATTGTAATACAGAGATAAATACCTTCTGCAATATCAGGACAACTACTCTATGGCGATGCCTTGATGCAATGGCAGGACGGCAGGCGTACCGGATACGAAAATACGCTGTGCAGAGAAAAAAGAGATCGAAAGGCCGATGAAAGGCCGACCAAAGGCAAATGAAACAAGACGGAAGATACCAAGAAAGCTGCAATAGACTGCAGTAGACTTACTTGCACCGCCGTGCCACGTACCAATACTCGTACCCGACGTATCGGACGCTACGATATCTGATGAGTAAACCTGACTGCTCATGATAGCAGGTGATACGTGCCGGTTGGCAGGACACAAAAAAAATCAAGGTTTTTGCGGATGACGCCGCCCGCTCAATGAAGCGTGTCCAATCCAATACCGGTACCTGGACAATTCAGAACGATGAGAGTGCCTGGGTGCCTGGCAGGCGATAGCAGACTTGGACATGGACCGATACATGCCGCGCTCTATTCATAGGGTGAACGAGAGCCATTTTGCCCTGCACATTCCAGCATCGTATGGGAAGTATGCGCATGTACGCAGAACGCTATACGTACCTTCAGTGCTCAAAATAGTACCAGGTAGATATCATCAGTAGATACCTGGTAGGCAGTTACAGAATACGGAGTAGCAGCAGTTGCAGGTGCCGAACAATGTGAGGCTGTTCGGAGCGACAATGCGAACACAGCTACATGGAAAACGACGCGAAAGCTGCCCATAGCCCATTCAAGCGCAAAACAACACAAACATACTCGTCGCGGCTGAACGCCAACAGGCCGCCGGTCGCCATGGTGGCGTAGCAGGTTATCCTCGAGCCTGGTATAGGTCAGTTTCGTGAGTTCGAGTTCCCCAGAGTGCGTACTTGTATATATTCGCAGGGACTTTTTCTTCTGCACAAATTGACGTGCGGAAAGCGCGAGAGCGTGAGTTGGCAACACTCGATGAAAAATCGACTAGCAGTGGGATTGCTGAACCCTATGCGCGATAAAGTTGAAGGCGAGAACCGGGGGGAAGGGACGACATCTGTGACCACGGCTTTGGCCAGACGCTGGAAAGTAGAAGTGTGTGAAAAAAAAAGAAGAAAACGGGTGCTACTCCGCGGCAAGCCGTTGGGCCGCTCACGGCCCGCAAGACATGTACGTCAAACCTGTCTATCTTTAAAGAGTACCAGCACGGGCGTCGATCATGAAACATCAGGCGGTTCAGTAATGACACCATCAATACCAACATGACTGTCTTACACGACGTTGTTGTGTGTTGTGTCACCGATGGGGCTCGACACCCACAGGGTGCTACTCGACGTAAAAGCCCAGAGCGGAGAATGAAAGGGATGGGCAAATGCATATCTGTCGTAGCGAGACGTAATGCCAGATACCCTGTTATCAGATACCTGGTTTTGCATTTGCCCATCCCTTTCATTCACCGCTCTGGGCTTTCACGTCAAGTAGCACCCTGTGGGTGTCGAGCCCCATCGGTGACACAACAACGTCGTGTAAGACAGTGATGTTGGTATTGATGGTGTCGTTACTGACCCGCCTGATGTTTCATGGTCGACGCCCATGCTGGTACTCTATAAAGATGGACGTTTTTACGTGCAGGTATTGCAAGCTGGGAGCGGCCCAACGGCTTGCAGCGGCCTATAAGTCGAGTAGCATCCTTTTTTTTTCTTGGTTTTGCTTGTAGGTTACGTGGGAAAGGGATGTGTCCTACACTATCAATACCTTCAGCATAACAGCGGTCCATGTTCATTTTTCCCCCGTATGTCCTTTGGCTTTATTTACAGCAGCAGTGCAAGTGCAGCAGTGTGCGTTGTCTTCACACTGTTATCAACCGTTCGTTCTACTTTCTACCCAACGACATCAGGAGTCACCCTGAGTCCGTGCTGATTCCTCATCTTATCGGAGATACAAATTATGTGGTCACAGATTGCTGTGAAACAGAGTAAACCAAACAACAGTTCGTAGTCGCAATTGGTCAAGTTAAAGCAAGTGAGATGCTAGCGTACCGGGTACGAGAACTCAACAAAACGAGCCAGGCCATAAAAAGCAAGAGAAGAAACAAAGAAAGAAAACGAAAAAAGGAAAACAAAACAAAACAAATGACAGGTGTTCTGAAGAACGTGATGCAACAAGATCGGAAAGGAAAGGAAAGGCCGCAACAAGAAAACATACGTGCTGAAGAGGAACACCGTTCAGTACTGCTGTAGTTTATTGTTCGTGGCGCTCGTGTGAGAGGGCCGGTATTCTTGGTATACCAGGTACACGTCTCTGCGAACCAACGTGTAGCGTAAAACCAGGTACTAACCAGCACGAACGACCACGTGAATTAACTTGGCACAGATGGACAACATGGGGCATTTTAAACCGCCCCCCATCCCCGGGGTTTCCGATTCGCTCTACCCTCTAGTTACTCTTTTGGAGCAGTCCATTCCGCCGCATTTTTAACACGCTGCATTCCGACATTCACCTACTGGGTGCCAGGTCCTGGCCCATTGTGTTGCATCCACACCAGCCCCTGATTCTGTTCAGATTGGCCGTCCGCACTTTTTCAACGGAGGTGTACGCCTCGACTTGGGGTGCTGCAGCGGTAAAGATCGTAAAAATTCGTTTTCAGAAGACAAAATGAAACAAAGAAACAACGCCCAAATGAACGTTTGCCCTAGACTTGAGGACAGCTACATCTCCTCACAGGCAACCACAGCCCACGAAATTGCACCGCGTTCACCATGAGGTGCGTGAGGGCGCCGGGTGCCGAGGGCAGCAGTCGTAGGCAACCAGAAATGACTCACTGCCACGACGTAAGTGATTTCGTGAGGTCAAAGTTGCCAGCCAGCATCACCGAATAGTCGAGAATTCGCTCCAAAATCCACGACTTGACACGTTTGGCGAGCTACTGTAGTACGTACTACGATCGCTACAGCACCAACGAAGGAACGGCTTCCACCAAATAGCAGCTGGGGTTTTCGCGGACCTTTTGAAAGAGTATGCGTTCGTGCCCCGAAAAGTGCGGACAGGGAGAATTCGTCGCCGTTTTGAGGTAGTCAAGTATTGGGCTAGAAAAAGGGCAAAAAAGGCCGAAAAACGCTCTGAATTCCGTAGTTTTGCATCAGTTCTTTTTCGTCCGAGAGAAGTGGTTTCCGAGAGAAGTGGAATCTTTCTTGTAAAAATCTTAATCCTATTCCCAAGTCGTTTGTATTTTTTTGGCGAAACGCCTACTCGCGCTTATTTCATTGGCGAAATACCCCTTAGAAATCCCTCGCGGCCTTAACCGACCGTAGATTCTGGGTGTGACGATGGGCCGAGTCTTCTGCAAGCTGTTTGTAGCTGGCAATCTTACCGTTCCTTCTCTGTGCAAAAAGTAGTCGACGGGGGAAGGAGGGTGATCGAAGGGGAGCTAGAGGGACGAATCCTTGTCAGCGTTAACGTTTGCCGCTGCGCTGGACCCAGCGGGCGGCAACAATTTTTCATAGTTTTTTTTAGCTGGCCATCGGCAGAGGCTTTTTTCGTTCATCTCTTTTGGAAGGGAGATGTGATACTCCTGCAGATGTAGGAGGATTTTGTGTTTTGCCGAGACAATGCGCAACGGCGGGCGGGATGGCGCCGCGTGAGCCCGCCGGGAGCAAACGCCGACGGTTTCTGTTTTTTTTTTTCTTGCTAAGGAGTTGAGCCCATGTACCCTGCCTGTGAGATCAAGCAGCGTGCATTCAAGAGGGGAGCACGCGCTCGAGTAGATAAACCATACACCACTAGTGCCCTCTTTGAGTAGCTTCTTGTACTTGAGGTGAAACAATCGTAGATATCGATACCCGAAAATTGCTCTTCGCCCGGGAGGTGGTGCTGTCTTGCCTTTCATCGCACCGCCGAGCGTTCCTTGAGCTACCGCACCCTCACCCCTTCTCCTCCCCAGCGGCTGTCTCATCCTCCTTTCAACCACTCAACCCCCGTGCCCCCCCTCCCCCGCTCGCCCCCTCTTCACGCTCCTCCCCCCCCCCCCCCCCCTCTCTCGCCTTTCTCCTTCTAACCGTGTCTCCCCCTCTCTCCTTCTCCCGCTCTCCCCTCCCCCTCCCCCCAACGCCGTCCCTCCCTCTCCCACTCTCCCCTTTACGTCGCCTATGTCGGGTGATGCGCTGAGGTTTTTTACATTTCCCCACTCGTACCTCTTCCGCCTGTACCTTTTTTTTCGCCTGTACCTTTCTTTCGCTTCGCCGGCCAGGCTCTTGGGGAAGGGCGCAGCCCTGGTGAACATTATTTGCTTGTTCAACATATGTCTAGGGGTTGACATCGTGATGGGGATGATATACCTCTTCGTCAGGCCCTTCAGTGCCGCGGCCGTTCGAAGGCTGGTGAGAGCGTTGGGAGACACGGCGAATCCTTTGAGGATGCATGCTACGATACGGTATCGGCGATCTGGTATCAAACCGAAATATTGCGGGTGTTTCTGATTATCAACCTGTTTGGATTGGAAATACGTGAGACTAGTGTTGGACTTGAAAGGCATCATAACTGGAGACCAACCGACCCACGACAAAAATAGGTTCGAAACTTGAAAAAAGTGGTGGGAACACATATTTTTTCAACCTTGGTTTCCGCCGGTTTGCTTTTGGTGGTTTAGGTTGGCCTTGGATTGTGACGGTTCGGCGGTTTCAATATCACGATGGCGTGTTTCCCTACCCAACGCCTACCCAACCCACGTTGGTACTTCGCAAACATGGTAGTGATTTTGGCTAGATTTCTTGGTCAAGAAAGAGTGTGTCCTGCACTAATTCTAGCATAACATCGGTCGAATATGTTGATCCTGCGAATGTGTCAGGGAAGGGGCGCTTTTTTATGGCGTAGACGGTCGGTAGTTTGAGGTATTTTATAAAAAAAAATACAAGGACGTCAGCCGTGAGTTCGACGAATTTCAGGTCAATACTCATCTTTGCAAGCTGTGTTGCTGTTACGTGTAATATACTATATGAGTGAGTTTTTATTGGGAGGGGTCCTATTTTTTGTCCACTATAATGGTAAGTGTTGGCACTTTTTCTTTAGGTGGGGAATTTTGAGCTAGATCAAACATCACATCTATGTTCTCTTCACTATACTATTTGTTCTCTTATGACAGGGTCGATCGTGTAAGGAGCTCTTTCTTATGACAGGTAAGGAGGCTTTGTTGTGAGAGGGCTTCAATGGGTTGTTCTTGTGAGAGGGCCGGTCGTGGAAGGGGCTTTTTCTTGTGGGAGGTACGAGGTGTTTCTTGTGGGAGGTAGGTGTTTCTTGTGGGAGGGCCGGTGGTTTAAAGCAGGCTTGTTCTTACGCGAGGACAGATGGGGCTTAAATAGCTTGTTCTTATGAGAGGGCTTTAACGGCTTGTTCTTGCGAGAGGTAAGAGGCCTTTCTTGTCGGAGGGCCGGTAGTTCAAAGCACGCTTGTTCTTGTGAGAGGGCCGGTATTGCTTAAACGGCTTGTTCTTGTGATAGGGCTGGTAGAGAAAGGAGCTCGATCTTATGAGGGCTAATGGGTTTTTTCTTATGAGGGGGCCGATCGTGTAAGGTGCTCCTTCTTATGCGAGGGCCGGTAGTGTATGTAGTACTTTCTTATGAGAGGGCCACCAAAATCAGAAGTCAGCCTACGTGCGAGCCAGGCCCGTGCGGGAAATACGTTTGCAAGACTCGCAGCTGAAACCCACTACACCGGGCGCCACCTAGGAAACCAAAACAACGTACAAATCCGAGGAGCAAAAATAAGAGAAACTAGTAAGAAGAAACAAATAAGATATATACCAGGGTAGGCCACTCCCAGGGGTGTAGGTTTCTTATACGACGGGCGGTAGTGTAAGGGGCTCTTTCGTACGGGAGGGCCGGTCGTGTATGTAGTACTTGTGCGAGGGCCGGTGGTGCAACAGGGTAACATATACGACCTCCTGTAGCATTTTTTTTAATGTTACTTTATTTTTTTCGGGGGCTCCTCGCCTCGCTTGAGACCCCTGTGTGCCTGTATGCCTCTTACCCGAGCACTGACTTCGATAATTTTCTTCGAGCTGCTGAAATTACAACCTCGGTGCAAGTTCCCACCACCTATAGAAGGTAGGTGTATGTAACGAGAAATAATACTGTACGAGCAAAACAAAGGCGGCATCCCAACGATGTGGAGTAGCTCCACCGCCAGTCGTAAAAACATTTTGACCGTCAAGTTGACGTGCCGTGCCTAAAGGTGACATCGCGGCGCGCGTGTGCGGGTTCCCTTTTTCGGGTTGACGGGTATGGGCCGGTTGAGGTTGTCGTTGGGGTTTGACGTTGGGATACCCGTTGATGTTGATGCGTTGGGCTGATGTTGAGCCGGCTGTTTGGGGTTTCTGTAGAGATCTTCGTTGCGATGGGTCGTTGAAGTCGGTGCTTAAGGGTGCTTTTGAAGTGGAGGCTGGTGTTGAAGTTGGTTCGTGTTGAACTTGCCGCCAATGGCGCCGTTGAAGTTGGTTGTCCTCGAGGTTGGCCTTGAGGGTAGCGTCGAGGTTCGCGTCGAGATAACGTCTTTGTCATGCAGTACGTGCCCCACCTCCGCCCGGCAACAAAACGCCTCGTTTTAGACGCCTGTTGTCAGTGCCCTGCTCGAGGACATGCTCAATGTCCCCACCTCTCGTGTGCGAAGCGCCCGCGGCGATGGAGCGTACCGAATGCCCCTCTTTTCTGTCACTCCAAACCGTGTCACTAATAGTTCGCTCGGTATTTCAACCTCAAAGCATGCAGGACCCCCCCCCCCCCTTCGCGACATGGAAGAGTTTGGTAGACTAGAGAGTAGCTAGAAAACGATCGCTATCTTAGAAGATAAATGGTGGCCGCAGACGGCGGAACAGGACGGGGATAGGATAAGCAAGCCGTTTCTATGTAGTATATGGAAGAAACGTAATGAGCGCCCAAATGTTGAAGGTGTTTCCATTAGGAATAGGAACGGTGCTCAGTCTCGAAAGGGTTGTGTGGTCAATGGTTGTATGGCTAAGGCAAGCAACAAATGAGTACGACCCCCCCCCCTCCCCCCCCCCCTCCCCCCCCCTCCGCGCGCTCCCCCCTCGTCACTCACGCCCCCTACCCATGTTTGTCGCTACCCATGCACTCCCCTCGTTTCCACTCACCCCGTGTTCCCTGTATTGGTCTGTGCGTTCGCGTTTGAGCCCGGCGCCTTTTCTTACTGCCCCCCCCCCCGGCTCTCCCCGTGTGCCCGCGCGACGAAAACTTGAAACACGCCCTTTCTCTGTCTTACCTAGAACTCCAATTTTGCTGAGGCGATGTGGGCGGACGCGGTGTCGGCGATCATACCGCCTTCGAAGATGGTGGTTACGGGGGTCATGCCGGATGATGATACACAGGCTATCGTGGTCGCCAATCACCAGGCGAGAATAGGATTTTGGGGTGTGTCGTGAGGATAACGTACGCTTTGCCTCTTTGGCACTACACACTACACAGCATGCACTCGGTCGGGACACGGTGGCGTGTTGCTTGGGTTGGGTAGGGGTTGGGTAAGAAATCGTACGTACTAGTAGTAGTGGTAGTAGTAGTAGTATTAGTAGTTGTAGTAGTGGTAGCAGTAGTAGCAATATTAGTAGCAATAGTAGTAGCAGTATTAATAGTAGTAGTGGTAGTAATAGTAGCAGTAGCAGCAGCAGCAGCAGCAGTAGTAGTAGTAGTAGTAGTAATAGTAGTAGTAGTAGTAGTAGTAGTAGTAGCAGTAGCAGCAGCAGTAGTAGTAGTAGTAGTAGTACTAGCAGCAGTAGTAGTAGTAGTAGTAGAGTAGTAGTAGTAGTAGTAGAGTAGTAGTAGTAGTAGTAGTAGTAGTAGTAGTACTAGCAGCAGCAGTAGTAGTAGTAGTAGTAGTAGTAGAGTAGTAGTAGTAGTAGAAGTAGTAGTAGAGTAGTAGTAGTAGTAGTAGTAGTAGCAGTAGTAGTAGTAGTAGTAGTAGTAGTAGAGTAGTAGTAGTAGTAGTAGTAGTAGCAGTAGTAGTAGTAGTAGTAGTAGTAGTAGTAGTGGAACCGTCGAACGTCACTATTTTAGGCCAACCGAACCCGCGAAAGATGAGCGAAAAATTAGGTTAGAAACAGATGTTCCTACCTTTTTTTATCTTGCCTAATTTTTCCGTGGGTTGGTTAGCCTTCTGTTATACCTGGTATGACATTACTCGTAGTCTATTTCAATACGTATTTTTAGATTTTTTCCAGCGCAACAGAGTTTGGAAATCGGAAACGCCGTAGTACTTGGACTGTCCTTTTTCTAATCACCACATTTCCTGTCCTGGTCGACTCGTAGGAGGTGTTTGCCTCAGCGAACTTCTGGACAAGTCGTGGCCACGAGTGTCTTCCCTTATTCTCCCGCCCGGTACTTGGCTATATTTTTATCGCACATGGGATTGGTTCAGCTTTCATTCCCACTTTTCGACTTTTTATCGTCGAATGTAATAATTGTTGCCGTTCTACAACGGTGATGAAATGTGCAACACACACTACGTCCAGCTGTAACCGTCTGTCTGATCTGATGTGGAGTGAGCGTTTCCATTGCCTCGCGAAGCGGAGGGCTATGGATTCAGACGGAGGGCGGGTGGGAGGCAGGGTCTTTTCACCGGACGAGGCTCTTGGTTGTTGATTGAGGGTTTCCAACTGCAGGCGAAGTTGAGGGTTGGAGGCACACGCGGGGAGGGGAGAGCGGGGGGTTGTTGCCAGGCGAGGGTTTGTGGAGGGAAGTGAGGGTTTGTAAAGGCAGGCGAAGCGGGGGGTCGGGGGTAGAAGGGGGGGGGCGGGGGGGAGGAGGGTGTTGGGGGATATTGCGCGCTTTCTTGGTTACTGTTGGTGATTGTAGTGGTGGCGGTGGTGTTTGTTGATATTGGTGTTGGTGTTTATATTGGGGTTGGCACTACTTGACGGGGAGATGGCAACCCACCCCCCGTAGGCAAGTAACATATATACGAAGTACAAACGGTAGCGTTCGGATACTTGTGGCTAGGTGGTTCTCCATTGCTTTCGCCTAAAATCCTTCTGTCGCATTTGTTTACTACACATTTCGAGCGATCACCGCGTAGAATAGCGAGCACAGGAATCCAACCGGATCAAACCCGTGGAAGGGTTGTGGCTTGTCTAGGGCTATGAATTTGGCTGACTATAAATCGACGACTGAGGTGTTAGCCTCCAGTTGGTACTTGGCAAGGCAGACAGCGCGCTTAGTTGCGTACGGTATATTGCTGAGGTTTGCATATTTTCTGCGGCAGACCGGCGCGTTTCGCGTGTGACGCACTCCACTCGAGGGGTTCAGAAGAAGTTTCTGAGCTCCTCACACAAGGAGCTGCACGGGGTGGGCTGTTATGGGAGCCGGGGATGGGATGCGAGCATCAACGTGTCGGTTGGGACGGTATTCGTGGCTCAGGTGGAGGTGGGTGGGTGTGTGTGTGCAAAAAGCGGTCAAACTCGAGAACACGAGCTGGTGGGGCACAAAGGGCTGTAGTCGGGGTGGCATCTATTGCGGTAACCACCACGGCACTTGCCTCATGGATGCCGTTGCGGCGACACTCTGTGGTAGTCGTCGCGGTACTTGCCGAATCTTTGCGATCCTTCGTTCGCGCAAACCCGACCGAGAGTTCTGTGTGGTGGTCCCAAAACACACACGCTCGGACAGTTACCATGCTAACCGATATCTTGCCGCACTTGGAGGAGCTCAGCCGGTCAGAAACGCGCGGTCCAAAAAGCGCACCCCCTATTGTGGCGTGAGAGTTTTGCGTGGCATGTTTGTTGGCGTCTGTGGCTGGAAATGTTAATGTTAATCGTGTTTAAGGTTTCTTGACGATGAGTTTAAGTCTTGTGCGACTGAAATTTTTGTCCCACACTAAATTCCGAATTGTTTTCGTCCCCCAATTTCTTCGTCCCCGAACAAGACGGATGCAGGTGCACACCATATGCTTCCAGTAGGAGTTGAGCCAGCTATTCAATTATCGTTTAGTTGTTGCCTTTTCGGGTCGCCCCTCCCCCCCAGGGTACAAGGCAGAAATACAATATGTAGTGGAAGAAAGGGGAAGGCTAGCGCTAAGAAATAGGACGAAGAGGAGAAGCGCTTGAGAGAAATGCGGGGGGTTGAGGGAAGATATTGGAATGGAAACGTATTTGCACGACGCGATGGACTACGCGAAACAGGTTAAACTGCGATTTCGTGTAGGGGACCTGGACCTACCAGAAAGAGGAAAGAGATATACCAGTAGTCGGGAGGAGGAGGACGTCGTTACACATATGTGCCCGTGTGGCACAACGATAGTGTAGGACTCACGTAGTAGGAGAACGTGAAATATACAAGGAGAAACGGGATGCGTTTGAGGAGATGAGGAAATTAGACGAATGTGACACAGAACAGTTTGGTAGACTAGATTACGTAGCAAGAAACGATCGCTATCCGAGGAGCTAGATGGTGGCCGCAGACGGCGAAGCAGGACGGCGATAGGATAAGCAAACAGTTTTGATGTGTTATATGGAAAATGCGTAATGAGCGCCCAAATGTTGGAGGTGTCTCTATTAGGAGTAGGAACGGTGCTCAGTCTCGAAAGGGATGCGTGGTCAATCGTCAAATCACTAAGGCAAGCAACAAATGAGTAAGTATCCCCCTCCCCCCACCCAGCTGGTAAGAGGGGTGGAGAACTTTTACTCCGCACAAGGGGAATTATCGTGTCACGTAGTGTTACGGTAGGACACCAACGAGGCAGTTACGCAGTACTCCCATTGACTGTCTCTGGACGTGGCCATACCGGAAATTAAATCAGCCCATTGAAGCTGTCATCCATATGCAAGTCCGCCTCACAAGGCGGTTCTGAGTGGGATGCTGCTCACCCTTCATGCGACTCGCCGAAAACCTCACGGCACCTCGCGCTTGGTGCAAGCAATGTCTGCCTGGTTCGTGAAAACCCGACGTGCTTCGTCCCGGCATAGTGCGGATGCGGATGCGAGGGTCTATGCTCATACGGCTACAACCATGCATGAACACCGTGTACACCCCCCCCCCCCCCTGCTGATATCTAGCCATGTCCAGCTAACTCGTAATCCCGCTTGTCAAACTTGAACTAGGCGACTGACGGCTGATTTTTGACTCGTCTTGTCGATTTTTACGTTCACTTTTGCCTCAGGTGGACTGCGACTGGTGGTTCGTTTTTGAGATCTTTCGGCGCCTCGGCCGCCACGGGGCCCTGAAGATCATCCTCAAGGACGACCAGAAGCATGTGCCCGTGATCGGCTGGGGCTTGAAGGGCTTCGGCTTCATCTTTCTCCGAAGGGACTGGGCCAAAGATAGGTACAGTGGGTACCCCGAGTCAAGAGCGCCCCGTGACAATCCTAAACAAGCGCTCTTGACGAACGATATGTTGCTCTTTTCTGTAGGGGGAAGTTTACAGCTTTTAGTGTATGCGTGACATGCCGATTTGACCGCTCCTAACCCCTTTGCATCTGGAAACCCGTTTGGGGGGACAACATTACTTGGATTTAGTATTGGGAGGGGTTCGGGGTTCTAAAGGGGTCAAGTCCCGAATGCGCTTATCCTGGGCGCTCTGAAGTCGGGGCACCCGCCTGCTGTACGGTTATCCTTCTCACCGAATATATCAGTGTAGGTAGGTTTGTTCGTTAGTGATGTGGTTGTGTGTGTTTTCATGATTGTGTGGGACGGTGGTCCTGCAGCAGGTAGATCCTTTTGGCCAGGATGTGGGTGTGGAGACTCACCCAGGGTGGCTTGTGTGGCGTGACCTCACCTCTCGGGCTGACCCTACCGAGGTGGCAAGACTTGAAGAATTGTTTTACGAAAGGAGGCGGTACTCTGTAGAGGGTAGGACCTACAGTAGCACCCACCGTTGTTTTATATAACATCGTTTACGGTCCGACGCTGTGTTTTTTTGGTCAAGGCTTGTCTTCGCCCTGTTGGGACCCGGGTACGGCAACAAGAGCGTGGCAGGTTTGGTTATATCATCAGGCTCCTTTATTTGTTTATTCGTTTGTTTTGTTGTTCGTTGTTGTTTTTTGTTGCTGCTGCTGTTGTTGCTGTGGTTGCGCGTGTGCGCGTGTTTGCGCGTGTGTTTCTTCTGCGATTGACAGGGCGAACCTGGAGAAACAACTGGGCGTTTTTACGGCGGACGGGTTCCCGCTGCGGCTGCTGATATTCCCGGAGGGAACGACGATCAACCAGAGGTCTATGGAAAAGTGCGAGGCGTTTGCCAAGAAGGTGATGTGCTGGTTTGTAATACACACAGCGAGGTGGATCAGTAGTGCAACAGTAGCAGCCATAGTAGTAGAAGTAGTAGTACCAGTAGCAGTAGCAACACCAGCAACAGCGGCATCATCAGCAGCGGTAGCAGTAGCAGCAGCAGCAGCAGCAGCGGCAGCAGCGGCAGCAGCGGCAGTATATACCAGTAGCAGTAGCAGCGGCAGCTCCCCCCACCCTCGCCCGTAACAGCAGCAGGAGTCGCATGGCCAAAGGGGTGACTCCCATTGGGACTTCAAACGAAAAAAAAAGTGTTGAAACATACCTGGTATTGACGAACGTGGAATCGGTCACACCAAGCATCCGGGATGCCGGGTAGAGGGTGTGCTCAGTTGTGTGTCCACTAGTGTCGTCAAAGCGCGACGGTAGGATCTATACGACATACACGCGCACCGCGTTTTCATGCTCGTACTGCTACAGGCTCTCCCTGACCGGTTGTCATCTTGTTTTTGGTCGATATACTATTGATATTGATAGAATCAAAAACAAAAAAGGCTTGAACTACCGTCGGGACTTTAGAATGGACAGACGTGGACAGACGAACACAAGTGGTGATGTTCACCCTGACAATATCCGTAGGACCAACGAGCGGCAGGCAGGTAGGTGTATCATGCAGCTTGCAAAGATGAGTATCGACCCTAATTTTATCGAACTCACTGCTGACGTGTTTAGATTTTTTTTTTTTTTTCATGGCGATTTCCGCAGCGGCACGATGCAACATCCCCCCCCCCCCCCCCCCCCCCCGCGCCACACCGTGTCCCACTCCCTCGCGCCCCCTGCGCGGAGCAAGCCTCCCCGCTCTATCCCTCCGACGCCCTCCCGCCACCCCCTCCACTTCTTGCGCCGTATGTTTTGATTTTGTTTTGTCTTTGGCATGTTTTGTGTCTACCGCTGTTGTTATGTTCTGTTTTCTCGGGTATCTGTTCCAGGAGCAACGCCCAGGGTTCGAGCGTCTTCTGCTCCCTCGAGCAACGGGCTTCTGTGCTTGCCTGAACGCCTTCTTACGTGCCGAAACCTCGGGCGTTCGACGGAGAGGAGGCGGAGGAGGAGGAGGAGGAGGAGGAGGAGGAGGAGGGGCGGGGGATGAAGAGCCGTTTGCGAACCGACTAGTGTACGATATCACGGTGAGGCGTTTTTTTTTGCCCGTCCTTCGGTAGGAGCACTTGCAGTGATTTGCCCTTGGCGTGTTGTCTGTCTGTCCTTCGGTTGTAGAATATTTTTTTTCAGTAGTGTTGATTTTGTCTATCGTTCACGACTCTGTTGTTTAATAGTCATGATTTCTCCCTCCCTCCCTCGCTCCCTCCCTCCCTCCCTCCCTCCGTCCCTCCCTCCCTCCCTCCCTCTCTTGCCCCCCCCCCCCCCACTCCGTTTCCCCAAACGTACACGTATGTACCTACACATGGTCACATGGTATCGCGGTTCGCGGACTCTATGATGCCATCTCTCCATTAACACGCGAACGACTATTATATGACTAGATGGGCTACAGTGGCTACGGGGGGGAAATACCCACGTGGGAAATGGGGTACGGGCGGGATAGGGACGTCGACATCCCGAACCTGGGGTCTTTGCTTCGAGGACGCTCCCCCGGACCGGTAAGCGAAGCGATATAATTCCTGTACGAAGTGGGAGTATCGAGTCGTTGTACGGTTAACCCCTTGACATTTGGAAACCCGATTTTGGAGCCAAAATGCTTGTAATTGGTTTGGGGAGGGGTTTTCGGGCACTGAAGGGGTTAAGCGTCAAGCGGTAACGATGCGTTCGTTGGCGAAACTTTCACGACGCATTGTTTTTAGGCTTACGTGCGTTCTGCTCTCCCCCTCCCCCCCTCCCGCCCCTAGTGAAATGTTTACTGCTCGATGAAGAGCATGCGGATATCACGATACGATACCATATTTTTTCCTTACGGTGCTCGTTGTTTGATTGAAACGTGGAGCGGTAGCGACAAAGTAGTTTTTTTTGTATCGGCGAAACTTTGGCGACGCGCTATTTTTAAGCTTACATGCGTTCTCCCGCCCCCCCCCCCACCCCCCCCCCCCCCCTCCCCCCCCCTCCTACTTGTAAAGTTTATTGCTCGATGAAGAGCAGTCGAATCTGGTGATACCAGCTGTTTCCCAATGGTGCTCGTTGCTTGACTGAAACGTTAAGCGGTAGCGACTAGTAACTTGTTTGTCTGGCGAAACGTTAGTGGCGCGCTGTGTTGCAAAGTGTTACACGGCGAAGCTTCTTGTTTTGGAGTGCCAATGTTTGTTTTGTTTGTGTGTTTGTGTGTGTTTGTGTTTTTGTGTGTGTTTGTGTGTTTGTTTGTTTGTTCGTTTGTTTGTTTGTTTGTTTGTTTGTTTGTTTGTTTTTTTGTTTGTTTGTTTGTTTGTTTGTTTGTTTTGTGTGTTTTTTGTATGTTGCGAAGCGTTGTATCGCGAAGAAATACATTTCGAAGCGTTACCTTGCGAAGCGCTGTGTTGGGTTGCTTTCTATACCATAAAAGCGAATTTGCTCTTTTCTCTTATTGCGAAGCGTTGTGTTGGGGAGCGTTCTAAATAGTGTAGGGGTGAACTTACTTAAGAAAATAGTAATTCAATATACAAAAGCTGCTTGATTCGGGAGGGGTTTTGATTTGTTTTTGGTGTGATCGGGAAGACGACATATTAGATATCAAGGTGTCTGCAATATGCCAACTTTGGTTGGGTAGGGGAGTCATCCCATGCTAGGGGTGCAGCAGTTTCTAAGAAATTTCTTAGAGCATCTCAAAGCGAGGCGATGAGAAAAAAAACACGGTGCTCTTTCTATCGGAGTGGATTGTTGCCGAACTTTGTGTTGCAAAGCGTGACATTTCGAAGCGGTAGGGATTGCGTTGTCTGCCGAGTCATGGGCGGGTCGGGTCGTAACGCCGCGCTGTTCATTAGCCCAAGTGCCTGAATCTCGTCTCCTCTCTTCTCTGTTTGTATGCTATCTTTTGTCAGCCAAGTGCTCCTGTGGGCACGGGCGGGTATTCTAAAACTAAAAAATTCGAATAAGGGTCTAACAACTCCATTATCTTGATTCGTCCTGTGACCACAGCGCTCCGGTTCATTTTCCATTCTGACCTCGGAGAGCGTGGTGTTCCGTTTGGTCTTTTTGTCGCGTTTCCTCGGTACCGTACCTGTACATACTACATCCCTCCGCAACAAGGACCACCAAGTATACCTTGGAAAGGACAGCAGCGGAAAGTTGCCGAAATTATATGACCATGTTCTACAGCGCGCAATTGTGTTTGTGATCCTCGACCACTGCCTGTCGAAGTTGTGCCTACTAGTATAACATGTCGAAGCTCGACAAAGATAGCGACGATGTTAAGCTGGACGACATTATACGAGCAGCTGCCTTACCAAGAAATTGATGACGATAAATAACGGAAATGATATGGTACGGTAAACGAACCCAGCCAACGGTCGATATGGTACGGCAAACGAACCCAACCGACGAACACTTCCACGACGAATACACCCACAACCGACGAACAATTTTGCGACAAACACACCCAAGCGACGAGCGCTCATACGACAAAACATACCGAAACGACGAACAAATACACGAATGTGTTCATGTATATTGCAAGGTATATACACGCGGTTCCCTACCTGAGTATTGCTTTGACAAGCAGGCTTGATGCTCGGGTACCTCAGAGTTCATACATACCCACGACTGAGCACACCCTCGCGCTAATTGTACGGCGATCACTCTAACACGACTTCCACCCACGATGATGGTGTTTTGTGATGGATGCAGGTTCATCTTCACATCGAGAAGCATAACGTCCGGGACATCGCCGACGGAGGGCAGAGCTGGCTGGACGCTACATGGTGAGCCATTTTTGCCGACGGCGTTTTTTTGAGACAAACGCTTGCGTCATCGTCGCACAACATGCCCCACTTCATACCCGTGCGAATGGGGTGCAGAAGGTGTGCCCCTTTTATGGGACCAAAGTGCGCCGGGGCAGCAGGGTCCCTTATTTACTTACATCCCTTGAGCCATTTCCAACTCCTAAAACACTTATCTTGTTCTGTACTAATTCCAAGTGTTTTATCAACATGTCGGGATGCGGTACCAAAAGGGTTATAATCATGGTACCCCTCTTGAGGTTTCTAGGTAGCTGTCCATGTGGCGTTTTGCACGCGGGAGACTGCGAGGTGGCCGTTACTCGGGACGTCGGACCCTTTGTTGAGTACTTGCGTCCACTATGAGGGACGAGATCCCTCAAAAAGTGGGGAAAAACCGTGCGGAGAAAGGTTGAGGTCCCTTATGACAGGTGTATCGCTTTGCCTTATCGCGGGGTCGGCTTATGGCCACGGCAGAAGTGCGCGCCTTTTTTTTTCCCCCTGTGGCTTTTCGCTTTTAAGAGCTCTATACTTTCACCGTGGTACTTTCACCGAAAAAAACAGATTTGCCGTGTAATAGGGTAAAAAACCGAAAGTGCACACGACGCAAAAAACGCGTTGGCCTAGGGTATAGAAATCCTTCATAACGCGCAATGAAAATGGCATTTCGTTCTGGCGATTGTGGGTTGTATAACCCCTTTTAGCGGCGCAGTCCCGACATGTGGGCAAAACACTTGGAGTTAGGCTGGGAATGATTTTGAGGGTTGAAAATGGGTTGTAAGGAGCCTCGTCATTCAGAGAACGAAAAGAACCAAAAGTGCTATAATACGTCTGTTGTAGCCAAGTGCGTGCCTTGTTTTCCGTCTTGGCAGCGTGCAACCGTGCTTTTGCTACGTCCGACACTCCTCGACATCGTCCCGGGAGGGAGATCAATCAACGTTTTTGGACCCCGCTTCGTAGTTGTATGGAGGAATTTATGTTCCGGGGATGTCGATGTTTTCCCCCCCGGGTGCAGCTGGCTTCAAGAACTCTTATGTTTTGAGTCATTTGGCTTGGAAAAAGAGGACAAGAAGACGAAAAGACAAGGCAGTGCAACTCGAGGCAGAACAAGGAATGGCATGATGTGCGGCATGACAAGACAAACGTTATTTTAGCAATTGTACGTAGCGCATCCAAAGCGTACCAAGTAACTGAACATGAAGTTGGGATACGACATGGCAAGGAAAACGACCGGACAAGGTAAGACAGGCGAAACGATTATACGTAACCCTAAGGGTGTAGGTGTGTATACAAGCCATGCCACCCCTACCCAGAGTATTGCATTTTTTTACACACGCCCTGAGCCCACCCCGTGTGGTTTCGGGCTAGTTTAGGGCGTACGTAAGGTTTTGATCAGGTTGGGACCTGGTACCAAGTA
Source organism: Undaria pinnatifida (assembly GCA_012845835.1). Taxonomy (NCBI): domain Eukaryota; class Phaeophyceae; order Laminariales; family Alariaceae; genus Undaria; species Undaria pinnatifida. Next base: position 12,290,097 of record JABAKD010000021.1, on the reverse strand, counting down.
TATCGGTATACACTGCTCCCTCTTGTTCAAACCCAGCCCCCCACGCCCTTAAAAACTCCGCCCTCGCCTCACCGGTAATACGACTTACAGGATACACTTGATAAACTGATGCATTTCCTTCCACAGCTGTCAGATTTTGTCCCCCTCAAAAACGGGTTTTATAGTTTCCGCGCACAGATTGACTAACATCACCCTGTTGACCCTGATAGCTACACTGTAGTTCCAAGGGGAGTCGCCGACCTATATCCTTGATGAGGACACACAACCCGTAATACGCGCGATCGGAGTATCACACATAGCTTGCGAAGATGAGTTTCGACAAAATCTTCGATCTCACAGCTGGAGTGCATTTTTATTTATCTAGTATTTATTCTTCATCCCATTTATCTTTTTTTTTTTTCTTTCTTTTTTATCCTCCGGCGGACGGGGAAAAATAAAGCTTTAGCTCATCACACTTCCACGTATTTTCATACTCGTGTGTCGATTTAACTCCGTTGCTTTCGCAGCCCAACGCTAGCTGGCGCACCCTTCGGGTCCCATTGGAGGTATAGCGTAAGCTGTTCCTATCAGTGGTCTTCGTTACAATCCCCTTTATCATCCTCGCACTACTCTCGCCCTCCCTCCCTCCCAGTAGTATCTCAGATCCAACTCAGATCCGGGGTCGCATAGCGGGCCCTCCTCCGCCCTCCCCACTACGGTTCGCGCCTTCATTTTTATAGCGAGAAAAATTCAGCATTCCCTTCCCTCCTTGACTCGCGTCGAATTGTACCTGGCTTGTATACACCCCTGTGTAAAGGTATTTTGCAAGACAGACCCATAATTTCCCCTGAACGGAGGGTCTCACAGAAAAAAACTTGATTCATTGGTTCGCTTTTTGTGTCTGTACTGCTTCTTACGCCAGGTATGTAAACAAGTACTGAAGTATGTCGCCGATTTGTTCAACCCTAAGCTTTCCAGTGTATATCGGCATTCATCTCAAACATAAAAGTCGCACGATTTGACGGCTACTTGTAGAACGTGGAAATAACTCGACTCAGGGCGTTGGACCCTATACCAGTACTTCGTATGATGTGTACCGGGTTTATGGGTATACCAGGTCTGTATATATATTGGGCTACTTTGGGGTGTGACAACATAATATATATATATATATATACTTGCAAAGATGAGTTTCGACAAAATATTCGATCTCACAGCTGGAGTGTATTTTCATTTTTTATAATAAGTTGACCTAGTCTCTGAAGAGTATAGTATGGGGAGATAGTACCCGTCGGGGTCTCTGAAAAAGAGAAAACGGCTAAAAGCACACCCTAAGGGCCACTTTTAACGATAGGAACAAAGTCGGTCTAGTTTTAACGATAAAAAAACAAACACGGTCTAGGAAATGCATAAAATGTGCTTTGATTTGATTGGTCTAGATACGCAACATCATCAAATGATCCGATTTTGGGTTGATTGAAATTTGAATTGAAGGAATACAACTGAAAAGTATTGGCAGACTTTTTTGGCGGAAACCCACGTCTAACTTGGGAGTTTGACCAACTTTACGTGGCATGTTCGCGCTGGCACAACGCACCCGTGGCAGCCAGGCGTGATCTTCGGCCGCGTCGAAGACTACGATCGAGGCGATAAAATGCGAACCACCTGGGCAATATCCGCACCCACGCCTACAGACCATATAACATGGTACCACGGCGGTGGCGCCTCAAATAAATGTCATGGCGGCCGCGTTCCCAGTTTTTCAGCCAGCTCGCTCGGCCAAGCCACACGAAAATCTCCCCAACGAGCCAACAGCACGAATATTCGCCCAAGAGTTTGATAGCTTCATCGCCCTCGCTGCTCCGCGCGGAGTTTTGAGGCTCCCTCCGCCCACCCAAGAGACCCTGGTGGTGGTGGCTTCCTGTCCTGGGCTGCCAGACGAATGGAGACAGCCGGCGGCGCGCACGCGACGCCGCAAGCCATCGCTCTTGTCTACCCTCGTCTGTGTTCGTCAGCAGCGCGTTGTGTGACTTGCTGCGTTATTCCGACTTCCCACACATTGGAAGAGCAATGCGCCCTTTCTTTGTCAAGGTTTTTTTTTTTTTTTGGTCGCGAAATTAAATCAAATTTGACAATATTTTTTCTAATTGCTTATTGTTTTTTTCGTTAACACTGGCCGGCCCTAAGAGCGCTATGATGACAAGACGAAATAGGAAAAATGCCGTTATTTGGGATACTGTGTTTCACTACGTTGGTTTTGCATTCCCCTCTCCCCCCTGTCCAGCGTAATACTCCGGAGTATGATCGGCGGCGTATCATTTTTCTTTTCATGAAGACAGTTTAACATCAGCCGCCGACCAGCGGCGTATGCCGTTTAACTCGGGGCTGTTACTTCGGACGCCGTCCTCAATAAAAACGCCATCGCATCAGGTAACTCCATTTTTTTCATTCGGGAGCCCCTTACTGCACGTACGCACGCTTTGGTTTTCTTCATCGTTATCCTTTTACCTCAGGGCCCGCAAGGACGCGCTGCTGGGGAAGTTCGCTGAAGAGCGCCGGTTCCCCTTCCCCCCCGTGGCTGTTTTCGAGTCCCGCAAAAGCCCGCTCGCCTTTTTGGTCCTCTCTGCCGTCCCTCTCGCGACGTTCTCGTTCCTCTACTACGCTGTCACGGACCTGATGGCCGTCATGGCTGAGAGTAGTGGCGGCGGGGAAGGGGTGATCGAGGCTGTGGCTGGGTCCACGAGCTTGTAGGTGTACGTGCTGAAGGTTTATACCTACTTTGAATGTGTACCTACTGAAGGTCTACCTACTTGAAGGTGTACCTTTTCTTTGGTGTACGTATTGTTGTTGCGTGCTTGCATGTGTGTACGTACAATTTTGGTGTGCTTACCATAGGTGTACCTACTTGTCTATCTACAGCCTGCAGTATCGCACATGTCGGAGAGATCGCACAGGGGTGTTGCAGGTGTGCGTGCCTGTTGCAGGTGTACCTACTGTACGTGTGTGCGCCCACGGTAGGTGTACCTAGTACCACACGCGTTTTTTTTTGTTTTCTCGAGGAATATGGTGGGGGTGGGTGGGTGGGTGGGTGGGTGGGTAGTTTTGTTTTGTTTTTTTCGAGGGATATGGTGGGAGTGGGGAGTGGTGGTGATGGTTTGTTCGTTTGTTTATTAATGGTTTGGTTGGTATGTTGGTTTGGCCCAATGAAGGTTGGATGGTGGCTTGTTGGGGCGAGGGTAGGGAGATTGAATTTTGGTGTGGTGATTGCTTGGTTAAGTGACTGGCTGACTGATGGATTTCGTTAGTTGGTTGATCCATCGTTTGGCTGTTTGATTGGCAGCTAATTGGTGGGTGATTGATTGATTCGTTGATCGATTGCTTGACAGGTTGACTGGTTCGTCGGTTGACTCAATTGATTCATTACCTGCTAGATCCATCGTGTTTATTGTTTTTGTTTGCTGCTGCTTTCATTAGTTGATTCCTTAGTTGGCTGCTTGGCTGTTTTGATCGACCGATTTTGTGATCGGCCGCTTGATTATTTTTGGTTGATATTCGTCGGATTGATTCGCTTTTAGCGTAATGTTTTGAAGGGTTCCCAGTTGTGGCGTGGCGTCATGCCTCAGGTTGATCGGGGCTTTTGCTCCCCGCTGACCCCAGGACGCCATTTTTTCGTTCGCTTATGTCGCCGTCTAGCACTTTATTTTTTTATTTTTGAATGGTACCCCTCCCTGTACCTCTTGCCCCCTTCCGTTCTCGTTTTGAGCAGTGTTTTTGTAACTCGGGTTTCAATTGTTGCTGCTGTTTTGGTATCATACGTGCCGGGTTTTGTTGGCGGGGTGGTGTCGTACGTAACATAACCTTTTTTACTGGTGCCGTTGAAGGAAATTCTTGGTGGGAAGAACGACTTTTTTTTCTTCATTTTTTTTTTCGATTTTGCGTATTTTTTGGCGGCTGCGGGCCTTTTAACGCCTTCGGGTTAAAACTCAAATTCGCGATTCATATAGGGTAGAAATTATGCTAGAGTAGGTACACAGGTACACACATCCTACGGTAAAAAGGAGTGCGCACCATTTTTTTTCGTGAGAGGCTCCTAATCGGAGGAGGTGTGTATCTCACACACACTAATATTTTGAGCAAAACGAAAGTGCAATCCAATGACCAAAGACCCGTGGCCTAGGCATTAAGAGCTTCATATTTGCCTCAAAACGAGAATGAGTTTCGGACGATTTTGGGTGAGAAGGAGGAGCCCCGTCGTTGTGGAGAAACAAACTACCTGGTGGTAATGTGTAAAAGGGTCGTTCCGAACGAGCTCAAAACGAACCACGAATCTCTTGACAATGTCACGATTCCTCAATAAGAGTTTTTTTTTTTTTTTTTTTTTTTATTCTTCATCCTCCGGCGTTGAGGACATTTTGAAGTTACTGAAATGTCACGTTTCAAAGAAAAGCACGTTTTTTTTCGTCAGGAATGCTGACATACCTGGTAATATTTAATATTTTGGTGGAAAATGTCGAAACGGGTAATTTGTGTGTCCACGGATTCCTGCCAAATGTCACACGGTTCGTGAAAAAATGTCAGTTTTCTTTTGTCAGGATTCCTGACGTTTGGTTGTGTTCGTTAGCATCGGCCGTAAGTGTGCTACCTCTAATCGCATCCAAAGGGTGTTATTTGTCCTAACATTTTGTTTTGCCCCTCTAGTCTATATACCTCACATCTGAGCACCCGGACACTAATCCCTCGCTTCCACTGGAAACCCTTTTTTGGGGTCATTTGTTATAGTGTTCCACTAGGTATCCGCTATCTGCATGAGCTACGTATAGATCAACCGTCTGTCTCTGCGGAAAAGTTATATCTTTATTGACATCTTGAAGTCTGATTTCCGTTATTTCATTTTGTTGTGCGATTCGGAGTCATTAGAGTTGTGCAGGAAGGCTGACGCGGGATCCAGGATTCGGCACGTACGTATATATCGCACAGCAGTAGTATAAATGGACCACGCTATCCACGGGGCATACAGGAAACATAATAACAAGGGGGGCATCCTGTCTTTGTACTCTATGCGTCCCGTGCCCGTGCTGATTGTTTTAGAATAGGTAGCTGCGCTTTCAGCGACGAGTAGAATTGTTCTTAGGAGAACACGAGGACTCGATGTGATTGGTTGTATTGTGAGTTGGTTCTTACTCCCACTTCAAGTATGCAAGGAGTCACACACGTGGCCTTGTAGAAGCGGCCGACTTAGGCAGTGAGCAGCTTGCACTCAGAGTTAGCGTTTGACATAAAGCCGGGATACCTTGCCAGTACGAGAGCCAGTATTTGGAGCTTGGCCAGAGCCAAGCTTCCAGCCCCCCCCGTCCTCTCCCCCCCCTTCTCGATCACTCTCTTGTATCCTCCTGAACAAATCTCAGCAAGTCTTGCTCGACAACAATAATGACAAGAACATCTGCCACCTGGGTTTTGTGCTGCTGTCAGCTGTGGTCTCGCGATAGAGACACACCTGTCCCTTCTGAGGGATATCCACAAGGATCCTCGCAAGACACACACACCTCCTTCCTTTATACTTTTCACTTGAAACTGGTGTAGGGAGGGGTTTCTGGGGCTCTAGTCTAAAGGGTGAAGGAAGCAATTGTATAAGGCAAGCCCCCCTCCTCCTGTGTCCGAGGCGCTTCTTAAAAAGTGTTTTATCGCAACGCACATATGTTGTGGATACAAACATATACACCGCACGGGGGGCACGGTATGGTACTTGAAGCACAGCAGCAGCAGTAGTGGTAGGTGTCCCCCCCGAAAGGCGGTGCCTGAGAGTAAGTAAGGCGGGTCCCGATGAAAGGAGGTCGAAATCGCTTGGCGCGACTGGGGAATTGAACGTATAACCCGGAATGAATAAAAGGCGGCTTCCCCCTATAAGTCGGTCATAGTGCTCTGGCATTAATCCCTCTACAGTTGGAAAGCCGTTTTGGGGGACATTTCGAAATGGAATTAGTGTGGGGAGGGGTTTTTGGGGCTCTGATGGGGTGAATATCATAAGCAAAATGTGGCATAAGGCAGGCCATTCCTGTGAGGCGCCTTTACCGGCGCTTTGTCCCACGAGTGGTTTTCTTCTTGCGAAGATTTTGACAATTTTTCTTGCGAAAATTTGGACAAATTGCCGAAAGCGTGAGAAATGTGAGTTGTTAGTTGGCAAAATATCCTACGTACATAGCATGTCATGTGTCTTTTCAAGCCTGGCCTTTGAGGTATCCATCCGGATACGCGCGTGATCTGAATTCTATGCCCTACACGGCATATATATACGCGCTCCCACTGCTGCTGTGTACAACATGAGGGTTTGGACTGAAACCGCAGACGGTAGGCAGCTACGAAAAAAGTGGAGCCACGAGAGACAAAGAAAGAATGGTGGCTCCACTAATAGTCTATAATAGTCTAAATAAATAGTTTCGTCGAACTCACGGCTGACGTCCATATTTTTCACAAAATAGTTGGGGCAAATATGACTTTCTGAGAGCGAGCAGCGACCCAATGCCACAGAGCAGAGGGTGTAGAAGACATATTGAAGATAAGTTGGGAGAGAACGTCTTCCGCGTCCTCCCTACCAACTCGATCGCTGGGTCGGACTGTGCCCCCTCCTGCCGTGGAGTGGACTTCGTGGACTCCAGATATTGATACTTACTGGTTGACTGTTTAGAGAGTTCGATACAGGCCTTGAAACAAGGCCCAACACCTACATTAAAAACGAATCCACCTCCTGGAGGAGGCGGCTATATTACGGCAAGCCAGTTGCGGTGGACCAGAGCGAAAAGGTGGGACGGACGCGAAGGAGGGCGCGAGCTGTACCGCGCGAGGCCCTGGTGACGTGCACTTCTTAACATACTTGTCTTTTGCTGCTTGCTGTAGGCACGGTTCATGAACCGTAACTCACGACAACTCTCATCGGCGGAGTCCCTCCTTTCGTCTCATCGAGCACCAAAACAGCAGAGGTCAGAGCGTAGATGCACAGAGTACAGGTCCCTCTATAGCGCCGACTGAGTAGTGCCGGTTGCCCCATAGAATGCCTGGGAATTCGCATGACGCATATATTGGCGTATGAAGAATACGTAGTGGCACTACACGGAGTAAAGGTGGTTGCCGGTATAGAGCCGGCATTTCCACAACTAGCTGGTGCACACATACCGCCACGTCATCACGGCAACCCGAAATTACGCACAAAGAAAAAGTGAAGCGCATTTGCCACCTTTCAGACAAGCTCTTCTGAAACGCTACCACTCCGCCACATGTGCTTGATTGAGGTTCTCGGTACATCAGGTCAGACCAGGTAGAGAACAAGAATACACAACACGAAGGTGGGCACGGGGGCGTTTTGCCCCCTTTTTTGTTTTGTAATCCAATCCTGCTAACAACGGCGATGGATCTCCGTAATAGCTCGGGGAGACGCGAGCTACGATAGGAGAGGTGGCACTTTTCGTAAGTGTTTTTGAACGGTTTGTTAACGGCAGCAGGTTAACCCAAAAATCGTCGGGAAATTAGCATGTTTTGTTGTGTTGATTCTCGTTCTCTACCATGCTAGGCCATGGTGTATTTTTCATCCTGTCAGCAGTTAGTTCTTATACTTTCAAAAAGCCATAAGGCAGGTTTTGGGTTAAGGACGGCATGTATGTCTTAACCGCCGTATCATGTTAAGGTATTAGTCTATTATTTGTGGGGGTATTAGTCCGTTTGACCACTTGCGAAAGGTTGACCAATAGCTTACCCGAACTAAGCCTTATAACAGTGACGTCTTAACCTCCTAAAGTGAGGAACCTCACAAAAAAAATGAGGTGTGTACCTCTATTATTTTCCTCAAGCAGGTTTTGGGTTAAGAAGGACACGTCTCAAGCTGTCTAGGACATGTCTTGACCTTTTAAGGTGAGGAACCTCACGAAATAAATGAGGTGTGTACCTCTATTATTTTCCTAAAGCAGGTTTTGGGTTAAGAATGACACACGTCTTAAGCTGTCTAAGACATGTCTTGCCCTCCTCAAGCGAGGAACCTCACAACAAAAATGGTGCGCACCTCTGTTATTTCCCCAAAGCAGGTTTTGGGTTAAGAATGACACGCCTTAAGCTGTCTAGGACATACATGTCTTAACCTTTCATGGTGAGGAACCTCACAAAAAGATGGTGTGTACCTCTAATATTTTCCTAAAGCAGGTTTTGGGTTGAGAAGGACGCACGTAATCTTAAGCTGTGTCTAAGACATGTCTTAACCTCCTAAAGTGAGGAACCTTACAACAAAAATGGTGTGCACCTAATAGTGCGGTAATAAAGTCCCTTTGACCACTTGCAAAATGTTAACCAATAACTTACCCAAACCAGGCATACAACAAACGTGCACACAGGCGTTATTTTCCCGACTCAATCCCTCTTTAGACCCGCATAATCCCTCCCTATACTAACTTCAAGTAAATTTGTTCCCAAAAGGGTTTGCAGTTGCAAAGGCGTTAAGGCTGAGTGGGGGGATAAGGGGAATTTGGTCTTATCCGTTTTTCATTCGTGACAAGTCGATTCTTCTGGTCTTATCTCTAGTACATACGGTCTTATACCGGATGGTCTTAGAACGGGTACGCTGTAATTCTGACAGGTCATAGTAGTCTAATCTGCAACTTCGGGACGATGCGCTGGTAAAAAAGGTAAGGTGGACACGCGTGTGTTGAATACTTCGAAGTATGTAGTTGGCTCTGTATATCGTAGCGTGTCCAAGTTCGGAGCATGGGGATACGGAGGCACATCACAAAATACTACTAGACTACGAGTTTATACTACAAGTCTTTTATAGCCTCGAGAACGTTGCGGGGAACAGGGGGGGGGGTGGGGCAGTTACAAAAGTACCTCTGCTGGAAAAAGCGATGATCGTGAGAGTCTCGTGTAGCGAACACAGTCAGCCGTCGAGGCCAGTCCCATACATACAGTATACCTGGAGTATCGAGTAGTAGTAGTAGTAGTAGTAGTAGCAGTAGTAGTAGTAGTAGCAGTAGTAGTAGTAGTAGTAGTAGTAGTAGTAGCAGTAGTAGTAGTAGTAGTAGTAGTAGTAGTAGTTGTTGTTGTTGTTGTCACATAACCTCTTTCAATCAAGTCCGTGGTCACAGGACAGGCTCCAGTCACGCTGGACATGTAGTCTAGAGTGGAAGAATACCCCAGGGGAAAAAGCAAACAAACCAAAAGCAGTACGTACATACACGCATGCACATCCTAGCTGAAGAGCGAGCATTGTACCTACAGCAGTAGTACTGGAGGATGAACTCGTGCTTCGGCACTTGAATCATGTTCTTGTTGCGGGCACAAGGAATATCACATATAGAATTTGTTGTCAATACTATTAATAATATCAGATACTACTATTACGGGGGACCATAGTAAATAGGACCAAATATTGTTAGTCAAAATAGGGAAATATATTGGTTTTTGTGTGTACCGTAGGTCCTATTTACTATGGTCCCCCGTAATACTGCTGTGTATTCGAAATGCATCATGACCAGTTTCACATCCAAACGCGTTGGATGCCACGTTAAGAGTTTTCATCAGTCTCCACGTAGCAGTATAGGTAAGGGGGTGGGCGCAGGCACAAGCAGAGAGGGACAGTTTTATTTTCTTGTCTAATCCCCTACCTGCCGGAAGCGAGGTCGAGCTCAGCAGTACAGAGTATGCCGACTGATAATATGCGTTTGCTTCTCCAAATGATACACCAATATTTAACACACCACGTAGAATCGGATGCGCTGCGGAAACAATGCAGCGGTCGGAGGCATACATATATAGAAGATGGATCCACGAACGTTCGGGCCAAATTATTGGTACAATGGCCAGCAAAAATCCGGTCACTGCTTGTGCTTTTGAAGCCAAAACTTAAAAGCCAGAGAACATATCATCATCAGAGGTTACATGGCAGAGCTATGATACTCTTTAGCAGAATCGGACCCTTAATATTCTTCCTGATCAATTTCGTCGCCTTTTAATTTGGATCCCCTAAGTAACCGCCGCGTGGAGACAACGACCGTCTAAGGAAGAGTCGATATGTTAGATGTGGTGATGTTAGGTTGATGTTGGAAACTTTAGAACACATACATGTATGTGCGTGAACGTATATTTAAATTGGATTATTTTGCTTCTTGTTGCTGGGACTCATCCAGAACCTTAAGGGGGGAAAGTTTTGGGATAATACGGTTGTTTTTTTGGAAAGTGGGAAGATTGAGCCATCATGAGGGGAAGAGTTGAAACTCGACCAGAACAGGCTGTCAGTTTAGATCGGGGGGGTGCAACCGCCTTTGGTTCGATGCTGGGGTTGCATGTGAGAAACACAAGAAGAGTGAGGTTGGGCGGACACGAGAAAGGACGGTTTGCAAACAGACCATAACTCCGATAATTTAGATTAAAAAATGTATCTATATAGTCTAGACTATAATAGTCTACTGGGGTATAAACTATATACATACTTCGAAGTAGCGAGATGTATCTGACACTTGACAGAGGGCGAGCAAGTAAATAGACGGCGCAGCTAGATAAATCATAATGCGCGCGATCGGAGTATCACACACAGCTTGCAAAGATGAGTTTCGACGAAATCTTCGATCTCACAGCTGGAGTGTATTTTAATTTTTATAATAAATAGTTGTGGTTGACCTGACATCAGCGGTGACTGTGCGAGCATATAAATAGACGACGCAGCTAGATTGTTGTATTCGACGTGGCATTAGCGGTGACTGGGCTCAAGACTTGTGCTTCCTCGTTCATATCAATTGCCCCCGCCAATTTCGGTGTTTGCTGCGTGCGGTGCCTGGCGAATTGACAGACACTACGGTTTGAGTCCCTTGCGTCCCTTCGTCCCTTCGAAGAAGAAGGTGGTGGTCGAGAACACCGGTGAGATACGGCTGTGGTTGCGAAGGGTGTGATGTCGTGTGTTTCGTCTATGCGAAGGGTGTGTTGCCGTGTGTGTCGTCTATGCAGAGAGCCCCTCGTTGCTGCTCTGCCTCAACCAACAAAAAACATGTATAGTAGCTAGAGGGTGTGCGAAACTCATCATGAATCAAGAAGATGGTCGAATTGGTGCGGGACCGCCAGCAGTCTCGAGGTCAGTGTCATTCGTCAGCATTGGTTGGATCAACACACCAAGCACGGGCGATATCAACCGGGGCCTGCGATAGACGAAAAGATAACGTTTCCCAAGAGATTTTACGTGCGATTATACCTATCCCTGTCTGTATGGCACGAAGACCGACTTCTGTTCAACTCTCCGCTACGCGGTTGGTTCGTAATGGACTAGTGAGTCTACCCTACGGTTAGGTACAGAACACCCAGAGTACATATATAGACTACACATAGTACTAGCGATGGGTATACCACATTGGGGAGGCGTGCACTCATTTCATGCATAGACTAATCTAGCCGTGTAGCTGTATGCCTACATATAGTCTAGATGTAGACTTGCAATATGCTGGGATGGGACACGCCGGTTTTTTACCGACAGAGGCAGACATCGCGTGCACCAAACGCGAAGCGCCGTGAGGTGTTTGGCGAGTCGCACGAACTGTGAGTTGCTTCCTACTAAGAACCATTAGACTATTAATAGTGAGGCGGACTTCCGCATCCTTGCGCGCATTTTCTTGCATATGAATGGCAGCTCCGATTTTTTTCGTCATCTTTAGGTGTGCTCACTACCAGAGATGACCATGGGATTCCATTAATAGGCATCTGCCTCGCGTGAGCGGGGGGGGGGGGTGCCATAAGCACACTGCGTGGTACCATCCGCCTTGCGCGGCGTTAAGGCTCTCCAGTCCGCACAATAGAATATAAATATATTAACATCCCGGCCACCGCCCCTAAACATACAAAGCGAGAAAACACAAGAGTACCCTGATGATCTAGCTCACACGTATATGATATATTAGTTTTTTCACGGCGCCTTCGCCAACCGATGCCAGCACCAGCAGCGCAGCAGCAACAGCAGTAGCTCGCGCCCACGGGGTTTTTACGTGCGTAAGAAATCCAGCTCGAAGATTATACCAGTTATCCGGTAGATATGCCCAAGGTTCCTCAAAGCACTCACCAGGTATTTAGTAGAGACAATCAATCTTTTACAAACGTTAATGGAAATCTCCGATCGGTGGGAGTGGGTGCTGACATCATATGCGGCATAAGCCGAAGCGCACCTACCAAGGAAGAGATTCAGGGAAGAGGGAAGGAATCTGCCGACGAAGGCCGACTTGTCGGGGAGGTCTTCGAGCGCAAATCCTCTTGGGAGGTGTAATACACTGCTGTGTGGAGCGCAAAAGGGGACAAAAAACAAACATCCTGCGGACAAGTTGACACCTGTCACATGGCCCTTTGGCCTTGTGCGCTTCTCAGGAGAACACCCCCCTCACCGCAAGCAGTAAGGCACAACTTTCAGTAGCTTGGCCGACTGACGTTATTTTTCGATTTCTATGTTGTGGAAGGGTGCGTTCCGCGTTAAATTTCTCCCGTACGCGAGCACTTGGTCGCGTCGGGTTTCACAGCGACCACAGCCCGACCCGCACGTTTTGTCGCAATTTCAGCAGGAGGACATCGACTTACCCATCAGGAACCGGAGCACCTGCATCACCACCACACCCGAAATCATGAGACACTTTTACGCCGCATCGATCGCCCCCTTCGTGGTGGCCATTTCGATGATCATGTCGATCATGTCGATCACCGTGTCGGCAGAAAGGCACAGGGTCTCCTTGAGCGAGGACAACGTCGACTTCAACTTGGACTACTTTGACGACGGCCGCACGAGACCTTACAGAGTCGTGTTCGAGGGAAATGCTCGAAATGTGTTCGACTTTGAAGCGTCGGGCGCCGTGAAGATAATGAGGATCGGCACGGAACGCTACAGGGTGAGGTTTTATCGCGCGTCTCCCATTCATTCTACAACATAAACGCGATGTGAGGTGCGGGCGGGACGATGAGTGCGACCTGTGCAGGTCACAGTAGTTACACGCCCACCGCCACCGTGTTCACTGTTGGGCTTGTTCTTCACGCGTGTTGTGGATAAATCGTTACAGTAGTGGTCGAACTGTGCAATCTCGCCTGGAATACGCATACTACATAGGTAGTGTTGGGACACATGCCAGGCGGGGTTTTGGAAAAAAATACGTTGTATCTGCCTTCATTGTCCTCTTTTGTGAGGGGCTCCGCAGCATACCAATGTCGACAGAGCGGTGCCTCGTATTTTGTTTGGTCCTCATTTCGAAAAATTCCACAGGTTGTGTACGCTGCAGGCGGACGTATCCGTCGAGTCATCCAGACGTCGTCTGGCCGCCGGGAACTCCTCGAAGACGAGGGCGAATATGACGTCGACATGCAAGTGCTTGACACGGGTACCATGGCTCGGCCACGCCGCCGCCTCCTGTACTCCTGCGATGACTGCGAGGAGACTTGGGACACGGTGTGCGAGCAAGGAATACCCTCCGTGTGTAACGTGGTCGGGTACGGCTCCCCGTTTAGCACGGAAGCTAACGCTGCGATTGAGGTCATGTGCAGCACGCTTGGAAACGCGTGTGCCGGTTCCACGGGAGACGAGGTCTGTGACGGCCAGTGCGTGGGAGACGGTGAGGATGGCGATGATGACGACGACGACGATTATGCAGAAAGAGTTACCGTTGTGACGCACATGAGCACTAGGATATACGGATATACACGCGTTGCAACAACGGGTAGGGGTGCACGTGGCTTTTTTTTCTCGAGATCCTTACGGGAGTGAGCGCCTTACCGGTTTTGAGATACGCTGAAGATGCAACGCGCGCGGTAAACAATCCGATGGCACAGGTGTGTAGCGAACATCATCTAGTAGGGTAATATGGCGCGTGCTATGATAGGGAGAAAGAGCACTCTCATTTTGTTTTCCGAACGACGGGACCCGTTGTCCCAAATCATCGCAAAATGCACGATCTCGTTCAGTTACACTACTGTGCCTTGTTTTGTAGAGTACAGCTGGGCTATGATGGGTTTGTTCATCGGGTTATACTTTTTCAGTGCAATCTATTATTATATATCAGTGTACTCTATTAATAGGTAATGAGCTACGTACTCGAGTAATTAATAGCCTCGGAATGAAAATGACGCGTGCTACGGTAGGGGTCTACCACTTTTTTTGTGGGATACCTCACTTTCGCGTAGCTTGACGTCTCTCCCAAAAACTGATTTGGAGAAAAACAAAACCACTGCCTCGATGAAAAATGCCATGACGCCCTAGCTAGGTAGTAGGTATACATCGAGAATAATGCCACAAAAAAAATGGCGTTTCCCCGACGATTTTGGGTTAAGGAGCCCCGCCAATCAAAAACCATTTGAGGGTCCCCTTTTGGGCCTTTTATTTCAGTGGCTAGGGGTCACTCGCGCGAGTAACCCCTTTGTTCCTATGCAATCTTACGTTTTCTTTATGTTTTACATTGACGAAACCAATCCGCAATGCAAAGGTGGTCTTAGCTGCGGCAAACCAAGTTCCTAAACCATCTTCATCCGTAGGGTATAGAGCTACTCGTGCGAGTGGCTCAAACACACCAGTGAAAATGGGGGTACCCCCCCTACCGTAGCCTTGGTCGCTGCCTCTACCGTAGCACCTCTACCCTACCGTACCGTCAGTAGTAGCATAACACCGACATAATACATAGATATCTGCATGACCCGTGAACCCGCAGCAGCAGCGACTGACGCCAGCTGATCCCTTGGTCCTGTTCTCCGCTCCTACCCCAGATGTCAACGCCTGCTTCGACCCTACAAGCAGCCAGTACAAGTGCGAATTCACCGGTGACGACGCCATGTAAGAGACAGTCGACGTGCATGCCACGGTAGGGAGATGGCTCCAATGTTTTCGTGAGGCATCTCGCTCGAGGAGAGGCATGGCGCTAATGTTATGCTTTCGATAGAGGTGATAATTAGAGGTGATAGGGGTGATATTAGAGGTGCTAGAAGAGGTGCTAGAGGCGCTAGAAGAGGTGCTAGAGGTGCTAGAGGTGCTAGAGGTGCTAGAAGAGGTGCCAGAGGTGCTAGAGGCGCTAGAGGTGCTAGAGGTCACCTCTTGCCTTCTGAGGCTCCTAACTTGTTGAGGGCGGCTGGTCGTATTCCCCTGTGAAAGGCGAAATGTGATCTTGAGGAAAACGAAAGCGCAACCCGATGCATAATCCGCATATATAAAAAACAACAATACCGCGAAAACAATGTGATTGGAACCGA
Source organism: Undaria pinnatifida (assembly GCA_012845835.1). Classification (NCBI taxonomy): domain Eukaryota; class Phaeophyceae; order Laminariales; family Alariaceae; genus Undaria; species Undaria pinnatifida. The sequence goes on along the minus strand of JABAKD010000021.1, from coordinate 12,274,896 downwards.
CCATTTTCGGTTAAGGTGGAGTTCCCGCTCGTAATTCAGAAAACGCTTCTTGAGAATAAAAAAGTGCTACCTCTGTGGTTGGACGAGAAAGAAGCGTTTATGCCTCCACCCTAAGCTGCGGATTTGGGAGAGTGCGAAGGTGCACCCGACGATGGCTAACGGCATGACGCCTATGAGAAATACGAATATTAGTCTATAGAAGTGACAACACACTCCAGTTGTGAGATTGAAGATTTCGTCGAAACTCGTCTTTCTTTGCAAGCTGTGAGTGATTCTCCGATCGCGCGTATTACTGGGTGTGTGTCCTCGATAAGGATACAGGTCGGCGACTCCCCGTAGAAGCAGGGGTGATGTTGATCAATCTGTGCACGGAACGTATAAAACCTGTTTTTGAGGGGGACCAAATCTGACGGTGTTGCATACAGTCTATGCATATATCGCGTAATTATATAGACTATATATAGCGTTTTAAAGCGTAAAATGGGTAATTTAATCGCCTCCTCTATCGAGCCATACCGGTCCTAAATACCTATGGAAGTTCGCGTCACCTCACGGCCCAGCTGATGGTGCCGTAGAATGTCCTGTGCACTTACTACTTCGAAGGCATGTGGGAGGGCGCATAGGGTGCGAAGCTCGACATCAATCGTTGTGAGCGACATGAGGCGCACGATACACGGAAGCAGTGTGCCTACGTTTTCTCAAGACCCTGACTTGGGGAAAACACGTGCCAACTAATAGAGGTGCCTCGTTTCCTTTTCATGGTCCTCGCTAGGAGAGCTACAAGCGCAACACCAATGGTTTGAAAGGAGCATTGGCCTCCTAGGTACACGAAAACAATCGTTTGCAAACCGAGAGAGGATGGCATCCTGACGATTTTGAGGGTCAAGTGAGTTCCGTCATTTTCATGAAGTATTTATGTTGGCCAAAAACGTGCCACCAATACCACGGCGCAACGCGTAATATAAACCTCGAGCGAAGACCTGCCCCAAAGCCCATATTTGATGAAAATTGATGAAGAACACGAGGAACGTACAACCTGGCGCGAACAAATGCCATGACCTGAGATGAGTGCATCGAAAAGCTCCGGTAATATGCACCACACGGGGTGTTCCATGTCAACAACATTGGGTAAAGTCTAGGAGCCATCCCGGGCTAGGCGTGCAGCATATTCTAAGATTTTTCTGAGCACCTAACATATGGAGTAAGGTCAATGTCAACATCTCAACACACGTCGTCACCCGAAACTTGACTTCGAAGGCATTCGAACTCGCGCAACCCGACCGATCATGTCTACACGATATCCTGAGACACGACAAATGTACTGGTAAATGTACCGGAATAACCGATATTAGTTTGCTCACTAACGGAGAAAAACAAGAACGCGACATTCCCCCATCCTACCGTGTGGGATGACTTCATATTAAAACTTCATATGACTTCGTATCACTTTCATATCACTTCGTATCACTTCGTATCACTTCGTATCACTTCGTATATCACTTCATATCACTTTCATATCAGTTCGTATCAGTTCGTATCACTTCGTATCACTTCATATCACTTCATATCACTTCATATCACTTCATTTCCCTTCATATCACTTCATATCAGTTCATGTCCCTTCATATCACTTCATATCACCTCATATATTACTCCAGATCACATAATATCACCTCATTCATATCACTTCATATCACTTCATATCACTTCATATCACTTCATGTCCCTTTATATCACTTCATATCAGTTCATGTCCCTTCATATTGCTTCATATCACCTCATATATTACTCCAGATCACTTCATATCACCTCATTCATATCACTTCATATCACTTTCATATCACTTCATATCACTCCATATCACTTAATATCACTCCATAGATCACTTCATATCATAATATAATATCACCTCACTCATATCACTTCAGATCGCTTCAGATCGCTTCATATCACTTCATACCACGTCATATCACTTCATACTATCACTTCATCACCAACCCCACCAGCCATACGTGTTTTGACCAAACCGGGGTGTTCTAATGTTATAAAAATGTCATAGTCCAGGACCGTGTCTGGGGTAGCGGTGTGGGACGAGTGCTACGATAGAGGTAGCACTTTTGGTCTGAAACGGTTTCTAAACGCGGCCGAGTTCCTCAAATTCGTCGGAAATAGGCCAATTAATTTGTTTTCACTGATTTTCGTGGTATATACATGGATAGGCCGTCCGGGTTATTCATCCGGTGCCAGTCTTGTTTTTTCATCAAAACACAGTTTTTGGGAGAGGTCTTGAGCTCCGAAGTTGTGGAATTGCATAAAAAAATATGGTGCACCTCTATCGTAGCAGGCGTCGGAGGGTGTGTTGTTTTGGGGGCCCCATTTTTGCGGTTTGACTCGGGGTCACTCGCGCGAGTGACCCCCCTGTCCGTTTCGCGGCCTTTAGATAGACCGAAAGTTGTCACTATAGTATTACGAACTCGCAATGGGATGGGAAGCCACGACGCACCAAACCAATCGCGTCGAAAGTTTTTTTTTTTGGTCAGTGAGAGGGTACAGAACCGCTGGTGCGAGCGCCTCAAATGTGGCACAATGAAAAAAAAAGGTACCCTTCTCCTTACCGCAGCCTCGGCCTTAAATCGTCGTAGCGAGCATGCCTAGACGACCGGATTGACCTTGGATCTCCTCACCTGCTTGTACATAGACCTATGCCTCATGCTTCGAAGTCCAGAATCATTTGGCTTCTAGATATACAGCACGACACGGTCCGACGTCCCGCGAGTATACACTCGACAGGCCAAACCTGAGGAAGGGCATTTAGTTGTGGGTCCCCTATTTTTTTTTTGCCCACTCAAGAGCCACTCGCGCGACTGGCTACTGTGCGGTGGGGTATCCAAATTACAGAGCGCCCAGGATACGAGCGTTCGGGACTTGAGAGCGGTCAAATCGGATTGTCCCGCCTATACTAAGATCTACCTATTTCTCACTTCATATCGGGGTACCCAAGGTAACCCATTTCGTTGATGTGCTTACCTGTATACCGCGAAAACAAGTGCCATGAATATAGCACCATCCGCTGCGCTGTCGAACTATTTGGACTTGTTTTCGGGGACGAGGTGCAGTAACGCCACTCGAGCGCTGGTATAAATGGTCTTCAATGGGTAGTATGAACGGGAGCAATCCCCCCCCTTCGCGTCGCCTAGTGCAGCCTCGGTGTACGCTACCAGGGACCGCGATGATAGCGCATCTCTTGGGGAAGAAGAGGCAACCTGGAAACTGACATCTTCCTGGCTTGCACCCCCACCAATGACGACAGGCGGCTGGGAGACTGTGGCCTTGCGGACGACGACTTGACTTACCTTCCGGCATGCTTCGAGGCCTTCGGGAAGACCAACCTCAACACGCTGTAAGTGCTGCCCACCGCACGTCGTATTGCGGTAAAATAACGTCTTGATCAGTGTCCGGTTCTATTGCAGAGATAACAGCTTTTTTTTTTTTTGTCTGGTACCTGCCTTGCGGAACTGCGGGCGACTACTGACTATTATGAGCGATACGGGGGCCATTCTTGGGTAATCCCTGCTATAGTTGGATTATAGTTATTTATATATATATATTATGACCACAATGTTGATATTGTCGTGGTTTTGGTTGTAGAACATGTGCCGTCGCCATGGCCTTGTGTGTTGTTATAAACCAGGTATTGTTGTTACATACGAAGTATTACTCTTGGTCAGCAACGCGTCGAGTCCGCTTTTAAGCAACGTATAGAGCCAGCGACACGAGTGGTCTGTAATACCGTAGTGAGCATGCGGGTATACCAATAAGCTTATATGCTAATATAAGACCGTACGACGTAATTTCTGGTCAGGCGCGCTTGCCAGTTTCGAAACCCAGCTCATCGCAAATCGTAGGGGCTTGGTCAAGTAGAGCCGAACATAGGGGATGGGTACCCTGTTTTTCACTCCCGGATTGGGACCACTCGCACGAATGACTCTGTGTACCTCACTGCAAAAATATCTTCAGGCTGTTTGCTTGGCGCGCGGCTTAGCTAGACGTTCCAGCAGTATCCCCCGCAACAAAACAAAACAAAAAAATATAACGAAGCTTGCCTTGAATCCGTGAAGGAGCGAGGGGCTCACTCGGTCGAGTAGAGCCCGACCAACTGAGAAGGGTCGAAGCCCCAACAGTGACTCCCCGGGGGCAAACCTTGGTCGCTTTCAGACGTATCCACCTACCGCGCACACACCTCGCAACCTCCGATCCTCGCGGGACGCGTGCTGCAAGTAGAGGTGCGCACCACTTTTTTTTCTGAGGATACCTCGGTGTAGGAGCCTAAAACTTAAGACTCGTCCTTCTTAACCAAAGCCTGATTTGGAGGAAAAACTGCCGTTATTAAGGGGTGGACATATCCCATGGCCTAGGTCATGAGCGAGAATCTCGCAAACAAAGTGACCAATTTTCGACGACTTTTTTATGGAAGCCCCGTCATTCAGAAACCATTTTCGCCAAAAAAAGGTATTCCTCTATCGCAGAACGCGTCGCGAGGTTCCTGAAGTGAAAGACCGGTTTTCTGCGTCGTGCCACCCCGAACGCGTGGCGGAGGTAGACCTTGTAGCCGCCGTTATCCCCATTTAATAGGACGATTGTCCCCTCTGAGACGTGCTGCAATGGGGATAGCTCTTTTGTGGGGTATCGATTTTCGGCTGCTCATGTAGCCACTCGCAACGAGCGGCGCTGCTGAATTTGTTCTTGTCACTGAGCTATTGCGCCGTTCTGTCACGCACTTAGCTTGCATCTCGCTGTATAACTGTGTTTTTTTGGGGGCTGCTTCTGACATATAATCGTTTGCACTCGTGTGTGCGTGGCAGTAAAAATGTCGGTATGATACTATGTACCTGGTATAATATACACTATCATATCGTTGGCTTGGACGAGGAACTTTTCCCTTTCGTATTTTCACACGGTTTTACCAAACACATCGAGCGACAAAGTCTACGGCATAAGTCCTCCTCACTTGTTTCGAGGAAGCAGGCGCTCTCTGACGGTCGCGCAGTGTGCCGTGCTCATTTCCGAGCTGCGGCTAGAGGCACCATCTAGTACTACCGCTCTCCCGCGAAGCATCGCAGTTGTAACTTTATAGTTGACAAAATCACTGCTTGCACTGAGTAATATTCTCTACTTGAGTATCAACTTTCAACTGTACCTGGAAGCAAATATTGCGAGAAGATAATATCGGTATGACCACACGCCCGTCCCTCTGCGATCGCCACACATTTACTGATCTCCATCCTCTTCATGACTGGCGCCTACGCAATACCAGGGACTTGGGCAATTTGGGACTGACCAGCTTGCCAGAGGGGCTCTTCTCTGGTCTCGTCAACCTCAACCTGTTGTGAGTTCTGCGGATCATTCAGCGTGCTTTCCGCATCCTCAAGAACTGCACATGGCCGCACGCGTTACGCCTTTCAGGCACTTAGCTAAGCTCTTCCTCCCTGGTTAGCCAGTAGTCAATCAGAAACGTTTTCAGCGCGGAAACTCTAGTTTATACCATGGTATCTTTATCCTACCACGCGTCCTCTGCGACATCTCTGCATGTGTCGGACGATTACACAGCCCTGGACTCAAGATACGGCGTGGGGGACGTTCATCCCACTTTAACCCCACTTCCAGGCAGTTTCACTTCCTCCTCGGTTTCACACCGCAAGCACGATATAGGACCTTTTCCCCTCAGATTAGCCAGCCAAACCTGAACATCCTCACATTTTTGCGGAGTTTCACCTCCGAGAGAGACACCACCGCACAGTTTTACCACCACACAGATTTCACTTCCGGGCGAACTGAAAACCACAACCACCCTACCGAGATATATTCGCTCACCGTCGACGCGTTGTATCCTGTGTGCCCCTTTTCAGCTACCTGTACTACAACAACCTCACCGAACTGCCGGCGGGAATTTTCTCCGAGCTCGAGAGCCTTGTTTTCATGTGAGAGCTTTGGGGTCATCCCACGGTAGGGGTTGCAGTTGTATGATTGCGCCAAAGATTCCCTGGGCGATTGAGTTCCTCATGTGAAGAACTGCCGGTCAATAAGGTAATATCCCGAGTACATATTGTTTCATGACTGAGGCATAGAAGCTTGGTCGGGTTGTGCGAAGGAATGCCTTCGAAGTCATTTTTCGGGTGAGATATTGAGTTCCTCATGTGAGGAGCTCAGGGACTGATCTGATCATGCTGCTACACCCTACCGTGGGATGGCTCTTTGAGGGGTGGCGAACACCCTCTATCCACGGTTAAGGGAGGTTGAAAATGCCACACGAAAGTCGCGCTGCAAGCGAATGTCCACAACTGAACCCACACCCCTTGTGATAGGGTGACAACCACGAGAGGCATGGAAGGCATATATAGGTAGCCGGTATTGGGTGGTCATTTGTCGCGAGCTGTTCTCCTCGAGAGTGTAGCCGGGGGGGGGGGAATATGGGGTCTTCGTCGAGGTAGGTCTGAAACCATCAATCCAGCAGCGTGTTCGCCGCTAGCCGGGTTGCTGATGCGGCTTAACCCACATGTGGGACCTAGGTGTGCCGATTTGACTTACAAACCACGAAGTAATCGTGATCCTACCTATCGTTTTGAAAGCAGTGCGATATCGTTTGAAGTATCTCATTAGTAGGTGTTGCGCGCACGTCCTACACATGTTCTTGTGTTCCACTCCGTTCGGTTGGCATCTACATATATCTGCGGCCTTGGGTGCTTGGTGTGGCGCGATGCTACAGTCAACTCGTTTCATCGACCATTTTCCCCTCGGAAGTTCCGTATTACGTAAGCGTTAACCGCGGTTGGTGTTTCGTGCTCCGTCCCCGTGAGACAATCCTCTATTGCGCGATAGAAACCCCGTGTCTCGTCTGTGCTGTCCTCGCTTTGCCCTCTGTGTCTGCCAGCTATCTCCGCAACAACCAACTGGCGACCTTGCCCGATCGCGTCTTCGAAGGCTGCCCGAACTTGAGAATCGTGTGAGTGAAATGTTGACAACACCAGCTCAATCGAGGTCTAGATAATCTAGATAAAATTTACGTGTCGTTCTCATACGCTGTGCGTGATATGTATAGTGTAGATCCAATCCAGGAAACGCATTCACACATATTTCGTTACTAGCGTCCGGCTCCAATTCGCCGAAGAATTCAGGCCATGTGCTCCATGCTGGCCGGGGATCGGTTGGCCCTGAAACACAAAAGCCATGACTGAATGTCTAATCTCTGTTCCACGCGTTGCAACTTCTTCGAATGATATTAGCCGTAGCTCACTTCGCGTGCTGAACGCGAACCAGCAGGCGCCACTGGCGAGACACGCTGTATAGAATTACCTGTAGGACAAGGATTGGTGCAACTCCTACAGTACCTCGTGTATGGTCGCAGGGCGGGATGTTAGAGATACCACAGACAATCGTATCGCCAGCAATCACCACTCCACCAGGCGAAGGAGACTCCCGTTGTAGGTCAACTGCCACGTCTGACCCAAGGGTGAGAGGTCGAAAAGCCGCCCAAATGTAGCGCACACGACTCACGTGTTTACACAACCCGCAGGCGGATTGAGGTCCCCATTTTTCATCCGAACTCTTCATGTGTTTCAGGGTTGTAGAGGTTGCATGTTTTAGGCTGTTCAGGCGTTTCTAGCCGGGGTTGAGCTCTCCAAACGTGGAACAATCGGTTGGTATAATAATCTTTCGGGTATGTTTCGCTTTAGGGCTAGCGCGTAGAAAGGCTGGTCAGACTGCACGAACGAATGCATGTTTCGGGTGAGATATTGTGCTCCACTCGTGTTACGGGGTCAGGAACATCTGCTGCACGCCCGACCGTGGGATGAGTCACATGCCTTCCAGGCTAGGTAAATCCCCGCGGTCAAAACCATCTCCATCTGGCCCGTAAGTCATGCCGCTGAGTGGGACTTTTGTATATGATCTGCATGGATGGTTCATATAGCAAACGTTACGCCATTGCATGAATATTTTCCGCACATATCCTGCACAACTACAAACATACCGACAGATATATGACGCATACGATCGAAGATCGTCACCTTCCCGACGCGTGCAGGTTTCCTGTAGGAGGGGCGCCCGCATATCAATGTGTCTCGAGCCGATCCTGTCACACAATCAACATCCAATCCGCCGAAATAACCCCCAAACGGGTTTGCAGTCATGGAGGGATTACTGCGGGCCTAGTTTGCACGAAACCGGAATTGTGGCTGGGGATAGGTTTATTGTTGGAGAACGGGTGCGTTCCACATACTAAAATCGATACAAAAATAGTGGCTCGCGAATGTTGTTATTGTCCTGTAAACCCCACCCCAGCTTTTTTTCTGATTATCCCCCGCCTCATCTTAATGGTTTGGTGTCTCCTGTACTGTACCTCTTGCTGTGCTGCGATCTCCCCGTCAGGAGCCTATACGACAACGAGCTGGTTGGATTCCGTGCGGAGGCGTTTGCAGGGATGGAGGGTGTAACGCTCAACCTGTGAGTCACTCAAAACAGCAGTGTTTTTGCGGTGGAAGGGGTGTCCACGATCTTGTTTTTCAGAGGATCCTCACGTGAACGTCTCCGTAGTTCATCCGCTACAAAAGGAAATCGGGAGAACAGAAATGAAAGCTTTAGCTCGGATGGACCGTCCCATGCCCCGGGCTTACAACTAACAACCCTGTCATGAATGCTCCTAATTATGACGGGGGAGCATAGTAAATGGGACCTACGGTACTCACAAAAATGTATATATTCAACTATTTTTACTAAGAATATTTGGTTCTATTTACTATGGTCTTCCGTACAATAGTTCAGCACAGCGATTTTTGGTGGTTACCTCAGGCGAGGATACACCTCTCGCAGCAAAAGTGCTACCCTATCGCATCAAAAGTCCTTGGCTCACCACGAAACTACGGCATCGCGGATTGTATCACATGTAGACTAGACTAGTATTTTACCTGTCAAATGGCGCTTCGACACCCGGCTTTTGCCGGCCACGCGGGTACTGGCTTTGTAAAACTCACTCGAAAAACTACTGTGACTTCAATTCAAACTGTTTTGGTTCTTTTGGCGCAGCCTGTAACAGACGATTACATGGCGTTCGGTAAATATCGCGAACATGCAAGGCTTAAAGGATTCAAGACTCGAAGCATTTGGAATAGGCCCTTGGCCGAGCTTTATTCCGTGCGGTACTCTTGATCGGGTGAGGTTTGGGCTCTGTTTGCAAGGGCGGCGTACGCTACGTCGTGCCACGATGCTCGTTCCGTTTCACGCTCGACTTGATAATCACAAGATAGAAAAAACGAACGGGGTATTAACATACCATACCAACTAAAAGCGTTTATATGTGCATGCTCCCAACATCTAACAGGAATCATCTTACTTAGTAGTTATGATCTAACGTAAAGCATGTTAGCCTTAATGCACTCACACGCTTGGGTAATCTCAACGCCACATAGCGCGTGCTACGCGGCAACAAAAAAACGCATTCCTTAATTTCCACACACACAACAACACGGTCTTTTGCCGAACGGATCTGTACGAAGGTTGTACCGGCACCATATGTTATGTTTGAGTTACGTTCCTGTTTTGTAATCTGGTACCTTTGAAGCTAAACGTCGACTGTTTGAGTATTTTCTGGAAAATACGTAACGATGTACCCGGAGATAGGTTTGATGTGGTAGCTGGGCCCGTGTGGCGCTACACATATGTCCGCTGCTTTTTCTTACAGTTAATTTCCCGTGACATCAAGCATCAGTTCTGGGTACGGCCCGTCGATCGTCGCCACGCGACACGAGACAAACCTCCCCTTGATGCTCTAGTGCCTTCGAAACGACGGCAGCTGGAGTGTCGAATTTTCACATGTAGGCTAGAGTGAGAACTACCGGGCTACCCTGAGCGTCCAGCATGTTGGGGGTCTACAGAGATAAACGAGAAGCATGCGCGTATGCAGCTAGGGACCGAAAAAGAACATCGTTGCCGCAGCTCCAATTGCCGTGGAAGCAAACATCCAAGCGGCGAGGGCCCGACGGCACCCGTTAGTACGCAACACGCACCCATTTTTTTGGCGCATCATGCTCCTTCTTCTGTCTCACCGGGGCATTCCTCAACAACGATATCCCCACCGTTTCCGTTGTGGGTCAACTCCCTGTGATCTCAACGTCTGCCTCCAGGGACATGCGCAACAATAATCTCACGACCCTGCCGGATGGCCTATTCTCGGACATGCGGACACTGGACACTCTGTAAGTGTGCACCCTGGGCCGTATACCTTCGCCGCCCACGTTTTGCACAACAGGCGGTTCGAGCTAGCAGACGCTACTGTGCTATTGCTGTGCTATTGCTGTGCTATTGCTGTGCTACTGCTGTGCTACTGCTGCTGTGCGGTGACTGAGTCATCCCATGGCAGGGGTTTGCACTTTTCTTTCGGCGAAACTGTTCTGACCGGTTGAGCCCCCCGAGCGGGGGAACTACCGGAGTTTTGGCATGATCAATTTCATGAGTATGTTTATTTTGGAAGACCTACTGTAGCGCACAGAAATGCTGGTCGAGGGTTGCGCGAATGCATGTCTTCGAGGTCATGTTTCTTGTGATGGTGTTGGTTTTGACATTGAGCTAGCTCCTCATGCTAAGGCGCTCAGAAAATTCCCGGAATCAGCTGCACCCCTAGCCCGAGATCTGGCTCTACCGTACCTTGTGCCTTGCGGTCGTTTCGAAGGGTACTCCATTAATGACTTGACTGCGTTGTGTGGGCTGTGCGTGTATACCGATAACGGGAACAGCAGAACACAAACATTCGCCCGTGCGCCCCACCGTTACCTCGCGCTCAGAGAACATGCCCGGCATATGAGGACACCTTGCGGCCTTGCGAAGCGCGTTGTGCAGAAATGAATGGGTTTGGTACGTGTGACAAGCGCCCATTTCCTCGACAAAACATAAACGGAACTTTTTGACCCCCCCCCCTCCCCAGCATTGTTTGCGCCTCCTGACCCCAATCCCCCGTGCGACGTTGTTGCCGCTCTGGGCAGGGTCGTGGATGGAAACCCCAACTTGCAATGCATCCCCGAAACGTGAGTACGCGCATTCGTCCGGGTGTGGGGAAGCCAAGGCCCTTACTCGTCGAACATACTGTTGGTAATGGTGTGCAAGTTTCGCTGTTACACAGAGGCAAGGGTGTGGTGTGCGCGGTTGCCCAGCTTCTGTGGGCAAGAAGACCGGTTGCGTTGGTACCACCATCCTCTGTTCTTTACCTTGTACCCAGTTTAACATATGTGCCTTGCTGTACAAGGATGAAGTACACGGATGCTGCTTAACGGAAGGATATTCGATTTACGTCGCAACGGCATCTACTCGCTATACTGTCAGAGGGTAACATCTGATCAATACCGAAATAGGTCAAGGTATGAAAGTGAAACGACGCCTACCCGTAAATATTTGCAGTTGGATGTTGTGGCGTTTTAATTTATCGCTGCTCCAATGTTATGGTGTGAATGTGAAAAAACGTGGATGCTTTCACGCCTTCCCCCCGTTGGTTTCCTTTCCTTCTGAAGCCAAGGCCGCCCGTTCCAAGAATTTTCGGCGGACGAAGAGCTAGGAGATATCGTAAACGATGGCATGTGCGGTGAGGACTCTTATCATCTACAGAGTGGTAGACTAGGGGGGCTGAGGGGTGTCGTGTCAAATCCGGCTATCGCCATGAGTTCTCGCAAGGGTATACACACAACAAGCTGTTTTTGTTGTATAGGACATCCTATTATCTCGACCTGCTTAACCGAAGCACTGGTGATAGTAGCACCACCTCTGTATGCGAAACTCATGCGTCGACCAGCCACACGCAGGCAGCCCGTCTAACCGGTGCAAACGTCATTCCGCCGGGCCGACTCTGGATGCATGGCATTCGATCGCGTCAAGGCAAAGCCCTTACGAGCGCCACCTCCCAGGACCCTCCAGTCGGTAAACCGATCCCTCATTTTATGTATACACTCACAGGTACGGGTGGCAGATCCGGCTCACAGGCCCTGCCCATGTTAACGAGAGGTCCAGCCGCCGTCGGGTGCAAGACGGCAGTGGCTGGCGCGTTGTGCATCGCGACAGAATGTTTGCTGGTGCCGCCCCGATCGACTTCCGAGCACACGCTCGATCTTTTTCCCCCACACAGTGGGTACTCCGACTTAAGGGTACCCGGGATAACAGCTTTTGGGACTTAAGAGCGGTCAAATCCGCACGCCCCGCCTATGCCAAAAGCAACATATTCCCCACTGCAGATAAGAACAGTGTGTAGTTAAGAGCGTTAAGAGCGCTAGTTTCGGTTTGTCAATCACTGGGGGGCACCCTTAAAACTGGGGGTACCCACTGTATCATGGACGCGTGCTACGATAGAAGCATACCCTTTTTATTGCTTTTTTTTTCTAAATGGCGGGGCTCCCTAAACTTCAAGCCGGCTGAATGCCATTATTGATACCGAGCCATCCCACCGCAGACGCGTGCTACACGATAGATGTATACCTTTTCTTGGCGAAAATGGTTTTCTGAATGACTTAAGACACTCCTTAACCCCAAATCGTCGGAAATGGACCATTTTGTTATGCCTGATTCTCGTGGTGTACCTAGGCCATGGATTTTTTTTTCACCCACAGTAGCAGTTTTTAGTCTTCTCCAAAATTACTTTTTTTCGTGTTAAGAATGGCCTGTCTTTACCTCCCAATTTGAGGGGTAGTGTTAGAAAAAAGTGCTGTGCCTCTATCGTAGCACGCGTCGAACCATCGGTTGCCCTTTTTGGCGCCCAACTTCTCTGGTCATGTTACGGGTGACACCCTCAAGTGAGCAACAAAAACCGGTTAGTCTTGGTGGCCTTACGAATACACTTGTTTTACTGAACCAGAAGTGCATAGAAGTGTGTGCTGTGTTTCGCGAGAGAACGCTTTCGAAGTCATGAGCTTGTGGAGTGAGATGTTGAACCATCTCCTCATGTTAAAGGAGCAGCTCAAAAAATTCTTAGGATTTGCTGCACCCCTGTTGATACCGTGAGAGATTCCGAAGTGCGGAATGCCAGGAACAGAATCGGTGCACTTCTCTATTGTAGAACGTGTCTGCATGACTAAACACTGGCCGTAATCTCAGTATATCTTGGAAGGAATCTGCACGCTGATGGCAGAAGCGGTTCGTGACGTTTTGTAGGGTAGCCGCGCGGTAAAAGTACAAATCAACGCGGCTGTCTGCGTGCTCGATTCCTCACTGAAACGGTCAGTGCTGCGTTTGGTAAACCTAATTTGTCTCCAAATGCTTGATGTGCACACACGTTTCAGAATGCAACCCTGAAGGAGCCGTGATGTGCGAGCCTGGAACCTCTTGCGAACCTGGGGCGAAGGGATACACATGCGGTGAGACGTTGGCACATTGTAACGGTAGCCCTGGATGTTCGAACCTATAAGCCTATGTGCGATAATGTACTCGAACAAGCCCTAAGATGATCACACATTTGTGATGGACGACTTTTGCTACATGCGGTAACAAGAGGGGGGGGGGGTGACCGGAGCGAAAGGCCACAACTGAAGAAGGTTGGTGGTAGAATTTAGCTCGATTTTTATGGTAGGCTTCGGTAGGGGTATCCCCAAGTTTTGACTACTACGTCTGAGCCTGTCGCGCGAGCGACTCTGTACCTCATCGACAAAAACGGCGATTTTTTTTTTTCGTGCAGCGTAGCTAACCATCCCTTTTCTTGCGCATTGTTAACATATCGAGAACGTTAAACAGCACGAAAGAAAGAAAACTTGTGACCGCAAGAAACAGGGGGTTCACTCGCGCGTGGGACACCGAGCCACTGAAAGAAAAGGTGCCCAAAAGGGGGTAATAACAGCATAACCCCTCTCCCGTACCATTGGTCAGCGCTTCTCATTCCACCTCCATTCTTCCTGAAGTACACTGGTTCCATTTTCAACATCCTTCCTCTGGTACGATAAGACGGTCGTGGCCTTGCACGGAACGGAAAATATCGTAAGAACACCGGGCAGGGGGACATCCGGAGCCTGAGCTGCGTTTTCGTGTGTCTTTTTTGCTGAATGTTTTTGTCTGAAGAGCTTAGATCAACGTGAACACCGTTTGGCGGATGCACCCCTGACTACAAGTACACATTAAGGTATCGAAAAAATTCATTTTGACATAGCGCGTTCTCATTATGAACTCGGGGCTGATGAGTGCCTGCCCGCTCCCGACGCTTCCATGCTCCAGTGTGATGCTGTCGTTAGGTTATCTGGAATGGTTTTAAACCATTTTTCAACTGGGCTGGAGGCGCCCAGAGGGGGGGGAGGGGGAGCTATGGGCACAAGACCAAACTTGTGCAGGAATAGGTGGCTGGGGCCGGGCCATTCGGAAACGTCAACCAACACCGTGGAATTTAGTTGGATGGCACGCTCGCGGATGGCGCAACCGCGAGGGCGGGTAGCCGCACGGCATTATAAGCACCGGTTTTTGTTCGGACATCTCCCGCGGCCACGCTGGGGGCGCTACGTAGAGGTGCTGTCGAGACAAGGCAATATATACCACCAACTGGGGTTAGCAGTTCATCATGCACCATTTCTCCGGATGAGCATTCTCAACAACAAGCGTTGACAACACCACTCTGAGCCTAACGCGTGCCTGGACACCATTTGCCTTCTGATGGTGATGACTTGAGGAGCTCTATGCGTTCTGTGGCAAGTTTTTTTTCGAGTAACTAACTTAAAAAGTGTAAAATTCGCTGAACAAGCCCAAAGCCTACCTGTCCTGAAAATACAAAACGATTCGTATTGCAAAAAACAAAATGGCACCTTTTTCTGACGATTTTGGAATTAGGAAGCCTCGTCATTTAGGCTAAAAAAGAGTCCAGAAGAGTCATTCTACGTAGCCCCCCCCAACTTTTCTTCAACCTAATCGCCGATTTCAAGACCAGCTCCCGGTCGTATCTCCTGAACTACGGTGTCCTTCGACACCCCGACGTCATCGGTCGATAGGTTTTTGCACACAAGAAACTATATGGATACTTTGTTTTCATTTGTATCATTCCTTGGTGTCGAGCAGCCATGATTGATGATTGATGATGAAACGTTCGTTAAAGAAAATAGCAGATGTTTTTTTTTTGGGGGGGGGCTATCGTAGAATCAGTCAGAATTTCTACCTCTAGATCGCTGCTCTGGTGTGGATAGGACTACAACGGCCCCAGATTTTTCACGGCCGTTTTGACATGCAGCATACGGTATATATCGTTACCGCTTCGCTTTGAGGCGCTCGTTCGACGACCCAGGATATATTCCCACGACCCTGTCGTACCAAGCCGCGCGATCCCCATAATCCACCCCAGTCTCACGCTCTACGTTTGGGATGAGGAGGATACTTCTTTTGCTTGGCGATGGAAGCCTGCCAACCCGATGCGAGGCGTGGACATCCTCGAGAGTATATCGCAAACGAGCCGACGAGCTGGCGGGCTGCTCACGAACCACCGTGTGTACCAGCGTCGTTGGACGTCGGCCTCTATGTATTCGAGTGCTCCAGCGTTTTGTGGCCACAGTGGACCCCCCCACGTACCCTGGGTCTGGCTTATTTTTCCCACAGTCCTGGTCAGTCCATTTTATATTGCCCGTAGACATGTTTCTGTGTGCTGAGACTTGGCTGCAAGCGGTTTGAAGTCAGCGTCTTTGTCTTTTGCGTAGATACAATGTAGCAGGGTTTTGCATAGATATTTTTCGAAGGTGCGTTGTGAATACTACATCCCATCGGTGGCTGATGATAATGAATCGGCACTTGCGCGTGCACACTCTCATGACCAATCTTTGATCGCGAAGTTGAGCACATACCTAAAACAGATTTGGTTTTGAACACGGTAGGATATTACGTGTTGCGTTTTGAGATGCCGTCATGGTTGCTGCCAACGTGTGCCCATTGATAGGTCGGGTATGATGTTATCGTGTCTGTTATTGGACGTATTGGGTGTAATTGCTCGTGCCAGTCTTCGTTACACCTGGAAAACTTCTGCTCAGTAGGTTGCATATGTCTATCTGTGATATTCTTGCTTTACTTGAGCTATATTCTATGGCTTTTAGGGCGGCCCTGGTCACTTTGCTGGTTGGGAGAAAGACCATGGACACATGTACGCGCTAGTTGTACCTTTTGTGTGGCATTAACTACCCATATATCTAATGGTTGACTACAGCCTTTTTTTCTCTAAAGCTTTGGTCTGGATGCCGTATCTGTTTCGTACGATGGGAACATTTTGTGTTGGGGGGGGCGAGGGGGTGCATTAATGGTGGAGTTTTATGAGCGCGGAGCCTCTGCGGCATGCTTTTCAGGATCATACTTTGTCTCGGTGTTGTGGCTTAGGGACAACATGCAGATAAGTTATGTTTTTGCTCCGGTCATGGACATGTTGTCTGTTTGTTCATTGCTATTTTTTCTCGTTGTCCCAAGTCCTTTTAGGCCTGTGGGTTACTTGCGGGGTGCCATGGTGGCTGGGCCACACAGGCGTACATGGGGTTCTCGGTCCGGACCCAGGCTACGATATGGGGGTCTCTTTTTGGGCCTTGAATTTCATGGCTAGGGGTCACTCGCGCGAGTAACCCCTTTGTTCTTTTGCGATCTTACGTTTTCTTCATGTTTTACGTTAAAGAAATCAATCCGGAATGCAAATGCAATCTAAGCTGCTCCAAAACAAGTGCCTAAACCACATTCATCCGTGAGATACAGAGTCACCCGTGCGACTGGCTCAAACACACCAGTGAAAACGGGGGTGCCCCCCCTACCGTAGCCTCGGTCGTCGACAAGCAAGCATGAACGTTGTTACTCCAACCGTAGCATGCAACCGTAGGCAAAAATGGAGCAGCGCCGATCATGCACGCACAATACTTCGCTCTGTCGCCATCCTTTTTTGTCGAGCTGGGAAAGCCGGGAGCAAGACGATGTCAGCCCCGGGGTCCTGGCAAGCTCAGGGAAGACGTAATTGTGTGAGTGCGTGGGTGGTGCTCGGAGAGTCGCGAAATACCGTGCGTGACCCCCGACTGCACGTGTGTTGGACGATTGCCCGCAGAAACGGGGGCCGCCGGTTCATGCACGCCTTGATAGGGTAGGATGCTGACCCGGTGGCAGTACTTTCGGAAGTTTGACAGGGGAGGTCCGAAGTGTGGCACGTGGGGGTTTATCGGCTCCCGTTAACCACCATGATCCAAGCGGTCGAGCCATTGTGGCGTTTTTAGTTGTCCATGTCTCCTCTGGCAGGGTGTACCAGCATATTCGGTGGCTGCTACTCAATGTAAGTAATGCTCACGTAGACTCGTCGGATACCGCTTCCTCGGGTCAGATCGTGAAGCCACAAGCGGAGCTTACACAGTTTTTGATTGTAACACCGTTTAAAATTACGATAGGGTGTGCGTGGAGCGACGTGGCCCCCTGGGGACCGACGGGTGCTACGATAGAGGTGGACCATATTTTTTCTGAGGTGTCTCACTTTCGGAGGTCAAGACATGACAGACAAGCCCTTCTTACGACCCAAAACTGCTTTGGAGAACAATAAAACTTCTGTGACCGAACGAAACATCCCGTGGCCTAGGTATATGGCGAGAATATCGTGTACAAAAATGAGCGATTTCCTTGACGGTTTTGGGTTGAGGAGTCCTGTCATTCAGAAAGAAAAGGACCAAAAAATTGCATACCTCTATTGCAGTGCGCGTCGACTCCCTGATCTGTCCGAAGGGGTCGGGTACCCAGCCATGCCGCGCCATCCCCTGTTCTGCGAGGCTCGTCAACACCATCTCACCGCACGCCAAACACGCAGATGGCACCGAACAGAGCTCGCGAACGGATTAGAGTGATATCGGAGATGATGGCAGTGGTGGCAACTTTGGCGGGGGGTTAATGAAGGGGGACTCACCCTGCTGGTCGGCAGTACACAAAATTGGCGAATTCATCAACCCAAGGCATCGAAAGCGTCCAAATAAATTCCAAGTGGTGTTGTACCTTGAAATATGACGTCACGTGAGGCAGAACCATTGCATACGCTCGACGTTGAAGTTCCATCAGCCCGTCGCAACGCCCAGACAAGCAGACCTCCGAATGCCCTACGTTGCCGACCTCCGTATCGGGGCAACGTTGGTGTCGGAAAGAGCTCTATACACCCCCGCCTCTCTCATATTTTAACTCTCGTATTGCCGCGAAACAATGTGTACGTGCGTACACATCTAAGGCGTTTGGCATCATGAGGGTTGCACACTCCACTTCACCGAACGAGTATGACATATAGGCTTGGAAACTTGAACTGAACCGCCCCAGCCATTGCGCTAGCTATCTACTGCAAAGCCACGGCTCTTCTCTCCGCCGCCTAAAGTGGTGGTAATCTGGCCCCCGTCGCCGAAATATCAACCATTGGCGTGCGTCCAGTCGAATCCTACGATCGAATGCTACGGTCGAATGTAACTATCGAACGCTATCGATACTATCGATTGTTACTATCGATTCGTCCTACGCTAATATCGAATCGTACAATGTCGAAAGCCAAGATCGAATTATACTATCGAATGTTACCATTAACGTCGACTGCTATATAGTCTATACTACTGTATCAATACCGACACCGGTTCCAACACCACTTAAACCACCAGCTCCACTACCCCCCTCTTTTGTACGGAAAAAGCGAGGTGCCCATGGTTTGGTCTTTGCTGCTGGGCAACTGGCGGCGAGTATTTCGGTATTCTAAGATGCGTGGAAAAACGCCGACCCTTCGCAAAAGGTGGGCCCACAACCTTGAACCCCATTGCTGAACGTGAGGGGGTTGATTGGCTGACCTTTCGCAAAGTGAGCGACAACGTGCCTATTCTTGTGGAAGACGCGTTCTACAATAGATTCATTAAGGTGTACCTTTTTTTGGCTATTTTGAAAATGATGAGTGACGGGATTCCTTAACCCAAAGTCGTCGGAACATACGTCACTAATGTTTTGCAATACCTCGCATGCTTTTTTGGATGCACCTAGCTCTGGGCTTTCTTGATCGAGTTGACCTTTTGGTTTATTCGAAGGCCAGTTTGTCGGGTGGGCTACGGAGCTCCTCAAGCAACCACCCTCAAAAGGCGAATGCCGATGTTACCTCTGTCATGGGATGACTCTGGGATGCCAGAGGATGACCTGGCCTTTCGTAGTCTGCGCAACGGCATGGTTCTTTGGTTGCTTGGCCCGCAGCAAATGGTTGACGGCAGCGTGTCTTCGTGGTGCACGAGGGGATCACCAGACACTTCGCCATTGAGGGAACGGCGTGATATGTCCCACTGCTGCCTTGGCAATTGTTTGGCTGGGACGTTCAACCCATGCAAGGCTACGATGATTGTATTTTACAAGGAACGCGGTAAAAGTGTACTGCATGTTTCGTGCGGTACACAATCAATGTCACGCATCGAGGCTATCGTTGTCCAGTACCCCCACCGCGCTTCGAAAACCAATCGCACTACAACACACGCCCGTAGCAGGCTCGACCATATATTACAGTCAGATCACCGCTGGAGCTTGACCGATGGTCGCAAGGAGCACGCTCGCACCGATCACCGCCCCAACCGCGGCCACAAGCAGTGGCCGTGGGCAAAGAAGATTCACCAGCTGCCTCGCATGCGCGCCACTACACCCTTCGGGTGGCGGTATTTGAAGAGTGGGATTGAGCTCCATGACCAGCGCGCGTCGAAGCAGTACGGTACCTTCAGCCGACAGTTCGCGTGTTACGTTTTTTTTTTACCGATAAGATTGAATTCGGGACGTACGGAGCGGAGCGTGCTGGGGGACGCCTTTGCGAACATGGTGAGGTTTGTGGTACTTCACTTGACATTTCAGGTCCGCCGACAACTTTCCATAACACGAAGTGGGTGGTGCACCGTGAAGGCCAGTCAGAGTGCAAGAAACCAGACGGAGGGCAGAACTAGATTGTGTGACACACGGCCGTTTTGCTTCTTCTTGAGAGGTTTTTCGGAAAGTGCATGTTTCGACTACAATGAACCAACTTGAGTAGGATTGGTCCTTGAGGCGTCCAAAGCCCGAACGAGTCTACCCTTAACAGTGAAAAAACAAGATAGTCGTGGCAAGGTATCGTTCACTGTCCTGGGTTGTACCAGGTAGGGTGTGCAGGACTACCAGAACAGCGTGTTCTCAAACAGCTTCCACCGAAGACAATCGAACGATCACCACCATGATGTGGAATACAACATACCCAAAACCTGGCAGCCACCAATATACAGAAACGGTGATCATATATAAATCGTTTTAACTTGAGCTTATTTTGTATATCAATGAGTAACCTTCTCCGGCTTCAGGGCGTTCTCTCGAACAGCACAGCGCCCATGCAGATAAATGCCCACATTCATAAATACACGCGCCCCCACGCCCCATCTCCCTGAAGGCTGGGCTCCTGGCGAGGCACCTGGTCACGCAACCTGTCCGTATGCGCCGTCGGTACCGTGGTTGGGACAACTGGGAGGGTATGGCGCGCGTGATCGTTGACGTTCTCGCTCCGCGCGCAGACCTGGGCGCATCGACAGGTTGGGGATCGCCGCCTTGTACCAGACGATCCTCAAGCCTACGCGCGACAAGCAACGTGCAGGCGTACAGGCTAACACCTAACTCAAATACGCATGCCAATCAACGTCCATGTGTTCAGGCTAACACCTCACTCAACGTATCAACTAGCACCTAACCTCAAATCCGAGCTTAGGCGATGCAAAACATGCAAAATATGCTCAAGGTACATCGGGCAGAAAATAGATATAATTGTCCCGCTGGCCGAAATCTACGTGTCATGCAGTATGCACTCCGTTCGAAGCCAAAATAGAACGGAGAACAATGCCCTTGTCTCAGAGCTCGCCATCATCACCATCACCATCACCAAACGAAGCCGTATATGCAGGGCATGAAGAGAAGCAGACAGCTCACAAACACATACTTTTGGAAAGTTCACACATGGCACTCCCACTCGCGATGCCTTCGCTG
The DNA here is from genome assembly GCA_012845835.1 of Undaria pinnatifida. Classification (NCBI taxonomy): domain Eukaryota; class Phaeophyceae; order Laminariales; family Alariaceae; genus Undaria; species Undaria pinnatifida. The sequence continues at coordinate 12,253,911 of JABAKD010000021.1, read as the reverse complement.
CGGAACCGAAACGGTCCCTGGTATCTACTTCGGAATCTGTGGGGGAAGTTGCTTGTCCCTTCCACCAAAATCCACATCAAAGTCTATGGACTAGTTTAGTTTGGCCTCAGCGGGTTCGCGGGGGGGGGGGGCGGGGGAAGCGCGCAAAAACTGCCCCTGCTTCTTTCCACGGTGACCCATGTATGACGAAGTCCCATCAAAAGACTAGAACAACAGTTCTAACGCTTTATCCCCGTACGTGAAATATACGATACGTGTACCTATTATACCTAGTACACACACGCACCAGGTATATATCTGCGGTTTTGTTTGGTAGAGGATATGATGCTGGTATACTCTACCGTACCCGGGTGCCACTTTTTACTGTTGCGGGTGACACTCCGGAATACGTTCCCGGGTACCCGCAGACTCGTACATAAACACACCTTTTATATATGTATCGACACGCCTTTGTATTATTTTTTTTTAAATCCTAGGGCAGTTGGGGACACAATTAAAGCTAAGCTCGTCCCTCTTCCACGTGTTTCGGTAGGTCTTCCGCTGAATGCATATGCGGTCGTGTTAACTGATTCCTACCCCCGTCGGCCGAACGCCAACAAATGGGGGACCATAGAAGCCCACAAACACGATCGCAACAACAGATGCCAGACCTCGCACGTTGCGCCCTCGTATGCCCCCGCACTACAATAGTCCGTGCAATAATAAATCGGTAGGATCGTGCGTCAAACTTCGCTTGTTCGAGGTCTCCGAGTTCGCGCCATGGAGCATAATGCCCTGCAGACGGTTACAGACTTACAGAAGATCTACCAGAAGCTCCCATATCTATTCATCATCTGCCGCCCGACATACCTATTCGGGCGCTTCCCGTCAACTTTTCCGGCAAGACCGTGGGGAACGGGAAGAGGGTTTTCCACAATAGTCTGTGCTGCAACAAAACCGTGGGAGCGGGAATCAAAAATCGCTTCTATGAGGCGTCCGAGTTCCCGCTAAAGATAAGATGATGCCCTGTAGATGCTTATAAATCTACAGAAAGTCTACCAGAAGCCTCTTGATACCTATTTACCCTCCGCCCCCCGTCAAACCTACTCGGGTGCCCCCACCCAACCTTCTCGGCGAGCCCGTGAGGATCAGAGAGAGGTTGGGCAAGAGGCCGGCATAAGCGTGATCGAGTTGAAAAAAAACGAATGTCGAATCATTCACGCTAAACCGACTGAATTTTGAATGATGAGTCCATCGGTTGCAACTCGACGGGGCCCAAAAAAAGGCAAGTTGTGCAATCCTAGACTCTTTCCCTGAGATGTAGACGGCCCCGCTCCAAGGGGTATCATTTGCCGTTTCCGTTGGAGTTGCCGATCGCCGAAGAGTAATCTGCGAGGTAACGGGATGAAGAGGACAACATAAGCGCGAGCGCTCAATAAACGTTTCAATGGAAATTCAAAGTTTCAGATACGCTTCTCGGCGGCATTGTACTGCAGGGACCATGAAAAAAATTACGCAGGAGTGCTCGCTAACGGAGGCTGGATGATATGCGGTGTAATTAATTATTTTCGATGTTAGAGGGAAATGATACACCTGGTGTGGGTCACTGGAAGTTCACAGAGGGACAAACTGGATCGACATATGACCTTTGAGCACATTGCGCGCAAGGTACAGAAGCACCCACTGCAAGATGAAGGGTAAATCACTCACAGCTATCAGAGTCGAAGCCATCGAAGATGTCGTCGGTAAGCCACGAGGGCTTGTCTAGTCCGTAGTAGTGGTGAAGCATGCGCTCAGAGCTGCACACGCCAGAGCGCAGACAAGAATGTCATGATGGGGGCGAGCGACGAAGGGATGGAGACATGAGAGGGCACCTTCTATACAGCTGACCGGCCAAACGAGTTTGGACCGAAATATGACAAACACTAGGTCGTGGTTCATTTGGCCGCCTTCGCTGTCAATCCAGATAAGCAACGGCCTATCCTGCCTTTGTTCCCGTCACTAAAACGTGATATGTTTAGGTACAACGAACAGGCACGAGAATGGCCAATGACGGGCGTCCCAAGCGCGTATAGCGGGGGTGAGGGGCGTGCAGGAATCACCCGTAAAATGCATCGACCTTATGATGGGTTCTGCTTGTTTTGCCCAAACAGCGCTCGACAAGCCGCCCCCGGCAACAATCAAGCTTTCAGAAAGGCACGAAAGTGTACTACGAGTACAGCCGAGACACGTGTATATATAGATACATTTCCACGTTTTATTTCCAGGCGATAATGGGCGATGGCGACGGTACTTCCTTTCGGGCGCCGAGACTGCGTCTTAAGCCACACACCGTCGTCGTGCTTTACGACAGGACCTTTCGAACAAGCGGTTGCACCCAGGTGTGCTATTGACTTAGAGCGCACAACTTTCCCATATCCAAGTCTACGGCAGGAGGGGGTACCCTCTTTGTGGCTGTCAGATTTTGGTCATTCACCAAGAGTTACTCTGTGTACCTCGCATTTTTGTTTTTGTTTTTCCCGCGATCACTCTGGCGCGGCGTAGCTAATTATTCCATGGCAGTGTCATATCGCAAAAAATTACAAACGAAGAGGCCTCAAGATCGCCAGGGAACAGGGGCCCCGGGGGGTTCTCGACCCGACCAAAATAAAAAGCCCCAGATAGTAACCACCTTGCCCCAGCTTTGGCCCCCGGCATGCCATTGCTTTTCGGTTTTTGACGCCGACATACCTGTACAAGGACGACTCGAGCCAGCCAGGAGGGATGCCGTATGCCTCATTGGCCAGGTGGATGTTGTAGCCAGGGAACGGCTCGTTAACGGCCTGCATATTCAACGTGCAAGGCGACGCATACGGCGGGGGAGAGGTCTTGGTCAGACGCCAAGCTACCTTCCCCACACGACTGCCTACTACAAACTGAGATTTCCTAGTTCTTTACGGCGCTACCGCTACTAGGGGTGGTAGAATATGCGTCGATATGTGTCCTTGGGGCAATATGGCCCAAATCGACTTTCGGCGAACAAAACGGGACACCGCACTGGCGTGTCACGGCTTCCAAACTCCCTCAAAAACAAGATCGGGATGGCGGTGACGTCCCCTCTACTCCCAGTTTTACCATTTTTCCACTGCCGCCGCATTATCGTAACCAGGTAGCGATTACTTTGTCTCCAAAGTCCTTTGGTGCAATCTAACGGGGTTAAACGGGTTGTTAGACCTTGGCATTGTGTACGAGATGATCACAACCCCCCCCCCTCCCCCGCCCCTTTCTGCTCTCCACCCCCCCCCCCCCCCCCAATCGAAACTCATCACTCCCTTCTAGGTGCTTCGCCGATGCAACATCAAACGCGATTTTACCTCGTCGATAGTTCCGGGCGGCATGGAGTAGGTGGGACGAACGTGTGCCCCAGCTGAGACGGCAGAAACAGTACACGCACGCGCGAGAGATACGGTTGTCAAGATATTGTTAGGAGGAGCACCGTACAGCACGACGCAGAAACGCAGCGTGCAGCCAAATATAAACCAGATACGCGATGAATAACAGGGCGAACAAGTGTGCCGGAAAGCCAGAGCCTCCATCTATATCAGTGTTTTTTGTAGCATTGCGGGGAGCATGTTTACTCGTCGTCCGCGCTAGCACGCGCCTTCAGTTTCATTCGAGACCCTTTCAACACTTTCTTGTTTCGGGGCGTTTGGAGCCCTGGGCATATGCTACGGTACTTATTGCGCTCTCCACCTCAATTAATCCTCGCTGGCCATGAAGGCAACGGCATTTTGTACTGTAGTGCCAAATCTAAGCATTATTTTGAAGCATTATATTATAACACTATGTTCCAAGTATTACATTAAGAGTATTTCGCTGAAGAATGATGTTGTATCAGGTAGTACAATTTCTTCGTTCAAAAGCCCAGGGTCAAACTCGTTTTGATGGCGCCGCAAAAATCACAATCTCATATGGCGGTCAATATTGCGAAGCCGCAATAGAAAACCACCAGGGGGGAAGTGACCTATGCCTCGACAGCGGTAGAACCTATACTTTTGTCCGAATATCCTTACTTTGGATCAAGGCTACGGTAGGGGGATGCTTATGCTAATACGCCCCCCTTTTTTCTCCACGGGACCTGATGCAGTCGCACGAGTGACTCTGCACCTCACTGACGAAAATACTTTACGCGGTATGCTTGCCGCAGCGTGGCAAACTATTGCGTGTTGCGGGTTCTTATCGCGAAATTTATACGATGGCACCAAAGCTTGAGACCGCAAAGGAACATGTGGCATGTCACTCGCGCGACTGACTGCAGGCCACTGCAAGAAAAGGTCTCTTACAATGGACCTCGACCCCCCTATAGCAGCCTGAGTCTTTGATCAATAAGATCAGCTCAATGTCGCACAGCAAAAAACTGATATCGAGTCCAACTAACGCTTGTGTGTTGTAACCCGATTAATCGTCCCACGGGACACACGTGCTACGATAGAAGTGTGCACCAACCATTTTTTTGTGTCCCTCCAAGGTTCTTGGTTTGATAAACGGCTCTATACTTCGCCCATAAAAGGTTGTATTCATTTTGAGCAAACTGACAGTGCAGACCCGATGGAAACACCTGTGGGGGGCCTAGGTGTTCAAAACTCAATTATTTTCCAAAACAAGACTGAAATGTTTCGACGGTTTTGGGCTAATGAGGGCTAAAAGTGCTACTACAGTACCCTGTCATCTACGAAAAAAAATGGCTTAAAAGTGCTACAGTACCTCGCTATCGTCGCACGCGTCACGGACCCCAAGGAAAAACATTCCACAATACAAATTATACGTTTCGACATTTATTGACTAGTTCCCACGAGAGGGAACCCCATATGTAGTCGGAAATATTTTGGGGCAAAAATCGCCACCTCCATTCTAGCACATGTCAACGACATAACTAACTCCACACTTACGGTCGAGTGGGTCTGACGGTCGCTCTAAAAGTGACCTCCCTATTGAATTCAACACTGCTAACTGCACAACATATATAGTGCTCTAACAGTGGCCTTCACTCCACCGCACCCTACCTGAGGGCCCACCCAGACGTTTTGGATCCCGGGTGCAATTTCACCGCTAGTCTCGTTCGATATCTCTAGGCTCTGGGATTGTGCACCGGGCGTACGTTGTATTTGTTTACTCGTAGGCGGTGTTTGCGTGGGTTATAGAGGCCCTCAAGGGAAGACGCTCTTAGAAAAAGGCCGTTGCCCCTACCGTGACATGAGTCGGCGGCGGGGAGGGACCACAGCAAAGCATGGCGAACATGGGTCCCCTCGTACCGAGGCGGTACGCTCCTTCGATGTTGCTATATGCCAAGAAGGCACCCGCAGGGTTGTTCGCATCGTTAGAGGAGAAGGTGCTCCGTCTGCTTAAGTACCGCGAGATATGCATATGCTGCGCAAGGTTGAACTCGACGCTGTCGTAGTTTATTTCGTTCAAGGCCGTGTTGATGAATATCGCTAGATACGAATGAGCAACCCACGCATGAGTTATTATTGATGTTGTGCAAGGGTGAACTCGACGCTGTCGTAGTTTATTGGTTCAAGGCCGTGTTGGTGGTGAATATCGCTAGATACGAGTGAACAACCCACGCATGAGTTCGGCTCGCTTTCAGCTAAGTACAAAATAGCCGCAAAAACGACTGTGTGAAGCGCGAAGGAGTGGTCAGGCATCAACAAGAAAGTGAGTCAGAATATATATATATTAGCAACAGTACATCTGCATCCTCACGATAGAATACGAGAGAAAAAAAATGAACAAGACGGTTGGAATGTGGCTAACGCAGTTCGCCGTAAGCTCTAACACACTGCGAGAGACATGTAGGTCGTTCACGCTGGATGTGGAAGTGAACCCCTGTTATTAGTTACAGTATATATATTACAAAGGCATACAAATATCTAGCGCGAAGACATCAAGATATGTGTTCCCTCCTCGTGCCTCTCCCCTCTCTGTACGAGGTATGCACAGACATCAACTTAAAATAAGGGAAAACCAAATAGGTAATGTCAATCACCGACGGAGCCGATGAAGACGCCCACGAGGCACACGTCCGGGGCCGCGATATCATCCGTGTCAACACCGACTTCTGCCAGCGCGTCTCTGTGCGATTCCATGTTCTGAGCGTGGAGGGCGTCCAAGAAGTTGTCCTGCAAAGAAAGTGGAGATAGGGCGAGGGTGTGCGCGATCGCTGAATGGACGTACATCGTATAAATTTCCGTTTCTCGACTACAGATCGGACATGGATCTAGTATTGCCGTGTCGAGGTTTACCTGCGACATAATCCAGCAAAGTATCGCGAGCTATCAGAAGACCTCAGAGCAGGTTGATTTCATGTTTCAGAGAAGTGCTCACAAGTGCTTATTGCGCTCTTCACCTAGACGATGCCTGCTAGGACAGAGGTGCACCACATTTTTTCTTAGGTGCCTCACGTTTGGAGGTTGAGACATGTCCTAGACAGCTTGATACATGTCCTTCCTGACCCAAAAACCGATTTGGACAAAAACCAAGACTCCTACTGGATGAAAACTGCCATGTGGCTTAGGTAAGTAGTGAGGAGATGTTGAAAACAACTATTTTCGACGCGATTTTGGGTTCCAACGGTGGAGCTCCGTCGTTCAGAAACCATTTCAGACGAAAAGTGCTACCTCTATCGTGGCACGTGCCAGTGCCTCAACACAACCGCCGGCCGTTTTAAGAACAGGGCGACCATGGCCAGGGTACGGAATTCAATGTACCGTTGCGTGAATGCTAAGAAGGCGGCCATAACCCTTCGCTAGCCCATACCCGTTTCCCGCTAGTAATAACCTGCTTTAGGAGATGACCGAGATCACGACCGGTGCCTGGTGCAGTACGGGTTGGCGGCGCCTCGAGCAGTCGGTCGGTGGTGGCGTAATAATATTTTCAACGCTGCGTTAAGGGTGACACCAGGCATTGCTAACTCATGTTTGTGTTTGGGAGCTTTTGCAACATCTTAGGTTCTTGTGTCATGGGTTTCTGAATGCGCGGGCGGTACTACTCCGGGGACGCGCGACATTTACCTGTTCTGGGGGGCCTTCGCCACGTCGGATGGTGACCAGACCGTCGTAGCTGTCGGAGAAAGACTTCTTAGGGAAGAACTGCTGCATCCACTCCTCCCCCCTGTTTCCCTGAAGCGCAACACACCAAGAACACCAAGGCAACATGGACGGGATCCCTTGCGTTTAACAATCTTGTTCTTTGTCGACGAAATATACGCGTAGGGGTGCACCACTTTTGTTTTGAGGTTTCCTCAAAATTGGGAGCTTAAGACCTCCCCCATGAAATGATTTAGAGAAACACAAAACCTTTACCGGATGAAACACCCAATGGGCCAGATACACAACGAGAAACACGCAAAAGTTGATGGGGCGTATTTCCGACGATGTTGGGATAAGGAGCCCCGTCACTCACTGAAACAATATCAAGGGAAAAATGCTACCTCTATCGTAGCATTCGTCGTTCGTTGTCGATGAAAGCTACGTCAGGGGGGTCACTTTTTTCGGCCCATTCTTCAGCAGTGGCTCAGGGTTATAGCGCGAGTGACCCCCCCCGTTTCCTTTGCGGTGATAAGGTGTCGTGCTGTTTTTATTTTGCGACAGGAATCCGCAATGGGGAATGGGTAGCCACGCATCGCCAAACAAATCGCCTGAGGTCTTTGTTGTCGGTGAGGAACGCAGAAACTCGTGGGAGTGACCCAAGCCCATTAGCAAAAAAAGGGGGTATGATACTTTTTTTCTTCTTTGTTTTTGGTCTCACTTCTACTTTCCAGCTTCTGGGCAAGCAGTGGTAACAGGTGTCGTTCCTTCTCTCCCCCCGTTCTTGCCTTCAATTTTTATCCCGCATAGGGTTCAGCAATCCCACTGCTTGTCAATCTTCCATCAAGTGTTGCTAACTAACGCTCTCGCGCCTTCCGCAAGTCAATTTTTGCACAAGAAAAGGTCCCAACGATTTTATACGAGTATGCACTCAGCGGGGCTCGAACTCACAAAACTGACCTATACCAGGCTCGAGCATGACCTGATACGCCACCGAGGCGACCGGTTATTGTACAACAATGCCGTAGCCTTGGTCTGCCGGTGTACACCTAGTGTACGGGGAGAGTCTTCATCGGGGGTTACACTAACGTTGGTTGTAATTACATTAAGTGTTCGGTTGAGGCACGGAGCTCTTCAAGGCATGAGTGTCAGAAAACAAGTTTATCATCCCCCTAACGTCGCAACCGGCGGAAACGTCCCGATGGGCCGTGGTTTGCCAAGCGTAAGCCACATCTGTACCGCGAGGTTATTACGTGTCGCTTCTGCTGTCCGATTTTCAATCTCAGACGGCCGCGTTGTTTTAAGTCCGAAGCTCACATTTTCCCCTTTGTCCGTGCATTGAGTCACTCCACATGATCAAAGGGGTGGGCAGCAGATTCTAGGACTTTTTTCAGCTCCTAGCATAGGGGATCAATATTTTTCCCGAAGCGTGACTTCGAAGGCGTTTTTCAATAGCGCAATCCGACAAACACTTCTATATGTGGCTAGTCCCGAAACAAGTATACATGAAAAAGTAACAGACCAACCGGTAGTGACTGACTTGAGGAACACAACCTGAAAGAAGAAACGTTGGGCGAAAGTGCAAACCCTACCGTCGGATGAGTCCGTTGCCATTGTCCTACAGCATTCTTACTCCAGCTATAGTCTGCCCCAAGATATTGGAGTAGCGAACACTGCCCCACTCTAACTCCAACTACCCCTACCCCCGCTAAGAACAACGCCGTAGTTATAAATGGTTCCTACAAGCAACCCAACAACACGTGGCCTGAGCACCGCCTCATTCTCAAGAAACCCTGTGTTGACTGGAGCATAGTCGACCTAAACTCGCCTGGGTGTAGGTGGCTAGCAGAGTTCCGCTGCAGTCGGTGAACGTGTCGTCTGTACAGTTGGAATACCCGTCGTGATACCTGGACCGACAAGATAGGTTATCCAGCAGCATGGATGACGATCGTTGTCTCGTTAGGATTTGGCGGTCGACATAAATTGGGTTTCGTTTTGGGTGCAGACCAAGGCCACTGTAAATAAGGAATCTCCATGGATCTTCATATGAAGAAATACTCACCGCAGCGCCGCAAGAAAGTTCAGAAGGTGGTGCGTATCGCACCAGCGAAAACATGTCGGATTCCCGTCTTTGTGCCGAGAATGTTCACTAGTTGAAGAAAGCTACGGGGTACGGGGGTAATGTTTTGGGGCCGTATTTTGCAGTGTCTCAGGTTAACTCGCGCGAGTGCCCCCCTCTGTTTCCCCTCGCGGTCTTAGCTTCGGTGCTGTTTTATTTGTGCGCCATGAATCCGCACTGGAACGGTTAGCTACGGAATGCTCTCCAAGAAAATCGCCTAAAGTGTTTTCGCCAGCGAGGTAGGGAGTCACTCGTGCGACTGGCTCAAATCTAGGTTAGAATAAGGGGGGTACATCATACCATCATCCTAACATCATCACAACATCATCGTAACACCTTAATAACATCATCGTAACATCTTCATAACGTCATCGTAACATCATCATCACATCGTGATAACATCATCATAACATCATCATAACATCATCATACTAAGGTGCATGAATAACATCATCCTAACATCATCATAACATCATCATACTGAGTCATCGTAACAACATCGTAACGTCATAATAACGTCGTCATAACATCTATATAACCTCATCATAACATCATCATATTGTCATCATACTAAGGTTATCACACTAAGGTCATCATAACATCCCCCCTACTATTACCGTAGCCTTGGTGGAGTGGTCGGCATTGAAGCTTCTGCTGTGGAGACGTTGGTTGTGGGATTTCAATACATGAAATGATGGCCCAAGAATGAATGCATTAATATCAGTGGCCACACAATAAAGTACTTATGAGTCACTGTAAAAGAGCTCCGAAAAAAGTGACCCCTCCAACCCCCCCATACCGTAGCCCGTGCGTGTTGGGGGAGGTCGTGTCGGGCTTCCGACACATGCTACGTTTTAGGTGTAGCAGCATATACCTTCTGAGGGTGAGGGTGGTTGCTTGCACCGAACAATACCTTGATTTTCAGTAAACTAAATAATATGCAATTCGATGTCCTACTATAGGCATATTATAGGCCTATATGATGGACTCACCTCATGGTAGGGGGTGCACTTTTCTCGCCAAATATTTCTGATCGAGGTTGAGATCCCCAAGCGAGAAACCAAGGGTTAGTTTGGCGCTTGTACCTTTACGGCAACAAGTTTTCTATTTTTGTTCTAGGACTATTAATAGCGCAATATGGAACTGTGTGGAGGTCGGATTCCGCGAACGAACGCCTTCGAAGTCATGTGTCGGGTAAGATGTTGAGATCCTCATGTGAGAAGGGCAGGAACTTCTCAGAATCTGTTGCACTCCTGCCGTGCACGCGTGCTACGATAGAAGTGCGCCGGTTTTTTTCTGAGGTTTCCTCAATTTGGGAGTTTTAAGACATGCCATTCTAAACCCCAAAAACTGATTTGGAGAAAAATAAAACAGTAACATCGGATGAAAAAATCCTACGGCTTAGGTACACAACGAGAATCAGGTGAGGGGGAAAGTCGCAATTCCGACAATTTTGGGTTGAGGAGCTCCGTCGTTCAGAAACCATTTCAGACGAAAAGTGCTACCTCTATCGTAGCACGCGTCCATGGGATGACTGTATACTACCAGGTAGTAGATGGCATTGCACAAGCCAAGCAATGAAGGAACTCCGACGCTTTTGGTGCAACGAGCGACCCTCGTCACTAAGATAATGCTATTTTGGATAAAGGTGCCACGTCCGTCGTTGCACACGCCTTCCACGGGGGACGAAAGCTACACGGTAGTGGGGGGGGGGGCACTTTGGGGGGCCTTGTTTGCGGTGAGTTGGGGTTGTCGCGCGAGTGACCCCCCTCCTCCTTTGCCGTGTATTAGTATTTTCAACAGTGCTGCGTTTATTTTTTTTATACGAATTCGCAGTGGAATGTGTAATAGCCATGATTCGCCGAGCAATTGCCTAGTAAAACGTCGTTTTGTCGGTGAGGAACAGCATCATCCCTCGACGCGTGCTTCGATAGTATAAGTGCGCCACTTCTTTTTTCTGAGGTTCTGATTTTCGGAGCCTAAGACCTCTCCCAAAAACTGGTTTCATCGGATGAAAAATCCCATCTCGCCTAGGCATATAACGGGAACCATGTGAAAAAAAAATGCGATTTTCCGACGATTTTGGGTTAAGGATCCCCGTCATTCAGAAAAAAGCATTTTTGACGAAAAGAGACACCTCTATCGTAGCACGCGTCACTCGTACGAGTAACCCTAACCCACCACTGCAAAAGGGGATATGGTACTACAATTATACTACAATATCTACCGAAACCTTGGTTGGGGGTGAAGCAACTCCGTCTCCAAAACAGAAGGAGCTAACTCCGTGCAGCGTCAATACTGCTGGGGAGCGCTAATGATTCTACTGCAACACACACATCTTTTGTGGTCAGGGGATGCACGGGCGTTCGCTGCTGTGAGGGTAACCCGCTCTGGCCAAGATAGTCCCGGCCGCACAGATGCTACGACATAGGTAAAAAAGCAGTTTTGGTGTGAAAAGGTTTGCTGTGGATGACGGGGCTCCTTAACCAAAAATCGTCAGAATTTCGCTATTTTTTGTTCCCCCATGGCTCTCGTTGTGTACCTCTAGGCCATAGGATATGTCATTCGGCGGCGGTTTTAATCTTCTACCAATCAGTTTTTGGGAGAGATCTTATGCTCCCAACTTGAGGAACCTCAGCACAAAGGTGGTGCACCTCTATCTATCGTAGCACGCGTCATCTAGGGGACCCTCCGTGTCGTGTCAGGGTGATCCGACCTCGACTTGTCAGATTAAAAAAAAAACTCTTGACCCAACGCGATCTGACCCGTGAGATTTTAATTTTTTAGAAGTGCGTGTCAATGTTTTAGAAGTGCGTGTTGAACACCTAGCCGGTGGGATGGTCTATCTTGGGTTGAGCTTAAATTTTTATATATTCAGGTGACATTCTAAGCTCCTGAAGTGGACTCGACACTGAAATAGAAGAGGCGTCACCTACGTTAGCCCCCTCCCCCAACTTTTCTGTAACGAAATCGCGGGTTTTGAAACCAACAATGCGTGACATACATTCTCCTGAAATTCGGCGCCCCTTGCCACCCCAACGTCATCGTACGATAGTCTTTGACAAACAAAAAAATGTATAGGAACATGTTTTCACGAAATCGACGGTTTTGAAACCAACACATACGTGGTCATATTCTTCTGAAATCCGACGCCCCTTGCCACCCCGACGTCATCGTACGATAGTCCTTTTGTAATCAACAAAATATATAGGAAGATGTTTTTCATAGCACCCTTTCTCATGTCGAGCAGCCATGAAACCTTCGTTAAAGAATATCGCTGGTTTTTTGGGGGGGCTATCGTAGAATCAGCCGAGAAGCGCCATAAAATGAGGTGCTACTCCTGACGGTATAATACGCCTCGACGACCATAGCACACTTTGCACCTGGTGTGGTATATGTGCTGCGTTGTCTTCATCCTCCCGGAGACGTAGCCCAGCTTGGCCCACCAGGCATCCTCGTAGTAGGGGTCTGACAAGAGCAGTGCAGAGCGACAGAGCCTGGGATCAATATGCGGCCACCCCATGTTCCATGCCAACGTGTAGCCACAAAACGATATTATTACCGCCGTACCTGACCAAGGCTGCGTTGGGGATATTAATAGCACCGTCACTTAGACTCTACCGAGGTAAGGCTGCTGTAAAACGGATACACCCGGAATTTCGTTGTACCGGCGTATCAAGCTGTACCTTGTTGTGCACATCGCGAAACCCTTAAAACAACAAAGCCTTCCTATCAGTGCAAGCCCGCAGGATAGCCGTTTTGCGCGAGGTCTTTCCGTGAGATACTCAATGCAGAAAACCAAGAAGGGCCTCCGTTAATTTTTCCTTGTGTTTTTCGTCGTTGTCGCTTAAGTTTCAATTTCTCCGCCGTAAGACGGAGGAAGTATTTCGTCTTCTTTTGCCCCGACCGTAGAAACGAGCGGGTGGGTGTTGTGTGCTGCGTTCACAGACAGTACGATTATAAGGCTCTGATGGGGTGCTGGGCTGGAAGCTAAAAGGAGGCTAATGGGTGAATTGAGCGGTCGTCGATACGTGACCCTTGCACACATAAGCTACAATCAATTGATGAATACTTAGTATTCGGCTGCCGCTGTAGCGTAATGCGAGCAGCCGTTCGCGCCACCCAAGCCGGGGCAGTGTGGGGGGATAGCAGTTCCGCCTGCGCCGGGGTTCTTATTGAAACGGTTTGCGCGGGCCACTTACAAGCCTTAAGGAAGTTCCACTGCTCCATAGCTCGGAATACGTCGTACAGGTCTTCGCGGCCGTACTTCTGGATGGCGCCGTCGCCAAGCACTTCCAGAATGAACTGTCATTTTCGTGATAGAGAACGAGGACACACGAACAGAAACACGAAGTTAGGTACAGGTGCCCGTATAAACCACTAAGAACAAGAGAAAATGGCCTTCAGGTGTACAAGTACGTGAATCTTACGGTGCTTTTCAAACAATGAAGAATGGCCACCAGAATTACCACGAGACACATGCTACTAATAGAACGATGCAGGCACCGCCGAAAATGTTTTTGAAGGTTGGTGTCACACTCAAGGAGGTATCTAGCCCATTGAGCCACTGTCGTTGAGAGAAACAACAACTAAAGCGCAATCTGGTGAACAAGCCCATTGGCAGTGTGCTCCACGAACACCGTCTGAACCCAAAAACCACGTCGCAGAACGATGTTGGGGAGCTCTAGAACCTTTAGTCAGCAATAGCGACGCTGAAAATCGACACCGCCCCCTCGCAGCACGCGTCCTTCGGCAACCGTGAGATGCGTCATACATTTCAGATACTGGACCTAATCTACGGTAGGTGGGTCCCCACTTTTGCACTACCGGATTAGAGCCACTCTCACGAGAGACACTCTGTGCCTGACGGAAAAAATACGTTAGGGCAATTCACGTATGCGATGGTAGAGGTGCACGATGAGTGTGTTCCGAGGCTCCTAATCTAGTTAGGAGCTCCATATGCCACACCCAAAACACCGATTTTTAGGAAAACGGACGCGCAATTCGACGGCCAATCTCACGTCCTCATCATGAACACGACAACCCGAACGGATAAAAAACGCCTTCCCAGCGGTATTGTGTTGAAGGAATCTCGAAATGAAGAACTAAAAAAGCAAAAAAAAATATAGTGCTAGGCCTTCTATCGTTTCAGGCGTTCATTATTTAGGGGCAGCGTGTAGCTTACCATTCCGTCGCGGATTCACATCATCACGATTTCACCACACGATAGCGTTTTAAGACCGCAAAGGAACAGGGCGGTGACCCGCGGGAGTAAAACTCATCCATGTCATCAAGGCTACAGAGGGGGGGAGTATCCCCAATTTTTTCTCAGGGATTTGGAGCCACCCTCGAGAGTGTCTCTGTACCTCCCTGACGAAAGCATCTTATTAGGCGATGCTATTTGCGCAGCGAAGCCAACTACTGCGCATTCGCAGATTCACATCGCCAAATTAAAATATCCCGACAGCTTAAGACCGAAAGGGAACAAGGCGGTCACTAGCCCGGGTGACCCCGAGCCCCTGCAAAGAAATGCCCCAAAACGGACCCCCCTGATTGGAGCATTGGTCCCATTGAAAACACAGGCCCTAAAAGTGTCCCCCCTTCCTTACGCTGGACCTAAAGCGTGGTGCATGAGTGGGAGCGCCTGTAAGTAACAGCCGCACGCCAACGTCTGAAAGCGAAATATGAAAAAGAATAGGAGCTAGCTGTAAAGAGCACTTGGACGATACCCGAGGCCATCGAAAACCCGGCCGAGTATGCATAGGACAACTTTCGAACAAGGTGGGGTTCAAGGGTCGGGGCATGGAACCAACGGGAACTCATGAGAAGCATCAAGCGTGGACAGCAAGTACTAAGCCTTCTGCCTGAACAGTGCCTCGGCTTCCGGAAATGGACACCGCGAGAATAGCATTACAAGCCCCCCCCCCCCCCCCCCTCGCGACGGTGGTGTGTAAGCGCCGTCGCTAGAGCAGCATGTCGGGAGCACTAACCTCGTGGGGGACGTTGAGTACGGCATGTTCGGTGTCCATCTTGTACTTCTCCATGGTTTCCAGGTCCTGTACTCTAACCACTGCGTGCTTGCCTCTCTTAGGGTTTGGCCGTGTACCATACACCTGGTGCCGGTAGTACAGCTTTACCCCCTGGAAGAACCGTCGATAAAAAACGGTCGGCGGTTATCGTTGCGAGTGCGCGCGAAATTTTAGAAAGACGGGAAAGGCACGAGGGGGTGAGGATGGGGTGGTAAGCCGTGTGTTGCGTCGAGCTGGGCAGGCCTAGGCTTGCCTAAGTATTTCACTCGCGCGCTGCACCCTCCCCGACCTTTCCACTCCCGTTTAGTTCAGGAAGCGGTGGGGGAAGAGATCATATGACACAAATGGCCACATCAATATAGACATAGACCGTGTTAAGCCCGGACCGACCGGAATTGCTCGACCAAATTTCGCTCCGGATGCGGTCCTCCATCGCGCCAGATGGGCGCGGTGGGTCACATGCCATTCTTCAACGCACCCAAACTATACTGTCCACACTAGAAAATAATCAAAACACGCAATATGAGTATTATATTTCCTACATACAATCTGCGAAGAAGAGTTTATACGCGCAACACGAAACGTATGTGCGCAGCTGCCGCGAACGTTGGCGCTGACTCCAGCGCCCGCTCACCATAGCCTCAAGCTTTTCAAGCATGAGGACGGCGATAATGTCGAAGCCGTTCTGTTTTCCGTCTTCGTCGACAGGCACCTGTGGAACAACCAGTTACGCCGAGATAGTGGATGGGTGTGATGCTATCAGCGTCTCCCAGGAGGTAGGAAATAGCCGACGTCTAGTTGATCTGGTGCAATCAGAGGCCTCAAAAGGCCAAGGTAATAGCTAAGGGTGGTTAAAGCTCTCTGTTTTTCTTCTGAGGCTCCTCAGGTGACGAGTACTACACACCTCACTCGAAAACCGGCTCGGAGAAAAATCAAGGAGCCTTTTGATATTCGGTTTCATGATCTAGGTAAACAACTCAAAAAATGACACTCCGGCGGTTTTTGATCAAGGAGCACGGTCACTCAGAGACCGGTTCAGCCAAAACGTTCTACCTCGCTATTGTAACACGCTTCTCCCATCGTGCAGTACCCGCCGGGTCAGCTGGGGCCGTAGATTCACGGAATGGCTGACGCTTTACCTTTCGTCGTTAGGATGGAAGGTCTCCCTACTTCAGGCGGGCAACATGGTTTTCCGCTGAAATGTTCGACATCGAGAACAACCGCGCCAGGGCACCCAAAATATATCTACTCACGTCGTCTGGGGCACTGCTTCGTTTCTTGTCGAGTGGGATCGAGGCAAATAGTTTGATCACGGGGCGAGACCTAAATATATCTTGACAATAGAGCATTTTACACCAAACGACGAAGAGCTATGTGCACGGTCGGTCGATCACTTGCGCGTTATCTCGGTGATACACTCACTGTGACTGGAGGAGCGAACGGTCTTTCTTACCCTTCGTTCTGTAGTCCAAAGGGCCTGTTTATTACATATAACGACTGCGAGACTTACGTTTCAGCAGCGTTCATGGTATGCTCTCGACCGGTACTCCCCCTCGACCCTTGGAGTGAATGAAACTCGGTCAATACCCGCCAACGCAATACACGGGACCGTTTGTTTACGACACGTGCGGGTGTCACATTCGATTCTACCCCCCGCCCGAGCTAACTTGAATATATATCTCACGTCACTGCAAAAACGAGCGCACGATTTATCTACTGTAATTGATAACGATACGCGTCCGTCGACCTGAATGAGGTTTTACGACGTTAGGGGGCTGAATGTCCAAACCCCATGTATAGTGGACATAGCGTCCTTACCAAGAAATGGCCTCCAAGACCGATCCCAAGGCCTATTGCAGAAATAGGGAAATGCGTACACAAAAGCCGGCAAACAGACAGACAGACAGACAGACAGACAGACAGACAGACAGACAGACAGACAGACAGACAGACAGACAGACAGACAGACAGACAGACAGACAGACAGACAGACAGACAGACAGACAGACAGACAGACAGACAGACAGACAGACAGACAGACAGACAGACAGACAGACAGACAGACAGACAGACAGACAGACAGACAAACAGACAGACAGACAGACAGACAGACAGACAGACAGACAGACAGACAGACAGACAGACAGACAGACAGACAGACAGACAGACAGACAGACAGACAGATAGACAGACGGGAACACAAAAATGAGTGTGTAGCTCAAAATGTCGAAACGAATGAAGGTGTATACACCGTGGAACCCTTCCCATCATATTCGAATCACACTGGAACTGAAAACGAGCTTGAATCGCGCACACTGCGTAAACCGAGGAAGAAAGAACTTGTCTATCGCTGGCATTGTTGTTCGCGTCGTCCACGGTCGCGGGTAAGGTGAAGCGCTAGTTGCCATCCAGTGAGGGACGGCTTGCTTTGCCAGTGAGGGACGGCTTGCTTCGGACGCTAATTTTGATTGGAGTTGCTCACAGCCTTAGTAACTTAAGGCGCGTGCTACGATAGAGCCATGGAGGTACACCAATTTTTGACCAGAATGTTTCTTGAATGACGAGGCCTCCTTAACCCAATACCGTTTGGAGTGTCATCATCATTTTTGCAAAATTTTTGTTCTTGTGTACCTGGACCACGGGTCCGTTCACCGGATAACACCTTCGGTTTGCTCAGAATGTGTTTTTCGGGTGGGACATTAAGCTCTTCAAGGGCTTGATCGAGGGGTAGTGGTATTAGCTACAAAACGATGCAACTCTACTGTTGCGCCTATTATTGCTGACGGTGATACTGTTTGCCATTTTATATCCCCATCCCCTCGTTGTGCTGCCTCCTTCCGTATTCCCTTTTAACCCAAACGTCATGCGCTAGCTTCTCACCCACCTCAACACCAAGGCTACGGCACTTAGGGAGGATGTTATGATGATGTTACGATGATGTTATGATGATGCAATGATTAAGTTATGGTGGTGTTATGATGGAATTTTGATGATATTACGCTGATGTTAGTATGATGTTATGATGATATTATATGCTGATATTTGTACAATGCTATGATGATGTTGTGATGATGTTTTGATGATGTTGATATGATGATGTTATGATGATGTTATGATGATGATATAATGATGTTTTAATGCTGTTGTGATGGTGTTATGGTGATGCTATGATGGTATTATGATGACGTTATGATGATGTTGTGATGACGTTTTGATGATGTTATGATGGTATTATGATGATGTTATGATGGTGTTATGATGGTGTTATGATGGTATTATGATGATGTTATGCTGATGTTATGATGATGTCATGATTATGTTATGATGATTGTATGATGTTACGATGGTGTTATGATGATGTTATGATGGTGTTATGGTGAAGTTATGATATACCCCTATTTTCACTACCGGGTTTTGTCACTCTCAGGGGTGACTCTTAGGATACCTCACGGACGAAAACGAGTCTAGGCGATAGTTTTGCGCAGCGCAGCTCACAATCCCATTGCCGATTCAATCCGCGACTTTTAACCGTACGTAAGCTTGAGACCGCAGAGGAGTAGGACGGTCACTCGCGTGACTGGCCCCGAGCCTTGGAAAAAGAAAAGGTTCCACGAGAAGGGACCCCCCTAAAGCCTGGTCCTCAATCACGTTCGAGGCTTTGTCGCCCACGCCGCCTAACTATAAACGAAGCCGTAGCTCTCACCATTAGCGAAGTTGTTCGCATGCTCCACGATGCTGTCGTGCAGGCTGATGCGCGTGGTGACGTGCTCCCCTGTGCTGCAGTCACTGTCCAGGTAGAAGTCGTAGTCCTCCTTGGTCATGTAAACGCCGTTGCTGTCCACGACGGAAGGGTTTGGCGGGGTTATCGAAAGGTCGTTATGTATATGCCTTCGCTGTAAACAAAAGATATATATAGCAGAAAGGGCTCGGCAGGCCTTGTTGAAGGTTGGTCCTGTACACGCCAGTGCTGTAAGTAACAGCTATAGCGTGAAGAGCTCGCGTTACTGCTCACGATGGGATACATATGGAACGGTTCGGTAGGATTACGCGTAGCTGGTCATGTAGACGCCGTCGCTTGTCCTGGCGGGCAGGGTTTGACTACTCTGGGGATATCGACGAAACCAACGAAGTCCATCGTTCACACGTAGCGACTAGGGTCGTAAGGGCTTGGCAGGGTCATTGGAAACACGCAATTGTTCACAGGACGAATATAGCTAGAAGAGCTCGGCGCAGGAGCATTCGAATGATTTCATACCTCGGACAGGTCACAATCTGGAGAATCTACATCGGAAACATATCTGCTGTTGTGATACGTCGATCGGGATCTGTCTGGCACAGCCATGAAGCATATGCGAGATGATGAAGACCAAACGGCAATGACCCGACGGATACACGATGAGCTATTATAGGCCATACATATTAGATTGTTCAGAGGTCAATCTACTCTGCAAGACACAGAAAATCAATATATCGTGAAGAGGGATTTGATTTCCTCCCATTCTACACTTGTGAGGACTCTGCCCTTGGACATCAGCACGAGTGAAGTCATTGCACATTCATCACGCGCTCTACTAACTACATCGGAGACCCGATCGTGGGTCAAGGGAGGGAGGGCTTACGGAATCAGCACCTCCTCAGCTCGAACAAATTCCCACAATCGATCGACGATACCTGTTGTTCTCAGAAAAGCAACATCCACATGACTGAGTACTCGTTGCTTGAAACAAGGATTCAAAGGCGGCTTGCCGACAATGTGAGACGGTGCTCGCAGTTTCTGGCAAGTGGCAGTGAAAAGGCCGTGTGCGGCTGCTGCAGTGTTTCACGCGTGCACGCTATATTTCATGTGATGACAAGGGTAGGGTAGAGAGGGTGCACCCCATTTCCGTTCTGAGCGGGGTAGCAAACAATCGCATGACTACTGATTTCACTATATACCGGAAACCCTTGCCAATAAATTTGGCAGCCTGAAAAAAAACAGGGCAGCAGTCAATTCTGCGAGTGGCTCGGAGACGCGCGCTGAAACGAAAAAACCCCAAAAGGTGCTTTCTCTGACGTAGTGTTTGCGCTATCCCATGGAGGTGGTCGCGCTATCGGAGAGCGAAATCGGTTTAGCCAGAGTAACCAGCCATATGTATCCGATTGCTGTTGCGAGCGCAAACCTTGACCAAATCGTAAACCTCTACGTACGATGTCAGCACCCCAACAATCCTTATCGCCAGACGAAATCTATCGGGGTGTGTTTGCTCGCCGCATTGACGACCTCATTCAGCGAAGCGATAGACGACATTCGTGAGAACTCTCGGGAGCAACGCAATCGCAGCAATCGAAGGCACAGAGGTGGCTCGAGTGTGGTCCAACAGGACTTGTGGAAAGACTGAGGACCCCTGCCATTGTTCCGGTCCAACCGACCCAAAGCCAGAGAGCAGAGGCCGTCACAGAAATACTGAAGACATCTCCAAGACCTGCTTCAAGCGATTTGATTGGGCAGTCATCCCACGGAATGGGTTGCACGTTTTGAGCTTCTGAGCCACGTGACGTTTGTGGTCGGTTGGCCTGCTCAACCGAGGAACCACCAGTACACTCAAAGTATTGAATGGTTTCTATGAGTACAATTTGTTTGTAGGACTATTGGACATGTCGAATAAACTTGGTCGGGTCTGCGTGAACCCTGCTGCCTTCGATGGCATGTTTTGGTCGGGTGATTAATATATTGAGCCTCCTCACGTTATGAGCTCAGAAAATTCTTGGAATTTGCAGCACCCCGACTGTGGGATGGCTCTGGCCGCACAACAATACTGCAGTCAGTGACCCTAACTTTGCTCGCTGGTTCCACCTGCGCCGCAGTTGAGGACTGATTCTGCGATAGACCCCCCGCAAAACCAGCGATTTTCTTCAACGAACGTTTCATAGCGCTGCTCGATCTACACGGGAGAGGATACCATTGAAAACAAAGTACCCATATATTTCGTTGCGTGAAAAGGTCTATCGGTCGATGACGGCCGGGTGTCGAGGGACACCACGTTTCAGGATATATGATCGGGAGCTGGTTTTGAAACCGTCGGTTTCGTTGAACAGACGTTAGGGGGGTTACCGTAGTAAGACCCAGTTCATTTCGTCGTTATTGTGCATCCTGAAGTTGACATACACGCAACCCACATTGTGCAGCTGAGTATACATCGGTGCATGATGCCTCAAAAGGACAGCTCGATTCCAAAACGAGAACCAGAAACCCGTGCACCGCGCACGCACCTGTTGTAGCCGTTCATGGCAAGCATCTCGACCGTCAGCATGGTGGACGGGGTGCCGTCGATCTCGAACTCTCGGGACGCTGCCACGATTCGGTCGCGTGCCGCCCACCTGACGGTAGAGTCCTGTTCTCCACGAAATGCGGTAGATCAACAACAAGAACAAAAAGGTGGGATGGGCGTCGATCGATCGGTTCGACCAATGTTTAAGTCCGCAACAGGACACAAGTTGACACGAAACCGGGCGATACGGAAGGCAGGCTGATATTCGTAAGAACACAATATATTCGGCAGCCATTGTAATAAAGTTAAGTGTAGATGGTACCGCCGCCTCTACATACCCCCCCAGCCCAGTGATTGGTAAAGTTTATTTTAAGGTGTCTCGTACAACTGTTGCACGGTGAACGATATGGACACCTTGGTTACTGTCAGCCCATGATGGCACACTTGGTACGCTGCCCCCATCGCTAAGACCAGCAGAGCCACCAACGCGGTGCAAGGGATATCTACCCCCATTTTGCTCATTGTTTGCATACGTTTCACTGGGCGGATCTGCCTACGTAGCTAGCACAAAACCCGGGCCTACGTCATTCTTGGTGTTGTCCGCACATACCGAAGTGGCGTACCGCTCTATAGTGTGATTTGTACCTACGAGTACTGCGTTGGTTTATTCCTCTTAGCAGCATTGCCTACTCTTGGCAGAGTGCGTCTTCCGCCACACGCATGCAAAAAGCGACGCTTCCCACACGTTTTGAGATATCTAGACGGGTGTTATGGTACATAGGCGTGTTTCACACGGTGGGTCTGGGTCTCCTCAGGTTGCGGATCTCAATATCTCAGCCAACGCCCGACCCCGAGGAAAACTGTATCCTAAGCCTGACCTTCTTCATTTCCAGTCTGGCCTCAAATATAAGCAACATTACATTCAAGTACTAGTATCGAAACATTACTTATGTAGACTATACGTACAGGGTGGCAGCTTGCTTGCTACCAGATCTTCCTACGATAGGGCTAGCACATATAAATAGTACTTCTGCGGCTCCCCGTGTGACCCCGAACGGGTTTCTCTCCACGTTACCCACCCACGGACATCGGGAAGTCTGCAAGAGCGCACCCCGATTCATAATCCAATAACCTGGAGCCGACCGTTTACGAGACAGCGTTCTCCGACTATATAACTGTAAAATACATGAAATATATTGGGTAGAGTCGTTCTGCGGTAGCCCCCCCCCCCCCGACTTTTCTTGAACGAGATCGCCGTTTTTGAAACCAACTACCGATCGTATCTCCTGAAATTCGGTGTCTCTTGAAACTCCCACGGCATCGTTCGACCGACCTTTGCACACAAAAAAAATATATAGACTAGGCTATATGGAGGTTTGTTTTTAATAACACCATCCCTCGTGTCGAGCATCCATGAAACGTTCATCAAAGAAAGTCGCTGGTTTTGACGGGGGCTATCGTAGAGTCAGTCGGTCCAGAAGTACAAAATGTACTCGTGCATTGTGGAGGCTTGCCGCGGTAATAAACAATCCTGGCGCACGAAGCGCCACCACGGTAATATAGTACTGCCGCCGCATCCGTCACAAACCTACGCCGCTGAGAAGGCGCGTCCAGGCGAAATCGAACATTACTTGATGTGACCTGTGCATCGTATCCCTTAAGTTCCGTAGTTCCTTAGTTCACTTGGTCGAGAGGAGGCCCGCCGGCGAAAAACTGTCGTGCTGAATATTGAAACGCGTACCATACTAGCCATATACGGCTGAACTATGCATCACTAGTACAGCTACCTGGGCGAGGAGCTCGACCGGCGAGAAACGCCTGGGCCGATAGATGCAAGGCGCATTACATGATGCAGGGGTTGCGCTCTTTGGGCCACATGGTGTTTCTGGCGGTTCTGACCGGTTAAGCTTCTCAATCGAGGAACTAGCGTTGTGTTGTCTGATACGTTTCCGAGCTTGTTTCGTTTACGACTAGTGCACGTTGGTCAGGTTGCACGAAAGAATGCCTTCGAACTCGTGCGCATTCGTAGGTGAGACGTTAAGCTCCGCACCTCAGGAGGTCAGAACCTTCCGATGCACCCCTACTCTCCGATAACTGGCAGCCAACATCATTGACTACTACTTACCAGTATGAACTACGCATCGTATCCAGAGCTATGGAAGAGCTCCTTGCTCTAGGAGTCTCCCACCTGTGAGAAAGGTTAGCCCGTAAGGTGCAACAAATGCCGTACGCACGCACGACTCTGCCGAAAGCGCCATCCAAGGAATCTCGAGCTCGTGCGCGCTCACAGTCACCAGCGAAATTGCGGTCACGATTGCGGATTTTTTTCCGCCGGGGTACACACAAAGAAAGACCAAAACGTTGCGAGTGCCGACCCCAAAGGAATCTGGTTATCCATTTGATTAGTACAAGTGCAAAGGTAACCAGAAGGTATCCGGCACAGTTTCCAGGTAACCCTACCCCAAGAACGTGGGTGCAGTTCGAGACGGGTCGACCCTCTTCGAGACCGGGTGTAGCGACCAAAGGCATGGCAATTGCGTCGTTATCCACCGTAGACGTCTCCGTGAATGCGCAGCAGCACGTACGAGATTATATCGTGTGTCGTGTGTGCATGTTGTGTTATCGCAGTTCGGACGCGCAATGCGTCACCAACATCCAAGCTGTCCACGTCGCTTCGAATGGGCGGCCATGCTGCAAACGCCAGTGCTGCTGGTGATTTTTGCCCCGCTAAATTTCAAACCGGCTAAGGGGGCACGAACAGCTATATAGGTCGTGATCAGTATAACTACCTCCGACCACAGCACAATGGAGGACAGAGCAGCGCAACCAACCTGACGCGCAGCTGATGCATGCCATGGACGGGGCAGCGCACCATACATCTCTGAGGCTATTCCTTAGTTGAGAGAAGCTCCATACAGATATCCTCACGGCAAACCAACTCTCAACAATAAAAGCAGCACACAACAATATTTCCACGGCCCTACGGCATAGGTATATGTAACGAAAAATACTTGATAAAACAAAAATGGAATGGATGCCGCATGAAGGTACCGGGAACTTGTAGGTTTTGGAGGAGACCCGCCATTCAGAAGTACTTGGATCGAAAACCGCTGTCCCTTGCCGTGGTGTAGTTAGTCGTCAGAACGCACTATGACCATGCAACGGCGACTTGCAAGCAACCGATGATGCCTTCCGCGAAAGAGGTACAATAGCAGTTTTCGTTTGAAATGGGTTCTGAATGAAGGGGCTCCTTAACCCAGAACCGTCGAGGAAATAGCTCATTTTTTGTTTGCCCACGATGTTTTCGTTGTGTACCTAGGCCTTGGGATTTTTATCCGGGGTGTGGTCATTCATATGTTTCTCCAAAAATGTTTTCTTGCACATATACTAACGCCTTTCCAACTGGAAACCTTTTTCTTTTGATAATTTTACTTGAAGTTGGCATAGGGAGGGGGTTTTGGGGCCTTAGAGGGGTCAAGCTCCTATAGTGAGGGGAACCTCAGAAAAAAAAAGGTGGTGCAGCACCTCTCTGTCGTAGCGCCGGTCGCGAGGTAATTAACAGGTCGAAACACGTCGTTTGCGACGGTCGACGCGTGCTGCGCTAGAGAAATGCACTCTCACGTCTTTTTCTGAGGCCCAGTTTCCTCAGTTTGGGAACCCAAGAAATTCTCCCACACAAAGCCTGATTCGGAGAAGGAAAAAAAAAAAAAATCCGCTTCACCACCGGATGAAACCTCCCACGGCCCAGGCACCCGACTACAAGTATAGTCTCATGTAAAACGAATTTGGCCTAGATTTCGGACGATTGTAGGTTAAACAGCCCCGTCACTCAGAAAACATTTCCGACCCAAAGCGCTACCTCCATGATATCGTAGCAGCATGCGTCGGTCCGCGGTTATGGCAGTGTGGGGGTACCCCGTCCTTCTACGGCAGGGGGATGCTCCCACTTTTCGCCACCGGGTCTCTGAGTCACTCGCGCGAGAGCGACCCTTGTGATTCTGAAAAAGACACGTTCTCGGTGATTTGTTTCGTCGCAGCGTACCAAGACCATCCCTTTCGGGATTCCGAGGCATCCCACGTGCGGTAGGAGATCTATTGTAAACAGGTGTAAGTGCCTCATCATCATCATCATCATCATCATCATCATCATAATCATCATCATCATCATCATCATCATCATCATCATCATCATCATCATCAACATCATCATCATCATCATGTTGCAAAAACGTCACCGGAAATTTCTCATAAATTTCGCAATATCTCGGCCAGAACATCATATTTTTATTTAT
Source organism: Undaria pinnatifida (assembly GCA_012845835.1). NCBI lineage: Eukaryota > Phaeophyceae > Laminariales > Alariaceae > Undaria > Undaria pinnatifida. The sequence goes on along the minus strand of JABAKD010000021.1, from coordinate 12,228,180 downwards.
TTTTTGTTTTTGCGCCGTGATCGTAAGGTCTATGCGAACAATCCAAGCTATCGTTTACCGTTATCGACGGAGAATTGACAGAGATATGGCCCAATAGATAGGCATCAAATGACCCCTGTTAACAGTGGATCTGATGTAAGCAGTGTTTGGGCCAAAACGTCCCTTGGGTGATTGAGCTCCTCATGTGAGGATCTGCCGCTCAATGAAGTAATTTCACGAGCACATACTTTTTGAGGATGACAGGGGCAACAAAAGCTTGGTCGAGTTTTGCGAACACGAATGCCTTCGATTTCTTTTGTCGAGTGAGATATTGAGTTCCTCATGTGAAGAGCTCGGGGACTAATGCTGCAACCCTTACCGTGGGACTGCCTCTTCCTACAAGGAAAACTAAAAACAGCGAGAGAGCCTAGGACCGAAGGGAACAGGGGGTCACTCGCGCGAGCGACCCCAAGTCCCTGACAAAAATAGTCCCAAACGGGACCCCCCCCTGCGGTACCAGTGGTCGCTCGCACAAGGGAAGTTGCACCCCTCACTGGCAAAAATGGATCAGTTGACTTGTTTGGCGCAGCAGCGTAGAAAAAAGTATTCCGTTCTCGTCGCGGGTTCACATCCCAGAAAAGCGCCGGACGAACGAAAGCCTGAAACGGCAATAAAGAACATGCGGGGGTCACTCGCACGAGTGACCCCGAGCGACTGAAGGCAAACGCCGTAAACGTGACCCGCCTATCGTAGCTTTGACGATCGATGTACCAACGTTCGTTGGATAGAAGTTGGGCAGGAAACGACGAGTCATCCTACACCGGCAGGGGCGAAGCGGAAGTTTCTGAGAGCCAAATGCGCGAGGAGCTCAACGTTTTACCCGAAACATGACATTAAAGGCATTCGTTCCCCCGCAATCCGACCAGCACACTGCAATGCGCTAGTCCTAAAACCGTTGTTTACTCGAAACATTTGTCATAATAATAACCGGCACGTTCCCACCTGAGAAGCTCAAAAACTTTGACCTAAAAATTGCAATATCTAGCCCGGTTACAGACGCATGCTACGATATAGGGGTAGCAAATTTTCGTCTGAAACAGTTTTTGAATGACGGCGGCGCACCTTAGCTCAAAATCGTCGTCGGGCATAGAGGTATTTTCTTTTAAAATCGTGATTCTCGTCGTGTACCTAGGCCAAGGGATGTTTTCATCCATAGCAACAGCTTTGTCCCCCCCAAGATCTGTTTTTGGGAGAGGTCTATAAGCTCCCAAATCGAGAAAACCTCCGAAAAATAGGGATGCGCCTCTATCGTAGCACCCGTCTTACTAGTACAATACCAAAATTGGGTTGAAACCGTCCAACGTCAAACGTTCAAGGCCAACTCACAACCCACCAAAAACCACTCAAACGTTACGACACGGTTAGGGTTAGCGATATACCAGATACCAGGGGTGACATTTTTTTCCCCCCCAACAAAGTCCTCTCGCGTGCTGTTTGGCCTTGGGCTTATGCCGTTCGTTAGTTTCATACTGCAGTAGCATGACGTAAATTTTCCGCCCCCGAACATATTTTGGAGATCGCGAACGACCTAATACCGCCATACAATTAGCTATGCGGAACCGCTGAAAGCGTCCCGTTAAATATGCCGCACCTCGCTTAGGATTAGGTCTTCGGCGTTTTCCTGCCAGAAGGCGGGGGCGTAGTCCCCGTACAGCCAGTCGTACGGATTGAGGTAGGTGGAGTTGACGGTCCAAGAGTTGGTGGGCCCGAAGTTGTAGGGCAGACCTTCCGAAGAGTCCTGCACGGCAAAAACAATTTGAAGGAAGATGAATTATGTTGCGACACGGTGGAAATATTCAACACAAATCACGCCTGATACACAGCGATACTCTCGATGGGGCCCCGCCATCGCATAGAACGAAATAACTTTTCAAAAAAAATGCGCTGGGCTCCGTACGCGTTTGTTGAAGACGAAAAATATGCCACGGTAGGCGTGCACACCATTTTTTTTCCTCGGCTAATCGCCTTTTGAACTCCACCATACCTGGTACTCATGTCCAGAACAAGCGAAGAGGAAAAACTTATCAACGCTTCAGTCGCCTAGGTATAGCATGGCATCACCAAAACACCCCAACACGGTCAATTCCAGCAAAAAATGGATAACCTCTCGTTTGAGGTGCTCCGTCAGCCGGAAACGTTTCCATTTTTTCCTCAAAATGAGACACCCTCGAGCTGTCGTCGCACGCCTGAGACCTATTGCATTCTCCGAAAATGATCGGTTGCGCAGCTAATAACTCACAATCGACGGTTCTTTGGACGTCGATTCCGGACCCCCGCCATTGCCGCTGCCTCTAGGTCGGGGCTGACCGTGATACGTGGACGTGCCATCGTGGCTTCACCCACTCCGCGTTAAGTGCAAGCCAGTTGCGGGGAGAGCGACCGCCGTTTACCGACACCGAATTTATCCGTTTCGAACTGCGCCGTCTTCTCACATAGCTCTTAGTCGTTGCTTCGCAAACACTGGCTAAAATAAAATAAAAGTAAAACGTTGAGCACGCAACCATGGGTACGGAAGGGCGGGGCTATCCCCATATTCTCTACTACTGAGCCGCTCGCCCCAGTGGCTCTGCTGTACCTCAACTGTTGGTGACAGGTTTGGCGCGATGTAGCTGAGCATTCCATGGCGCCGGTTTCATATGGCCAACAAAAAACAGCGCGAAAGCATGGGATCCCAAAGAGGTAGGAGAGTCACTTGCGCGAATGACCTCAATCTACTGCCAAAAAGAGGCCCCACAAGTAACCCCCCCCCCCTCCCCCCCCTCTCCCACCGTAGCCACGGTTACGATGAAAACAGAAGATCCCCGCCGTCGAGCTACCGTCAGTACCCTTTTTTCTTGAGCGCTCTTAACCTAGTGATTTTTCAATTTTCTCATGCCCAACAACAGTGTGTCGTGGTACCCCCGGACACACTCTACGGTACAGATGACATCACCATTTTTCTATCCGAGGCTCGTGACCTATTGAGGAGGCGATTTATCATTCGCCCTGCTGGGATTGTGATAACAACGAGGGTGGTGCCACTACACATACTACGGCGCAGGTGACACAACCTTTCTCGTTTCCCCGAGGCTTGTAGCCTATTGGGGAGTATTATTATTCGTCTTCTGAGGCGAAAGCTGGGATTGTGATACCAACGAAGGTGGTGCAACGACCCATACCTACGGTACAGGTGACATCACAAAAATATAATAAAATCCCGAGGCTCCTAACCTATCGAGGAGTTTCTTTTTTCATTTTGTGCCCTCTAAGGCGAAAAGCCAAGTTAGAGATAAGTCAGAGTGCAACCCGATGGACAAACCCATGATGCCCTAGATGCAGAAAATGTCATTAGGGGAAAAAAATGAAAATTATTACATCCCGACGATTTTGGGTCAAGAAGCCACGTCATTTTCACCAGGAACCCCCCCCAAATAAGTGCTACCTCTATTGTAGCGCGCGTCCCCGCCATTCCAAGATCGAATACCACGACACTAAGAAATACGCGATTTCCTACGTGTGGTGCCGTACACTGCCAGAGGCGAGACCTCCGCTCGGTCTGCGTTTAGGTGCGGATTTATCCACTCACCAGTGTATCTTCGAAGGGGACGTACTTGTCGCGAAGATACTTGTGGATAGCATGGGACGCGTCACACTGCCAACAGAGAGAAAGGCCGGCAAAATGCACTCAGGTGACTCCACAATGCTTATCGTTTAGCGCCATGGTTCAGCGGCGTGCAAGAGTCAGTATTCGTGGCATCATGGCTATTGTATCCTAAAGTATGTCTAGTATGCGCGCAGGTGTCACCTCCAGAAAACCAACCACATACATGTAAGTATATATGAAGTATATTCGTGCACGTGGCCGACCAATCACAGATGAGAAAACGCATGTTAACCCGAAGCCCGTGTTTCCCCTTCCCGTGTGCTTTCTCCACCGTTTTTCTCTTGGCGCCCGCGACACATATACTGCTAATGAAATTTCCCAAGGACGTTACAGCGTGGATAATGGCACAAGGGACGTGTTTCAGCACGCTCGTAGTGCCTGTCACTTGGCACACCATTGAGGACCACATAAAACATTACGCGTACGGAACGATGGGATACTTGTCAGACGTGCACCCGTTGCGCCAGTCGTTTCGAACTGATCAGTTTTTATCTTCCCCCGTGCACTACAGGATGTACACGATCCTACAATCACTGTGACGACCAATACCGCCCCGTATATACTGCTATTATTGGAATCGACTGCACAACGGATGTTCGACCCTTCTTCAGCAAGAGGGGTGAGCATACTTTCACAACTCGAGCGGCAGTTCTGCCAACATGTTCGGAAGACAGGCCACACATCGTACTGCGACACTTGGTACCTCGCTGACGCAGCTACCCGTGCGGAAAGCGATGTCGTGGTAGCAGCCGGTCTCCACGCCCAACTCTGCCCAAGCCGCGATGACCAGAGGGTGCAAGCCGGGCCACGCGCGGTACGCTCCCACATCCAGCGCAACGGAGCCTATGTTGGATAACTCTTCCGGCATCTCATCACCCCTCACCGACCGCATCCGGCCCCCTGTGGTTTCGGTTTCAATAAAAGGGGAAATTCCAAGACACGTACGATTGTAAGGTGCCCGTTTGGGTGGTATCGACATGGTTGTGTACAGGGTTCAGTGTCGCAGACGACCAAACGTTTAAATTGGAGAGACGTCATTTGCTTTATACTGCTGTTGTTGCTACTTCCCTCAGTTTGTCTACGTACGGGGATAGCAGCACCGAAAATCACCGACCACATCCTCCCGGGCCTGTGTTTCTCTTGTTGTTGGTGCAACTACAGAGACAAGTACTACACATCACCAGGCTGCACCCTGGTTGTTCACGCGACATGAGTGTACGTGGCAGGGTTCAGGCTTAACGCCGAGCGGCCAGCGTCGTGGCCATTCGTCCGCCTTTTGTCGGCACCTCCCTTCGTTTCGTAGCAACATGCACGGAGTGCAGCAGCAGCAGCTATAACCTCTCCATTGCAGTATTGCGAATAGTGACTGCCGTTGCCCTGACTGGTCAGTGTCGCAACTGGCTTCGCACTATGTTCGCACCTCCCTTCCGTTTTGTAGCTCGTATCCGGAACAACACACCAGCCCCCCCTCCCCGTCCCGCCCCACTCCGTTAGAGAGTATAGTGATTCTTGCTTTTTATATCTACCCCGACAGGAGTTCAACTGGATCTTCCTGCTTCGACTCGCTTGAAAAACGGTAGTGCAGACACATGCAAGGCGCCGTCTCCCTTGGGCTATCGGGCTTGCCAAATAGATAAAATTACAGTAGAAGCTCCTAGACATTCATCTCGGTGACCGGGGAGGCGAGGAAGATTAGCGAACGGGCATGCCAAGGCATTAAACTGTACATGGATATTACGTTGGCTGATTGCCAGCAAGGGTCGTGTTGACCGGGTGCCGCGAATCTTCTTTGGTGCTCACGGTCTGGTCTACTTTTTCTCCTCTGTGGATCCCGCCCGTGAGAGAGAGCTTAGGCGTAGTGTAGTGACGTAATCGTGCCCTACAACGGTCATGCTGTGGGAACCCTTCAGATCGAAACACTGCAGCCACTATACAGTAGCATGTCTATCCGACTCAGATGTTGGTTTGGATTGTGTGTGTGTTCTTAGCATCAATCGAATGTTCCACCCATGCCATCTACATCCAGCGCAACCAGTGTCTGTGCCGATGCCCGCTCCCAGGGAGACGATCTCTGTGGTCACAAATGACACGGGATACAAGGAAGAGACACATCGTAAACACAGCAGCAAAACCAAGGCGATTTGGCCGTGCCATTCCCAGCGCGCAATCAATACGAAGGCAGAACGTAAGAACACCATCACACCAGAACTGCCTTCGAAGAAAAAACAGGCAAACATAAATGAGAAATAATAAGAGTAGACTATTGACTCTAAAATCGTCGAAGTCACCGCTGTGTTGTTAGAATACATTATTTATTATAAAATGAAAAACAAAAACAAAAAAGGGAAAGCGCCGAAGAAAATAGAGGCAAAGAAGAACACATAAAAAAAGAAACCCAAATACCGCGAGTACTTGCAGTATTCGCAGTATCATACCGCCAGTTTATTTGTCACGCACACAAGAGTGTTTAGGACCCACTATACAAACGCAGTGTGGCCCGAATGCGTGACGCACAAAGCCGATGGAGGGGTCGGGGGAGTAGGGAAACCACTTCGTCTGTCTGGAGAACGCATGAAGGAGACGGCAGACAGGGTGACAAGGTAAGGCCAACTACTACGTAGAACCTGTCTTCGTAACCTCAAGCTATAGCGACTACGGTGCGTGTTCTTGTATTCTTTACTGGGATCGCCCCCGCTCTATCCCCGCGGGGTTAGCTCTAAGCCGATACTGTGATATCATTACCGGCTGTGCATGCGAGTTCTCGCTGAACGGGTTTTCCTCTTTCCCTTTTTACCCCTTTGCTCCCGCTTTCTTCGTCCGTTTATTTAAATGTTTTCTTTCTGTTTTTGGTGCCCTTTCCATTTTTTTTCCTTTCGACTACTACAGCCTTGGGGGTTGTCGAGGCGATGTCGCCGGCATAGAAACCGATGTCATTGATGCAGTAGGTAGACGACAGACCAAACAGAAAGGTGCCTAACCCTCTAGCAGTTGCGTTCGGAGCCTAGTTTGGTTGTGTGCTGCCCTCGACGCTGTCTGGGTTGTGTCATTCGTTGCTGCTGCATTTTCGCTTGCTTAATTATTTGGTTTCGTTTACGTATTCGGTACGGGGGCGGCGATGACGACAATGTCAGCACCACTACTACTACCTCATCCAGCCGTCGTCAGAATCAGATAGCAGTGGTATAATATATATGTGATCTTCACATTATACTGAGGTTTACACCCATCTATCTACACACACAACCAGTATTCGTGCTGATGCCTATGATAGGCACTGTTCATGGAGAGACGAGCGCGCTGTGGCCACAAACTACACGAGACAGAGAAGATATAATCTCTAGATAAATATAGCAAATACAGCAAGGTGATCTGTCCGTGCAATTCCAGACCCAACGGTTGTAGGCGGGCAAATGAATAACTTAAACATTTTCAAGCATATTATTATGTACTTGACAAATAATTGTGCAAGCCAGTTCACTCTAGACAACTTGGGAAGAAGAAAATGTAGAAAAAAAGTGTGATTCTTTCCAAAACAGTCACATTTATCCCCTTAGAAAAGAATGTATAGTTTCCACGCACAGAGATTCAGCTGCCTCCCTCGCCCGCCCCCCGCCCCAACCCCCCCCCCATGATAAACTAGTGCATTTTATATTTTTTATTTATTTATTTGTTTATTCTTTCCAAAAACGGTCAGATTTATCCCCTTGAAGGATTTGTAGCTTCCACGCACAAATTGCCCGCCCGTCCGCCCCCCCCCCCCTCCCCTCCCCCCCCCCCCCTCCAACGCCCCCCCCCCTCAAAACCAGGCCCCCACGTCCTTCAAAACTCCTCCCTTCACCGGTTATTCGACTTACATGATTGACTTGATAAACGGATGCATTTCCTTCCACAGCTCTCAGATTTTGTCCCCCTCAGAAACGGGTTTTTTAGTTTCCGCGCACAGACTGCCTAACATCACCCTGTTGACCCTGATAGCTACACTGTAGTTGCAAGGGAGTCGCCGACCTATATCCTTAATGAGGACACACAACCCGTAATACGCGCGATCGGAGTATCACACATAGCTTGCAAAGATGAGTTTCGACAAGATCTTCGATCTCACAGCTGGAGTGTATCTTCACTTTTTATAATATAAATAAGACAGACTTGAACATAAAAAACCAGTCGAGCAGAAATTAGAAACAGGACGGCACGATGAAAAAAGCAGAACAGAGGGCGAGGTGATAGACCATGCGGCAATGCTCCTACTGATACATGCTGTGGGGTCATTTGAAACGTAACATAGAGTGTTGCTGCCCCCCATGCTTTCTGGACGTGGCGTCACCTCCTGCTGCTGTGTTGATAGTTGCTGTGGCTGGCTGGCTGCTCTCCTTTGATTTTCTTTTCTGTCGTTCCCTCCCGTACATCTCTTTTTTTTTCCACTTACTTGCTTTTTTCCTTTTATGTTGGTTTTTCTATGTATGTGCGCGCTGGTCCGCTATGTTACGTTCCCTGATGATGGAAAAATACCCAACAAACACGACAGTACTGGTTATATTAAGTTTAGGTTCTGGCGTTCTGGCGTCTGCTGTCAGCCCTGCCACGTACGTAGGTCGTAGTTACCTGGTGCCTTGGTATTAATTTAGGAGGGCTGATACCACAATAATAACCAAACATCAAATTGGTTCGCTTCTCGACCGACCCTGCCTTTGTCCGATGGTCCTGGAATCGCGTCGACTTACCATCATTTCGTGCGTCAGCGCAGAAACCACTTGTAGAACTAACAAAACACCATACATGGCACACACACGTTGGAGCTCGTCCGTAGCATCAATCGCCGTCATTCATCTCCAGGGCGCGCACCCCCTCGCCGGTGGACAAGCATCTAGGAATACACTATCATAACTTTTTTTTAGAATAACATTTTCCCAAGCGCGCGCGTTTTTTGAAAATGTTAAATGTGAGACGCTGACGAGATTCGAACTCACCGCCCACCTCTTTTTTGTAATATAAATACCTGGTATATATATGATGCTGTATAAAACACAAATTTGTCCACTCAGTCACTGACTGGTAGATAGGCCACTCAGCCACAGATTCGAACTCATGGCACATATTTTCGTTAGTTATATATATGCCAGGCATATAGCATACCTGGTATATAGAAACGCCCACTACTAGATAGACCACAAAAATCAGTATTCCACTCTATCTATCTAGAAGACCGCCTAGTGGTCATTCATAGAAGGCCACTCAGTCACATGTATGTGGTCTATCTAGTGGATAGTGTTATACCGCTATTTATAACAAACTACATATATATACATATATATTCTGGTATACGGTACATAGTGTATGCATTATTTTTTCGTTGCACCGAATCTCGTCAAGCAGCATTGATCTCCGGGGCGCACTCTTCGCCGCCGGAGAAAATAAGTTATCTAAAGAACAGCTGAGTCATGACGCACAAATAAACAGCTTCACCAATAATTAACAGCTGGGATGCACTATCATCATAACAATGCCTGGGCATTCGCAACATGCAACGCTGGGGGAGAAAGTTGTGGTGCTACGAGCTCCAAATAAGCATACCCATAGTTTGTTAGTTACATAGCACTATCATCTCTAGACCACTCAGTCACCAACAACAAATCTTAGGAGGCTCTCACCCAGGGCTATATGCTACCACGTGGATGGTTATCGCCGTTCCACACCAACCAGGTCGGCGCGGCGGAGCAAAAAAATCCAGGGAGTGATTGGATCGAAAAACAACAACGCAAAAAAATCGCTTTTTTTGCTCTGATGCACCCGGCGGTACGCGTACGGCTGCTGCTGTACTACTCTACCTGTTATAAGGCTCTTCAATTCAAGAATAGCTCTTTGCCTCACCCTAAATCCCATGTTTGATAACCGTGGTATATGTATGGTGTGTGTTGCTGGGCGGCTAAATACTTCGCCATTGATTGGACAGTTATTTCGGGCTTTCTAACCAATGAAATGACAGAATCTTGGTGTCGTCATATAGGAGCATTGATTGACGCCTCTTCTTGTGATAAAACGAAATCCAGCCTAGAAATCGCACTGTAAATAAGAAAGTGAGAGCTACGCGCTGCGTAGGACATTGGGAAATCGACGACCTTTCTTTCGGTGGCCTCGCCCGATACACTGCGTCCGCAAGGAAGCTGCTGGTGTTCTCGTCCACGAAAAATCGAACTTGCAAGTTAAAAAAATGTGCTTTTCAGGCTCGGCCAGAAAAATTTGGTAACTTGTTGGGCCGGATTCAGGATTCTTACGAGACGGCCGCCGATACTACACCCGGGTGTCGTTTTTTTCTTGGTACCTCGCTTCGTCTTCCTCTGTACTTTTTTTTTCTCCATTCCGTTTCCGAGTTTATTGTTTGTTTTGTTTTGCTTTGTATTGCTTTGTTTCCATGTCTGTCTGCAGGTTATTTTTATCCTTTTTCTTCCTAGTTAATACTAGTATCCTGCAGGTAATTTTGGGTTGATCGCTACTCGCTGGCTTACGTGAGTCTCGATTTCGTATCCACTAAGTGTAGTGTGGCACTGCACGGCCAAGTTTCCTGATTAAGATTATATTATTTAGACTTTGCGCCGTATCCCTGTCTCGTAATTTTGGATTAGATTCGGAAAGAGCTATACAGACAGGCTGACTTTCTCTTGAGATAAATAATCGAGCGCCGTAGTAGCTATAATAGCGTGCTGAACGCCGACGGGCGGAAATACCAATCAATGAGAATATACACACATCTTATGCCCTTAGGGCGGGATGGGGTGCCCCGTTTCCCACCGTCACTCCTTCCAAGTTGATAGCAGATACCTGGGTGGTCGTGTTGCCGCATTCGGACTCCCCCGCCCTCCTCCCCGCACCCTTGGTTTTGACGTGTGTGGTGCTACAATAGATAGAGGTAGCACTTTGCGTGTGAAATGGTTCACGAATATGACGGGGCCCCTTAACCCCAAATCATCGGAAATTTGTCGTTTTTTGGCATAATTCTCGGTGTATACCTAGAAACTAGGCCGATGTGATTTGTCATCCGGTAGCAGTCTTATTTAGTCTCGGAAATTCAATTTCTGGGTTAAGGCCTAGTGAAAGAGGACATGTCTTAAGCTACTACACCGAGGGACCTCAGAAAAAGGGCCGTGGTGCACACTTATCTCGGTGGCACGCGTCTTGTCACAGTCATCCATGTCAATATGGTGTGTGGAAAAGTATATCGATGTTCTTCTAGAGTTTTCAGCATTGTCTCCACCAAGTTTCACGTTAATCAGGAAAAACGATTTTTATACGAATTCAGTGTGGAAGAGTTGTTGGTGCTTTTGAGTCTTTGCGGATACCTCGGCGAAATTGAGTCGGGGAAAAAAAACCCTTGCGCAGAGTTGTTCGTATATATATATGCTTTTTTTGCTGTCCCTGCGCAATCTTGTGTCAGGGTCGGCGCGTCCAATTTTCAAGTCCTAACAAAATCCGTAAAGAAAGGCGGTGTGGCGGATGGATGAGCGTTCGGAAACATTTTTTGTCCGTTTTTCGGCTGCCCCCCCGCTTGTACGAAGGTTTACTTGACTACAAAGAGGTGGACTTGTTTAAAGTTTGTACAAGTATATGCCAAGGGTATGATATACCTGTGTGTCGTACGCATACTCCGAAGTACCTGGTACATTATTTATTTTTCGTGCGCTTTTGATGCGCAGAAAACAAAGCAAGATCAACCGCACACCCACTCAATAACGCGATGACTATCGCCGGCAGGTATTGCTGTCACCCCGGCTGCATAATTTATCAGCGCACTTAGCCCTTTTGGCTTGGTGCATGCCCCTCTCCTCTCCACCCTCTGCACTATCGACTACCTGGTACTGGTGTTGATAGAGGTGGATGACACAACAAGTAGTAGAGGGTCCTTTTCCGCGTCCCGCTTTCGACCATATTTATTTATCAATTAAATCGAATAAATAAATACGAGTCTGTTCGGGTCTGTGAATAAATAAATACGAGTCTGTTCGGGTCTGTTCGATATTTAAACCAACAGAAGGAAATGAGAAATAAATAGTGAAATTTTGGAGAGACTCGAGAGAAACCCCTCTACTCTAATCCACCCCATTACCCGGAAAGGGCAGCCCAGAGGAGCCAGCACCTAGCCAACATAAAGACAAGTGCGTTGATGAAGTAGGCAGCAGCCGTGGTGACAGCAGTGCCTTCCGGAGATGGTCATTGCAGTATTGGGTGGGATGTGGTGTTGATATTGTTTTTTAAGATTTCTGCAACAAATTCACATGAATAAATGTGCCACTGGTATTGCACGTGCGACAAACAGGTAACATGTCTTTCGGTGATCATTTTTTTTTTTTTTACTGTGCATTCAAGCAAGAGTTGGCACCCATTACCGGTATTACCGCTGCGTGTATCCCAAGGCTAACACGGTGTGTGCAGCACATGCGCTGTAGATAGGTAGCTTACAGGGCGTCCGATGCTCACGATTAAGAAGCGCTTACAGTGCAAGGACAAACGTTTATGTGCAGAAACTCACATAAAAATGTGGACTCACCTCTTCGATTTTATCCTAAAGAATATTTTTTCAGCTCTGCGCACAGCTGGATAAAATTGCGTAGAGCAGAGCACTGCTGCTTGCGTACAATCCCGACGGAGACATATCCAACCACACGCAGCGCGGCACACACGGACGGGGTAATATTATACAAGTGTGTCTATGTTCTACATTGAGCACCGGGTGGCAAGCCGTCGCGTGCTCTCTGTTTGACTTGTGGTCTCGGCTCAGCACACTCGATAGTGCAGCCAAGAACAAGAGTTACTGTTATTAGTAGTATCAGTCGAATGCCTACAAAATTCACCGAGAGTATGATGTGGGCAGGCAATGCGCTTTCTCTCGGTCTTGCGACGTGCTACCTAGCACCTTTACAAATGGAACGAACAAGCACGGATAGGTGAAAATAATCTACAGTTGTTGGAATACACGAACAATAGTACAACGGCGTGGAGGACACGTGCGCGCACGTCAGCATTCCAGTCACAATCTGTTTATTGTGTACACCGGAGAGTGTGTTGCATGCGGCGCTCTTGCCCTAAACAAGGAATAGTTCGTTCTTCGTGCCACTGTGCCACTCAACTATAAGAGACATTCAATATTCACACTCTGTGATAACAACTGTATATACGAAAAAAATGGTTCACCCGCTCCATGTAGGGGGACTGACATTGATATATCACTGGTGTAAATTAGATGGGGGGTGTGCTCGCCATGTTGGTTTATGACTACGCACAACAAGTCTGATGTATATGATGTGTGTGACCGCATAGAATCCACGGAGATGGTAAGAGTAGAACAATTGATATGATTGGCGGTCCCAATCTTCGATATGTTCGAGTTGAGCCCCCTTTTGGCTGAGTGTACTGGTACTACTGCTGTTACCCTGTTCACTAATCGTTGTCTTCGGGCGTGCATGTTCAGAGTGGCCTCCGGGACTCCGGTACTTAAATACATATTCTATATTTTTATCTTCTCCTTCGCCTGATGGTCCCTGGTTGGGTACCGAGAGCAATCTCCCCATAAGACACCCTACGCCGGGCATACAGGTAGTCGACTACTCCATTTCCGGATTAGTTAATTTCTGTTTTCCAAAGCCCATGAATATGAATTTAAACCAACGATTAGACTATATGACACTGAAAGGTTGGCTACTAATAACCCCTGCGAGTCCTCCGCTTCCAGCGTCGTGCCGATCAGACCAACCTCTCGTACGGGAGGGCCGTCGAAAAGATGATACGCAAGAGCATCGCAGCGACCATCCGGAAATGTCGGCTCTTCCTCCTCGAGATAATCGTACGGCCAAGCGAGGGACGATTGCTACGCAGTGGGATGGGGTTTGCAAAGGTAGCCGGTGGGGAAAACCCGGAACCCGGTGGATCGCCGAATAACTGGTTCAGAACCCAGATAAAAGACCTCTTCGTTATTCTATCAACCGAAGACTCTACGGAACACTCCCCGACACGTCAGTTTTGAGCACTGCAGCAGAGAATGTGGCCAAGTTGTGCCGGGGTGATGCTCAAAGAAACCGAACGGTTTACGGCCAGGTGATTCATAGAGGTGGCGGAAAAAACTTGGAGCGCCGCGCAGCCAGGATTCATGGCGCCCAAAGCAAATGGGCGGGGTCGGGGAATAATCAACCCCCCATTGGAGAAAGCGATACACGCAGACGCCAGCCAGGGTAGCAAGGTACCAGGCCGATTAGCAGGTCCAACCTGTTGACGCAACTTTCAACTGCGGCGACTACCTCGAATCTGATTTGGTTTGGCCTTGGTCGGCAGCCCGTCGCCTTCCCGTGGAATGCTATATTTATTTTGTTTACTGTTTTTGGATTGCCTGTTTCACCTCCTTTGGCGGGCAGTGTGCCGGCCGATACTTCCACCGGGTCGGTATACTTAACTTTTTTTATTTTGCTCTTGCGAGCCATCCCACGCTAGGAGGGCTGGAGCAGATTCTAAGAGTTTTCTGAACTCCTAAATTGATGAGGAGCTCAATATTTCACCTCGGGAAACATTAAACTTAGGAGACCAGCATCGTTTGCGCAAGCCAACCGACATATATATATATATATATATATTGTACTTGCGCTACTCCTGAAAATATTATACTCGTGAAGTGACCATACTTGAGAAATACCCCGATAGTTCCGAGGAGGACAACCGGTCAGAAACCATCGGACTAAGACGTGCAACCAGTATATTATCGTGGGATGACCCATGCCATCTGTTATCTGTGCAGTTTTGCCTTCTATTTTTCCCTGCCTTATACGCAACTCTGACATGGGGTTCTGTCACTAAGCAAGCCCTTCGCCCCCCTCCCCAATGAATGCTATACGCCACCCGATTTTTTGTTCGAGAAATTAGTTCAGCACGATCTTCCCTCGTCGACACGCACTCATTGCCCGCGCCACACTTTTACACACAAACGTCCTACTATATAGACTACACGACTTCGAGAAGTACATGTATATATGGCACATGTGTGACGCAAAAGAAGGCCAAAATCGTGAGACACTTTTTTGGGCTTCGGAATGGAATTTTTTTCCGAACAAGGATGGCGTTTGCAGCGGGGGTCGCACGAAGCGGCCGGGGCCGCTGGGGCAGCTGGGGTGTCTACACTGCACTGCAAGAAGATGTATGATGTTGATCACGCTGCGTGGTGGCACCGAGAGTTCTGAAACCTCTTTGACTAGAAACTTTTGGGTACGACAACGCCGCGCAGAGAAGATCAACTTGAATCGTCGTTTTGCAGCGGTTCCAAAAACTGTTGCTAAAAAGCATGTATTTGTGTGTTTGCGTTCAAAGGAGTTCAATAAAAAAAATCAAGGAGACAATCCTGCCGAGCGAACTTTGAAGGAAGAATTTGCGAAAAACGGCAAGGAAATTCCAATTTGAGTGAACGATTTAGAGTGAACTTCCATCACTAACGACTAGATTATACGATTGGCCTACCAACACCGGGCACACCGGCGCAACAATCAGAGGGCACGAGCGCACAACCCACACGGCAGCACACAGCACTGATGGCTGTGCGCTGTGCTTGGCAGCGGTAGACACAACCCAACATTGATGCGGAGGCACCAAAGAGTAGCTGTGAGGAAGCATGGCGCGCACGCGCAACCACGGGTAGGTGCTAGTGAGCCAGCACTCTACGATGTGACCTCGTTCTCTGCTGCTGCGTGATACCAGGTAGGTATCGTATTCGGTGCTGATTTTGTAAACCAACGTCGCTATCCCACAATGCCGTCGCCGAAGCCTCCACTGCCACCGTCACCCACGCCGCACAGCCGCCGCCGCTACTGCTGCTGCTGCCGTGCGGCGGCTGTTGCGTTGCTGCGGTTGGTGTCTCCTGCGTTTGTTTCTAAAAAATACAATAAAAAACTGGCTGTTCTGTTGTGGTGATGGTCGTGGTGATAGAGCCAGGCCGAGCTGCTGTGCCGCACTCATCTGGCGGGGCCATCGCCACCGCCACCTCCGCCCCGCCCCCCGCCGCCGCTGCTGCTGCTGCTGCTGCTGATGCGGCTGCGGTGCTGCTACTGCGCTGCTGCTGCTGCTGCTGTGCTTCTGTTTGTCTGATAGTGTTGTGCTGGGCCTGCCCCTGTGGTGAGTCGAGGTGCTACCGCATCCATGTCTAAATTCAAAAATTGATGTTGCCTTCCTGCTCCCCGCCTGTGATATGGAGGCTGTGTACGC
The DNA here is from genome assembly GCA_012845835.1 of Undaria pinnatifida. Lineage (NCBI taxonomy): Eukaryota > Phaeophyceae > Laminariales > Alariaceae > Undaria > Undaria pinnatifida. The sequence goes on along the minus strand of JABAKD010000021.1, from coordinate 12,212,270 downwards.
CTTTTCTGCGATTCGTTCACCGCAAACCCAACCAAAAGCATGCGCGAGTGGATCTGGCCTTTTTCTAGTATGATGGAAGAGTTTTTAGTGGATTATTTTAACTCAAACACTCTATTGTCTAGACTTTGTCGAACACAAAGGCCACGGCGAGGGGTGGGTACACCTCAATTTTCACTACCAGGCTTGAGCAACCCGCAGAAGTGGCTCGGTACGTCACGGATATAGAAACGATAGGATAGTTGGCTGGCGCAGCGTAGCTGACCATTCTTGGGCAGGTAGGTGCACAGAGCGAGGTTAAATCAGGCTGGCCCAAACGTTTAAGCCTGCGTACTAACAACACAGGTGGTCACTCAGGCGAGGGACTCCCTGCCACTGCATGAAACGACCCCTAAAGTGACCAGCTTTGGGGTGGAGCAGATGTCTCAAATAGTGAAACGGCAAATCGGGCGCAGTCCTTTGACGCAGTTAAATCTGCGTGGGAAAATACCGTAGCATTAGGACGCGGCGCGCGGTGTTTGATATTATAAAAAATGAAAACACACTCCAGCTGTGAGATCGAGGATCAAGCAGCACTTCTGAGAAGAAACACAGGATACCAAAAGGAGCGTCATGACGATAAATAACATCAGTCCTCTGTTATCCCGGTGGGTCCGCGTGTGATTATACGATATACTCGTGTGCACATACTGTTCCGCTGTAGTAGTGTAGTCAATGGGTAAATGGTTATCACGTGAGTTAAAACAACAACCAAATATTTCGACAATGTAATCACCATCGCCGCTGCCAGCGTCCACCACCGGGGCTTCGCCACCACCGCCACAACGAGGACTTCCCCACGATCTGACGGATTATAATATATCTGTGGTGTATCTGCACATGCGCGCAAAACTACGTGTCATGAACTTTGCCATTGATGCAGACATGCCATGGTATGTGTATTGCTGTGTGAATATTTTAAACCCTTCTGCACTAATTTTTCGAACTTACCAATGCGCTGGGTCTGCTCGAAGATGCAAGTCTTGGCCGGGTCAGCCAATCCAGCTTCAATCATGCGCCAGGCAGAGTACAACCCCCCGGGTCCCGCACCAGCCACGATGAGGTCATCACACGAGAAGTCACCCCTGCTGTCTTGGGCATATGACGATGTGGGCGTAAACACAGAAAGCAAACAAAAAAACACACCAATAGCACTCCGCATGATGGGTTTCAGGCTTGATCGAGGGACAGGAGGGGCGCCCAAAAAATTGTGTTGATGGATGGGGATTTATCTTCGACATGCCATAGACTAGTCTACATTTTTTGTTCTTCTCTGCCCGATTTCTTCCATAATTTTGGCGTTCCTTAGTTTTGCGTTGATGAGCACGTAAACGTCTAAAAAAATGTTTCAATGGTTGATCGTCTCGTTTTTGTTGTCGTTTCGTTGTCATCATTTTATTTATATATTATCCTTGGTGCCAAGGTGACTACATTTTTTGGGCCTCTTAACCACCACTACTACCATGCTATTACTTCCAACCGAACTCGGGAGAAGCACCAGCGACATCCGGAGACATTCTGGACTAGCCACGGCCACAGGTATCTTCCCCGCCCCCCCGCCATTTGTGACACGTGCATACTGTGTTGTTTATCATGCATAGAGGATTCAGCACTATTTATTTGCAGTTTTTGCAAATATTCAGCCCTTTTTTTCAGCGATTTGCGAGGGATTTCGCCAACTCGCTCTCTCGCCCCTTCGGCCTCTGTCGATTTGTAAGAGCCCCTTGCGGGCTGAAGGTACCACATCGGCCGCAAAAGTTACGCTGCTTACATAGATACTAAAACTAGAAATGTCCAACCACCGGGGATACCGGCGCGTAAACTGCTTGCTGCTGGCGCAACTTGTTGTTGTGTTATTTGCATTGATAGTACGTTTTATATCGTGTTCGAATCACGAAGATTCGTCATCAAACTTCAATACATTCGTCGTATATTTAGTAGGTTCAAGCTACCTCGTGTGTCCTTCAGTTGTACCGATATTTCCTCCCCATCAATATCCAGCACAACCATACCTCCATCACAACCATTGTCCACGCTAATGCATCATCATACGGAGAGGCGCTCTGTGGTCACAAACTACGCGGGGAAGACACGCATTGCACATACTTGTACAGCTTCCAAAGAAAGAGTGATTTTGCAATGTTTTATTTTGCTCCTATTCTCCCTGTTTTTCGCCCTTTCTGTTTTCCTTTTGTGTAACCCTTAGGATTACTGTTAGACGATGATATCGGTATGGACACCGTCATTGCAGATACGGCAAGTAGGGGAGAAACAAGGAAGCAACGCTCCTAACCCGCTCGTACTGTGCATCCGAAAACTAGCTTGGGTGCTCTGCTCAGACGCGGGCTGGGTGCGCGGTCTCTTGTTACTGAGTTCTTGTTAAATGTATTTTTTTTGTTGTATTCGGTGCGTGGGTGACTGTAACGTTACTGGCACCACTGCTGTCAGAACCACAGCGCGCAGGTGACGTGCCACGCGGCAAAGCTTATTTTAATACTACAGCAGCACAGATCCACCACCAGCATACTATTTTTTTTAGTTTAAGCCTCATATAATCCTATGTTGTTGTCAAAGCTCAAGGAGGTCGGGTCCCTCTGTTTACTCTGGGTTTGTGTCCACCCAAGGTATTTACACTTGTTTTTATTTTTCAGGTGTTTATTATCCATGCCAGAGGTTCGTAAATGGTGACTCTTGCCTTGAATAATATCGATGGCAGTGGGTGCTGGGAGTTGCACACGAAACTGCCACCTGCAGCCACAAGCGACAAACTACCAGATACCACGGGTATGCTCGTGACTCGGGACCGAAGCCCAACAACGTAGTCAATCTGGATAGTTGGGCATACCTCATTCATGCCGGCCATTAACCAATCTCTGCAGGTCCAGTATCTCTCGGCGTTGCCATTTTTTTTTGTGTTTTTCTTAATCGCATATATTATCCTCGCATTACTCTCCTCGTTCTCCAGTGAAATAACTCAGATGGACCCGGGGTCATAAAGCAGGCTCTTCTCCCCCCCTCCCAAGACGGTACGGTTATCGCGAGAATACATTATTCGGCATTATCTTCCCTCGTCGACTCCCGTCGAATTTTACCTACCCACGTTGGTATAATATAGGCGCTCTCAGCAGGCAATACTTTTTTGCATTTTAGCAAAAAAAGTCAAAATCTCACCACCACGGTGGGAATCGAACTGCAACACCAACGCTAGTAGTATTCGAGGCTAACGACTAGAAGAAGACCACCGGGGCGACCACTGAATTCAACCTATCCCTGACCGCCGTGACGTATACTAGGCACCACAGGTACCGGTACTCGCTATACGAATACTATCATTCCAGTCGAGGGCGCACAAGTAAAGTTGTCCAGCACACCTACCTACCCCTTCCCCCCAAGGCCCAACTTTTTTTTTTAATGTTTTTTTTTGCTTTGTTTGCTTGCTTGTTGGTTCGTTTCTTGGCTGTGCCCCTATGGATGGTTTACTGCACACTCTTGCGTTAACAATAAGGCTTGGCAAGCAAGCCAACATTGCAACAGCGAGGGATGTCAAACTGCAATTTAGGTTGTTTGATGTAGTCAGAAAATATCAATGGTGGGCAAGCGCCCGAGCTTGGGCACGACACCCCCTCCAACTTGTCCCCACATCGTCTCAGGACTTACGAACGCTTCGGCTTGCTTCTGTCAACTTACTTCTGCGACCACCGTCGATGAAGTAGTGCGCTAAACAAGCGCGAAAAGAACAAATTAGAAAACAAAATAGTTTGGTCTGCTTGGAGACATCACATCATCAGTCCAAACTTGCCCGCGAAACGTCAGGGGAAAGGGAAATACCGAAAGGGCGGGCTCGCGATGAGCCGACGGCGGTGGTATCAACTTCGCCACGTGCAACACAAATATTCGTGTAAGTTCTGACACCCTTCCATGTCTTAGTCATCCACAAGATCAAATCGCCTCTTCCTCGTCCGAGAACGCCCTCTCGAGCTGATGTCCTCCTTTTCCTCTTGTTTTTCCTCCTCTTCCTATTTATTCTCCTGCTTGCCCCCCCCCGCCCCCCTCCTCCTTTTCGTCCTCCCCCTCCCCCCCATCATCCACATCCTCATCCTCGGAGTTCCCCCTATCGTCGGAGTCCTCCTTTCGGAGCCTTCCTCCTCGCCCGAGCTCCCCTCCTCTGAGCCGTGTGACTCGTCTGAATCTGAGCCCCCCTTCTGCTGTGAGGTCTCGGTGCGTGCGGGATGGGAGCTGGGACACTCTTCTTCCTAGGAGCGACCTTTCGGCGTGGTGCGGGGGCTCTAGCAGTCCTACCCTTCCCGCTTCCCTTACACTCTCGCAACTTTCCCACCACCGCGTCCGTTTCCACCTTGCCTACGATGTAGCTCTCCTTAAATATCACTGTGTTGGGATCGGACTTTCTCAGAGCCAACGCAGAGGTATTCGTTTGGTCTACGTGGTACAACATAGAGTACTTCTACACCCACACTTCAGGCGTGCAAAATTTGCACTTCAACCGTACGTTGGTGCATGGCGTAGAAGCCGTGAAAGTGGACGCCATCTTGAGGCCTAACGCAATGACACCTCTTCGCGAATCCAAATTGGGATCGAGAGGACAGGTGGAGTGCATATTATATGCCGCGGGAGGCAGTTGGCACCGCGTGAAGAGACACGCAATTCAGGTTTATCCGAGCCTCCCACGACACCCCCTGGTTGCCAATAACATGGAGAGTTGATGAGAAGTGTTGGAGAACAGGCTCCCGGACAGCCGGACGTAATCCCGCGCAGTAGATGGGAGCGTGGACAAGCGTCCTATCGACGAGACCACTCCCGTCTGAAGCGTCGAAGAAAACACCATCCATATCAATGCCCGCGCCCTCACAATCCTCAAGCCCGTTCACAACTCCCGTCGCAACCACGTCAGCAAAATTTCCCGCGCGCCGCACCACCCTCACCATTGCTCACAACTCCCGTCACAACCACGTCGGCGTCACTGCCCGCGCCCCCACCACCCTCACCCCTGCTCACAACTCTGGTCGCCACCACGTCAGCGTCACCGCTACTACTGATCACCAACACCGGCGACTCCTTCGAGACGTCCGTGCGCTCTTCGGTTCGACAAAATCCAGCAATGTGCGCCGCTCCCCACCGCCGCCGCGTGGGTGCACAAAAAGGGGACCAGCACCCCTGTCGACGCACGTTGGTCGACATGCAACTTGCGACATGAGCAATATCAATTGATCTGCCGTGGAAAGAAAATACGAACTTGCTCCTGCTTTTCACATACACACGTCGACAAGGCCTGCGGCCTCATGCACTACACGACTAAAATACATCAAGCGTGGCAGTTCCCAAACTGCTGAACACGCGCGAACGACCTCCCGCAAAAATTGTGAAGCAGTGTATTAACAACCAGGTATATTTCACAAACACCATATCGTAAATGAAACATGGATCTAATGTACCACGCAGCTTGCAAAGTTGAGTTTCAACCATTCAATCGATCGTATTCACAAATGATGTTTTTCAATTTTTTATCGAAACTGCTTGTGCTAGCGAATGCAACAACTTCTGTCCTCACAAGTCGTCACTTGTGTTGAAGCGACTGTTCGTGAGTCTTCACGTGGGTCCAGCTCAGTTGCTTTATATTGCGTCCGAAATTGCGCTTGCACTTCTTGCACACCCAGTTGCCGCTGCTGGTCTTCGCGGCGATTTTTCCGATAGGCAAAAGTGCTCTGTTTGGATGCGAAAGGCGTGCAGGGACCAACAGGGACGCGGGGTAACTTAGTTGGTCCGCATTTTGCGCCCGTTTTTTTGTCGATTTTGATCATGCGGCTTCTGGTATTGCTGCTCTGCTGCTGCTGCTGCTGCTGCTGCTGCGAGGTACACGGTACGCTCCAACATAACACTTCAACCCGCATTCCTCTCCACTCACTCTCTGTGCTGTGCCGAACACTCATGCTCAATGGTCTGGCCCTTGTCTATCCCTGAATCGTCACCAAAGTTGGCCCCGCAGCAGTACATGAAGTCCTCGCCATCGGCTGACTTTCCGCAGAGACGCTTTGTAGCCAAGCGGTCTTTTCGAAGGATGGTTGTATCAGGTCCCTCCACCGTGGAGGCTGTGCTCATTGTGACCACTCTCTCTTGCTCTCTCCCTTTTTCTCCGTTGCTCTGCGCTGTGCGTAGCTGGTGCGCAGGCTGCTGCTGCGCGACCAGGGGGCTGCGTTTCTGCTATGTACCCCCCCAGCCCCTTTAATATGTAGGGTTTAGTATGGGGGTTGTTTGCATAGGAAATTTTGTGGCGTAATATGGGGGGATATGGTCTTCGTCCCCCCCCCTCTCCCCCCCGGAAGGGTAAAAGAAAAGCTTTATTACGTAGGTGTCGTTTTATTTTTTTGTGGGCCCTTGTTTCAGTACACGTGCAATACTGCACTGCACGTACAGATATATACTTCTGGTACTATTATAATGTCTGTTAGAACTGAAAAACCAACAGACACATCAAGGTGCAATGTCGGCAAGATGAACACGGGGGAGTAATAGCCTTCAGGTCCGCGCGGAGTCGGGTCCGCAACAGGGCGCGTGGAAACATTGCGACGTTCGCCGCGAGGAATACTCACGCGTTTGGGCGGCCTGCTCGTCTATACCATACAAATCTACCCGCGACTTAATGCTGCCGGTGCTCCCGTCACGCTCAAGCACCACGTCGTAGTCGTACACATGGCGGGTACGTTCCTGTGCTTCACGTGCAATCCTCCCGGTCTTCCCACAGTGCGTTTCCAGATCAGCACCTTCGGGGGGGCCGTTTGGCTCGGTGGACTGAGATGCCTTCTGCTGCGGGTGGAACCGAAAGCTCCCGGTCAACGCCCCGGCTGTCGTCCTGGATAATATCATGCTGGGCTTCCTCTGCCTCCGTGAGGGCACCAAAAAGCTTCAGTGCGGCCATGACATCTATCGAGCGCCGAAAGTCGTCCGGAACTACCTTGTCTGCCAGCAGATGCTGCTTGATTGACTCGAATTCGCAAAGGGCGTTTCTCCATCGTTATATCAGTAGCTTGGTGTGCAGATGTGAGAATGGGCCGGCGGGCCGCCGGTCATTGCTTCATTTGTGACGAATTTCATGAACATTCCTTGGCCGGCGGGAATATTTTTGCGAATACGTATTTCAGAAAAAATGTAAAACAGTAAGACTATGAATAGACTAGTCTACACTATGTATAAATAGACTAGGTCTATAGTCTACGTAAACAAACAGTATGACGTAAAAATATGAATATACACGCCAGCTGTGAGATCGAAATCTCGTAGAAACTTATATTTTCAAGCTGTGTGTGATTCTCCGATCGCGCGTATTACTGGGTGCGTCCTCATTGAGGATACAGGTCGCCGACTCTCCTTAGAACTGCAGTGCAGGTTGTTCAAGGGTCAACAGATTATATGCTAATCATTCTGTGCGCGGACACTATAACACCTGTTTTTGAGGGGGATAAAATGTGACGGTTGCGGAAGGAATGCATCAGTTCATCATGTACATCCTGTAAGTCGTATATAACCGGTGAGGGGAGGGTGGATTTTTCAAGGGGGGCGGCGGGCGGAGAGGCGGGGGGTTGAAAAGGAGGGGGGGGCATTATGTGCGCGTTAAAGCTCATTTTTAGGGGAACAATATCTGACGCCTGTTTAAGAAGGAATGCATCAGTTCATCACGTACATCCTGCAAGCGCTACAACCGATGAGGGAGGCGGGTAGGGGAGGGGTGACGTGGGGAGGGGGGGGGGTGGGGGGCATGTCGCGACGGGCAGGAGACATTCTTATATATTTCATGTAAACGAACTGGACATGCAGAACCTCAAAGGAACAGAGGAGGGGGTCGATCATACGTGCGAGGGCGCGGAAAGAGATTGGTGTAGATCGATCACTTGGAAAGCACGAGAGCTTTGGAATTGTGAAGCTGAACTGTGAACCTGTGAACTGAGCGCGTGAGACCGACACTGCACGAAACATCTGCACCTGTGACACCTGGAGCGCTACCTGCATATTTGTGAACCGTCCCGCTGGCCAAATCCGCCCGCTCCCTTGGAGCAAGGAACAAAAGGTCCGACGCCCCGCTGACCAAATCCGTCCGCCCGACTGAACCAAGAAACAACAGGCCAGACTTGAGAAGCAGTGACTAGGGGTTGCTTTCGACGCCCTCGGCGGTAAAACGTCGTAGAAAACAGGACAAAATCGTGAGCTCTTGAGGACAGCTCCCGTACCATGACTTCCGCCCCGATAATTGAGTGAACATACACCCTAAACACTAGAATACGAGGGACTGCCGCCTGCTGTGCCTATAAACATACATCGCATCATCGATGAAATGTGCGTACACCTAAAATCATGCACTATGTTATCGACTGAATGCTCCTTAACGGACAACTATACCTGGCATAGAAGGTACCTGGTTCACCAATAAGACTGCGAAGTATATAATCTACAAGGCATTTATTGTGATGTTTTCGTCAAAATGACGACCTAGAATATTGGTCTATACTAATATTGAAAAATGCGTAAACCATTTGTATGTGCAAGTGGTCAAATAGAGCCAATTTCTACGAGAGTAGCGTGGACAGGCAATTACTAGCGATCATTATAGACGTACATATATCAAGGTCACAAAGACATGAAGATTCCACGAATAGATTGCGTCGGAAATGCGATCGGAAAACTGAGAAAGTTCCTGGCATGAAAGATCGCACTGATTTAAATAGGAGGAGTGTATTTTAATTTTTATAATATATAGCGGTCGCACGACGAAACAACAAATCGTGCATGGGAGATCGATGAAACATAATGCCGGCCTCACACTCAGGGTAAAGAGATAGTGGGATACGTTTGTTTGTTACAGAGTAGTCTTTCTGCGATAGCCCCCCCAACCTTTCTCTAACGAAATCGCCGGTATTTACACGAGCTCCCGGCCGTATCTCCTGAAACACGGCGGCCGGCGTCATCGTTCGATAGCCCTTTTTGCAAACAAGAAAAAAAATATCGGATAGTTTTTTCGTTCCGTGGCGTCCTTCCTATCGTCGAGCAGCCATGAAACGTTCGTTGAAAAGAGCTCATTTTGGGAGAGGGTATTTTATACTTGAATCAGTCGGAGGACCAACGCATTCAAAGGTTGGGTGCAACCCACCCCAGGAAACCATAGATTATATACTATAAAAATTAAAATACACTCCAGCTGTGAGATCGAATATTTTGTCGAGACTCATCTTTGCAAGCTGTGTGTGATACTCCGATCGCGCGTATTACGGGTTGTGTGTCCTCATTAAGGATATAGGTCGGCGACTCCTCTTGCAACTACAGTTTATCTGCCATGTTTTTTTTAATCCCCCCCCCCTCCAAAAGTAAATATAAAACAACAAAAAAGGGGGGGGATAGTTTATCTTGTGAATAGACGGAAACGTTCCGTAACTAGGCACTCCACCCTGAAGATAAGGGACGCATACACTGAAATAAGGGCGCTCCCCTAAACCGGGCACCTCACCTTTCGGGGGCGCTCCTCTATCCGGTGTATAGTCTAGACGAAAAAGTTCCGTAACCAGGTACTTCACCCCGAAGATAAGGGACACATACTGGAAATAGGGTCGCCTGTTTTGAGCACAGACGAAAACTGCCGTGACCCGGCATCTCACCCAGAGATACGGTGCCTTATACTGAAACAGCCTATCCGGGAGATACAGGAAACCAAGCAGCTCTCCCTGAGGTACTGTGCCACGTACTTGAATTGAGGTTTAGTCGTAAATGAGGGGCCCAGATTAGGGACCAGGCGTTAGCTAACCTGACGGTCGAGTTCACGTCGCATGCCAGTTAGGTTCAACGCTCGTACATTTCGCGGGGCTTGGAATCATACTTGGTCCATGGCCAATGTTTAGCCCTTGCATGACCTGAATACAGACTTGAAGCGGTACGGCAACCGGACAGCACAAACGTCCAGACTCTGGTAAAAAGAAACACATATCTTGCAATGATCGCAGCTGATTGATTGGTACTGTTAAGGAATAACTGGGGTGTTGTTAGTCCGTTTGACCACTTGCAAAGGTTAACCGATAGCTGTCCCAAACAAAGTCCTATAACACTCTTGACCGATAACTTACCAAAACTAAGACCTATAACAGTACCAGGTATGTTTTTTGGGTACTCCAGAAAAAAGAAAGACATGATCGATGAAATGTTTCAATCCGCTCCCGGGAGCCTAATACAATGAATGGGTACATCACCGATGATAAAACGGTGTCTCCCCGAAGCTTGCTGATCTCCAGGGGGATGAAACAACTTTGTAATATGTCGGGTTGGCATAGAAGTGAGAAAATGTAGAGGGACATTAGCACAGAGGGGTGGTTAGTGGTGGAGTCGAAAAAAGAGCTAAAAGCATCTGAAAAACTCTGCACTACTATTGTATTTTTGCCGCATTTTTTCAAAACTTTCGATATATGGATAATGTTTGAGGATGCCATACTCTATTTTCAGGTAGTTTTATATGACATGTACGCGAAATGTCTCCATATGAGCTCCTACTCATAATATTCCTGTTCGATCTCCCGTGGCCTTAAGCTCGGAAGGAACTAGAACTACATCGTTTTTCTCTTTTTGCTGTGTGTGATGGCACACAAAGGGGGGAGACGGTGTACGACACGGCAAATATCATGGGCGATTAATCGTATATAATCTAATAAAAATGTGAAAAATAAGTACAGGCAGATATATTATAATTATTTGAATACACTCCACCAGCTGTGAGATCGATTATTTTGTCGAAACTCATTGCAAGCTGTGTGTGATACTCCGATCGCGCGTATTACGGGTTGTGTGTCCTCATTAAGGATATGGGTCGGCGACTCCCCTTGCAACTACAGTGTAGCTATCAAGGTCAACAGGTTGATGTTAAGCAGTCTGTGCGCGGAAACTATAAAACACGTTTCTGAGGAAGACAAAATGTGACAGCTGTAGAAGGAAATGCATCAGTTTATCAAGTGAATCCTGTGAGTCGAATATCCGGTGAGGGGAGGGCGGGGTTTTTCAGGACGTGGGATCCTGATTTTGATCAAAAGGGGGGCGGGAGGGGGGGGGGGGGGGGGGGAGGGGACGGGTGGGGCAGGTCAATTTGTGCGTGGAAACTGTAGATATTTCTTGTGGGAGAGGGTGTGTGTGTGGCGGGGGGGGCGGGGGGCGGGGGGGGGAGGACTTTAGGTCGCATAGATGTAGGGGCTTGCTATACGCGTGGTGCTAGGTCTATGCGATGGTGCGGCTGGTGGGGTAGGAGGGGGCGTTGGGGGCGGGGGTGGGTAGGAATTGCAGCAGCGGCATGGGCGGCTCTAAAACGATCACGAGGCGATATCCAGGGCGTGGAATTGTAGATTACCCTGGCGGATTTCGATATTAGGTGGGGCGTTTAAGCAAGAGGAAGCGAGGGGAAAAATAAAAGAAATGGCGGCGGGGGGGGGGGGGGGGGTTCAAGAGGTATAGGTCACAAATAATATTAAAATACACTGCAGCTATGAGATCAAGGATTTGGTCGACACTGATGTTCGCAACATTGTGTGTGATACTCCCATCGCGCGTATTTATCATATATGTAGGGGCTTGCTATACGAGGCAGATATATATGTCAAAATTGCAGCAGACAACACTACCAACCTATTTCGTAGGGAATTTAGGACGTACCGGTCGCATGATCGCCTCCCAACCTCTGCCAAACGAAGTATGCCTAACAAGGTAACGTTATTGAGCGCGGGTGCATCAAACGTTCTTTTTAAAACACTGACCATTTGCACTTTTCCCCACATCGTGCTCAATGATGGTGACATTGCATGACCACATCACCTCGCTTGTTGTATATTTTGCAATATGCATCTCTGTCGAATAACTAGCGACCTCAGAGTCCCACATCGGCGCGGTAAAATCACGGTAACTACATGGTTACACCTATTGATTGAAATGTTCTATCTTGCGATCCGTGTACAATAACACACAACGAAGCTATAAAGGGTACTGGACGGGGACACAGAGTGTCTCCTGCAGGTCTGCCAATAGAGCAGGTCCTCGGGGAGTACTCACTTTTTTAGCTTTCGTACAGACGTAGCTTTATTCGATTCCACCAGAGCCCCGGATGGCTTCTGAGATCGGAGGCTCGTGCCTCCGATCTATTTCCCTGACAATCCCGAATTTGAAACGTTAACCCTATCATGCGAAACCCATCCAAATGATATCAATTCGGAGAATTACAGGCCTTTCGAGGCCGTATCATAACACTAGCCCACCCTGATGAGCCGCAAATGCTGAAATATGGGAGAATAATGGAAACGCCGGTTCTACGAACTAGGCAATGAGTCGAAGATGCGGCTCCTCAAAACCCACTCCCACACCTCTATCTATGCGAACAAGTAGTTTCTCGGAGAGTACTCACTTTCTTAGCCTTCGTAGAGACGTAGCTTTATTCGATTCCGCACCAGAGCCCCGGTTGGCTTCTCAATGTAGAGGGAACGCCCTTCCTCCTTTAACGGCGACCACAACATCAATGAGATGACAGGGGCCCCTCCTGTTGTTCGCCGGGCATGTACCACACGAACGGCACCTTCTAAACTACGTGCGGATGACTCTGCTCTTCGGAGCATACTCCTCGTTTCGGCTTTTGGCCGCATCAGTTCCACTGCTGAGTGGTCCACAAGTCAAGCTTAAGACGACGCCATAATGTAAGGGTATTGGACGGGGACGCAGAGTGTCCCCGGCAGGTCTGCCAATTGAGCAGGTCCTCGGAGAGTACTCACTTTCTTAGCCTTCTTACAGACGTAGCTTTATTCGATTCCACCAGAGACCCGGATGGCTTCTGAGATAGGAGGGTCGTGCCTCCGATCTATTTCCTGACTATCCCGAATATAAAACGCCAACATTATCATACGAAACCCACCCAAATGAACTCAATAAGGAGAATTACAGGCCTTTCGAGGCCGTATCTTAACAGCTGTAACACATTGTATGCAACCCCAAACAATTATATTGCATACCACACCTACCATCCAATCTGCTAGAATAATAACAATACCGGGCAAGTGATATAAACTGACGCCTTTTTTCTACAACCGTCAGATTTGTCCCCTTAACGGATTTGTAGTTTCCGATCACATATCGAGTTGTCTCGCCCGTTCCCCCTCCCCCCCGACCCCTCTTGTTCATACGCCCCACCCAAAATCAATATCTGCGGCAGAGCAATAAACACTACCAGGCTTCTGATATGACGTCATAATGTTTCTAGCCATCCATGCCGTAGGTCCAATTCATTTCCGCCCGCCCCCCTTTCCCCCGTCCCCCCCCCGCTCCCTCTTGTTCAAACGCCCCGCCTAAAACCAAAATCTGCCAGAGTAATAAACACCACCAGGCAGTTGATATCACCTCATTATTTTTCTAGCCGTCCATGCCGTAACTCCCATTTACCCCACCCCCGCCCCCCCCCCCTCCAACGCCCCCTCCCTCCCCACCACCCGCACCATCGCCTAGACCCCTTGCACCAAGCGTGCACGAAGCCCCTAAATCTAGGTGACCTATGCTGTTTAAAATCCTCTACCCCCGACCCCCCCCGACCCCCCACGCCCCGTCGAACACTCCTTCCTCTCCTCATTGGTTGTAAGACTTACAGGATGATGATAAACTGGTGCGCATATTCCTTCCACAACCGTTACATCGGTCCCCTTAAGGGATTTATAGCTTGCGCGCACATATTAAGTTGTCCCCGCCCGTTCCCCCCCCCCCCCCCCCCCCCCCCCAACGCCCTCTTTTGTTTAAACCCAGGCCCCCACGCCCTTAAAAAATCCGCTTTCTCCTCACCGGTTATACGACTTACAGGATACATTCGATAAACTGATACATTTCCTTCTACAGCTGTAAAATCTTGTCCCCCTCAAAACCGGGTTTTATTGTTTCCGCACACAGACTGACTAACATCGCCCTGTTGATCCTGGTACAAGCTACACTGTAGTTGTAAGGGGAGTCGCCGACCTATATCCTTAATGAGAACACACAACTCGTAATGCGCGCGGTCGGAGTATCACACACAGCTTGCAAAGATGAGTTTCGACGAAATCTTCGATCTCACAGCTGGAGTGTATTTTCACCTTTATTGGACAGGAGGCGGTAGAGCTGGAGGGTTACGGCCGAACGCCGTGCGCTTTAGCCGGAACCACGTGCCCGCTGGCAGAGGTGGCGGGGGAAGGGGGAATGGCGGGAATAGCTGGCAGCACGGGCTCTGCCGTCAGGCAGAGCCGATCAAGGGGGGGGCACGGGCGTGAGAAGAGCGGAGCATCTTCGCAGACGCCGAGAGATCCGTCGGACTTCGCAATGCACCCGTACCCGGGTGGGTGTCGTCGGCCTTGTTTCATCGTGAGAATCAGTTGTCCAGAGGCAAAATCAGTGCAGTACACAGCTGAACGTCTGAAGCAGAATCTGGTCAACCACCGCGGCAGCAGGAAGAAACACGCAGTCACTAGCAGTAATCTCGCTCAACCGTTCCACTCAAGCAGACAGAACCCGCAGGCGCCGGAAAAGCAAGTCATATCAACCCAGAAATTGGCTTTTACCAAGTGCAAGAAAGTTCAGAACAGCAGGCTTTGTGTGAGCAGAGACAAAGGTTGCCATATTCCGCAGACCGACGAGTTGTTGGTGGTGCGGAACTCCCACACCACAGCACGAAACAACAAGCTTTGAGTGAGCCGAGACGAACGTAAACTTTTTTCGCGAACGTACCAGTTATCGGTGGTCTACGGAACTCCCACACCACATCTTAGCAGAGAACAGCAGGCTTTTTGTGAGCAGAGACGAAGGTTGCCTTTTTTTGGTAAACCGATCAGCTATCGGACGTGAAGAAGTCTCACACCAGAGCAGCACAGAACAGTAGGCTACGTGTGAGCAGCGACGAAAGTTGCCTTATTTCGCAGACCGGACATATGTCGATGGTGCGGAACTCTCACACCACCGCACAGATCAGCAGGAGCAGAGGGCCAGAATTCCCCACTTCCCCGCGAGTCCTGAAAGCATCGATCGTGCTGCAGAAGGCTCGAACCAGAACGACTGCCCACCTGTGAAGTACAGGAGATACCGCACAAAAGCCGAAATCACTCAACTGATGTACATGCACAGATCACAACAGACAGAGGGTCCGCGGAGGCAAGGACAAGTAGAGTCGCCTGTACTGCAACCAGAACTTGGCGCGTTGGTACCAGTCGACGCGCGGGAGAATGGCGAGTCAACACGCTCACGGCCTCCTTACGGGAGGGACGCGCAGTCGAACAAGCACATTACGTATGGTACAGCAGTGGCATGTTCAAAACGACAGACTTGGACAAGAAAAGCTAGCCAACACTTGCACAGTCATGATCCGGGATAATCAAGGGGAGTCGTGGGAGACGTAGCTCGACTGATAGAGCAGGATCCTTGGTAGCACCACCGATAGACCCCGTACACATACGGCGTTACTTCGGAGATGTCGGGTCAGTGGACGAGACGGTCATGCTAGTCGCAAGAGGGGTGCCGGTGAACGCAGCAGCGGCTGGAGCAGATGTCGAGCGCGCGTTACAGTACAGAACCCACAGCAGTGTCACCGAGCACTTGCCGGCAATAAAAAAAAAGAAACGGCGAAGACGTCAGGCGCCTAAAATGCTTGATGGGAAGTCAGCTGCGCACGAAATCTCTAATGTCAGAGTCTCTCCGATGGCGGCGGTCGTGACACCCAAGTTTCGGATAATCAATGATCTTTCGTTCGACGTGCAGAGCAGGGAGAAGAAAGGAGGTATAAACGGAGACACTGACCCCGATGCCGTCCCCCAATGTCTGTGCGCCTAAGCGCTGCCCAATTTCCTAGACGAACTCGTGACCTTGAGAATGAAATTTTCTGAAAAGGGGATACTGATGAGCAAGACCGATGTGTCAGACGCTTTTGAAAACGTGCGAGTAGACACGGGTAAAGCCCACAATTTCTGCTACACCGTAGGAGAGCTAGTAGTAATTGGTTTTCGTTTTGACTTCCGGATAGTTGAGTTCGCCGGGGTTCTGGGGCGTCATATCGGCAGCGGCCGCACACGCGCACCGCAACAACACGATCGATTCAGCTCAGTCGTTAGAGGAAGCAAAACAAATGATGGCTCTCACGTAAAAGTGGTAGAGCGTTGGAAAGACGGAAAACAAACACCAATACCGCCGGACGCAAAAGTCATCACTCACAGTGGGGAGAGAAAGTTCTAACGATTCTTCACAGCCTTGTACGTAGTCCCTCGATCAACATACGGCATGCACTTTTACTGTGTCCACTGTTCGCACGCGCCCCTGCAGGAACAGGGGAGAGCAATGGAGGACACCAAGACGCGGTAGATCGATTAGTTGAAACTCTCGCACTAGGTTCAGCCGGGACAAGTACGCGGAAAGACTATCTAGTGAAGTGGAACACCTGTGGATAAAAGAGAGACAGGCGCGGGGAAAACAATCATTGTTGAGCACACGCTCGCTGACCCCAAGAATGTGTTGTGTGATCTGCTCGGGTTCATGGCGTCTCGATGTTTCGTGCATTTACCTTACCAACCCATTACGTAGGGTATTTCGTACATACCGTCTGCATGATCGCCTCCCAACCTATGTCAAGCGAAGTATTACTAACGAGGTAACGTAATTGAGCGCGTGTATACCAAGTATGACTAACGAGGTAACGTAATTGAGCACATGTATACCAAGCGTTCCTTTAAAACTGACGATTCGCATCCCTCCCTCTAACGCTCAATGGCGGAGACAGTACAGGGCCACATACATCACCTCGCATGCTGTATTTGGCAATACGTATCTCTTTCGTATAATGAGCGATGTCAGAAAATAATGGTAACCGTATGATGATGGTGACAAACAGTGCATGGCCACATCATCTCGCCTGTTGTATTTGACAATACGTATCTCTTTCTTATAATTAGCGTTGTCAGAAAATAATGGTACCTACAAATATTCTATAAAATATTCTAGCTTTTGATCGATGTATCATACAACAACAAATTATGAAGATTTAACACGTAATTTACTACACTTAAACACTGGGTTGCATGCTGCATCTAACATCAAACCTTCTAGAATAATAAACATTACAAGCCAGATGATATAAAGGGATGTCTTATTGCTTCAATCGTCAGGTTTGCCCCCGTTGAGGATTTATAGTTTCCGCGCACATATTGAAATGTCCCGCCCCCCGCCTCCCCCCCCCCCCCCTCCCCCCTCCCCTCCCCCTCCACTGACCCCTCTTGTTCATAACCCTCCCCCCCGCCCCTCCGTCCCCCGATTCCCCCCCCCTTCCGCCTAGTTTGTCCAAACACCCCACTCACAATCAAAATCGGCCTGAGTAATAAACACCTATACGCAGTTGATATCACGTCATTATCTTTCTGACCATTCATGACGTAGTTTTAAATTATTTTCCCCCCAACCCCCCCCCCCCCTCCCCCCTCCAACGCCCCCTTTTTTCCGACCACCTGCACGATCGCCTAGACCTAGCACCACGCGTATAACAAGCTGCTACATATCTTTGATCTCACAGCCGAAGTGTATTTGAATATTATTTGTGACCTAAACCTCCTAAAAAATCTCCCCCCACCCCCCCCCGCTCTTGCTCTCCCTTACTCAAACGCCCCACCAAATATTGAAATCCGCCACATTAATAAACACTTCACGCACAGGATATCACCTCATTATCTTTCGAGAGCCATCCATGCCGCTGGGTCCCCCCCCCCCCCCGCCGCCTCGAACGCCCCCTTCTTCCCCATCACCCGCACCATCGCCTAGACCTAGCACCACACATATAACAAACCCCTCACCTAAAGCCCTTCCTCCCCCCCCCCCCCCCCCCGCCCCCATCCCCCACCTCCCCCCCAACCCATCCCAACCCCACCCCCTCGAACACTCCACCCTCTCTTTACTCACTGATCGTACGACTTACCCCAGGATATACAGGATAAACTGATGTATTATTTCCAAAACCGTCACATTTATCCTCTCAAAATAATCTATAGTTTCCAGGCACTATTGAGCTGCCCCACACGCCCCCCCGCCCCCCCCGCCCCAACCCACCCCCCCGCCCCCAATAACATACTGGTGCCAAAACCGTCAGATTTATCCTCTCGAAAGGATTTATAGCTTACATGCACAAATTGCCCCCTTTCCCCCCCCCCGCCCCCCCCCCCGTCCAAACCCGCTCGCTTTTGATCAAAACCAGGCCCCCACGTCCTTCAAAACTCCGCCCCACCCCCCTCTCATGTTATTCGACTTACAAGATTCACTTGATAAAAGGATACATTTCCCTTCACAGCTGTCAGATTTTGTCCCCCTCAGAAACGGGCTTTATAGTTTCCGCGCACAGACTGACTAAAATCATCCTGTTGACCCTGATAGCTACACTGTAGTTGTAAGGGGAGTCGCCGACCTATATCCTTAATGAGGACACACAGCTCGTAATGCGCGCGATCGGAGTATCACACACAGCTTGCAAAGATGAGTTTCGACGAAATCTTCGATCTCACAACTGGAGTGTATTTTCATTTTTTATAATTATAATCGGCAGCTTACCGTTAGAGGATACTTAGCCGCAATCATCTTCTTCCGCAAGATGTTCGCAGGATGGGAGTCGCCGATGTCGCATTGCATGATAGCAGCTGTGGGAAATTGGACAGACCGGTCGCATGTCATCTCAAAAGAGGAAAGCACAGGTTGGATTTCTGCTGTCGTGGTCACTGTGATCACAAGGCCGACAGGGTACTCGTAAGTATGGAAGACAGTGGGCGTGTCATGCGGGTGGGACTCGCGGTGTCGTATTTGCTGTTGTGCAGAGCGTCAGAGCTGTGGGCATACGCGGATGGCAAAGTTCACCCAGAGAGTGCCTAAAGTTTTCGTGCGGAGGATTACAGGTTGAGTTTAGGAACAGATCGACTGCCACGCCAGTGCAGGTCAGATTTGTATCGTCGAAGTGCGATAAAAAAAGAGCAGGGCGCACGATTATGCGTACGCGATTGTCCAACGACAGGGAGATGGGGGGGTTGCCGATGGAGGCCTTCGAAGTTCAGCAGAAATTGCTCGACGTGCATCCCCAGGTACTAGGGGGGGCGCCGCTGACAGTCCGGGCTACGTCGCGCGGTTGGAGAGTTTTCACTACGACGGAGGCGGTGACCGCGTTGCAGTTGATGAGAGAAGATGCAGTGGAAGAGACCCCATGCAGTTTGCGCTACACTCGAGAAGAATCGGAGGGGGCACCCAGATAGCGGCGCAAGGTATTTTGGAGTTGCAAATCCAGGCAGGAAGATGGAAGTCTAGCGCTTTTATTACATGTTCAAGGGAAGCAAGGGAAGGGGCTCAAGTGGTCTATGCAGCCCTCGCACAAGTATATTAGTTTTTAGAAGTAGGTACGGTTAGTTCAGGCCGCCTTATTAATAGTGGTGTGAGAGGTAGATAGCCGCGCAGAAGAAGGGAGCGTGGCTACCAGAATCC
Source organism: Undaria pinnatifida (assembly GCA_012845835.1). NCBI lineage: Eukaryota > Phaeophyceae > Laminariales > Alariaceae > Undaria > Undaria pinnatifida. Next base: position 12,192,716 of record JABAKD010000021.1, on the reverse strand, counting down.
GGGTCGCCCTGATTGGAAAAATATTTGGAGGGATTTCATAAGAGGTAGGTGGGGAGTTTGAGACGCTACCGTCATGAGGCCGGGGGGCGCTTGTGACATACTTACATTTTATTGTTGTTTTGCACAACAGGGAAGAGGACTAGTCTACACGTGAAAAATGTATCCATCATTCTTGAGCCATAGGAGCATATTTCGGCTGGAGCATTTGATACACCCCTCGTATTATCAGAGCTGTACTGCTGTATTGTCTACTATACCATACTAAAGGTGTGCGAACTGTATACTAGCGAGTAAGACGTCCCTCCGTGAGACACCGGAAAAAGCGCGTCTATGACGATTGTGAGCATTCACTCCCCACAACAAGAGGTCCAAATCTTTACAACATCTGCCTAGTTAAAGCGTCTGGTCCCGACAGCTTCCTCTCTGCCGCCCTCGGTTGGCGAATCCGAAATAGACGACCCAACTTGCAGCCGTGCGTAGTAGTAGTCCAAGTTAAAGTCGGCAGTACTATACGCAAACAGGCGCGTGAGGCTTGCGTGCGATGCAGATGATCACGAGACAACACGCCGTGCGCGGCAGTCGGTGTTTCACCTTCGTTTTGCAGCATATATTTATAGTTTATGACGTGTGCGATTTTCGTTATTTTGCGTTGGACTCACTGCAACCGTCAAGGTGACATAACGGGTGTTCTAAACCCTCGTTGCCGTTTATCCGGGGAGTTGGGAACAAAAACTGTGTACGCAGGTCTTTCGGAAAGTTTAATCGACACACGACGCGTATGAAAATACGTGGAAGTGTGGTGAGCTCAAGCTTCATTTTTCCCCATCCGCCGGAGGGTATAAAAAAAATAAATAATAGTTGCATGTACTTTCTATTCAAAAAAATGTATATATACGTCGCTTTCACTGCAAATATATCAGGTGGGTTGATTTTCATATTTTCGTTGTTGTTGCCCTCGTGCCGTGGGGGCCCGAAAAAAAAAAGCCCTGCCCAACCACTACCTTCCCCCCTCTGCCCCTGCCCCCACCCGCTGGGAGACCGGAGGGAAACAAAACGCTCGATTCTATTTTTTCTGTAAAAAAGGTAATGTGTTTATACGGAGGCGTTGGCATTATAATTAAGCTATCAACATGACACATTGGCCAAGCTCGCTTCTTGTGCTTCGTATAGTACAGCTAGCGCGATGTGCTTTGTATTAATCGATTTTACATCGACTGTGCTTGTTAATGCACTTGAATGGGTAGGTAATTAATGCCACGTTCAGCCTGGCGTTTGCCTCAGCGCGATGCAACTGCGTGCTGTGTGTGCGATGCCAGCTAGCGCCAACGGGAACCAGTGCGCGCAGATATTTTAGCTATAAAGTGGTGGGGCAGGGGAATAAGGGAACATCATCTGACACTAGACTAGACTATAATATATGAATAATCGGAGACATAGGGTTGCCGGACTTAGTGCACTTCCGTTATCAATGCCAATCAATGCATGCCGATGCCAATGTAGAAGTTGCCTTTGTTGTTATGCGTGTCCAAGTCTTGACCCACTAGAACGTACCTGAGCGGAAAGTCCTAACCCAAGCAGAACCAAGCAAGAATATATAGCCGAAACCAGAACGGAAACAAACAACGCGTCCTTGCGTAGCTTTGCGATACGTCGACGTTGCACTTACCGGGTGGTACACTCTCGGAGAACCAGCCATGTAAAAATCCCCAACCGTAATTTGTTCAATTTAAACAGGATAGTCTGATCATGATGTGAATACGTCGGTCGTGTCCGCTTGTGCGCCGGAGTGTGCACGTCGGCAGGGGTGGAGGAAGAGTCTCGCCGCGTTTTTCGGTTTCAATCCGGTTATTTCGCCCAGGAACGCCTCTGGTTTGCATATCTTGGATTTAACGTAGGAAAACGTTTTAAAAAGGATTTTAATATGGATTATTGAGAGGGGATGGTTGCCTGGTTCCCCCCTCTCCTTTTTGAGAGGGGATGGTTCCCCCCTCCCCAAAGGTAAACACCAAAAAAAAGTCGTGTTGCTCAAGGATGCTTTTTGTGACCCGCCCTGGTTTCACACCGATTGACAAGTCCGCTCAGGAAAGCTTCTGTTTTTTGTTTATTTTTGAAATAGTGTGTACAAGAAAAGGTTTGTACGAGTATACGATTGAGTATATATATTTAACGTTTCGAGTATAGAATGGTTGTCTGGTACCCAAAAGTCCACAAAAAAAAAAGTCAAAGACGAAAAAAAGGCTGTGTTGCTCCAGGATTTTGGTTTTGGGCCCACTTGCTCATGCTGGGGTCATTGCGGTGGACATCGCATCGCCTAATCAACTTGCTCGTGCTGTATTTGAATTGTGTGTCTCCGCCTACGGTAGTTTGTGACCTCAGAGCTTTTGTCTCTCAATGAGGTATCAGCAGGGATTCTGGCTGTGCACGATGATGTAGGTGTAGTAGTTGGAAATGCCACTTTGATGTGAAGAACTCAGATCTGTACAGAAGTATTGGTTGTTCGTTTTTTCAGAGTGGGAGATATTTGAAGGACTGATATATCACGGACAAACTTTAAATTTGATTGTCGACCGACAGAAAGAATTCGTGTACATCTTCATGTTGCCGTACATTCAACCAAACTAGAACGGGCTCTATTTTCACAACACGACGCAACACAACAGCGCGAGACCAGTAGCATCAGCAGAAAACTAAATCCCTGGGCCCTTGGTACCTGGTGCGCCGGATATATATATAGCATTAAACTCCGTCATATTTTGTCCGCCGCCGTGCCCATACCACAAACAAGACGCACGCTCTGTTCGTAGCACGGTTGAGGACCAAAGACGTGCCCACGGGTTGACGGTCTAGTGTTGACGCGTGCTACGAAAGAGTTGCCCCGCTTTTTTTCTGAGGTTTCTCAATTTAGGAGCCTAAGACATGCCCTTCGACGTGTGCTACAATAGAGGTTTCAGTTTTCGTCGGAATCGATTTCTGAATGATGGGGCGTCTTAACACAAAATCGTCGGAAAAACGACATTTTTTTTTTCTTGTGCATGTGGTTGTCGTTGTGTACCTAGGCCGTGGGATTTTTCATACGGGACCAGTTTCATTTTTCTCCGAATCAGTTTTTGGGATAGCTCTTGAGCTACAAGAGTGAGAAACCCCAAAAAACACAGCGGCGCACCTGTATCGTAGCATGCGCCCTTCTAGACAAAAACGAAGTGGTTCGGAGAAAACCTAATTTGCTACCGGATAAGACCTATTTGGAGTCGTTCTACGATAGCCCCCCCAACTTTTCTTTAACGAAATCACCGGTTTCAAAACCAGCTCCCGATCGTATCTCCTGCAATACGGCGTCACTCGACACCCCGACGTCATCGATCGATAGGCCTTTGCACCTAAGAAAATATATGGATACTTTGACTTCAATAGTATCCTTCCTTGCATCGAGCAGCCACGAAACGTCCGTTAAAGAAAATCGCTGGTTTTTGGGGGGGCTATCGTAGAATCAGTCTTTGCCTCTTGTCCTATGTGTTCGACGGCAATCATGCATCAGAAACGGTCTGTTTCCGACGATTTGGGGTTATTAGAGCCCTGTCATGCCGAAACCAGTTTCTCAGACGAAAAGTGATGATACCTCTATCGTAGCACGCGTCTTTTTTTCGAGGGGTCTTTTTTCCTGTCAAGGCGTCGTCAGATGGGATACAATGAAACTGTTTCTAGTATGAAGCGGTCCCTGACCGCGTCAAAATTCAAGAGTGCCGTCGACCGACTATGTTCGTTCAGCACGATAGATTGAGTGATTGAAGCGCTACGAAGTGGAATATCAGAGTTGCCGTAATTGTTGATGTCATGTCGTAAAAATGTGTCTCTTCTGTCACCTATTCACAAAAAAGTTTAATTAGTTAGTTGGTAGTTTTCCCGTGTCTGTTGACTTAACATGAAACCGTTACTTCAATACCCTCAACGACATCAGCACACCCGGTGTACGTGGTGATTCTTCATCCCAGAGAGAAACAAATTATGTGGTCACAGACTGTGAGACAGAGTACGCCAATTGGCCGCAATTCACCAACGTAAAGGAAGTGAAACGCTAGGGTACCTGGTACGAGAACAGCGAAAACAAAAACAAACAGCCGAAAGAAAATGAAAAGAAAACGAAAACAAAACGAAAACAAAACAAAAGCAAACAAGAAGAGAAAACAAAACGAACGACAAGTGTTCTGAAGAATGTGAAGCAAGAAGATTAGAAAGGAAGGCTGCAAAGAAGAACAGTATACGTGCTGAATGAAGGGGAACAAATACCAACAACACGGACGAAGCAACACGAACATAAGGAAGAAGATGTAGTGGCATAAGGCCGGCGGAGAGGGCACAAGGCAGGAAACGAGAGGAAAGAAAGAAAAAAGAAGGAAGAACGACAAGTGACATTACTGCCACTTTCGCACTCCCCCATTGAACTCAACGAAAACAAAAAAACAAAGGAGAAACTATCCCTCAATGCTGAAGGGGGGTCGAACTATTATTTTACCGGTAGTAGCAGCACACGCTCCACTTCTTAGTCGAACTGGTACCTTGCTACACGATCTTCCATTTCGTTTCTGTACTCATCTACAGCTGTATCAGTACGGCTGCCTCCCCACCCGCCCCCCCGGTTTCCCTTGGTTATCGCTCTTAGCATCCTCTGCTGTGAGGCGTAGCCAACTCTTCTCTGCCTTGCCTGTGCCATATCGTCACAAAGAAAATGTCCGTCGCGTCGACGATCACTCGGTGCCAGTTCCCACTATTCTTAGCCACCCTCGGCCATAGCACAGTCTCATCTCCGAGCAGCAAAGGCGACCTATCCGTGGACCCCTCGATGACTTTCAATACCCTGATGTCGTATGGTAGACACTCCGCCCAGTTCTTTTCTGGTCGGCCTCGTCCTGGGTTTACCCCACCAGCCATCGCCCCGCACATCACGCGATGGGTCAGTCGCTCATTGTTCGCCCGTTGTACGGCTTCCGCAAAGAGGAGGCGTCGTTTGCGGATAGTCGTCCCAACGTTCTCACATTATGCCTTTTTAAGAGCCTTGGCGTACAACATGCGGTGGTCGGTGCGTTGTTGGCGCTGAAGGCCAGTAATCCTTAGGAGGATGTTGTGGTGTGCCGTTCGGAGGTCAGCGAGAAATTCTCCTGGCTGAAAGTCCAAGTCACACACCTGTACAGCAGGGTCTCCATCACCTTGGTCTTTAGAAGGCGCACCTTTAATGTGATCGGGGCATCCTCCAGATCGTACAGCTCGCGCTTGAAACGATCGTAGCATGCCCACGTGAGTCGGATCCGTCGTTTATTCTCTTACACAATGCCGGCCTTCGCGCCAATAAGACCGCCCAGGTGCAGAAACTACATCGTCTGCATATGCCTCTGGCTCGCACCTTCGACGACAATCGGTGAGGTTAGGAGCACCTGGTTGAGTGTACGCACCATCGTTGTCTCCGCTTTTCGTTTCGGAATCGATGAGATTAAATCCTGCTGCTTCGAAAACGGTCACAATGCCGATAATCGTCTTAGCAAGGCCTTCCGCCGCAACAGTGCCTGCATCGTCGGCGTACCGTAAGCCCCAAACTGACCTCCGCATACATGCTAGAGGCTCAACCTCCGCCCTGTTCCCCCCGAGGTCCTCCTCGAGGTGAACCGGTTTCCTCAAAACGTCTCGGTCCTCACTGAAGCGTAACAGGACGGCATGCATCGCAACCGTGAAAAATACATTGAAAAGAAGGGTTGATAATACACATCCTTGCCGCAGTCCCTGCATTACGTCAAACCTTTCAAATATTGCCCACCGTTACCCTTACGCACGCGAGCTCGCATGCCTTTGTTGAACTGTCGGATAATGGTCAGCATATTCTCATGATACGTCGAGGCCTGCGAGCACAACCCACAGCACCTCTCAGTGGACCAAGTTTTGTGTGTTCTGGCGATCGATGAAGCACATGTACATAATGATTATCCTAACACGTCCGAGTTCTTGCGGGCGGCGCAAGATGAAGAGCATGACCACTGCTGTGGATCGCGCGGGGGAAAAACCACTATTTTCTTCGTGGAACATCCTTTTGGTCTCTCTCTCACAGTGGGTGCTGAGGCCGGACGTGACCATTTTTAACAGTGCTTTTCCTGAATGGGCCACGAGCGAAATCCTTGGGTAGTTGTTGCACTCAGAGCGATCCGTCTTTTCATGAAGGACCTTAACGGTTGCATGTTCCACTGTTGGGGGACGTCCCCGTTCTCTCCACACATTGACAAGTGGGTTGCGGAAGTATCGGGTAAATTCGGGGTGTGGTCAATTTTCAGCAGCTCGGACGGCGGGGAGTCTGGTCCCACTGCTTTCTTATTCAGATCACTCGGGAATGATATAGGGTGAGATTTTCATGCTCTGAACGGTTAAATACATTTTTGCTGGTTAAGAACGCTTATTTCTGGCCTGGCGCGGGCAAAGCTCCGTTTGTTTTGCGGTGGGGTAGACTATGTGGTGCCCTAAAAATGTCCGAGTTCTAGCAAGTCCTAGGTTTCGTACAGGGAAAGTTGACCAGAAATAGGTCGCGTTCCGTGTTAAGTGAAGGGTGCCTACTAACAAGAACGAGGTGTGATGCTAGTAATAACAAGAAAGCCAGGCTGGGGGTTGCGAAATCAGAAATCCACTAGCCATTGTACTGGGTTACGGTGTGTAGAATAGTCCCTTGAGTCGTCCCACGCTGACCTGAGGGTGCAGCCTCAGTTTCTGAAATCGCAATATTATGGAGAAGCTCCATATCGCACCCGAACCATGGCTTCGAAGGCATTTTCCTTCGCTTAACCCGACCAATACATCTATGCTCTAGTCTACAAATAACTAAAACAATTCCAATACCAACGGATAAATCGCCAACTGAGGAGCTCAACCGGCCAGAAACGCGTGGTCATCAAACAACAATCCCTGCCGTGGGATCATCATCGTCATCATCATCATCATCATCATCATCATCATCATCATCATTATCATCATCGCCATTATCACCATGATCACCATCATCATCATCTATCGTCATTATCATCATCATCATCATCACCATCATCATCACCTGTCGTCATCATCATCTTCATCATCATCATCATCACCATCATCATCATCTATCGTCATTATCATCATCATCATCATTATCACGATCATCACCATCATCATCATCCATCGCCATTATCATCATCATCATCATTATCATCATCATCATCATCTTCATCATCATCATCATCATCATCATCTATCGTCATCATCATCATCATCATCATCGTCATCATCATCATTATCGTCATCGTATTTATCATCATCGTCATTATCATCATCATCATCACCATCAACATCATCTATCGTCATTATCATCGTCATCATCATCATCATCTGTCGTCATCATCATCATCATCATAATCATCATCATCAATATCATCATCATCATTATTATCATCATCATCGTCATCTTAATCATCATCATCTATCGTCATCATCATCATCATCATCATCATCATCATCATCTATCGTCATCATCATCATCATCATCACTATCATCATCGTCATCATCATCACTACCATCATCGTCATCATGACCATCACCATCATCATCGTCATCATGATCATGGTCATGATCATGATCATGATGATCATCTCTTATCATCATCATCTATCACCGTCGTCATCTATCTATCGTCATCATTATTATCGTAATCACATCTATATAGGTTTTAGAGAACCTAGCCATCCTGGTAGCCAGCATCCCTGTCCCTAGTTGGGTGCCCCCTAAAAATGAACAATCTCCTGTACTAGTTTGCTCGTACGCCGTTGCGGAAACGTTCCCTCGCATGAAAGTCCTGGTCTAGATTAGTCCCGAATAGAAAACACCGGACAAGACTTGGGGATTTTCATCTTTTTTTTTCGTCGGTCCGGTGCACCGCTGCTAAATAATTGCCGAAACAAGCAAAAATATCTTGAAAAATATTTTGAAAGATCTCGAGGAACAAGGCAGGTTGGTTAGGAGCCTCATATAGCCTTGGGGAGTGTCTGAGCAGGGTCTTATTCTTCGCGTCCTCTTGCGCACTCAAATTTTCTTTTCTGCCCAACCCCTTGCACTCCCTGGTTTAAAATTATGATTTCTTTCTTGAAGTCGGCACTATTTCTTACCCATAATTTATTAAATTTCCCCAAATCTCATCATCAGGTTTTTGACTGGTGTCGAATATCTCAACATTTTTGCGTACTTTAGCCATCCGGAAAACGGAAGCATCAACCATGGAAATAATCTGTCCACACACAGCATCGACGAAGAACTGCCCGATGGTGGCTGCGTCAGGTACTATCGGCGTCCTACGCAGAAACTGCAAGCCAGGTAAATTTGAAGTTATAACTCAGAAGGAAGAAAATTAGCGACTCAGAATCAGGGACCCCTCTCGCGCAAACCACAATATGACCTCAAACGCAGCACATACTGAGGAGTGACCGTTTCTGCTCCGCCTTCAGCCACAGCACCTTGACCTCTTTTCCTAGCACGGGCAGCGCGTCATGGATTACCCGCGACGCCGACTTCCAGGTTATCTGCTCCTCCTCCAGTCCTTCCCAGAGCAGCTTGACCACGAACTCGTCGCCGCCTTCGACCCGCTTGATGGTCGATATGCTCCTGGTGTCGGGATGGCCGTGGCTTTCCAATTCCTGGAAAACCTTGGGGAGCTCGCCGGTGATCTCGAGCTGGTAATCGGCGTATAACCTCTGCCTCATGACATGGGAGAGACGCAGTTCGCCCGTGACCTCCAGTGCTGCATAGCATACGCGTTATCTTTGTTGTGGTTGAAAGCATGGCACGGTCCAGTCCAAAGGCCCATGAGCTTGCAGTGCTTGCCCTTCCTGGACACTCCAGCCACCAAACCGTAAGCACCTGCCGTGAAATGGGGCAGGGTCTTGCCGCGACTGCCGCGCGTGTGTTGGTGACGACGATCGGCGTCCACGCGCTGCCATAATCTCCGAGGACTTGGGTGTCCACCCGAAAACCATCAACTATTATTGCCTGTTTCCTTTGGGTGGGCGCCCCCCTTGACGCGAGCAGTAAAGACCAACGCGGCCCACGGCCCATCACGACTTGGTAAGGGGTCGTCTACAGCCTCTTCCATCACGCCGTGTTCCTTGCCCATTGCACGGCCGGTAGTACGACAACCCTACCCGTTGAACGGCCGCCCCGTCCTCGTTGAGCATCGCTTTCGCACGGTGGATCATCCCAGATATCAGTAGTTATATGGTTCCGTTGGTCCACGCGCTGTCGGCCACTGTCAACCGATGCTTAACACCCAGTGTGTTTGCTGGCTTGCGCACCACGCAGTCGCGGGAAGGGGGTCGGGTTGTCGCTCACTCACGTAGTAGGCGACCCAAACGTGAAACACCAGCGACCAAGTTCTTCCACGGTCCCGTTCGACGTGCACGCGCTAGACAATGGTAACCATGTGTATCCGCTCACGTCCATGAGTACACCCAGCACGCACCGAAATCCATCCGCAGCGTCAACTCCGACATGCACCGCACTCTCCCCCATGCATAGAAAATGGAAATGAACAACTGCATTCGGCTCTCGACCTTCAGGGTTCTCTTCCAGCGTACGGAGCACTAGCCACTCCGCTTAGGTGTACGCATAGTACAGGCAAAGTCGAGTGGTGTCCCGCACATCCCCAACCGTGTCCTCCCGTACGCAGTGCCACTCAAGCCGAGTTGTCTTTGCATTGGCGCCGGGGTGTACGGTCCCCTCCAAGTGGCCACATACCAGCAATCGCTTCTTCAGAAAGTCGGCCCTAGCCGGCACCGAGATCACTCTGTGACCATGGCACTCTACTCGGTACAACCCTCCTGGATATAGCAAATCCATCCCCATCACCGTGTCGAGGGCGAGTTTACCCCGCACAGTGGCCGAGTGGACACCGCGCACAATCACCTTCGTCGGAAACTTGTTACGCTCAACGATAAACACTTCCGCTATACTCGACGCTCTCGTGCATGCACCACGAGCCTCCCGGAAGCGTCCAACAGCCGCTTCGAAAAGGTCACAGGCGTCTCTCCACCAGATCGCGATGTCGTCCACTCACGCAAAACATATATTGTCGATGAACCGCACCAAAACATCACCCATGGATCCTAGGAAGTGGCCGGTAGCGTTCAGGACCCTCGCCAGAACACGACGCAGCATGAACAACCCGTCTACGGACTCAGCTAAACCTGCCAGTAGCCATGCGGCATATGTCCGCCGTGCACCAAGTTGTGACACCCGCGAGCATGGACGCTTTGTCTTCCAGGTTTGGCATGGCCATACCGGTCGGTTCAATCATTTCGATGGCGGCCCGATATTCCGTGACCGGGCACATTCTATGATAGAGGTATACCTTTTTTTGGCGAAAATGGTTTCTGAATGACGGGGGTCCTTGACCCAAAACAGTCGGAAATGCGGCCTTTAGTTTTGCATGATTTTCGTTGTATACCTAGGCCATGGGATTTTTCAACCGGGACATGTTTCATTTTTTGTCCACAATCAGCTTTTGGGTCAAGAAGGACATGTCTTGAGCTGTCTACGACACATCTTAACCTCCTAAAGTGAGGAACCTCACAAGAACAAATGGTGTGTACGTCTATTGTTGGTTAAGAAGGACATGGCTTGATTGAGCTGTCTAAGACACGTCTTCACCTCCCAAAGTGAGAAACCTCACCAAAAAAATGGTCTATACCTCTATTATTTCCTAAAACAGGTGTTGGGTTAAGAAGGACATGTCTTGACCTGTCTAAGACATGTCTTGACCTCCTAAAGCGAGAACCCCCAGAAACAAAGTGGCGCACCTCTATCGTAGCACGCGTCACCATGCGGTAATAGGTTCAACCCATAGGAATCGCCATCGCCACCTTTTCCGTAGGTTGCCTGCGGCTTCCGCCGAAACACCATTCCACGGCTTTGTTCAAGTTGGCCATGGGTTCTTGCAGACATGCCGCCTTTGCTGGGGAGGATGCACGTGGCGTCGCGCACAGGGTTCTTGCAGCTGGCTGAAGCCGCGCCGTTACAGGCTCCACGAGCAAAGGTGAGTCGTTCAACAACACGCCCGACGGGACACGTCAAGTTGAGTGCGAAAAGCTTTTATTGCGCGCAAAATCTGGACACATTCCGTCGGTCAGCCATGGTCAACAGCGCCATCGACCGCCCTCTCCAACGCGCCCATACGATTCTGCATCACCACCCCTGAATCTGGGAACATTAAGGGTCCTCGAGACAGCAGACCAGTGTGACGACACCGTCCATGTCACCTGGCACGTCGCCGCCCGGCCCGAATGCCGCGACAACAATCGCCGCCTGCATCACAGCATCAGCTTTGGGCTTGCCCGAAGCACGAGCAGAAGCTCCATCCCAATGTCAACTTGGCTCCCGTGTACTTTTATTACAGAATCCTTGACTTTCTCAATGACGTCGATGCCAAGTTTCTCTCTCGACGCCTTCTGCCCGATGCTTAACCATGTGCCCTCCGTCGGGGAGAACGATGAATGGCATGGTAAACCGGACTCCGGTCTCCATGGATGTTTGATCATCGAGTGGTGCGGACACGATTGCGTCAAAATATCACAGTCTTGGCCCAACGACATAACCACACGGGCATGCCCAACCAACGCCTGCGTTAACGCGGTTTGCATCAACCTCGGCTGACCGCGCAGGGCCTTTACCAGCTCCTCCGACGGTGTACTCAAATCTCTCTGAAACATAATATTAATACAGGAGCACTTTGGCCTCAGCAGCCGCGCAAGCAACGGGAACCATACATCGCCTCTCCACAAACTGCATCAGCGCCTCCAACTCAAGTTGGGTGTCCATCGTATCCACAATCGTCTCATCACATTCATCAGGCTTCAAGACTGAAAACGCGCGTAAACAATGGTGCTAGAATCTTCATGATACTGCTGCGAAGTGGGCGCCGGCCGCTGCACCATGCCAGAGTGAGGGACTGGTACTACATTCTGCGGCCCAGCCCTCTGGGGAACATGGTGTTGCACCGTCTCGATAAGCCCGTTACCCATTGGCACTGATTTCGCGGCACAAAAGTGTGCACGTAGTCGTCATCATTCTGCGTTGACACTTCAGGTGGTGCAGGTTCGGTCTACGTAGCCACCACCGACCTTTATCCACTAGCTCGAGGTTTGGCTGAAGCAGAGGCCATTCCGGTGGTGTTGCTCCGGGTGTGCCGAGTGGGACCGCTTGTGGCCTGCTGCTGCTGCTTGGGGGTCTGGCCGTGGCTCTGGCCATGGACTCCTTTCGCTGGCTTACCCTGCAAGCGTTGGGTGCAGTCTCACCGCTAGTGACCTTGCTTGCCACACACAAAACACTCGCGGCTGTCTTACGGACGGTTCCGATCTGTATTCACACCAATGACCTTGGCACTCACCCGCGAGTCGTGCTCCCTGAATCACTTCTCTGCGGCTTGGTCCCCGCAGCAACCACCGACGTCAGCGTCACGCTGATTTGCCGTTTGCGGGCGCAAAGCATCATTGGTCTCAACTATAGCTTGGTCCCCTGCGAGCGGTGTTCGTGTGAAGCACTTCTCTGCGGCTTGGTCCCCGCAGCAGCCACCGACCTAACGCCATGCCGCTTTGCCATTTGCCGGCGCGCAACGTCGTTGGCCCCAATTTGAGCGTAGCCCCGTTTCTCTGCTTGGCAACAATGTTGAGCAGTGGAGGTCAGGATCAAACGCATTACGAGTTCCAATCGCACCTCCATTTCGCACCTTGTGGCGGACTTGAGTGGCTCGATTCTCGCTAATGCGCGGGAAAAGTGGGGAATACACAACACGACTGGACGGGAAAAGTCGGGAATAAACAATACTGACGGGACGGGAAAAGTCGGGAATACACAATACGACGGGACGGGAAACAGTCCAGGCTGGAACATAATGCCGTAGGTCGGGATGGTAGTCGGTGGGAACAGTTACCGATGTCGGAAGGGGTCGGGAATTCGCGGTCGGGAACGAAATACACTCGGGATTCCCGTTCCCGTCCCGAACCGTTCCCGACACGACCACATTTCTCGGCCCGACCATTTCCGCGAGTACCCTTGACAAAACTCTCTCCCGAGAAAACAGAAAACGACAACAACAATAAAATTGGGAACACATAAAAAAAGAAACCTAAAAAAGTGAAAGAACAAAAGCTGGAACGTTCCGCGCACAATATAGGAGGAAGCGATGTTCAGGTGGGAGGTCTTGAGAGGTCACGAGATGACAATAAATAACGAAAAAAGAAATGTCAATATTTTGTTTTTTGCGTTCGCCAAGCATGTGCTGCTATTTAGAAACTGTATCGTTCATGTACCAACCGACCGGGCCAGAAAAATACAACAAAAAGCAACTCTACGCTCGCTTGTAATTTTTGTGCTGCTTTCCGTCGTATCTCTTCATACGTGCTCTTACTTCCAGTCGAACGCCGAGGGGATGCACACAACTCGAACCGCGCCGTCGCTGTTATGGAGTTTTTGGTGCGATCCATGCAGTTTGTCGTGCGTGAAAAGCATTTACATCTCTTTTTGCCCGCAGAGATGGATAAGATAAATTCCCGCGGTTTCGAATCGTGATATATGTCAGGAACAGTAGACTTTTCGATTCTCGCTAACCCGCCCAGTTGTTCCCATTTGCACACGATTTCTCCCATCCCGCGTAACTCATTCAAGTGTCGGATGTTCCGATCGCATTTGAACCATGGGTTGTATCGTTTTCCCATCATCATATACATTTCCTTCCACAGCTGTCAGATTTTGTCCCCCTCAGAAACGGGTTTTATAGTTTCCGCGCACAGACTGCCTAACATCACCCTGTTGACCCTGATAGCTGCACTGTAGTTGCAAGGGGAGTCGCCGACCTATATCCTTAACGAGGACACACAACCCGTAATACGCGCGATCGGAGTATCACACACAGCTTGCAAAGATGAGTTTCGACAAAATATTCGATCTCACAGCTGGAGTGTATTTTAATTTTTATAATGTTATACACAATGAAAATACACTCCAGCTGTGAGATCGAATATTTCGCCGAAGCTCATCGTTGCAAGCTGCTGTGTGTGATACTCCGATCGCGCGTATTACGGGTTGTGTGTCCTCATTAAGGATATAGGTCGGCGACTCCATTTGCAACTACAGTGTGGATATATGACTATGGATGCAACTGGATTGTTCCAATTTGGATGATTATTCAACTGGGATGCAAAACAGCTGCAGCAGTGTAGTCTACTAAAGGTAGGAGATTGTCTGTTAAATTTGTTGAATTGGGTTATTATTTTTTTTCTGCCCCCGTCTTTTTGGGACCTTTTTTATATACTCCAGCTGTGAGTCGATAAATAAGTGCTCGATTTTTTTTTGAAACATTAAAAATCCCCAAAAAATGCACATAAGACTTAAGTATAGTGTTTATGTTTGGTTAAAAAATAAAACGCGGCGATACTTCGTTTGAACAGTTGAGAAACATACTCACTGGTGTGGACGTTGTGTATTACAAGTACCAACAACGCGGCTTGCTAAGAGTATCGACCCTAAATTCGTAGAACTCAGCTGACGGCCTTATTATGAAAAATAAAAAAAATATTAGCACTCGGTATCATTCTCCTCATTCCGACAGTTGACTCTACAGCCCGCGTTCCCGATCGTGTTCCTATCAACCATTCCGGACCGCATCTCCCAGACATATCCCGACTACGTTCCCGACCGATTCACCCCACTGTGTTCCAGACCGTTTTTCCGACTATGTTGCCGATCGATTCTGGACTATTCTCCCGACCGATTTTCCTACAATGTACCGACCGATTTCCCGGCTATGTTCCGGACCGATTTCCCGACTATGTACACGGCCGAGTTCCCGACCTGTTCCCGACCCGTTCCATGACCCGTCCCGTCCAGTCCCGCTAAGAAATCGTGGGCTCCCGTCACGTCCCGTCAAACAGATGACTTCCCGCCTTCCCGTCCCATTCTCGTCCCGCGGTAAGCAAACGGGGACCTATTCCCGTACCGTCGCTCGGGAAGAGGCAATTAATTTCACGCCTGCAGCGGGCTCAATGGTTGCCGTCCCGTACCGACCGGTGCTTTGGTTACCGCGCGTACCCTTGAGATTTCTCCGCTCGGCCAGATACACCCATCGCATCCTCCTGTAATCCTATGAGTTAGCCGCCCCCACGTCTTCCGCCCTCTTCGCCTTACTATGACGCACCGGCCGGATTATTAACTGCTACGACCCACTCCATGGATACAGTCGTCTCGTATTACCAATAATAAACATCAGAATGGTACCACAGTACCATTCGACTCCTCCACTCGAAAAAAAAGAAAATGAATGAAAACAATCACGGAACCCCCGACTACCTAACTCTTTCTCCTCTCCAACCCCCCCCTCCCCCCCCCCCCCGTCGAAACGAAAAATGGGGGAGAGGAAGAGGAAGAAGGGAGTGGCACACCCTTCTGGCTGGTCTGGCCAACTCGACTGTGCTGGACTCGGTCTTGCTAACATGTACTCTAGAGGTCTGCTCTTACCAGTCAGGGGGGAAAGGGGTCCAACTTGCGCTCGTCTACTCTCAAGCCCAAAAGCCCTCCCCAGCCCCCGATTGTCAAGTTGCTCGTTGCACCGAATCGTGGGCCTCTTCTGTCTGCTCCTTCGCGTTTGATTTATATATAACAATGGTTGCGATGGTTGTATTATGGCATTCTTCCTTGCACGAGCGTAGCGGGCGGGATTCAGTTAGACTAGATTATATACCTGGTACCAGGTTTTTCGGGGTGATTTCTTTTAATTCAACAGCGTCGTGCAACTCGCATTTGTCATTTTTCCAGCCAGCCTCCATCACGTTGTCCGAAAACCACGATCTCGGGCGTCGATCTCGAGATGGAGAAAACCAACGGACAACTGTTGTCAAGGTATTATTTATAGTGGGGTATCAGTACTTGCAAAAGGTCGACCCCAATAGCTTACCCAAACTAAGCCTTACAATAATCTCCCCCCCTGGAACGGCGGGATACCAGGTCCGCCGGATACACGGGCGGACCTGTCGATTTCCAAGCGGATTCATTTCCTCCTGGGTATACCGGAGAGAGTATGTTTCATGTTCGACATGCATGGGGAAAGTCTGAAAAAGTTAATTCTAGGTGGATGTGGGATTTGAACCCACGACCCAAAAAGCGTATTGTCCTGAAAACGACGCCATTTGTTAAGGTATTATTCGTGGGGTATTGGTCCGTTTGACCAAATCTGAAGTATGTTTGCAAAAGGTTAACCGATAGCCTTATGCGATTGGCGACAACATAGGTAGATGCTTCCCGCGTTGTTTCTCTTCGTTTTTCGCGAGGCATTACCTCCTTTCTTGTTGCTGTTGGACTTTCCTTGCCCCTTGGCATACTTCCCTTTTGTGGCTTTTGTTGGACTTTGCTTGCCCTCGTCATACTTCCCTTTTGTTGTTGGACTTGTCTTGCTTCTTGGCGTATTTCTTCCCACGACTGACGTCGCTGCACTCCAGCCCCAGCCACTTAGTATTACGGCATCCCAGCTATTGCTGCTGTCTATGGTCCCATATTGTCGACCACTTGCACTTCACATTGAGAGCCCCCCCTTGTGTTCCTTGTTAGCATTCCCGTGCTGACTCTCCAGCCCATCTGTCGGTTCTCTTTGGCCTCTACCTTCTTGTTTAGTTGTACCTGCCCTCAGGACCCCCTTGCTGTCGGGCTCCGTTCTAGCTTTGTAGTCAGCGGATCCATTCCCCTGGACCACTCTTACTTTTTTCTTGGTACCCCTAACCCTACGGTCCAACGACACTGACCCCCGTCCTAGCTTTGCAGCCAACAGGTCTCCACTTTTTCTTGTTTCTGTTCGGGATACCTGTCCATAGGGTTCACATACACCGGCATTAATCACGACTTTGCAGCCCGTCCTGACTGTGCAGTACACAGGCCGTCCCCTCTTGGCCCCCGTTTTTCTCTTGCCTTGTGGGCGTACCTATGGCATCGGTCCCACGTTTTGACCTCCGTTTGGCTTCGCAACCCATATAGGTCGCTTCCTGTTGACCCCCTTTCGTGTTGTTTTTTTTCGGCGAAATCACTTTTCGGAGAAATGCCTTCGCTACGTACCTGGAGTTGTTCGTTTTCTGAAAATAGCCTTTCAAGGTCCCTTGCTATGGACGCTTCCATTTTTTTTTGCCAGACTGCAATACGTTACTATGACACGATTTGCCTACTTTCAGTTTTTTTTTGCATTTTTCTCGGTTACCTTTTTAGGGTTGCCCCACGTTAGCGACCCCGTGTTCCCGACGAATAGTACCTAGCTGCGGCTTTCTTCATATATATTGTCTTCTCTGTTCCCTGCATTCTTTCTGGAGCTAGACACTTCCAGCGCTGCTTGGAGGTGAACGAGTATCTTGATGCTGATCCCATATGTGGCTTGCTTTGTTATGGTTTAATAGCCTCGCTATGTTTGCTGGCATTGTTCCCGTTATTTGATAGCCTCTCAACAAGGGGTCATATGTCGACTCTCTTTTCGGCTTCCGATAGTACCTTCCGTCCATCTGTGTCTACGTCTCAACTTCGTCCTTGTTTGCGTAATGCTTTTGGCTAAGTGACCTCACCACTTATTCCTTCCCGTTTTCCTGGTACTGTACCCAGGTAGCTTCTAAGGGTACTCCACGGTTGCCCCCCGGTTCAGCTTTCCGACGTATCACACGCGCCTCCAGTACCGCCATTTTGGTGTTGTCTGTGTCACTGTGTAGAGGTTGTATTCCTCTGCGTTTTAGCGATTTGTTTTGGTTGCCTCGGTTTCCCGTTCTACAGTTCGACCACAAGGACCTTATGCTAGCCTCCTACGTCCCACATTACGGCCCCTGTGCTTCCGTTACACCTCAGCGTACTGGTTCTTTACAGCTTTGCATTTCGACTAATGGTCCCACGTCAGCCTTCCAGGTCCAACCTTGCGGACCCTGACATTATTTTAGGCACTGTTCTTTGTTTTCTCTTGTTTCAGGCTCTTTCTCTTCTGCCTTTCGACCTATGGCCCGACGCTTGCGTGCTTCTTCGCGTCTTGGTCGTTTTTCTTTGCCCGTCCAACCGATGGCCCCACTCTGTCCATGTCCGACGTAGCGGACTCTGACGTTCGTTTAGGCAGTGTTTCTTGATTTCTCTCGTGTCTTCCGGCGAATGGACCGACCACCCGCCCCTTCGGCACTCTCCGCTCCAGGCCGTAAACTCGTCTGGCCTTCACAGCGTGACACGTGTTTCCTTCTTCT
The DNA here is from genome assembly GCA_012845835.1 of Undaria pinnatifida. Lineage (NCBI taxonomy): Eukaryota > Phaeophyceae > Laminariales > Alariaceae > Undaria > Undaria pinnatifida. Next base: position 12,174,425 of record JABAKD010000021.1, on the reverse strand, counting down.
CTTCAGACTTGGTTCCCGCGTCTATACCTTCCTCTTTGGCCCCCTTTGCATCCTTGCGCTCAGTGGCCGCGCCTTTCGTGTTTTCGTAGGCCGATTGCTACTGCTATATACCGTAGGTACATACCCTTTCTCGAGCTCTCACGGTTGTGAGCTCCTTCATAGGGTTGTATATCTTGCGATGAGGCATGCAAGCCTCATTATTACGAGGTGTGGGGGAATCTATAGCCTCATTTTCGTTTGTTTCGAATAGCCGAATCTTCGATCCCCTTTCTAATTCTGCATGTTTTGTTGACATCCTTTGATTGCAAGGTGATTTGCACCTACGACTATTCAGGGTGACCTAATGTAATGGAGAGCCCTCCGTAGAAGGATAGTTTATAGATTCGACGTGAAACCATGTCATGGTTGAGGTGAAAAACCACGTGCCATTAGATGTAACATTCACGTCAAGGCCATCATAGATGGGTGATAATGTAGGTGACGATGATGGGACAAGCAGGACGCCCCACATCTCACTCCCTGCTCTACCTGCTCTTCTACCCTGCCCTATCGTGCCCAGGCCTGTTTTTTTATAACTAATTTTCAAGGACGTCAGCCGTGAGTTTGACGAATTTCAGGTCAATACTCATCTTTGCAAGCTGCGTTGTTGGTACTCGTAATATACTATATGAGTGAGTTTTTTTTGAGAGGTGTCTTATTTTTTGTCCACTATAATGATAAGTATTGGTATTTATACTTTAGGTGGGGAATCTTGAGCTAGGTAAAACATCACATCTATTTTATAATAAATGTATTACTGTAGTTTCCACTATACTGCTTTATCATATGTATGGTAGACGGTTTGTTTTGTTTTTCTCCCCCCGGACTGTTTTGTATGTATGTATGTCTTTTAGAGTTTAATGTAGGGGGAATAATGTATAAGCTTTTGAGTCTATCCAGCGAGCAATGAGGAGAGACCACACAACAAGGGCACCGGAACCCATGACGAGCACGCTTCCCAACACCGACCAACCACGCATCCCCCACTCGGAGTACCACTACACTTACCCAAACTAAGACTTACAATACAACCCTCCTCGTCCCACATAAGCCACTCAAGTGTAGGCGTCAGCGTCAAGGACTTCATGTTCGCCTATGCTCTAGGGCGCGAACATAAGCCACTTGAGTGCAGGCGTCAGCGTGAAGGAGTTCATGTTCGCCCATGCTCTAGGGCGCGACAGGTTGCCCCTGTTGTCTCGTGGTCTTCTGTCAAATCTGCGGAAACGTTTTTGGTTCGATTTTCTTCTTTCCGAGCGTAAACGGCCGAGTAGAGTGCAGCCAAGTTTTCAGCTGCGTATTTTTACACACCAGACTGCCAGATTCAACCATTCAATCGTTCGTACTCACGGCTGACGTTTTCCAATTTTATCAAATACCTGGTACCAGGTACGTGAGCCAGAGTCATCACGCTGAAACTCTAGATCCACAAACAGCAATATCATTAGACCAAATGGTTCTTATGCAGTCGGATTTGTCAGTCGAAAAGTCGAAAACGGCTGTTTTCGACTGAGGCCATAGTCGGGCTTTCTTACACAGTCGAAAAAGGGCTTCTTCGACTCAACTTTTTTCGACTGAGTTTTTCGACTGGGGGATCCAGTCGATAAACTTGGCTTTTTCGACTGGACCCATAGTCTACACCCATACCAGGTACTACACAGCAGTACCATACAACAGCGCCGTTGCTGCTTTGGCTGTCACTGCTGTTGCTTTTCGCCGCAAGTCAGCGTGACGCAATCCTAGCTCCGCTTGTCAGCAGCGTGTATCACGCGACAGCAAGCAGTAGCACGCGTCGTCGATGTCATATTGCCAAAAACGTCTATGCCTGCTGTAGATTTGGCGGCTCTCGGCTGAGTGCAACGCCACGACCGTAGCTATGGCGGCTTTCGGCTAAACCCAACGCCACCAACCCGCTTGGACGAAGGTCCGTCGCGCGTGAAGCCTGCGTTGCTCGCGAAGAACACTCGAAGCACAGAGCTGTCAACCCATTTTCGACTGCCACACAGCTGTACTCGCTCACACCAACCGCCTCTAGGAAAAGCACAAAAAAGGCAAAATCGATTCGGCTGACGATAAGGAGAAGGACCAGAAGAATCCAATCGCGAAGAAGTCCGGTCGAAAAGGGCCGTTTTCGACTGGCGGAATCCGGCTGTTAAAAGAAATGGTTATTTCGTGGTCGTTGCCTACTCCTTCTCCCTCCACCACCGGCATCACAAAAAAGTCAGAGTATTGTCCCGCAGTACGGCGCATTTCTTGTGGATCCTACTGGCTTTGCTCTCCTTAGCTTGTGGGTGGTGCTCTCGCCCTTGCTGCCGGCGTATGGTACTGCCGCGTGGATTCCGCTGTCGGTACCTGGAGGCCACTTTCGGCAACAAGGCACCGCCAGGTATTTTGCTGAGAAAAGACATGCCTTCACGTTTGTTGCTGGGTATGAAATGGCACGTGCATGCAGCAAGGGAAACACAAAAAATCTACCAGAGGATCACACCCCAAGTAGTATACCGCTTTTCGTGGCCAGTGCGCTTGGTATTGCATGACTAACCATCTCCCCATCAGTGCTTGCGTTGTGTATCTCTGTCTCGTAGTTTGATGTGACCACAGAGTTTCTCTCACACGAAACTGGGTGACATAGTCTGGTGGGTGGAGTCTGATCGATTCAGTAGTAGTTCTGTAGTTTTTCGATTCAGGGTGCCACATACCATCTGTTTGTCTGGTTTGTGCTATTGCAGCTTGTCGTACATATTGCTCCCACAAGAGGCGATGAGTGGTGGTCTCCCTACACAGTCCCGGCGTTTGTCAGGCAGCCACACACCAGTTGTATGCCGGACACCGGCACTATTGGGTGCCGTGCTGCTACTGCTGGTGGTATAGCGTGCCCACGTGTGTAGCAGCTATCGGTACCAAGACCAATCGATTTTGCCTATACTGTACTACGCCGGAAAACTGCACTAAACGGCTCTATGGAGGCCCTCACCACCCTACAGAAACATGTCGGTTGACGGCCTATTTTTGAGATTTTTGACCCGTCATAACACCCGTCAAAGAGTCCATGGACTTACTATGGTTTTTTTGTGTTGGCAGAAGAGTTTCTTGACGGCTGTCCGTCAAGGCGCAAGAGTGCCGTCAACAAACTTTTTTTGTTTGAACCTACACCTCCGTACCCACAACGTTTACCTTGATGTGTGTGATGGCGGGCAGCGACGCCCTCTTGATCAGACACCGCCGCTGTGAGATACTCTGTTGCAGCATCTATCGCCAGGAGCTTAACTACTACCAGGTACCAGGTAATAAATAGCTGTCAACCCAACTCACAGCTCAACCCAACCCGCGGTGCTCGTACTCTGGCATTCTTTTGCTGTCCCTGTAGACTAGACTAGTCACAAAGATCCATTATGCAAAAATAATTCTTTTTATGCACGGATAGTCTAAAAATAAATAATCATGATATTTCATTCACAGACTCGGCTTTGCGGAAATCGACCGGCCAGAATGGAAACGAGCTAATACCAGCTTGGGACGGAAATATATTTGGTGCTAGAACACCGTTCGCTCGAACCTTCTGCTGGCGAAGAGGCTGTTGTGCATCAGGTAGTCGGTTGTGGACAGCAAGCGGGCGGCGTGGACGCCCTGCCGGCCCTCTCGCAAGCAAGAGTTTCGCGAAAACCAGCAGTGCGGGACAATAATATTATTGTTGACAGCTGTTACAAGGTTATTAGACTACCAGACTTTATTCTGAATTTCCTGCTGTGTACAAGTATGGGACACACACTTTCTCGTACCTGTTCAGGAGTTCCTGTACCTCGAAGTGGGTCAGCACTTTTTGCAAGGATAAGTCCTGTAGGGTACCGACAGATCTATACCGGGGGTATTTACGTAATTACCCTCTGTTTTAACCTACAGAAGAATTCTGTGTACTTATGTACTTGAGTTATTTTACTACAATAATATAATACCGTTGCATACAAGATAGGCTACGACAGTTAGTAAAAGGAAGTTTGGGGAGTCGGCTGTGGACTTAGCGCGAGGCACCATAAAAACACAGGTTTATGTCTGATATCAACTACAGCAGCAGTACAAGGAAGGGGCCCACTCTGCGGGCGGCTGACGCCGCCCGCTGCGCTCGCGCAGGGCGCAACAGGCACAAAAACAATGTGAAAGGGGCAGAAACAAGATGCCCGTGATTTGGTACATCTAGCCATTTGATAATGCCAAGATATACTACTTGTGCGGAGCTGACTGCCCTGTGCTGGGCCATGTGCTTGTCAGTGATGTCACATTCTGGTATGCACTATACGGGTGTGATTTGCAAAGAACAAAAACATGGGAGCTGAGGAAGGACAACAACATGAAGAAAGCGAAAATACGACACACGCGTACGTACTGGTAACTGGCACTCGGAGTAATAATTAGAAATGACCCTAAGTGTGGTGGTACTCCGAGAGGGGGATGCGTGGTTGGTCGGTGTTGGGAAGCGTGCTCCTCATGGGTTCCGGTTCCCTTGTTTGGTCTCTCCTCATGGCTCGCTGGATAGACTCAAAAGCTTATACATTATTTCCTCTACATTGAACTCTAAAAGACAGACAAAACAGGCCTAGCCACGATAGGGCTGGGTAGAGCAGGTAGAGCAGGTAGAGCAGGTAGAGCAGGTAGAGCAGGTAGAGCAGGTAGTGAGATGTGGGGCGTCCTGCTTGTCCCATCATCGTCACCTACAGCATCGCCCATCTATGATGGCCTTGACGTGAATGTGACATCTAAAGTCACGCGGTTTCACCTCAACCATGACATGGTTTCACGTCGAATCTATAAAACTATCCTTCTACGGAGGGCACTCCATTACATAAGCCATTAGACTAGACTAGACTATTAGCCTGTACTCGTAGCTGGTACTACTTCGCATGATGCCTGGGACTGTATGTTCGGAAGAAAGCACAGCGGAGCACGGTACAGCGCTGCACCACATGGCAAGGAACTGCATCGCACGGCACCTCACGGCGCCGAGCTACGCTGCTGAGTTATACAGCAGCACTGAGTTGAGCTGCGAGTACATTTTTGTGATTCAACGATTCAACAATGTATAACAGGGGCGAGCTGGGCCATAAAAAAAAAGCTGATACGTTTCCAAAGAAAGGCAATATTCATAGCGCCACTGCGTAGTAGTAAACCCCTAGTCTATGCATTTATGTGACCTCAAAATGTTGGACTCCCTGCCCCCCCCCCCTAAAAACGCCGCCCTCCGCTCACCGGTTATACGACTAATAATTCATACCACAGCCATCAGATTTTTAGTTTCCGTGCATAGATTCATTACCACCACACCTTGTTGACCCTTGTACAATCAAGTTATACAGGGAGTCCTATATCTTTGACGATAACACACATTGAGTAATGCACGCGATTGGCGTGTCACACACACAACTTGCAAATATATGAGTTTCGACGAAAAATCTTCGATCTCGCAGCTGTGGAGTGCATTCTTATGTTTTTCAATAGTCCCGCAACAAACGCGGCTGCTGTTGGTTCCAACGAAGATTTTTCAGGGTGCAGGCGTGTACCTTGGCGCCTCCGTTAGCAATTGTCGTTGTATTATTGCTGTCCGATTGCGACGACTCTTGTTCCTCGATGCTTTTGAAACAGCAAGGAGGCACCAGGCGGAAGCAGCAGTGTCAGGCTATCTGGTAAGAAAGCGATTGAAGCAACACCTAACCCAGGCTACCGTAGGGGTGTCCGCTTGGGCGGCGTTCCAATCTAAGACCAAGGCCTCAACCCCCATTTTCTCTGGGGGATTTCCACGACTCGACTCGCACGAGTCCTTCTTAATGTACCTCACTCACGAAAACGAGTCTAGACGACACTTTTGGCGCACGAAGCTTAGCTTACATGTTTCGGTTAAGACCGTAAAGGAAGAGCGGGGTTAGGTTACTCGCTCGAGTGACCCGGAGCCCCTCCTTCCCCACACCCCGCACGATCGCCTAGACCCAGTACCGCGCGTATAGCAAGCCCCTACATATATGATTAATACGCGCGATCGGAGGATCACATGCACAATGTTGCGAAGATCAGTGTCGACCAAATCCTTGATCTCATAGCTGGAGCGTATTTTTATATTATGTGTGACCTAAACCTCTCGACCCCCCCCCCCCTCCCCCCGCCCCCCCTTTTTTTTTTTCCCCTCGCTTTCTCTTGCTTAAACGCCTCACCTAATATCGAAATCCGCCAGAGTTAATAAACATTTCCACGTCCTTGATATCGCCTCGTTATCGTTTTAGAGCCGTCCATGCCGCTGCTGAAATTCCCACCCACCCCAGCCCCCAACGTTCCCTCCTTCCCCACCACCCGCACCATCGCCTAGACTCGCACCACGCGTATAGCAAACCCCTACATCTATGCGACCTAAAGCCCTCCCCCCCGCTCCCCGTCCCCCCGCCACATTCCCCCGCCCTCCCCCATAAGAAGGATGTATAGCTTCCACGCACAAATTGACCTGCCCCACCCGTCCCCTCCCTCCCCTCCCCCCCCTCCCGCCCCCTTTTGATCAAAATCAGGCCCCCACGTCCTTAAAACCTCCGCCTTCCCCTCACCGGTTATTCGAATTACAATGTTCACTTGATAAACTGATGCATTTCTTTCCACAGCTGTCAGATTATGTCCCCCTCAGAAACGGGTTTTATAGTTTCCGCGCACAGACTGCCTAACATCATCCTGTTGACCCTGATAGCTACACTGTAGTTGGAAGGGGAGTCGCCGACCTATATCCTTAATGAGGACACACAACCCGTAACACGCGCAATCAGAGTATCACACACAGCTTGCAAATATGAGTTTCGACAAAATATTCGATCTCACAGCTGGAGTGTATTTTAATTTTTATAATATAGTAGACCGCCAACGGATTTTGCCCTAGGCGACCGCTGGGCCAGGGGGCCGCCAACGGGATCTGGTAATCGGAAACGCCGAGTTGGGGGATAGCCAAGGCTACAAGCCATCTGAAAAGTTTTCGTATGCAACTACCATGTGATTTACGGTGTCGTAAATATTTGTACTTATTTGTACTTGTTCGTACAGTTTTGGCCCGTACACATTTATAACGAATATCTTCTAAAACGCAGGCTGTGAGTTCGATAAACGTAGGGCCTATACTCATCTTTGCAAGCTGGGTGATACGCCGGCCGCTCGTTGGTCACTACGGATTGTTGTCAGGATGGCTGAACATCAACAGCTAGTCGTTATACTGTTAGCAACTATACGTGCTTCATCCCAAGCTGGTAAGTTGTTATATTTCGGCGGTGATAACAACAATACAAATATATATAAAATCATTCCTTGAATATCGAGTCATTCCTTGGTGTCATGGACTTTGGTCAGGAGTTTTTTGTCTCGGCCAAAGTATGCGATTCGCGGAACTGGAATTCTCGGTCGAATATGGCTTGGTTTGAGCGCCGCCTTCGGGAGGCGGCTCCGACGCCCCTCGCCCTGCCGTGTCCGTTCCGCACATCGACGTGAACGCGGACGGGTGCCGAGCGAGACGAGCGAGTGTCGAGGAGGAATTTTGGAAAAATTGTTGAATCTTAATGGCTGCAACGCCTGAATGATTTACAAAATTGGCATCATTTCCAAACGGTACGTGATAATGTTTGGAATTTTGCGTACCGGGTGAGAACAGCAGTATGTACGACGAGCATGAACGCCAACTGACGGCATTGGCAAACACATAACATCAGGTGCTCAGCAGTAGCCGAAGGGCGAAACTTCTAGCACGTACTGCAGCAACTAGTAGCAACCAGAACCACTGCAGATAGCTCAAAGTGCAGTACGAGTGCAGTTGGCAAGTTTAGTCGTACACGCATCACTCTGTCCAATAGTCTACATATAACAGCATCTCGAGACAAAACCAAGCAGGCAGAAGAGCCGTCTCTTCGGCCTTTGGCGTTGGCTTTAGCACGGCCGCTGACACTCCAGGCAGCCTCTGCTGTAGGCATGAACGAGTGCGGTTGATTCGCAGCGAACTACCCCGCTGTGCTCGCTTCTATGTGGCCATTGTCCATGCCATTTCGTGTCACCTCCCTTCTGTTTTGAGCTCGTAGTCGTGCCGTCGAGGTACGAGGAAACCCGTACGTACTGGGTGAGAACAGCAGTTTGTACGACGAGCATGAACGCCAACTGACAACATTGGCAAACACACAACATCAGGTGCAGCAGCAGTAGCCGAAGGGCGAAACTTCTAGCACATACAGCAGCAACTAGTAGCAACCAGAACCACAGCAGATAGCTCAAAGTGCAGGACGAGTGCCGTTGGCAAGTTTAGTAGTACACGCATCACTCTGTCCAACATATAACAACCGTTTTATGTTCATATTGATGGAGAAAAAAATACCAGGTACGATTACATTTATTTCCTGTAAGAATGATACGTCGTACGAGCGGACGTTCTGATTCTGGTGCCGTGAGACCATCGAGCACACCGCATGGTTTACCCAAGAAAGAGCCAACAAGAGGCAGCGCACAGGGGGCCCCAACACAGAGACACGTGACAACCACGGCCAGCTGTCGATCGCGTAATTCGCCGGTAGTCCGTGCTTCGGTGGGTGTATCGGAAGTCGTTCGTAGTACTGCTGTAGATCGTCGAAAAACCACGTGGCATCGTGCTGGTGGCAAGACTCGCCAGTAGACCCCCCAAAATTTATTTACCTTTTCTTTTTCTTGGCCCCATGCACCCATTTCCTTTCCTTTCTCTTCTTTGTTTGGTTCTTTTTTCCAATTGACTTGCGTCTGCTGTGCGCATGCGTAGTGATAGATACCACGTGTAATATATACGTGGTAGTCTTTCTTGGTTGGCAAGCGGTATATAGTCGGTTTTTCCAGGCGCGAGTAATGAGACGTATGCACCGGTATGGACCTGGCGCATCGTAGACTGACTCCCGATTTCACTTTTATATGTTTCTGGTGGAGGCATGAATTGCGTCAGCTGTGATTTATGCGTGTACCACCTTTGGTTTGTGTTTTTCCCCTAGGGTATTCCTCAGCTCCAGAGTGACTGGAGCCTGTCCTGTGACCACGGACTTGATTATGCGAGTTAATGTGAGAACGACAACAACAACAACAACTGAAACATTGCCTGTTTCTTGACCTTTCAGCGGCTTCCTGCAAACTTGGTTTTTCTGCCAACACGATTTGAACTTTTTCGCGATTTTTCTTCCTTTTTGTCTTGGAAGTTGAACTTCCTACTGCCCCTAATTTGCCGCCTGTGCATTAGTTGCGGAACGGTCCAGCTTTAGCTTTTCTTTGATTCGAACCATTTGTTTTGTACTTGACGAAGCTTCAGCCGCTGAGATCTGGGCTTGGCTCATCAGCTCGACACCGCCCAGCACCCCATCGCAGCGCTATATATAGCTTACAGCAACGAAGCGCCGTGCAGTGCCCTGCGATGCCCTGCGGCTCAGCTCAGCAGCGCACCGCTAGCTCAGGAGAGCGACGCGCTATGCTTTGCCGTGCTCTGCCGTCGCGGTCGTTCGTTATTCATGATATCTAAAACTCCGCGTACGCTGATGCTTAGGTCGCTTTATTCTGTACATATCGCGTCAACCATCGTAATATCATACAATATGGGGGAGGGTATGTAATCTCTATGCAAAGATCCTGTTTTTTTAAAATCATTTGTCAGCCGGCCGCCCCGGTGGTCTATTAATAATAGTGGTGTTACCCTCGAATACAGTACTACTAACGTTTGGTTGTCCTTGAGTTCGACACCCACCACGATGAGATTTGACTTTATTTGCAAAAATAAATGCAAAAAAAAAAAAAACAGGGATCAACTGCTGAGAGCGCCTAGCAGCGTGGGTTGGTTCGACGCGAGTCGACGAGAGAAGAAAATGCTGGATTCTCCTCGCGGTAAAAATGAAAGCACGTGCCGAAGTGGGGAGGGAGGAGGAGGGCCCGCTATTGACCCCAGATCTGAGTTACTACTGGGAGGGAGCGCGAGAGTGCTGCGGGGATAATAAATGGGATGAAGAAAAAAAATGTTGCAAAGGTCTATTATTATTACTACCAGTAAATAATATGTCAGTTTCTAGGAAATACGCACGGCACTATCAGCAGTCGTCATGGTAGAGACACTCCGGATATTATGCATTGAGGAGACGCGTCCAATTTCGACAACGTGAAAGCCCCCACGAAGCAAAGACAGCAGACACACATATCCCGCCTTCCCGAGAAAAAACAGAGAAGAAGCGCTACGCCAACCTCCCGTACGAGCAAAGCCACCCCCGCACCAATCTTAGACAACTCCGCCTCAACGAGAGATCGCCCTCCTCTTCTACGTTTTCCTCCTCGCCCGCGACCACGCAAACCAATCAATGCGACAGCCTTCACGTAACAAACAAAGCAATCTTCTTCCAAAACCTCGCCGGCTGACATGTCTCCATGTCGACGTTTGATGCAAACAGACTTTGCATCCTGTCGACTTCGAACCTCCATTGCCACGGGGACAGCAGTGCAGTCTCTTTATTAATGCCAAGGCCTCTTTTGTTTCGCCTAGAGGCGACGCAGGTTCCCAATAACACTCTTTTCGGTATTTTTGTTTGATAGACGCCAACTTTTACTTGACGGCGCATTTAACAGTTTGTTTCGCCTATCCTTGCCTTCTTTGTTGTATAATATTACGTTTTTTCTTTTGTCAAATCATGACTTCCAGAATCCCATGTTCGTATTAAACTCTTGGCATTACTTTAAAGTTCAATGCATGCCAAATCGGACAGCTACACCTTAAGTTGTCGAAGTGCTGCCCTGCCCTACCCGAAGCATGCGCGCCGGCGAATGCCGGCGCCTATGCGGAGCCCTTGTAGTATATTATACACAAGTGCAAAACGTTATCAACGACAATAGCGGTACTAACAACACATATACCACCAGTAATACTGGTGTGTTTCGCTGCAAATGTAGCCTTGATTTTTGTATTTATTCTTCTTAATGCTTGCTTGAACGAGGTTAAATATGTCGTACAGATGTCGTCTTTGTGTGTTTTCGCCTCGCCTTGTAATTTTGGAATGATTTCGTATACCTATCCTCGCGACATGCATATTTTCCTATGTATTGAGTTTATATTAATAAAAAAAGCCTTTCCAGTAACGTTTCGGTTTTGGCCGACCCCCAAGTCGGCGGTCCCGTTGCCCGAGATGGGTTGACGGTCCCCTAGCGCGGCAGGTTTCCTTGCGTGCTGCAGGGTGCGTTATACACAACAGTGTAATCAATACCCTATTGCAGCATTTGACACAGGATCCTGTGCATGACTTACCGTATCAAACGACTGCAAGGAGATTCGTATCTTTTTTAAGGGAAGCGTACCGCGCGACCGTCCCTAAGGCGGGGAGGGGGGCTACACGAAACGTATTCCCCGCCACCGTCGCCTCACGAAAACGACATTCGGTGGTACTATCATTGCGCTCAACAAACAACGCAAAAAGTGTCGATGTCCGCCTCGCAAGGTGTTCTCGTGGGGATGCAGCTCACCCTTCATGTGGACTCGCCGAAACGCTCACGGGGTTCCTCGGTTCCTTCACGCGCTGTCACCTTGGTGGGTGATGCCGCGGCTTGCCTCGTCTAGAAATAGATATGTAATACCTCGTAAAATGCTTACCGGTAATGCTATCAACCAATACGTGCGCCCCACCTCCACCCCTCCGACAATAGCCTCGGTCTGACGCTACATGCCCCCTTCTCATTTCACGCGCACCCAGGAGACTCCATTGGTGGGCCAAGATGGCGGACGCAAGCGCACGGGCAACGTGGCTGTTCGTCTGTGCAGCCGTCTTACTTTCTTTTGAGGGGATTGCTGTGGGGGAGCTCCTTGAATTCGTCCCGAGGAACTTCAGCGGGGTCGGGAATAACATCGCGAATCCATCGTGGGGGTCCGCCGGAATCACACAGGTGCTGGCCGTTCAGAAAAGGGCCGTGGCATGCACCGATGTACCGACGAGTCGTGCTCCGATAGGGGAAGGGTAGTTGTTTGTTTGAGCAGAGTAAGAATCACATGCTGGTTGGTCTTTCGAACTGAGGACACTCTGCCCAATATCGCTGGAAGATACCGCTCTGTCCGCAAGTATAGCTAACAATTTTTCGTTGTATTATTGTCCAAGATTTGATTGTGTTTACGGACATAGTGGGAATGATTCTGAAGAGCAATGTTGGCTACATGGCTAGGAAAACGGAGTAAGGCTGTACGTAGGGTTGCATTCTTGGTTTTCGTCAAAAGTCAGGAGAGAGCTCGTTAGCTCCTTCGGCGCCCCAAAGGCACTCTAACAAAACTAGATGACACTCAAGGATCTTATCTGGGTCACTCGATCCCGCCGGCTTACTGGAGACAGTCATGTTATGCGGTCATGCCGTACAGCTCCTTACTTTATACGGAGTAGTAAACAGTACGTGAAAAAAGCACCCCCCGACGACCCAGTCGTAGACGGTTTCGACGCTTGCTCTGATGAAGGTATTAAGGTATATTTCGACGCTTGCTCTGATAGAGGCATTAACGCCTTCGCTACCGGAAGCCCTTTTTGCGGGACAAATTTACTTGACATTAGTATTGGGAAAGATTTCGGGGTTCTGAAGGGGTTGAGGTATATTTCGACGCTTGCTCTGATAGAGGTATTAAGGTATATTTCGACGCTTGCTCTGATAGAGCTATCAAGGCATACCACTTTTTATCGATATCATTTTCCGAATGGCGGAGAATCCTTGACCGAAAAATGGTCGGAATATCTATACTTGGTTTTGTGAACTGTTTTTTTTTTTCGTATGGCCGGGCATAGCACGGGTTCGTTCATGGAGTCGCACCGTCAGCTTTTTTCTAACAATCTGAGATTTTCTGTTCCGGTGAGGTAGGTAAGACCGCAAAAATTCGAAAGGGAGGTGTTTCAAGGAAAATGTTGTGCAACTTTGGCGTAGCATGTGTGCGCAATCGTCGGTTTTATAGCCGTGTTGATTTACCTCTGAAGCCCCTAAAGAGTATATTTATAGTCCAGACTCTCCAAAATATGCACCCGCACCGAAATACTGGCAGTGTAAACGATGCTCTTGTTCCAGTCGCGGGTATTGTCGATTGTCGCTGACCAAGTTAGCTGGCGTTTGAAGAAAAGAGGCAACACTCAGCCGCGCCGGTCCTGGGTGAACGCGCCTCTACAGACCACGAAGGGCGCGTGTGCGCTAAGAGTGTTGTCTTACCTGCGAACGTAAAGCCATCGTTTTTACGATATTTTGAACGTGTTTGCCTCGTTAGTCAAGGTACCTGCTACTCGTAGCGCGTGTGTTTGCGCGCGTCTAGGACAACGTTCTGGTATGCTTCGTAACCCTCACGTCTTGCATCTGCGCGCACCTCTGCATAAGCAAACTGAGGTACGCTTGTGGGAAAAAGCGAAATTTTGTTTGTGCGCGCTGCAAAGGCGTTTGATTTATGTTGCGACAGTAGTTGTTAGTGCGATACTTATCTTGCTCGAGGTGGAACACACTGTGTTTGTGTGCACGCTTCTATGACAGGTGGACAAACCTTGGAGGAACACACCAGCATTTGGTTCTGCACCAGAGAAGGAATGCTATCAACCTTTTGTGCCGGGCCACCGCCGCACCAATCCCTTTCGATCTCCCTAGTTTGCTCGAGGTGGAACACACTGTGTTTGTGTGCACGCTTCTATGACAGGTGGACAAACCTTGGAGGAAAACACCAGCATTTGGTTCTGCACCAGAGAAGGAATGCTATCAACCTTTTGTGCCGGGCCACCGCCGCACCAATCCCTTTCGATTTCCCTAGTTTGCTCGAGGTGGAACACACTGTGTTTGTGTGCACGCTTCTATGACAGGTGGACAAACCTTGGAGGAAAACACCAGCATTTGGTTCTGCACCAGAGAAAGAATGCTATCAACCTTTTGTACCGGGGCACCGTCGCACCAATCCCTTTCGATTTCCCTAGTCAGTGTCCTTGAAATATTTTCCCACAAACCGCGACATGCGGTGGAGAAGGCTAGATATTATGGTATAGGCGGCCATGTCTTACGTGACTGATTGCGATTATTTCCGATCGATCGATGTGTCTCCTGCGCCGTCATTGCTCTGGTATTCAAACGAAATTGGGTAGGAACGACTGGGGCATCCAATACTCAAGTGATTACTCGCATCAGTTTCCTACCCGGCCTGGTAAGGTTGTGGTTGGTTACAAAAGCAGCAAACCCGCACGAATATGGCAAAGCTCGATGACCGTGCGATTTTGCGATTTGGGTAAGCACCTAACTGTATGCTACCACGGACAGGTGCGCGCGGTGGCCGGCGGTGACTATGCGGACGGCGTCTCAACTCCCCCGGGGGACGATCGACCGACGGCAAGGCAAGTCGAACTGCAGATACGTCGAAACACCGATTTTCCCGTTCGATAGGGTAAGCTCGGTGATATGCTGTACAGGACCCCTGCAAACGGCAGCGGAAGAACGCCATGTTCAATACCGAGATCAGGCCGCAGACGTAAGCAGCCCTGTTCCTTACCGGTGGTCATAATCGCGAGGCTGACAACAAATTATTCAAGGACGGTGCATTTAACGAAAAATAACTGCAACAAGCGCTTGTGACGTGCAATGCAGCAGGGTATCTACCTCTTGTGAGTGGCCGTGGGCCACTGAAATGCCAGACCCAAAAAGTGCCCCCCCCGTTAACTTGGCCATGGCAACGGTGCATCGTGGGGTAGAATGTCGCTAGGACGGATGGAAAACACGTGGTTTGGCGCGAATCACTCTAGTACGTTTCCTCCGTCACTTCCTCCGTAACATGAATATCAAAGCTGTCCCAATGTCGTGTTGGGTACACGTTCGGTACAAAGGTCATACCTTACGATTATTATTTTGATGTAGTGTCTCAAAGGGTTGTTACTGATTTCTCCCATCCTGTCCTCCCCTTGCTTTGTTCTGACTCCACAACCGTGATATGTTGCGTCGCGACGAATATAAGCTCGCTGTAACACGCAATTTACGTCTCCGAATGTGTTTTTTGCGACTCGTTCGCACGACGAAACACTCGCCCATTGTCTACAAACATCTTCCGAAAGACGGTTTATTCCCATGGAAGTGATGACTGACGTCTTCTAATCATCATTTCGAGCCCACCCCTTACCTCGCTATTAATTTCTACCACAATACAGTACCATCACCACCTCTACCGTCTCCGCCCTCCTCCCGACGGCGAGACGGTCGCTACCGCCTCGCTACTGTGTCCTATTCGTAGACAAGTTTCAGTGTACGTAGCTGTATCATGTACGTTCGCCTCCTCCTCAGAGTGGGCTGTGTTCGAGACCCGGGGGCAGTTTATCACCCACGATCTGTCACTCACTCGCGACAACGTCTCTGAGGTGTTCACCAAAACGAAAAACAAACGGGAACACTAACACCCGCTTTTGGGCGTCGAACCCTACTCGCAGGGAGGTCGCCACCGACGTCTTCTTGTCATCGACGGCCACCGTGTCAACGAAAAGCGCGGTATTCATTGCTTGGGGACAGCTTATCACGTATGACCTATCCCTCACTGCCGACAACTTCTCTGAACCGTTCGACATTCCTTGCGACGACGGTGGCGTATCTTTCGACGCCTGGTGTCCCCTGGGGGAGAATTCGGAGGACATCTCGTTCGATCGATCGAACGCGACCGTGTTTAACTCCACCACGAGGAACCCTGTAAACTACGCGACTTCGTTCATCGACCTGGACTACATGTACGGGAGGAGTGACGAGGAGGCGGAGCGGTTTCGTACCAAGGAAGGCGGTTTCATGAACGTGACGGAAACGGGGGTGCCTTTCCGGAACACTGACGGTACTTGGATGGTGAGCCGTATTCACAAGCACGAATGATCGCTCCCGTGCTCGGTAATATCTTCCTCCACGAAATATCCACAGTAAAACCCGGGACCTTTGGGCATTCATGTGGTTTTTCGGATTTGTGTGATTAACCAGTATAATGGAAACGGGGGCGCTGCTTCGGAACACGGATGCTACTTTGATGGTTAGTCATGTCGCACATCGTAGCGTGAAACATCCTGCGCTCGGAATCTTCAGCGCATAGTCATAATAGCAGTAAAACCACGCCCGTTTAGCCTATGCCGTTGCTCAACGGATATTCGTGGTTTGACATCATAACGCGGACGACAGCGCGCTTCTAGACCTCGGACAGTACTTCGATGAACCTCTTCTCTTCCTGCTGAATATCGACATGGGCGTCAGTCGTCACAATCGGAGCACGTAGCAGTTTGAAAGTTTAAAGGGGCATAAACCACCGCCAAGGGGAGTCCATCGATGTTCTTTCGGCCTCATCTATGTTCTACGTTTTACGCCCCTATGTGGAATTGAAGTTGAAGAGGGGGCAGCAGTGTCTCTTTGTGGTCGGCACTAGAAGTAGACATGTCTTCCCTTACCATTCCGTGGCGACATTTTCGTCCAGAACTTCGAAGAGGTGCACAAGAGCATGTTGACAACCTCACTGTTTTGCGGACAGCTAGCTCGCCACCCGGCGGGTGGCTAGATGCTTTGTCGTCGTCGCTTCATCAAACGTAGGCCGTGAAGTCTGTGTGACCACCAAGGCAGGTGCAACAGACCCGCTTGTCACCAAAGGTAGCTTCCTGCCGCTCGTCATCAGGGTCCACATCTTTTTAGTGTAACCTCAGGCCTATTGTTTACTCACACGTGGCATTATCTGACGCAACCACACATACCTGCCCCACTCACGTTACTTCCTCATTTCTGCGACCGCTTCCCCCATAACCTCTGCAACTGTTGTCCCTCCTGTTACCGTTGCCCCGAAACCAATAGATTCCCGACCAGCGTACTGCCCGGTTTCCAGTTACGTTTGCCCTCCACATCATGTTGCTGCTAGAGCACAACCGTTGCTGCATCGATGTCGCACCAACGTATGGCTACGAAGGCGACGAGGTGGGTGAAATAATCTGAAAACGTGTGCGGTTGTGTGATTGATGCACTTTGGAGGTGCGATGTGACATGACGCAAACATAAAATGATTTGTTTTGGTGAAGTGTTGTATAATATTGAGTCTCATTGAACATTCCCGCCATACACCGTTGTTAGTCATCGACGATTCAGCTTGCGCAGACAATACTGATGGCATGTATGCGGCAGCATCATTTGTTTTCTGTGACCAGTTTAAGCCCCCAATGGTACCTCGGTGGTGTGCTAGAGCGATAT
Source organism: Undaria pinnatifida (assembly GCA_012845835.1). Taxonomy (NCBI): domain Eukaryota; class Phaeophyceae; order Laminariales; family Alariaceae; genus Undaria; species Undaria pinnatifida. Next base: position 12,157,175 of record JABAKD010000021.1, on the reverse strand, counting down.
GGCCGCGCGACCAAGCCGCCTTACTTATGCGTTTCAAATTAATTCCTGGAAATGGGTGAACTATCGAGTCCCGCTACGTCATTTTGATCGATTTCGTTCGGGACACCGCCGTAACCCCTCATTGGGAAACTCTAATGGTTACGAGGACGGTTGGTGTGATTGGTGGAATGAAGGGTATATATTGTATAGCAGTATCCTCTAGACCATGGGATCGCCTTAACTGAGTAGCATACTGTGTTATGCTACGGTATATACCGATCATATGTTTCTACAATATGTTTCATACACACAGTAGTTGCGTCGGCGTAAATATCCGGCAATCCACCCTCGCCACGAATGAATAACTAGGAACACACTACCACAGCTACTCAAAATTTGTTGGTTATGCTGCACTATGCTTGGGAGCGGCAGCCGCCAGACAAAGGAACACGCACTGTCTGAACGCCTTCACAACTGGAAATATTTTTTATTGGAACAAACATACTTGGAGTTGGTATTGGGAGGGATTTTAGGGCTCTAAAGGGGTTAAGAGGGCTTGAAAACACGATGTTGAAGGCCTGATGGGCTTGGATGCGCTGGTAGGGATGGTAACAGCGGTAAACCGTAAGAGGAACTGGATCGGGGCTGTAGGTGTCTTGCTGTTGACGGATCGCCCGGCACGGCGACAGGGGCAGCGTACTAAGGGGATCGGCTTGACAGGGGCGTAAGCATTACACTAGAGGGGAAACTAATGCGCCCGCGGTTTTTCTTACGGCAGTGTTTGCCGTTCGATAGAGGTGTCACGGGGTATATTTTGGGACGTCCTAGAGTCACACGCAAGAAACGCTTGTGCGACCTGCTGTTGAAGGTTTGGGCTGATGTATGGTACGGTGCCGGGTCCAACATACCGTTCTCTAGAATCCCCGCGTGAGGAGCCCCAGATTGACAGTTTGAAATAGTTTACTGCAACTTTGCTGATCAATACCATGGTCTAATGTAGGTATACAACATAAAGGTTTCGCAGCGCTAAAGGGAATCCGAACGTGGTGGCTAGTTCTTTCGTCAAGGGCCCCCGTCAATTAGACTCAATTTCACGAAAAACCGGGCTACCCTGACGTACCACGCGCACGAAGTGAATCAAGGCTGACACCGCCAGACGTTGGAGTGTCTCTGCCATGGCAATCGCCATGCTCATGGGTGAATAGTTCTGAATACCACCACGCGTCGGTCGGTTGGTTCTCGTGTGGCGACATCCGATGGTTTCGTGGACCCTGTACCCATGTTTATCTGCTTTTATGTCAACTGCGTTGGCTGGGTTGCCTTACTTGTTGCCCGCTGCGGCGCACCTGAACCGTCCTTCGTCGTCGCCCTCGAACCTATGATATCTTTACAGACTTCAAAATGTTCTACCAATGAGCGCTGTAGCTATCGTGCCAGCCGTTTGCTTGCGCGAAAAACGCCAAGGAGAATAGTAAAAGGCTGCAAAAGAGTAACCAACGACCTACTGCCTTTGCCCCGCCACTTCTGGAATTTCGGTGAAAACACAACAATCGTTTGTATTGTTGACCTTGGTTCAAAAGCCAGTCAGGCTGTTCGCGTGTATCCGCACAGCACAGCAACTGACCGGTGCAAGCTGTTGTAGATCGGAGCAAATATTCGCGAATTTTCCCCCGTATCTCTCACATTTATGAACACGGTTGTTTTCTTCCTCACCCCTTGCAGGACACCTACCAGGCATGTCGGGGCTGGACCATCGCGGTATTCCAGCATATGGTCGCCAACGACTTCATCATCCAGCTCATGGGCGATTCGATCTACACCCTTGGACGAGACCCTAGCCGCACCAGCCGCATCAGCCGCACCAGCGCCAAAGCCAGCACCACCAGAATCAGCAATGTCAAGGCCCTTGACCCGTATAGCGACACCACAGGTGATAGTCGCCGTCAGAGGCGGAGGAAGACGCAAGGGCTCACGAGTTCGGGGTTCAACGGCGATTCGGTCGATAGAGGTACACGGGAACGGCCCCAGCAGCCCTTGGAGGGCACCACTATAGAAGAAGCCGGACGACCGCAGGTGTCGCCTGAACTCGTTGCGGGTGGCGGAAGGGCTCGAACAGCGATGTCGGTTCGCGAGGGGTCTGACGCTGCTGGAACAGCAGCAGTCTACCTGGACATGGTACGGGACGGGTCGGGCGCTGAACGAGCGTCGGAGATGCCCGACCTGCAAGCACGAAGGCGTCTGTACGAACTGTCGGACTACGACAATACGGTCAACCCTGCCGCTGACGTTTTTACGCTGATTGCAGGAGCAGCGGCCTTCGAATCTGCGCTTCCTTCTACCGTTCGCATCGTGTCAGAGGGCTATGTCTCCGTCCCGGAAGACCATGTTGAGCTGACCTTTGCTTGCGAAGATTTGGCGGGATTGTTCGAGCGAAACGCTGTCGGGGATATACTGCGCGGTGCTGTGCTTACCCCTGCGTTAGCGATTGACACGTACTATTCCGCCGCGGTGTCGAACCTCTCGCCGCTGTTCAAGCTTCCAGTGGATGCCGTGCAACGGGGTAGGGACCACGGTCTGCCGTCGTATAACAGCGTCCGAGAAGTGAGTATCGGAATGGTTACAGGCATGTGAGAGGGAGTGATGGGAGGTGTTAGAGGTACTAACGCAATCAAGTGAAGAACGCGAGAAGGGACGAGTTTTTGCGGGAGGGGGGGGGGGGGGGGGCAGAGTTGTCGACAGACCGAGTGAGCACCCCCCCTACACAGTGTGGGTTTGAGAACGACAACCGCAATAATGATGCCCAGGAGAAACCAGGAAAAACACGAGTAAAATCACTTCCTCTAGCCGTAACAACAGGCTCGTTTTTTCTTGCCACAATGGTTGTTTTTTTCAGGGCATCGGTCCCATTCTGTAGGTGTCGCCGCACCATTTAGAGGTGTCCGTTAGTGCGTCATATGTAAATAATTACGTCCAGGTCAGACCATCGGCACCCCGACATTCCGACATGCACCAAAAACCCTGGGAATCCCGTGCTCCTCTGCCCGCACCCGCCTGCCCAACCCTCGGCGGTGTTCATCCATGACCGTAGTAAAATACGATTGGTCTCGCCGCAGAGACACAATGTAGGCACTCGTTCAGAAGTGGGCACGTGTTTAAGCTCGTTCCGACCGCGCACGCTTTTTGCTCTTCCGGCCGATTCGTTCGATTAAACCGAGCGCTTGGTGACAATGCATCCGCGAAATTCTCGGGCATTTGATCAAACCAAGTAGTTGAGACAACAATTTGGCATTTATAAGTATTTACGCATAATTGCTCCCCTCTTCTCCCTGTCAATATTGTTGTGTGTTTCGTGTTGACTCCAGGCTTACGGTCTCACTGCGGCTGCCGATTTCGCAGACATTACAGCGGACGCTAGCGTGGCCGCGTTAATCTCGAACGCATACGGTGGGGACATTGAAAACGTCGACGCTATCACGGGAGCGCTAGCGGAGGACGCCGACGTTACCACGGGTGGGGTCTTCGGCGACCTCCTCCTCGAGGCCTGGATCGATCAGCTTTTCCGAACCATCGCAGGAGACAGGATGTACCACTTCCATGGAAGGACCATGGAGACGGTTTTTGAGACCACTCTGTCCGACGTTATCAACCGCACTATGAACGTAACCGACCTGCCTCTGTCGATGTTTGCGGTGCCGGGGGTGACGGTGTGTTTCTCGGATTGTGAGGCTGTGGGCGAGGCGGAAGTATCGCCTTCGGACACGTTCGGAGTTTCCTGGGAGGTGCGTACTGAGCATCACGAGGGACATATCTCACAATGGGGCGAACTCCGGAGCCGATTTCATTGATAGGAAGGACAGCGCGAGCACGCAAATCGAATGCGTACGGTAGAACACACACTCCCGGTCGAGTTCCAACGCTGACTTCCCGACATCGGGAGGAATAGTGTGTAGAACGAGAACACGCACGATATCATGCCCCCCCCCCGCTTGCGCGAATTGAAAACACGCTTTGCTCGACAACGGGGAGCGTGTAAATCCAAAAAGGTATGCCCAGGGAACAATAGTAACTCACTGAAGCCATCTACTGCGATTCCCTGTCTGTGTCCCAATGGTTCGAGTGGATCGTGTGTGGAATCCATCCCATAGCCTGTGGTGTATTGCCTTTTGTGGAGCAAGTCTCTACGAGTGTGAGTATGGACTTCTACAAGGACGCCGTGCCAATCATAATAGGCCCCCTCTTTTAACACTGTCAGGCCTGTTTCAATTTTCCCTGAACCCACGAGCTATGTTCAGGAAAAGGAGCTCATAAATGTGCGCCGTAATCGCTCTACTATGCACAACGCCGATTAACCCTGGTTGGGTATTTCAACACTTAACAACGACGTGAGAACACCTTCATCATCATCATCGCTGAATGCTTGCATCCCCGGGGGTTGTCAGCCGCACGACATTCATCTCGGGCATCCTCTACTTTTTTCAACCAACCAACTCACACTAGTGGGCGGCCGTTACACGCCTCTTCCCCCTCGCACCCCTGTCGGCAACTACAGCATGTTTGTAGAGAGGGGAGGGCCTCGAGGCCATACAACCCGAAGAAATATATAGCCCTGATATAATTCGGGACCTGTCTGGTGCAGGGCCGTATACATGCGGGTGTGTGAACGAACGATGATGTCCCCGCCTACACCATGGAGGGTGGTCGAAGATTGCGCTCAGCCGCATATCCCACAAACTCGACATTCTCATGAGGGACTCCTTGCCCCATGAATACGTGTAGGCACCCATTTATTACAGTATGGGCTCGACATGTTCGTTTAGTTCACAGCATTCACATCAATCAATACGGCGAGGTTTGCGTAAACAGGTTCTCGATTTGCTCCCGTGCCCTTTGTTCGCACCTCTGTCGAAGTGTTGATGTGGTGGATCATTGTAAAAAACAAAATCCAAATTTGACGTTTGTAACGTGTCATGGCACTCATGTTGTATGCCGCTGTCGCCTCAGCTTCTGGACGAAGATATGCTGTCCATCACGCTCAAAGCCAAGGACATCGGAGACGCTGGAATGCTGGGAATCGGATGGGGGGGGGTCACCATGTTTACGGCGCAGGTGGGAGAGGTCACACTACTGAACGCAAGGGGCGTTCCTGCCCCGCAGCATGCACGGCTCAGAACTAGCCTGCCGGCACCCCGAGGTGATAGGGTCGACCGAAAGGGCAGGAAATGCTGTTCTCATCGTGTCTGAGCCGGCAGTCAGCGGGGTCCACGTGATTTGTGCACCCAAACCCCCTGTGACCAATAGATCATTTTGTAGTTTACGTCGCATCACCGCTAACCTGCCAGCACGGTTTAGCAGCAGGCGACCACGTTTACATTGTCCGCTCGATCCACCTGCAAGACGCACCTGCATTCGTGGGGAGACATTGAAAAAAATATTGCCGGGTTTTTGTTGGGGTTGCGAAAGGTAAACCCCGCTCCCCGCGTCTCCACGACGATGCCTTCGTTTGATCACCTGCGTGCGTGGTTTCATAGTTCGCGTTTAAGCGTGTCGTCCTTGCCTTCGGCTGATCGAGGATGGCGTAGGGATGCAAGAGGGCATCCTCATTGCTGGCTTGCCTTTTGCCGTTTGACCATTGACAAAGCCTTTCTTTCGTGCGCTCGCTAGGCAGTTCGTTCCAACGTCTAAAGCGCCCTTGTACGTGTATCCACCTCGTTGACTTATACCGGTACCTTAGAGGCCGTTGGGCTCCAACCAATGGGAAATCACGCAAACTTCGCAAACGGCTGTTTGACTGCTACGAACGTGAACGGGGGTAGCGTTCTTCCTACCGTCACCATGGTCCCACTCCAACTCAACTTTGTATTGGGCAGGATTTTGTCATTTGTGAGGTGATATCGGCGACGGAAGGGGAGTGCATCGATCGATCGACTGTTTCAACACGAGAGGTGCCGTCGCCGGATTTGGTTAACCCGGAGTTGAATGTTACTGGAGTTTCTGTGGAGGACGGCTGGACGTCAATCACATTCTTGCGGGATTTGAGTTCGCTCGACGATGAGGATTACAACCTGAAAGAGGTGCGTGGCATATTGTTTTTGTTTTTCTTGTTGTTTTTACAGCTTTTAATATTGCTTCCGGGTAATGTCTTTGTCTTTGTCTTTGTCTTTGTCGTCGTCGTCGTCGTCGTCACCGTCGTCGTCGTCGTCGTTCTTGTTCTTGTTCTTGTTCTTGTTCTTGTTCTTGTTCTTGTTCTTGTTCTTGTTCTTGTTCTTGTTCTTGTTCTTGTTCTTGTTCTTGTTCTTGTTCTTGTTCTTGTTTTTGTTCTTGTTCTTAGTGTTTCCATTGGTGTTGTTCTCGGTCTTGGGTTTGGTCTCGTTCTTTCTCTTGTTATTCTTGATCTTGTTCTTGGTCTGTTCGTGATATTTCTTGTTCTAGTCTTGTTCTTGTTCTTCATCTTGTTCTTGGTCTGTTCATGATATTTCTTGTTCTTGTTTCTTTTGTATCTTGATCTTGTTCTTGTTCTTGTTAATGTTCGTGCTCGGGTTTGCGCTCTTGCTACGTTTTGTTATGTTAGGTATCTCTGTTGTTGGCGATGCACGGCGTTGTGTTGCTGCTGGTTGTACGGCTCTTGTTGATAGCACGGTTGTTGCTGCAGCTGATGCTGCCGCGCATACTTCAAGTTATGTGTGTATAGCATCTGCCTGCCTACCAAGCTACCCTCTACATATTAGTTACCTTGAGTATGTGCCTGGGCAGGTTCACAGTTTGTTTCTTGTTTGTTTCATCGACGGAAGTCGAGAACAGTTACTTTTCAGGCGTACGTGGGATCCTGGAAACAAGAAAGAACCGCATGATACAGGAACCCTCCGGGCCTTTTACGACAATGCGTTTCGCTCCTTGTCACCAGGTGCAGCGGAATAATCTGCTGCAACCCGGATAATGCCACCACAGTTAACAGGCGCGTGTTCCTGTAGAAATAGCAGGCTTCCGCAAGACAGTTTACGACTGACAGGGGTCGGTGATCGAGCAACTATCCAGCATCGTGAAAATCAACATTTGGGTTGTCTGTTAAGTACCGGAGCCATTAGCTTGTTGAGTCGGATTCCTCGCCCACATTATATTTTGCGTTAGGTTACGGTTTGAGTATCATCGAGCTCCTGGTGAGGGGAGCCCCAGGAAAAACATGTTTATCCCTTCCGTATTCCGCACGTGCTGGGGTTTACCGTGTAATCAAATAATAAGAAAGTTCCCCCTTTCCTAGCGTACAACCGTCGCAGCATATGAACGACAAGCCTGGCATGCCGCCTTGATTCAAGATGGCCTCTTCCGTTGGTCGTTTGCCCGGCTTACTCTGCTTCGCTTCGACAATCCATCGGTCATACAGATGGGAACAACATCTCCTCTGCCGGCCTTCTCACACCAAAATTTTGCCAATGCGCCCCGCCCCCTTCTTCTCCCCCCGCCCCCCCCGCCCCCTCCCTCCTTCTCCCCCCCAACTGCCGCCTCCGTCGTTCTGTGTGAACCTGTTTGCTGAAAATTGTAACGATAGCAAGCGACCACCCCAAAGGCGGTATCCCTCAACAAACCTACATGACACCAAATACTTGAAATGCTTTGCCACACAAATTTCTCCCACGTATCTTCTTCCGCTACCGTCATAGGACATCGACCGCGCGGAGGATACCCTGGTAATATACTCCTACCGTGAGGGGGCAGGGGTTGGGCAACACCCTAATGGTAACCGTGGGGCGTCCACCGTTAACTTTGCAACCGGGGGCGCGGAGACAGTGTGCGATGACGCCGAAGACTTTGAGTCTCTCCACGGAGCTTTGATGCTGATCGCCTGGATGTTTCTCGCTCCTACTGGCATCTATTACATAAGGTATGGACCCCGAGGTTTTATGTTACCCAGTCTCTGTCGTTGCTTCCCCGCCCCAACGCCGCCCTAGGCCTAGATACCTCTCTAGATTCCCCTAACTCATCACCCCCCCCCCCCCCTCCCCACTCGCCTTTTTCATTTCGATGTTGGAGTAGTGTGTTGTTTTGGAAATATGGTTGTAGTATCTTCATGTTTCTTCGTATATACGAAGACAATGATGTCGCAACTTTGCAAGTGCGCCTGAAGCTCGTCCAACGGATAGTGCTTTGCTCCTGGTGTTATATACTCGACGAGTTTTTCCGCACCTGGCATCGAGTTGTGTTTGTGGATTTCGAGAAGTAACATGGTACTTCATTACGGCTCTGGTATACATTCTTGTCATGTGCTTTGACAGGCGCCAGCCAGTTGTGTTTTTTGGTCGATACGGTTTATCAAAATAATTGTATGCACCTTACTACACTCAATTTTCTAATTCGGATAAGGCATTTAATCCCAGTCTTCAGACCTTGATTTTTTTGTTCGATTGTCACCACCACCATACTCGGTTTTTCTTCCATTGTCAGACCAAGACGTTAATTGTTTTATCTGGTGACCTATTTTATCAAAATACAGGTTACCTTGAATTTTTGTTTTCAACTCTAGTGGTTGTCGTTTCGGCCCAGAATACGATAGCTCATCACACTCATACTACGCAGTTCATAATGCTTGGAGCCTGTCTTTTTACCCGGTTTGGCGGTGAAGGTACAGGAAGGGTGATACGGTGAACTGGGCAGGGCGCCAGTGGTACGAGATGCACCAAGAGATCATGATCCTTACGGCGGAAGCGGTGTTGCCGCTTGGCATTACCGCCGTCGTTGCCTCTGGGGGGGATCACACCACCGAGCACGCACACTGGGGCTTCTACATGATCGCGGCGGTGGCCGCACAGATCTTCACGGGATGGATGCGCACCAAGGGACTAGAGGGCAAGCACGCAAATTTCTCCTTTCTTCACCGGGTAAGAAGCTTGGGGTTGGGGTTGGGGCAGACGTGGGGTCGGGGCAGACGTCCGGGTTGGTGTTAGAACGAACAGTCATCCGCATGCCACGGGTGCAGCAGATTTTAATTTTTTTTCTGACCTCTTAACATGAGGAGCTCAATACCTCGCATCATCACCATCATCACCATCATCAACATCACCACCATCATCACCCGAATCACCATCATCACCTGAACCACCCGAATCACCCGAATCACCCGAATCACCCGAATCACCCGAATCACCCGAATCACCCGAATCACCCGAATCACGACTTCGAGTACATTCGTTTGTGCAACCCGACTAACATGGCTACGCGCCTGTCTTACCTAGGTATACGATATATATACTTAAAAACGCCATTCCACTTGCCGATTTGTTCTCCCGAATCGGCCAGAAAGGTTTCTTCCGAAAACAATGTGCAACTCCTACTTTCCGTGGGATGATCCTGACCGTAGGTTGGAGACGCGCGCTACGATAGAAGAAGGGCACATTTCGGCTGTTTTTTTTTTTTTTTCATTACGAGGCTCCTCGACCCAAACCTTTCCGAATGTCGTCCTTGTACTGCAGTATGTATTCTAGTACCGTACGCCTAGGCCGTGAGAGGGTTTGTTCATCGGGTTGCTCCTTCAAGATACTCCAAACAAGGTTTTTCGTTACGTCGGAGAGGTACAGAGATAGAGCTCGTCGAGTGCGGAGCCGCTCGGTGAAAACAAACGGTGCGCGTCTGCCGTGGAATGGGTCTGGGGGTCGGAGGGAGCGTTCGCGGTATGCGTGGACCGTGTTGGTGTCTTCGCGGTGTCCCTGGTGTAGACCTCCGATTGTTGACAAGGGCGAGTGCGGACGAAACATCTGGAGGCCGAGAAAGCTAGGGGTTTGCGCTTTTTACGCTCGGTAAGAGGGTCGAAGCTGAGGTTGGGGTTCGGGTTCGAGATGGGGCTGATTGTTGCGGGGCGAGTCAGTGGGGCGACTACTTTGTCGGCTGCATTAGATATCCCGCAGTGGACGAGATGAGTGAAGTTTAAAATATTGAGGAAAAAGCACGCCACTGTTTGGTTCCGTCATCCTGCCAGGGCATTCGAAGGGCGTAGCGAAGGGCACGGGCAGGGGCGGGGAGGGCTCGTACTCATTTGTTGTTTGCCTTAGTCATTCGACCATTGACCCCTCACCCCTTTCGAGACGGAACATCGTTCCTATTCCTAATAGAGACACCCCCAACATTTAGGCGCTCGTTACCCTTCTTCCATATATTACAGAGAAACTGTTTGCTTGTCCTATCCCCGTCCTGTTTCGCCGTCTGCGGCCACCACCTATTTCCTAGGATGGCGATCGTTTTCTCGCTAGTCTAGTCTACCAAAGTCTTCCATCTCACATACGTCGAATTTCCTCATTTACTCCTCTAACGCATCCCGTTCCTCCTTGTATGTTTCACATTCTCCTACAATGCAAGTCCTATTCTCTGTTGTTGTGCGACACGGGCTCGTATTTCTAGCGGTAGGACGGGCACAGGTGGGGAGGAGGGAGGGGCTCTTTGCGGTACTCTACTGTTGTGTTGTCGCTCATTCATAAAAATATTTCGCGTCGTGGGTGTCTGTCTGAAGCCTGCCAATGTACCTGCTACCTAACTTTGCCATTGTGCAGGACCTCGTTGATTAACGTTTGCGCGCCGACGTTTCTTCCCGTGCTCGTAATGTCCTGACACACGAAGGGCGGACATGAAGGGGGGAACGAGGGAGGGAGGGGTGTTTGCCTCAAAAACGTTATCACGCTCATGGGACAAAGTTATATCGCTAATGGGTCAAATAATTCCGGCGATGTGTGCAACCCTCTAGAGCCTGCCATATACAGGCCTCTCTAGTACCTTCTGGTACCCGATGTCGTTGTATAAAGTAGATTATCTGGAAAAAAAAATAATACGTGCTCAGAACAGTAGCGACATAAAAATATGCTATCCATATGCAAACATTAGACGTCGCCCACTGGAAGAGAATCACAGCTCCAGCTTGCTACAACGCAAAGTGTCTATGGCAGAGGACGCCTAGTTCCCTCCCCGATCTACTTCAACGGGCGATTACTGATTGTTGTGCATGCCAGGCACGCTTCCAACGCTTTGATGTGCCATCAACGTCATATTCGTCGTCGACGCTGAGACACGTGCTCCAAGGGGTGCAACACTTGATTGTTTTTGTGACTACTCCCCTCAGAAGCTCTTATGCCCCCCGCAATGCCCTGCGTAACTCGTTCCCCGTCGCGCAACTCCTAAAGTGCAACAAACACTTCCACATTTGGTCTGGCCGTTTCGCGTACCTCGCGGGTGTGGTGCAGTGTTACCGTGGGCTGGAGCTTGTCTCCGACAACGACGAGCTCCTCTTCTCGACGGTCGATGGCGTGGACTTAGAGGTGAATCGCTGATTGTAGATCGGCGCCAAACTAATAGGCTTTAATTGCAATCCTCGCCCGCCCGCATCAAATGCATGCCCCGCTCGACAAACGAAGACACCTCAGAAAATAGGAAAACCATTATCATAGGAATGGGTAACGAAATGGCGGGAACGACTTCAAGAAGCGCGGCGATATGTACCATCAGGGTTGAGATGGTTTGCATTGGGGGTGGGATGGGATGGGTCGGGTTAGGTAAGGTTAACGACAGCCTCGCGTCTCCGCCTGCGGGTGTTCCCTGGGACATCTAACGCTTTTTGTAGATCGCGCGCCCGTCGGGGTCTGGCGCTGTCGGGGCAATGTTTGGGCACTTCCGGGGTTTACGGGGATGCGGTAACATTCCGGGTGTACACAAAGACAGCTCATTCACCTGCTGTGCACCCGGTGAATGTAGGTCATATCATGCCGCCCGTACCCTATTTGAGCAAAGCCTAGCGTTTTTCAATTGACCCTGTCACAGCGCAAAAAAATAGCACCAAAAAAACAACTAATATTTCCGGTTGTTTTCTTTACCCCAAGCCGCGCGCCCCATTCGCAATGGATTAAGCAGCCGCATTCATCGTGTTGGACCGTTCACCCTTCGTAAGTGTTCCGGCAGGTACCACACCCGCGCCAATAACGCCGTATACCCGTTGCAAACCGCACCCACTTTAACGTTAGAGCGCAGCTGGGTAGCTTCGGCACAGTGAAGCACTAAGTTTTCACCGTGTGGATCACGGTGAGGCCAGTTTCTAGTGACCAGTGCTGGAGCTGACATTGGTAATAATCGAATGCAAAAAATTGGAATGTGGACAGATTGATTCGCATACTTTACAGCGTACCTCGGATGCAAAAAAATAATGTTGCAATTTCTGATACGAAACCTGTACCTTTTTTCCGGTGCAGATCGGCAGCTTCAGCACGGTCAAGTACTACGTGTTCCCCGTTTGGCTCGCGGTCATATCGATCGCCGTCGTATACCTCGAGTCTCGCAAGCAGTACAGCCGCTTCTTCAACAAGGGCTCCGCAAACGTTTGCGCCTGCGTAACTGTTATCAATGAGGGTTTTGCGAGGGCGAAGCAAGCCACCAAGAGCGAAAGGCTGATTCCGAGAACGGGAGAACAGGAGATCTACACAGTCATGGAGTTCAACGACAAGGTGGGTGGTGAAGGGTGGACCACGGATACTGTTACAGGGGAGAGGGGTGAAGGGTGCGTGATCATTCGTTTCTTACCTTGCTGATTTGGCGATTGACCACACCTATGTTTCGAGAGGGAATCTCTTTACCGGCTGCAAGTATACATCCGAGGTTTGGGTGTTCACTGGGCTCTGTTTCCTAGAGCACATCCACGGAAGTAGCTGCCGGGAAAGATTCCGTGGTTGTTTGAACTACGTCCACCCAATATCCTCTCCTTCTTGCATGGAGGAAACAGGTCGTCACCGGAGTGCTGTCAGTACCCTCCCGTCCGTGCTTAGGGCCTGGCCCCGCTTTGCTCTTCCGCGTACACCAGGCGTCGAACACGACATGTCTCACCCGCTCTCCCCACCCCGCGCGCCTACGCAAGGTTTTGAACGGACAGAGTTGGGTGCTAGTAGACGGTGCCATCTTAGACGTGTCGGATTTCGCCCAGAGACACCCGGGAGGCGCGCGGCTTGTCCATAACGCCGTGGGGACGGATGTTACACACGAACTGCTGGGTCAAGATCTCTCGGTGGGACATGCAATGTCCTTCCCGCCGTTCGTACACCCCGAGGTACGTGTTTTTAGCTACCGATATATTTTATGTGGGGTAGATGAAATCGAACAGGTGTGTGTCCACCGGGTTTGGTATGGTTAGTCCCGAGGTGACGACAAACGTCTCTCGGCAATTTATTTTTTTGTCGACGCCCCCCCCCCTCCCCCCCCCCCCAACAGCAGAGGAACCGCATATCTTCCGCACGAGATGCCCAGCCGGGAGGGTTCTGCGAGCACGCTGAACGTATCTACCGCCTCTCGAGTAACCGGAGAGAGCATGCTATATGTTGTCGACTAACTATTTGTTGGCCAGACAGATGTGCCTCACACGTACTAAAATGCTTGTTTAAAAGTTGTGGCGTGGCATTCGCAAGACACCAGAGGATTATGGGGAGCTCAAAAATGCGAACTTGACTTACGTATTGGCACACATGAGCTTCTCGGCGGGGTATTGTCTGTGGGACACGCCATGTCATTTTCGCCGCGAGTCCACCATGAGGTACGCCTTATCTCTAGTTCATGAGCGTTACGTTGGCTAGCGATTGCGTGCGACGACTAGGTTTTACTTGGTTAACCCTGCTGCCTAGTATCCCACACATGAGCTGCTGGGCCAGACGCCGTCAGAGAAACACGCGCGAGACACGTCGAGTATGTCTCTCTGCATGCGGATGACGAAAAGAACTTTCTAAGTTGCCGGCAAATTACTGGCTTGGAAAAGGGTTCATTCGTTGCGTGCGGCTAAGATATAGGTGGTCAGTCCTTTGTGCAGTAGGGACTGGAGATACGGGAGGTACGATTAGCTAGCCATGAACCTGTCAACTTGACTAGCGGCCTTTGTCGCCACGCGAACACCTCGACGTAGCCAATAAATGCATGCGGTACCGACTACCAGGTAGTTGATATTTTGGCTGGGTGTTGTGGGAACGTTCTTGCAACATTATATATATTGGGTTGACGTTTCCTTTATCCGCGGGGGGATGGACGTGACACCAGTAATGTTTTGCTGTGTCAGGAGCTCTCGGCTGGACACGCATTTGTTTTTCTGCTCAAAGTTGAGTCGTGGAATTGATTTTTAGCCATCGGTCAATGTTAGCATATAATCCAACGTCGACCACTCCAAAGCTTGTTTTTTTATCGAAAGGTTGCCATTAGATCGGGGTGCTTCTTGGAGTAGTTCGAGGGTTAAGCCTCAATCTGAGCGAAGGTCAGACCCAGCCGTGCTTGAGGGTGGTAACCCGTAAGTAATAGAGGGGTACCCCTTGCCTTCGAAGCATTTGTCCATTGTAATGCGTTCTCGATAAGTCATGTTGTCATTCGGTGGACACGAGCCTCCCACAATTCGACGCCTACACGCCTGAATTCCCCAGGAACACCGGGGCGTTCATCGCTTCAGCGACAGACTCGGTAGGTGGGCTAGACCTCGAAACAATGAAGAAAGCAGAGTGCATGGGTAGGCCGTAGTAGGTGATGGTTCCAGCGGTATATACAGTAGACAGGTTACACGTTCCGGGTCGAGTACCCACATGCACGGCTCCACATCAGTGAAAATCACTACGATTGGCCTATACCCCAGATGGACCCAGGTACCGCAGTCCCACCTCGGCCTCTTGGGTAATTTCACCCGGTCGCCGTGCCTTTCGACTCGCAGGAGGCGTGGAAAATCGCCCGATCGCTCGTTGTGGGGTACATAGAAGAAGAGGAAGGCGACGAGGAACCAAGCCAAACCGAACGGATAGGTGAAGAACACCGCAAGGAGGAAGGAGAAAATTGCCGAGAAGGTGAAGATGACCCCACCAAGGAGGAAAGATTCACGGAAGCCCAGCCTCCAGCGCCAGCCGAGGAGAGGCGGAATTTTACTTTGGACAAGCTTGGGCTCCGGAGTTCTGTGCGCAATTTGCCCGTCGGCAAAGACGCTCTGGTGAGATGCGCTTCTATCATAGAAAGTTTCTCAAGCTAACACGTATGCCCGGCAATTGGCGTCACTCAAGACTTGTGCCACTGCCTCTACGAAGCGGGCTATGGCGCGGAAGAGAGGGGAGGGGGGGGGAGGGGGGCTCATTAGTTACTTGCTCTAGTCATTTTACAGTTGACCGCGCGTTTTGTTCGAGACCGGGGCTCTCTCCCTACTCGAAATAGAGACACCTCCAACACGACTGCGCTGACTGTATTTCTCCCATGTATTGCGTAATACTACGGTAGTGGGCGCATGCATTTGATGATTAGCCGCAGTCGTATGATAGAAGATCCCCTAGTCTCTGCATTGTTGATACGGAAAATGTCCGGTTTCTGGCGACCACGTCCACGTCGGTCGCACCGAGCGCAAAGTGACGTGAGCGGTTCAGGGGGTCATATGGGGGGTAAGCTGCACCCTACTACGTACGAGTTATGAAACACACTTCGGCACCTTGGTTTTTCGTCTTTTTTTTTTTACGGATGGCAGCTTCCATGACATCAGTTTTGTCGTCTGGTGTGGCCGCTTCTGGGGACAGCAAAGTGCACTATGTAACACTGCCTACTGCGTGTTTTACCAAGGATCATAGTTACCGTCGATGTGAAACGTTGTCGAGTGTAAAAACGACTACTCACAATTTCCAGTCAAGTTGGTATTTCCAGGATATAGCGGTCATTCCAATGTACCATCCCTTGATTCCGCTGCTTGATGCGTAAAGTCGCTTCGGTGGCGAAACGACTAAAGATTTGCAGGGTTTCCTCTACGAGCATATGGGTAGAATGGTTGCTGCGACAAACAATCCAGTTAAGTGCGGTTGACTTGAGGTACGCGAAAGTGACGACCACGCTTAGTTACAGAGGTATCTACATTTCGAATTTGCTAAATATGTGCCGCTATAGAAAAAACGGTTTGATACCCTACACCAAGAAATCGTGTGAGCCCGTTTCAATGTGGACGTACAGAGCCACCGGGTCGAGGACCCCGTACTTTATACGTCGATAAACGGGGGTGCCGCGCCGTTGGTAGGACGCGCCTGCCTTTAGCAGCGTCCTCGTCCTTCCTTTCTCTCTCTAATTCCCTCCCCGCAAACGTCCAGTCCACGCAAAAATTGTCATCTCGTTCGAAGCACGGGTCTGTTCAATCATACCGTCGAGTGGTTCCATTTCGTTTTCAGTCGGGGGTAGTGCGGGCAACGGGATTGCTTCAAAAGCACAAACGCGCTTGGGCACGTGTAAACACTGTCGCTGATTATGTGACGACGTGCTTACTCCCTCTTTTTTTCTCTTTGCTATATCGTTTTCTTGGATCTTTTCTCACAGACTGGCACGGCGAGACGACTCAACCGACTGGCAACCTTTTCGGTCAAGCCGACCATACCCCAAAACTTCGGCCCACTGACGCGAACAGGTGCACCGGCCGTGGGTCAACATGACTCTAGGGAGTTCCAACCGGATACGGTGAGTTACGCGTCGGGTTTGTGTTACAGTTGAAGGTGCACGACGGGTAGGTATTCGGAATCTCTTCACGTCGACAACTCTTCACCTCACAGAAAAAACGTGTTATTGGAACACGCATGCGTATCCAAATGATGAGCAATTTCATGTGTTTTCTGTACGATAAACAACGGTGCGAAATATACCCGACTTTCGAACGCTGTTGAGGTTCACACCTCACAGTCCCCAGGAGCCTCGCCAATCAGAACTTGGGTTTCGCCGTAGAAGAAGCCTGTTGCCCTAGCTCCCACCGTCGCGCATGTCCGTGATATAGGGGTGTGTAGTGGAGGAACAAGGAGGGGGGGGCGGGTAATGTCTGTCATACTTGTGACCCGTAGTCTGCCCGACCGTAAACCCTGGCGTGCGTACGATACCGAGATAGGGGCATGTCCGGTTTTGACCGACCGGGCCTGAAACACTGCGGCAGCCGCGGCCCCGGGCGGGAGATCAAGCCGCAGCATGCGACTTGCACTTTATACCCCCGGCCTAGATAATACCGAAACCTTTACGGTGAAACGTATCCGGTGTTCTGGTTGTGGTGAGTAATTCCCCAGCGGAAATCCACTACGGTCAGGACATTGTTGACCGAAGCGTGCTACCCTTGAAACATTAATGGGAGTCGACGAGCGTAGGGAATGCTGACCCCTCTTTTGCGATAGAATTATGGCATGGGGGAAAGGACGGCACCAGTGACCACGGCTCATCCAGAAGTGGTAGAGTAATGAAGGAACATGCTAACATTAAGAACACTGCGGCGCTCGACATAATGGCGGATTTAACCTGTTCGAGAGACACGGTCCAAATATCCATGCGGTAGCGGCAACTGGTTACCGTCGTCCCGTCTGCACCAACCAAAGTACAAGTAGGGTGCAGGCACCGAACATCCCCTGCCGGAGGTGTCCGTGGAACACCTAGGCCCGCGTTGTAAGTTACGCCTAGTTGTTGCTTTGGAGAGGGGCGGGCGGTCATTATTCTATTACTTGCCGCGATTTCGACGAGGTCGAGAGTCCGGGTTAATAATGACACGTTTCTCCTGTTTTTCCGTCTTGTCTTCGCCGTCCCAACAATTCGATGATCACATTTCGCTATTGGTTTGGGAGCTACCGGCATCCCTTGCCGACGGGATTACACAACCCCCACCCACTGTCGTCAGAATAAGAACACATTGAAACATACGGATAGCGCCATCGACATTAAAGAAAGGTCGCCCAAGGTGCCGACGTCCCCCCCCACAAAAAGTTCGTGCTGATATCCAGCCCACCCTCAACGCGGTTCGCCGTACACACGGCGGCGCTTGCGAATCGTTCACGCTGTGTTTTGACCGGGCGGGGTAGCGGTTCGCCGTACGCACATCGGCGCTTGCGAATCGTTCGCGCTGTGTTTTGACCGGGCGGGGTAAGCCCGACGTGCTCCGCACTGTAACTCTGTTGTTGCGAGGGCCGAGGGTTATGCGACTGCGGCTACAAGCATGGATTGGGCATACCCCCGACGTAAATAAACGATAGCACGCACGCGCAGGCCTGTTTCGCGATGGAGGGTCAATGGGGGCCTTGTCTATCAATAGCAGATATATGTTGTGAACAAGTTCAAACATAACAATTCGTGACAATGATGTCGCGCTTTATTTTGCACGAACTTGTTTTTTGTCTATATTTTCTCCGCGCAGGCTATTGTTCCAGTGTTGTAGAGGTCTTTGAAACAGAGCTTTCAAGACAATATCGTTCGTGACATTTTTTTTTCCGTGGGGACAAGTTAGTTGCCGTTTGGAAAAAAAAAAAAATCTTTTGACGACCGTTCAAACCTGAGCAAACCTAAGCGAGCAAGTATCTGTTCCGTTTTGTTAGCAGTTTAGGTCCGCACCGGCGTCAACAGAGTATCCCGGTAGAACAGTCATCCCGTAAGGTTGCAGCAAATTCCAGGAAAAATCCTAGCTCCTAGCATGAGGGGCTTAGTTTCTCACCCATTGCAATCCTCCAAAGAGACGTTCGTTCGCGCGCAACTGGACTAGTGTTGTTGTGCGCTAGTCCAAAGACAACACACTACTAGAGAGGTTAACATACTAATCGAGATAAATCCACACTTGAGGAGCTCAACCGGAACAACATTGACATTAACAACCGCAACCCCTACCGCTTGATGACTCGACACTGAACTCTTCCTATGGCCGTTGACTTGCCTAACTTATTGTTGGTTACAAGTCTAGTCTACATTTCGCCCTGAGTGCCCCCGCCGCCAGGAGGAACGTGCGGCAAGGCGCAAGGAACTGTTGTGTGGCGAGAGAGGTCGAAACGTGACGATTTGTGATACAGTTACGTTCGCTTTGTTACGAAGATCTTGACTAATTTGTTTTTTAGTAATTACCCCCCGCCCTTCCCCCCCCACCTGAAAACGATATGTCGGAGAAGCCTCTTCACATCGCACGTTGTTCGGGCCAAAAGTTGGAGTTACTGCGGTGAGGGGATAAGTATTCCAGGAAAAAAATCAGGTTGAGCGACGATTGAAACGCCCACTATAATGTTGCATTGCTTATTTTTGTCGTGCATATTTCTCATGTGATGCCGAAGAACGCCTGGGGTGGACCGCGCCCGTTGGAGAGGTTTCACGTGTGCCCTCTGCTCTTCCGCGAGAAGATGGAATCTCCCACCGGGGTGAGCTCGGGCGGCGACCCTTCCAGCACGCGGCCGGTGTATCGATATATCTTCTCGTGTCCCGGACCGGCGCAGGCCCTGGTAAGAGCTACCCATTGCCTCCGCTGATCGTGCTTTTTCATTGTTTTTGCTTCACGACCTCGAAGTCGAAGTATGTAGTATACCGTTTACTTTGGAAACGAGATAGTTTCCTCGTACAACTACCAGGGGGGCTTTGGCGCGGCAGGCTGACGCCCGCCTGCGTCTCCGCGCATGCCCGTAAGGTAGGTAGTACACGAAGCGGAGAGGGACCATAGAAGCGACAAATTACTGCCAAGGGGTACCGTGTGTTGAATCTGTTTACAGTATTACAAGTATGAGGTGGAGCGAGTGTGGAGGGCGGTTGTATATGTTGAAGGAACAGAGCAATGGAACGGTCGGGAGAATGAGAAATCTATGATTATCGTATTATATGGCAGGCACATATGAGGACTTGCGGGTAGTATATGGCAGGACTACTACAACAACAGGAGCAGTAATCGCTGAACCACCTCGTACCTCGAACGTACTGCCGCTGCATCATCGTGTTTAGCAGTCCAACCATATGTATCCGGACCTATCTCCTCTTTTCCCCCCTGTATGCAAGTATTCCAATGCATATATTGGCCACGAGACTCATTAACCACGCAGTTTGCAACGTTGAAAATAGGCCGCTCAACCGTTGAAATTCCATAGTGACCGCTCAACTGTTCGAACTCACATCTGACATATTTTAACTAGTTTATAATGTAAGGAGTACAACAGCACAAACTGCCAGCCGGCACCCAGGCATGCCGCAAGCACGCCCGAGGCCTCCTCCTACGCAGTCGGGGTCGGGAAGCAAGACGAAGGAGTTTCAGGCCGACGGGTGATCCTCATCGCAAGCTAACTCGGCAACAACTCAAAACTGCATCTAAGAACAGCTGAAGAGCCTTCTCCAAACAGCAGCTGCAATTCTGTACCTGTATTTATATCAGGTACCTGTTGCCAGGCATACCTACGTGCGTAGTCTCTGTCAATAGATGTAGGCCTTATGCAACTTGGGCTCGAATATCGACTCTACCAAGAAGCGGACGGTGTATCAGTGTCATGCAGTTAATCTTGCCCCGGCCAAGCTCAGCTCGTGTTGAGAAGGTAACAGAACACTTCTTCTTTCGTTTTGCTGCTGCTTTAATGTTTTTGGACGTCTTATTACATAAAGTATACAGCAGCGTGTCACAATTTTGGACAAAGGCAAATCTTTTTCCAAAGTGCACATCTTTTTCCAAAGTGCACAAGGTATTTTTCGTTTAGGTAACAATGTTGACGGTGGAATCATGACGGTGGGCCTGAGTAAGTCTCCCAGGAAGCGGCCGGTGTACGGCTATTTCGTCTTCTTCCCCGCAAGTACACGACTCCCTGAAGAGAGTTTCGTTGCTGGGCTTTCTCAACGTTATTGCGTTGTTTCCCACGTGGAGCAGATTAGATGATCGAGGAGATAATAATATCGGACAATACATATTAATCTAATAGTGAACCCTATATGTCCCGATGGGAGAGACGTTCAGGCCTCGCCACCTCCCCCGTCCGATTGCCGGTCTATGCCGTTTATATGTATTTTGATGACATACAAGGTAGTCGGCAAGCAATAACATCGCTCAGGCCATGATCTGCTATGGTCTGACAAGTACTGCCTCCGCCAACCTGATCTTGTCACGGGTCGGGCGGAGCCCCTGGTGAGACAGAGGGGTACCTTACCTCCTTGGTGTTGTTTTATTTGTTGTGTTCTACAAATCAGACTCGCCAGTTCGTCGGATCAATCAGATCACCGGACGTATTGCAGCACTATATCATGTCAGGATCTGGATAGTAAACATAATAGACAGAACAATAAAAGTCAATTTCCCGCCACTAAACCTCCTCCTGCGTTGAACAAGCGCACGCCCTGGTGCAGTCGTTCCTTTACTGGATCATCCCGTAGTAGTGTTGTCACTTTTTCGGTAAAAGGGTTCTTACCTCTGGCCGGTTGAGCTCCTGGCGTGAAGAACTGCCGGTTAGTCTGATACACATACGCTTACGAGTATACCTTGTTTTTGGACTGGGCCACAAAAACATGGTCGGGTTGCGCGAACGAACGCCTTCGAAGTCATGTTTATGGTGTGATGTTGATATGTTGATTCACCTGCTCATGCTAGGAGCTCAGAAAATTGTTAGAATCAGCTGCCCCTCTGCCGCGGGATGAGTCATCCCTTGAGCAAGGCTACGGTGGGGGGTACCCCCCTCTTTTTCCACCTCTCCTGAGCCGCTCGAACGAGTGACTCCGTACCTCACTGACCGAAACATGCCACCAGGTAGGTGGTTAGGTTGGCGCGAAGTAGCTAACCATCCCATTGAGAATTCACATCGAAAAATTATCACAGCACTCAAGCCTATGACCGCAAGGAAGAGGGGGGTCACTCACGCGAATGACCCCTACCCTCAGGGGACAGGCCGGGTCGACATACACACGCATCCGTATACAACGGCAGCTTGCGCTGCCGAGGTTGTAACGAATACCACTGATATGGACAGCTTACGCTATACCTACAATGGGACCCGAAGGGTGCGCCAGCTAGCGTTGGGCTGCGAAAGCAACTGAGTTGAATCGACACACGACGCGTATGAAAATACGTGGAAGTGTGGTGAGCTAAAGCTTTATTTTTCCCCATCCGCCGAAGGATAAAAAAAAAAAAGATCCCGAGCCACTGATTAAGGCTACGGTAGGGGGTTACCCCAAATTTTCACTTCCGTGTCAAAGCCAAAAAAGGGTATACCTCTAGATGAAGGCTACGGTAGGGGGGTACCCCACACTTTCACTCCCGGGAAAAAGCCAAAAAAGGGTATACCTCTCCCTGCAAAAGAAAACATAAAAAAGAAAAAGCATATCCCCTTACCGTAGGTTTGGCCCCTCCTTTCGATGTGCAACCTACAGTAACCCTAAGTACTTCGAAGTATGTATTTGCTTTCTTTTTTCTACAAGCACGTAAAATGACGCCGGCGGTAGTGTGCGTGTAATGTCTGGTCTGACATCGACACCAAAGAAAATATATGGGGACGGGTTTTTGTGTGGGGATTTGTTCTTGTTGACTTATACATCTTGAGGGGGACAGCGTGGTGAACAGCTGTGATAGCTCTGGTTTTCGCCATCCGATTTCAGCGGAAGCAATCAGCGAGCGTGCATCGAAGGGTGCCTCTGCACGTAGTATTTGGTTTTGGGTATCGCGTGCTCTTGCCCGAGCATTCGTTTTGCGATTGCCTAACGTTCAATCGTTATCGCGGCGGAAAATCGATGGCACATAAAGAGATGGAGGGACGAACGTTGTCCTTAAAAAGGCTACGGTGGAGGTGCACTGGCTCTTTTTCGTGTTCTGAGGCTCTTAAGCCTTTGAGAAGCTCTGTACATCGCCCGAACAACTGTTTTTTTTTACCTTGTGGGGTGAACTGGCCATGGAAACCGATGAACGAAGAGCTACATGGGCTTGGTGTACAAAACGCAAATCATTTTGCAAAGTAAGGATGACATTCCGAGACGATTTTGGGTGAAGGAGCCCCATCACCCAGAAAATGGTTTAGAGAGAAAAACGCCTCCTGTAGCGTAGCACATGTCTTCTGTCAATGCGCGTATCGCCACCAAATCATCCTTGTCGCTCCGCTTTTCTTGTTGCTGCTTCAAAACCATTCGATTGGTGCGCGCGCGTGACAGGTCGAAGCCACGGCCGGGGCTTGCTACGTCAACATGCGAGCACAGGATCCAAGAAAGGTAAGTGCCCCCAGCCGTAGATTTAAAATATCCACTGCGGTGTTCTGGGCTTGGGCGTGCAGACTATTGACGCCGTGCCGTCATGTAACCGGGTATCTCCCGAACCATTCTGTTGGCATTGCTCGAAGGGCTTGCCTTTTTGATCCGAAAATGCGCTCATTGGTCGCGCTGCGTGAGCAAGGGTACGGCACGGAAGCAACCGTTTTTCGTTGCTATTTTGTCTTCGCTCGGTCGTGTTGTTATCCTACGCTCAGATCTTACTCGTACGTCCCTCTTTGGGCGATGTACAAAGCCTCAAATGCGGAGGACTTGAGTTCGATCTATATAGTTAGATTACCCTCGCATGTGCGGGCGGAACTCCGCGCACAGGTCCTGCTGGGAGGTCGTTTATATTGTGTGCTGGAGGACTATGAAAGTTTGAGTGCTCACCTGGTCGCGGGATGGAGCGTAGTCCTCCCGCATGGGACTGAACATGTGTCACGCTAAGGACAGTACGGTTTGACCGGACAGACTGCGTTTGTGGTGGGCACCTCTACGAATGAGTATGTACTTTACGCCATGTCAATGGAATTACCAATCACCACATTCGTTCCAGGTCATATTTCCGCAGCGTGTACCTCGACCACGAGGTGAGAAATTGAGATTTGTCTCCGGGACAGGCAGGAGGTCCGAGAGCAAGTATTTTGCAGTGGAGAGCCCCGTAACGAAGCGGTGCCGCACTGCTGTGTCATGTTTCACAGGGAAAAACTTCTACAGTCAAAGCTGGTATAGTCGTTTGCCCTATCTAGGGGAACGAACGGGTGTTGGTATGCTTGCGCCAGATGTAAAAGCGAAACGTACCAGAGGATAGGACTCCTGAGGAAGGTTCGTGTTCATCCTTGTTCATGAAGACTTGAAGCGACAACGCGGCAGAATCATCGCCTTCTGCGTTAGGTGCAGGAACTTACGGTCACACCATTGATGACGAACGAGACTCCTCAGCCGAGCATCAACCAAGAAACGTTAGAATCTCACTAGTGATTCACGGCTATCACAATAGAGTGCATGCGTATGTTTTATACCTGATATGGTCTATATTTTGTGGAGTTTTTCGTCGGGTGACAGTCAGACATTACGTAACGTTTGGAGCTTGTCTGTATTATAGCCCCAGACCAATCATTACGCGATGCACCCCTGCTGTAGCATGGCCCAAATGCATTCTATTTCCGACAACCTACCGACTACAACTTCGTTTTTCTCGTCCCATGATCTATTTGGCTAGGGTGAGGCTGAAAACTACCGATCTTATCAGAGACCTATTGTCTGTTGAAATCCTTCAGCAGACCGGCAGACAGAAAGCCCGGGGGATTTTAATCAAGCCCCCATTCCCAGGTTCTTGTTTCCGGTTTAACGTAACAGCTAGGTAACTGTTTCGCGCAGTCTACTAAGCCGCGTTTTTAACACGCTGCAACCCGACCTTCAACTTACGGGTGCCTCAGAAACAGCGGTTGTTCACGCGTAGTGTGCATCCCCAGCAGTCATGATTTTTTTCATGCTGTTGTCTTCCGAGTGATCGTTGGCTCATTATTCAACGGAGGACTACACCTCGGCCTATACGGTGCTGTAATGGTCGGAAACTGTCGAAGTTTAGAGGATACCAAACCAGACAAGAACGACCACCCCCACCTGAACGTTTGAACTTCACTTGAAGACAGCTTCATCTCCTCACATGCAACCACAGCCCCCAACAACTGAGCTGATATCGGTATGAGGTGTGTGAGGGTGTCGGTTGCAGCCGAAAGCAGTAGGAGGCAAGCAACAATGGCTCATAAGGTGATTTCAGGAAGTAAAAGAAGCCAGTCAGCACCACCCAAAAGCGAGAATTTTGCTCCAAAGTCCACCATTTGGTACGTTTTCGAGTTTGCATGTACGATACTAACAATACTGTTCAGGTACGAAGAAACGGCTTTCACCGAGCGCGACACCATGCGTACGTTCCCAGAAAAAGTGCTGACAGGGAGAATGCACCGCCCTTTGAGGCAGTGGTGTCGTATTGGGTTGCAGAAGACCAAGAAGGGCGACAGGCGCTTGATTCTTTCGAGAAATTGACTAGTAAAAATTGACCAGTTATATTGTTTGAAAAACTATTTACTATATTTCACAGCAGTTTATTATTTTTGGCGAAACGCCTACTCGCGGCCATTTGACAAGGGACTCCTTGAGGATCTCCCGTGGTCTCCGTACTCCTGCTGCTGCAAATTGACACAACTGCGAGTTCAATCTGTTCTTGCCGCAGAATTGAGGATGTCGTCGTCCAGAACCAAGGTTACCACAAGGGCACCCCGATTTCACTTCTGGTTCCAGTCCGTTTAAAGACGAACATAAACAGGTTTTTAAGATTAAACGTGACAAGCTCTATGTTACGCCACACCTCATAGCCTGATAAAAATGTTAGTCGTTTGGACAACAAGTCGCTTAAAAAGTAGACCAAAACAAGATTACGGGTCCACCCCGATGCGGTAGCCTTGGTTCCTTGGGTTAACCCTTTTAGAGCCCCAGAGTCCCGCCTTGTACCAAGTTCTAGTAACTTTGAAAGAAAAAATATTTGCAGTTGGAGAGAATCAGACCATGTCCATGACACTCCCACCGATGTGTCGTGTGTCATGTGACATCTGGCGCTGGTTGCTCTAGCACCGGTGCTTCTGGACGTGTATGACACCGTACATCTTCTCTGCCCCTCTTGCCTCCGTCTCCCTCGTCCCTCGACATACTCTTCAACTTGAAACAGGGCGTTATCCAACGGTCTTACAACGCTTTCGCCGTGAGAGTGCACGACTCCCGAGCATCCACACCAAGAAGAGGGCTCAGAGGAGCAGCTGTTCCTGGGCCGGGAATGTGCAAAATTTTCCCTGCTGAGCATACGACTGAGGGTACGCTGTGCATCGAGCTGCGGATAAGGCTCCACCACGACGGGACCATGAGCAGGCTGCTCGAGAAGCTCGCCAACGTGAGTTGCTGTTGTTGTCTTTGGTTCACACTTCAATATCTTAATTCCGGGCACGGGTTACGGTAAGCGTGGGCGCACTGTTTTCATATATCCTCCCACCAGGGGCTCTGTATCCTGTCCGTCGTTGGTTGGCTTACGAATTGTGTTGTTGGGCTGTGTCTGTTTGTGTTGCGCCGCTTGTGTTTGCAGGACGCCGACAATCCAGCGGTGCAACTACAAGGCCCGTTCGTCGTCCAAGAGCTGGCTCCTCCTCCAGCCTACCGCAACGTGGTCATGATCGCCGCCGGCACGGGAATCAACCCAAGTTCGTGCTCTAAGTCACCCACCCGTAAAGTGGTTAAAATACGAAAGAAACCAGCCCTGGACTGCGTAGCGTTTCTCTTGCAATCGATAAACAGCCTGTAGTTGACCGTACCATGAGACGCACCCTATGTAAGGGGCAGTACCTGAACTGTTCAAGGCTGTTTTTTGTCGTGCTCTGCATCGCAAAATTGTGGTAACCTATGTAAAAAAACACACCATATAAGCCCGACGCACAAACTACCGTTCGTTGTTAGTATGGCTAACCGTATGTATTAGTGGATCGAAATTCATCTGGTGGACAAGTAAGTTATTTACCTCCGTCGTCAAGAATGTTGTAGTCTCAAGTACACCTTTATACGAGGACGGTACCCGATGAGCATAAAACGGGCTCTACTCTGCCTCGTAACGAGTGCGAGACTGAAGCGGCGACGGTGGCAATCAGTATATAGTGTCCTCCCTTTTGACGACACTGCTGAACGGGGCGAGCATTGCAATCATTTAGATGGTATATGTGTGTAAGCCCTCGTTCGTTTCCCCCCACATATTTGGCGTTGTTCGTCCACGAGTTATCCGTAGCATCCAGCGGAGTTCATTGTGTCGCTTTCGTCCGCGTCCTCATGCGACCCCTGCACCCTGCCGCTCCCTCCCGCCCGATTGAATCTTCGTTTCGCATCGAATACGGCGTACTTCAACGACGACCGAAACCAGTGGTACAGCAGATCGGTCTCTACTTGGCGCTCCCCAGGTAAGAAAATCCGTTTTTCCTTTCACAGAGGGGCTTTCAAATCCTGGAGGACGCGTGCTTCGATAGTAGTGCACCAGTTTTTCTTTAGCTTCCTCAATTTGGGAGTTTAAGACCTCTCCCAAAAAACGATTTGGAGAAGACCAAGACTACTACCCGATGAAAACTTCAATGGCCCAGGTACACAACGAGAAGCATGCCAAATAAATGGCCTATTTCCGGCGAGTTTGGGTTAAGGAGCCCCGTGCTTCAGAATCCATTTCAGATGAGAAGCGGTACCTCTGTCGTAGAATGCGCCCAGGGACTTTCGCATCCTAGCGCTTGATTGATTGGGCTGTCAAGTCTATCACCTCGATTTCTGGGCGTTCGGGGGCCTTGCACCCAGTAACTTGTCTTTTATTTTTGAACCGGAGCTAGGTTGTGCTCCAAGTTCCTTTGGGCCGGTGGATTCTTTCTTAAGGGGGGGCTGTTGTCGTCAGGGCACATCCGGGAAAAATCCCCAGGTTTTCCATATTTTGTATTTGCATCTTGATAGTAAAACGAATACTGCTGCTTGCTGTGAGACCATCGTGCACAGCAGCAACAAACTGGGCCCGTGGCAAAGGGTCTCCCTTCGGCTGGAGTTGTAGGTCTCATGATGTTTTTCGTCAGCCAGTGGTCGTCGAGGGTTGGTCCGGGGGAAATGGCCTCCCCGCGGATGCAAATTGTCGGTCAGCCTCGGGTTTGGCGGTGCCGGGTCTGTCACCCCGGGATTGTGGGCGGACGGGTAATAACGTTCTCTCTGGTGTCAACTCTCCTGATTGGGTGATCTTATCACAAATTAAGATTGAAACCCGGCAACCATATACCCCGGTGAAGCGGTACCCATGGAGGGTGGGGGGGGGGGGGGGGCGTGCACGTTGTAAGAGACACAAGAAAACAAGAAGCAGGGCATCCGAACACCGTTAGTTAGTAGAATGAGGTTGAGTGCCTGACAGGAGTGTGTGCCAGGTTTTAACGATACCTTGATCACTGAGCCTACTGCAAATGTGTATCTCTCGCTCTTATCGTATCCTCCCTGGGTCCCTTCCTCCCTCCCTCCCTCCCTTCCTCCCTCCCTCCCTCCCTTCCTCCCTCCCTCCCTCCCTCCCTCCCTCCCTCCCTCCCTCCCTCCCTCCCTCCCTCCCTCCCTCCCTCCCTCCCTCCCTCCCTCCCTCCCTCCCTCCCTCCCTCCCTCCCTCCCTCCCTCCCTCCCTCCCTCCCTCCCTCCCTCCTTCCCTCCCTCCCTCCCTCCCTCTCTCCCTCCCTCCCTCCCTCCCTTCCTCCCTCCCTCCCTCCCTTCCTCCCTCCCTCCCTCCCTCCCTCCCTCCCTCCCTCCCTCCCTCCCTCCCTCCCTCCCTCCCTCCCTCCCTCCCTCCCTCCCTCCCTCCCTCCCTCCCTCCCTCCCTCCCTCCCTCCCTCCCTCCCTCCCTCCCTCCCTCCCTCCCTCCCTCCTTCCCTCCCTCCCTCCCTCCCTCTCTCCCTCCCTCCCTCCCTCCCTCCCTCCCTCCCTCCCTCCCTCACTCCCTCACTCCCTCCTTCCCTCCCTCCCTCCCCCCCCCCCCTCCTTCCCTCCCCCCCTCCGTCCTTCCCTCGCTTCGTTTTCGGTTTCCCCTTCGTATTGCCCGATGAAAGCAGGGACGTCGCCCGAAGTCCAACGTCGCGCCTAGCACTGGTTTGGCAGTGCACAAGCGATGCGGAGCTTTGCGGTACAGACGAGATCACCAGGTTGCAGGTAATAGATGTCCAGACCACCAGCTCTTAACCCTTGGCGATTCCTATTTCGGTCAATTGTTTACATTGACTTTTTATAACAAGGAAGAGGTTGCTTTCACTCCTCAACCGGATCAAAATATGCTAGAAGCGGTTTCGGTGGCAACAACTAACACTTCAACGTTACGGCGCAAGCATTCAAACGTTCTCAAGCTTATTCGCGTTGGAAGCAGACATATGATCGTGGCTAATACCAGTACCCCTGATGTTTTATTGGCGATGACTAGTTGATGATCATCGACCTACTTTGTCACCCTGTTGTTCGTTTTCACAAGGTATTTGCTCAAGGGCATTGTTTCGTTTCTGTCGGACTAAAGCGATAGCCCAAATCGGAACTACCATGAACCATGAGTTTGACAGCGCATTCGATCATGACACGCCCGAAAACAATTCCCAAAATGTAGGTTTTGTCAGTGAAGGTACATAGAACACAACGATACCGTATGAGCCGGAATATCTAATGTATTTATCTAACTACTGCTCAAAGCTGGGCCAATGCCTGAAAGGGTCGCATTTTCTCTTTCTGCGATCTACGCGACTTGTCGTTGACGACCGGGGGCTGCGACACCATGGACGTTGTACTGAGCATTTTGTAACCCCGGACGAGGACCGTGTCAAACCCAACGTAGCCCGGCCCAACCAAACCTACCTTGCAACTTAATACAAGCGAACCCGTTCCACATCGAACCATCTCAAGCCGCTTGCATCGAACCCAAACCATCCCAACACAATCTACCCAAACGTACGACTACCCAGCCCTACGCTACTCAGCCCAATGCAAGCGGCCAGCGTCAAGGGGGTGACCGTGGATGGAAGAACGAGTGCCACGGTCCTATGTTGTTGGCGGCTTTTATCAAAGGACATTCTCACGCGCACACAGAACGAATATTGTATGCTGTATTGAACAACCTCCCAGCCGCGTCTCCGAGATGTACGTGCAGAAAATTGAGTGATATGGAACACAACGCCAGCCAGCATCGTTGACGAAGTAAAACCCTAGCGCCAGGTGGTGGAGCCGTCGGCGTGTTGAACATATATATCACAGTTACGACGCCTAATGTGCTCCTAACCCTAGTCCTAATCGTCAATTTTTCCGGCAATGGTTTGGGCTAAGCACATGGCGATTTCGCTATTTCGTGGACTTTTGTACATTCCTCTCACGTCGACGCGCTCGCTCCAACCCTAACGATGAGAGCCGACGCGTTCTATGACAGAGGCAGCACTTTTGGGGTGAACTATATTTCGGACCCAAGACGCTTCTGAACCAAAATTATTCACAACATTACAGTTTTTTCCCCTGAAAATGTTGACTTTTTGGACATACCTAGAAGGGTTTCGGTTTCTATATCGGGTGGGGTTTTTCAGGTTCCTAGAAAGTATGTTTTGGGTGAAGAATAGATATCTCCTCAAGCGATCAAGGCAGCATTTTCCTTCTGAGTTTGATCGCTTGAGGAGCTCTACATGCATCTTAGCCCAAATTTTTGCAATGTTGCTGCTTTTCCTGAAAAATCAACTTTTGGGTATACCTAGGAGGTTATGGGGTTCTCCATCGGGTGGCGTTTTTTTGTTTGCTCAAAAAACTATTTATAGGTGAGGTACTGAGAGCTCCTCATGCGACCACCCTGAAAGGGCAGACGCTGTTGCACCCTCTAACGTAGCATGTGTTCGCCCCAACCGGACCGATTTTCTTTTTTTTGCAGGCTAGGAGCAACGGCCTTCTAGAAGTGACGCTCCTTATCAGCGGACATCACCGCAGGAGAAACGTGCCTAGGGCTGCGTTGGCCAGGGCAAAAAAATCTCTAGTGGACAACGCGAGGAACTTGATTTCACCTGTTATCTCTACTCGTCCCAGCCCCGCCGCTCTTCCCGTGCCCCCCAGAAGGTAAGACGTTGCACGGAGTCTACTCCTTCTGGAGGAGGTTACCGGTAGGGGGGGGCTCCGCATTAGTTTATTGCCTTTGAAATTGGCGCATTGGCAACGCATCTCTAGACGGAGGGAGACGCCGGGGGGGGGGGGTGAAGTTACCGCCGGCGATAGATAATCACCCATAGTGAAACAAACTTCGCATTTTGACGTCCTTCCAAGTATATTGGTCGTGCTTATGGCGGTATATATTCGCCAAGCCCGGCTCGAAGGCACATCTTTTCCTATCCACGCAGATTCGTGAGGCAACAAGCGACGCACTACACATTTCTGGGGTTACTCAACCTCAACACCTCAAAACCACTGGTTTTGAAATCAAGGAAAGCTCAGTAGGACAAATCCTTCGTTGGCCTGAACAAAAACAAATATGACCGCTTGCTTATATACCTCCTTCGCAGGTATCTGGATATCACCGTGGTGGTGGGCTTTCCTGCTTGTGTAAACCGGGCGCTCCCCGTTTGTTCCGTTCTGGTTCGTTTGTTGATTTGTCCACGGTATCCGTTGTTGTTTTTTTGCGTTCGATCATTTTAGTACAGCAGTCCAGTTAGTTTTTCAGATGTCGCCCCATGCGTTATAGCTCCCAGCAGCACGGTATGTGTCAATGATGTTGTCCAACGCATACCTTGTGTGCTTCGTGTGCAGACGTTTTTAAGTCAGGACGGGAATATATTATAGAAATCAAAATACACTCCAGCTGTGAGATCGATATTTTGTCGAAACTCATCTTTGCAAGCTGTGTGTGATCTCCGATCGCGATATGTATATATAGAACCATTCCGTTTATTTCCTATCCGACAGCTCTTATGCTTCCTACAGTTCCTATTCATGCTTTTTTTACAATGCCCATTGCCGTTTGGTTTTCGAAGCCATTTTTTCATTGATAAATTGTTGTGAAATCTCGGGAATAAAGACAAGGTCCGCTTGCGTTCTCGATCGTTTCTCTTTCCTGCCCTATGTGCTCCAATTACCGAGGCGCGGCTGAATATATTGCGACCAGGGTCCCGCACCTACGACTCGCCAAGCGACCGTTATTCTGGTGTGCCGTAAATTTCGCAATCCTTGCGTCGCATTGGACGCCTGACGCCCAGCGTTTAACGGTTCAAGTTGTGTGCTTGTGGTATAAACTGCCAGCTGGGTGTGAACTGCTGTATTGTAACTGTAGATTGTGCACTTTATCAACTCTTCGGCGGCTGGTGGTATTTGTCGACCTGGTTTGCCTGCCTAAAACTCAGTCAATGCCTCTGTGTGGTTCCTTTCGGCGACAGGTCACTCTGGAAAAAAGACCCAAGTCCCAAGGACAAAAGCAACAGCAACAGCAATAGCAACCAAACAGGAGATAGAGGGGATGATAACACATTGTCTGAGTGGAGCGGAAAGCCTCCGATCGTGCCGCAAGACGAGTCGCTAGACGACGAAGCCGCCCTTGGTGAGAGCTTCACGGCTGCGTGGGATGTCAGCCATAACCTCGACCAGGTGCGATTTGGACATCGAGGGCTACATAGACAAACGTACCACCACAGGTGGGCACGAAACTGTGATCAGGCTCTCCTCTTGGGGCAGAGGAGGGCGTTGTTTCGTGGAGAGCTGTATATCCCATCAGAAATATGACGTTGAGAGTATTTGAAGGAGCAGCACCATAGACCCTCCCATGCGGTAGGTGCGCAACGAACGTTATTCCTAAATACTACTGGTATTGCTGAGATCACGACGGATACTTTTGTGTTTCAATGCCACATCGGTATAAGCTATTTTCGCCCAAACCATGCTACCGATGTAAGCGCGCGCCTTTGCCCCGAGGTTGTCCATGCATAGGCATCTCCATCGAATACCGCAGTGTGCAGATTGGGTTGGCGGATCACGGCTGCAATCGTTCAGACCAGATCACGATAACTCTCCACTCGTCTGGTATTTTCCTCCTTCCCGCCTTGCACGCGCGTTTGCACATCTCATCCATCGACAGCACCCAGACGGAGGAGATCCAAGTCCATGCGACAGTGCAGACCCCGCCATGTTCGGAACTCGGCCCCGAAGAGCGCCGTTCGGGCTAATGCGGGAACTAAACATTCCAAGCCGCAAGGCCCTTCGACCAACAGGAACGAGCCTGGCCGCTTCGGTAAAAGACATGGTGTGTCAAAACCCCGCGATTCAACCCGTTCAGCGCACAAAAAATGCTACGTACGTCGGAGGTAGCAGTTACATGCCAGATGCCTTGAGGATGACGGGTTTCACCTTTTTTTCTTCCCCCACCCCCCCTAAAGTTGGCGTCACAAATCAAGATGACAACGAATGTCGACCAAAGACTTTCCACCAACAATAAAACGTTGATCAAAGAAAAAAACTGCAGGCACGAAACGTCTGCCTTGAAATTCCCTTCTGGACATTGGCCAAAACCTTTTGTCGTACAGGTAGAGTCCATGATATTCACCGTCCGGTTGAGGTTATGATGTTGGTCAATGGCTGTTTCAGGGCCGAGGTACGGAGCTCATTAACTGGACCCCCCCGAATAAGATGGCTGGATCTCTTCCGCGACGTGTGCGTGTTCCTTTTCTCCCTGCCACCCGATACCCTACCAACCCACTTCTCCCTACCCCACGCCTTCAATCGAATCTAATTACAGCCCGGTCTCCCCCCCCAATGTTATTACAGGTTGATGACCTCGTGCAAAAACGCGTCCACGGCAAGGTTACTCGAGAGGTCCTGGACAACGTGTTCGGTCCCGCGCTTTTGGCGAATCTAAGTACGTACGGTAAACGTCCGGGGACGGATGCTGAGGGCGGCTTAACTCGTAACTATAGCGAGCGAGACCAAGGGGGCGATGGCGAAGAAAAGCTGGACGAGCTTGGTGCGAATGGCAAGGCCGACGAGCTGCAGGTGACTGACACCCACCTTTTGTCAAGGGATTGCGCAACGCTCGTGGTGTGTTTGATCTGTTTGGTAGATGGCGTCATGGTTGTATCACGGTTTCAAGTGTCTCGTTCGAACCATCGTTTTTGCAGTGAAATTGTTTTGAATACTTAGAGGACAAGGGGCAACGACTGGAGTCGTGCGGTTCTCGTTAGCTCGCAGCGTGGGTGCCACGCTGACCGTTTCGAGGTATTTACGGTAATCAATCCCGACAGGCGGCGCACAGTGCAGCAAGTGAAATTACGTCACTTCGAAGCATCACCAAGTACATATGCCCAGAGTAAACTATATCCCTGCACAAGACCGGTTAAGGGGGTTGGCCGTCGCAGCCGCTCGGAGCCAAGTCATCTGTCATATCGTCCGCCTCGACCATTTACTGAGTTGTTATTTCTTTCCGTTCCACATCATACAGATGCCTGGTATCTAGCTAGTACGTTAGAGGTGGAGTACGTGTGCCAATGATAAGAGTTGTCATGACAACAATGAATGGCCTTCTGCGGTAAGGAAGATGGTTTCATTGCTTTCTCTTTGATCATGTTGAAGTGGAAGGTAGAACGAGTAGAGGAAACCAGCGCGATTGACGGTGCGCTTGATGGTGGAACCTTCTACATGGTGGAGGTTTTGTAG
Organism: Undaria pinnatifida; assembly: GCA_012845835.1. Classification (NCBI taxonomy): domain Eukaryota; class Phaeophyceae; order Laminariales; family Alariaceae; genus Undaria; species Undaria pinnatifida. The sequence goes on along the minus strand of JABAKD010000021.1, from coordinate 12,122,987 downwards.
GGTGTGAAATAAAACGTGCCCTACCAAAGGAAGCCCGCTCTGACAGTGCCACCCCGTGCGTTGTCGTGAAACGCTGTCTATTCGTTACACCAATCCCTTAAAAGTGCAACTTGCCCCTTCATGGTTTATACACAGTATGTGCGATCGAACTAACCTTGCACGCGCCACCTGCACTGCCTTACTGTGCTGATGATGATGCACTAGGTGGTGGTTTCAGGGCCGCGCGGCTTCGTGAATTCCGTGGAGGCCATCCTGACCGACATGGGCGTTCCCTCAAGTGCAATGGTACTTCTCGGCTGAAGTAATGAAGGAAGCGAGTTGGATCTAACGGCCACCAACCACAGCAGGAAGGCTACTCTTCCAATGTTCTAACAAAGTGCCTAAGTCACAAATACTCCGAAACAAACGCTTTTCCCCAGTGTACCTTACATGCATGGAGGCCTGTCATGACCCGCATCTTCGGAATCGCCGTCCGCACTTCTGAACTCCTTCGCTCGTTGAAAAGAAGCAGCACGGCCGCGTTTCTTCCCGGTTGGGTTCTGTTGTTAGCTTTGGGTTGGGGTCTTGATTCGTATCAGCACTGGGGGCTCGTATGTTTGTTAATAGCAGCGTGGCACGAGCTTCCATAAAGGCGTAGTTCGCGCAGTTTCAGGCACATCGATTGGAACAGCGACTCCCGTGAATGACTCGCGCGTACTGCTCGACATGCTATTTCCCTGTGGCCCTCTACCGTCTGTGGTCATGGGTTGACGATAGTGGTGAGTTGACAAGCAGCAGCACCTCGTGCTAGATAGCGCCTCCCACGGTCGAGGGAAACGTTGTAATCTCTTCCTCTACCATGAAGTATTTGCATACTGTTTGTTTTCCGCTGGAACTAGGTTATAATTTTGCTGTATGTATTGGGTTCAATGCTGGGGTCTCCATGAGTCGGAAGAAGCGTCGATAATAAAGATGTATTCTCAGGGTATCGTTTACATATGTGCTGTCGTAGCGTGCTTGCGCTCGGAGGTTTCGATGATTTGTCATCGATGGCGCTCGACGGATAGATTAGATCTCCGGATGTTTTAGTATGTGATCAAAACCAACGGTCGTCTGGTACAGTCCATAAGAAATCGTCGTACCGTATCGAAGCTGGTCCGGTCAGGCTTTGAGGTGATGGTCTAAATAAGCAGCAGTTGTTTGTTGTGTCGTTCACAGAGGTTTTGTCCTCTGGTGCAGAGGCGTATGTTCCCGTGATGACCGTAGGACATATACAGCTAACGGAGTAATCAGGACCAAGGCTATACTGTAGGGGGGTCCCGTTTGGGGCGTTTCTTTCAAGGGGCCCGGGGTCACTCGCGCGCGAGTGTGACCCACCTGTCTCTTTTCTTCCTCAAGCTTTGGTGAGTTGATACATCATTGCGATATGAACCTGCAAGTGATTTGTGAGCTACTCTGCGCGAAACAAATCGTCTCGAGCCTTTTCGTCCCCGAGGCACAGAGTCATTTGTGCGAGGGATGAAAACCTTAAACCCGGTGGTGAGAGTAGGAGCACCTTCCCTTTCGTAGGTTTGGTCTGAGACAGATATACCCCCTGATGCAAAGAAGCCCTGTAGTACCCAGGGAAATACAACATAGTCTTATTACGTTAACGTTTATGCTCCAGTAAGGGAGGTTTAGCAATGATTCACGGGTTGCAGGACAAAGACGTAGCCAAGATATGCCAGTATTTAGCCATTCTATACGCAAAGATTCGTGATCTCAGCGAAAATAACAGGCCAGGTGTAGCCTTATGGGGTTTAGCGATGCTTCAACGTCTTGGCACAGAGCAGACGTGGCCTGCCAATTACAATGAGGCTGCCGTGGGCGTCCAGTGACGGGATTTGAGCGATGACACATGGGTGGCCAGAGAACAAGCATTGTAGCTAATGTATTCGAATTCTGCTCTGACGCAGACGTCGAGCGTGTCAGCGCTTAGTACCAGTCACAGCAATCTTTACGTTTGTCTGAACATATTTTACACTCTGGACACCGGTCGGCAGTAATTGAGCAACGATATATTGTGTGGGTACTTGTCCGAGAGGGGAGATGTTTTCGTTTAGAAACCTCCGTGTTATATGTGTATGCTAGACCTCCGTGTCTGGAGTTCCGAATTGTTGGAAGTACATTGACAGGTATCGGCGACGATGGGTGGACGGAAGAAGTCTGGCCATTATATTTCTCAGCGATTTTAATCCTGTGACCCAAAGGTGGGAAGTTTCGGCGATGACAGGCGGCAGCAGGAAGACTTCCAGGATCGCACGGAGAGTGTGTTCCCGTGTGCCGAAACGTAGTTCCATCATAACTGCAATACAAGGGGAAATCGTCCGAACTACTATCAATTTCGGACCTCAAGAGGGAACTGTTACGTAGCCAAAGGAGACCCGGTCAAACCGTTGCGGCGGTGTTGCGCGATGCCACGAACGCTGAAATTTCCCGCTGTGAAGGGCGGTGACAGGGTATAATATCGGGATGTACGGTGACTTAAATTCTCGTTCAAAACGAAGTAGCTGATATCCGAATCGCAGTTTTTGAAGGGTAGTGACAGGGTAGAATATCGGGATGTACGGTGAATTTTAATTCATTCAAAACGAAGTAGCCCTGATATCCCAAGTGCCCTTTTGGAGCGTGTTGGAATAAGTTTCGCCAAGTGGATTTGGGCCGTATTATGGTAGCTGTTTCGCTTTTTAAAACGTTTCTTGTTTCTCATAGACGGGGCTTCAGGCGCCAAGCCGTGAACTTTATCCCGGCTCGGTTTGTGTGTTTCCCAAAAATATCGACCAATTACAGTAAGATTGTTTGTGCAGATATTGTTTTGCGATAGAAAGTAGGCTAAATGTTTTTGGTAGATGGTGGCTTGCCATGGAAAGTGAAAGCTACGGCTGGGGGTGCACCGACCTTTTTAACAATCGTGTGTAGGCCGCTCGTCCGAGTGGCTCCATGCCCCATGTATAAAGTGGATTTGAAAGCAGTACGTTGGCGCAACGCAATTCAACAAATTCAAGACGACGTTGTATGTCACGGTAGACAAAAAAACGCGTTAGCGTTTCAAGTTGCAAACACAAACGGAGACTCTCTCGCGCGTGAGCAATAATGGGGACCCTCCTACCTCACCTTTGGCCGTTTACGTCTCAGATATTGTTAGTGGTTGAGGAATGGAGCTTCTCAAGCGGAGGATCAATAGTACATGGTGTTACTGCTATCGCAGCGCACGTCCATGCCAAATATTTATATTGTTCCGGGTTTGCCCCGCGAGGGAGTGTCGACGTAAACTGCTCCACGTGACTGCCAAATCGTATAATGGAGAATCCGGCAGCGGTGTTCAAGAATGACTGATGACCGTAGGAAGCCTTGCTTGGTGCAGCTGAGAGCTGTCAGTTTTACGCGAACATCGGTAGGACAACCAGCGCCAATACATTCATTGTCCTTGCCCGCAGTAAAAGGTTTGACGAGAAAACGGTGTTGTATGTAGGTTATTAGTCAATTTCAAACTGCAGCATACACCAATTGAGCAGCGATCGCAATAAGAGATGATCGTTGCGTCAACTCGTGCAACAATCAGTCAATGTAACACTCCTGCTGTCGGATTCCGAGCATGGTTCGATTCAGGTCGAACAACAGTTAAAAAATGAGGTTGATTACGACGCAACGGATGTCGCAAAGAGGGCGTTGGAATCGAATTCGCACAACAGAGGGAAAAGTATCGTTTAGAATTCAAATTGACAAGCGATGGGCAAAACGATTGTTGGATTCCAATCAACGACCGCTTTCAAAGTTGGGTAGGCGCATACCGATCGACCACCACCCGAATAATAGACGACAGTATGCCGATCTGCACCCATCCCAATCCGCGATCATTGAATTATCATCCGCAATAATCGCTTATTTCTTCAAGGACGAAACTCTCCAACATTCTCTTTATTCCAGTCAGCTATTGACCTCTCCACAAGCGATGTCTGGAATACCTGTGGTCACCAATTGTAATCAGGAATTGTTCCCTTCCGGTTCATAATCCAACATTTTCAATGCTCGTCGTTATGTTAATGTTCGACTCCGACTGACCAGTAAACGTCAATCATAATCATAGTGGATTATTACTGGATGACGACTGCAAGAATCAACCTGGTACACACTCTTGGTGGAATTCCCGACGGCCAACTCTTACACAAAGGGTAGTATTATTGCAATACAGTCGGCAATTCTGACCAAAAAAGGATCTCCGACACGCTGTTGGTAAACGATTGAATAGGATTGTTGAATTCCGGTACAATATTGGTGTTGCGCTGTCTTGCTTCCTCTCAAACTGTGCAGGTGGATGCACTGGTATTGGAACTTTTCGAAAAGGCCAGAAAGGCGAAGTACGCCGCCACGCGTGCCGCCGTCGTGCCCTTCGGCCGCTCCGCGAAGAAAATCCTGCTGGCCACAACTTCGGCAGCAGACAAGGAAAGGCTCGAGGGGTTCGAGGCGAGCGAGCAGTGGGCGAAGAACTTCGTGGTGCACAACGGACGCACCCGCAACCGTCTGCACGGTGAGACTGGTAGCGTAAACCCCGAACTCTTCGCGAATGGTATGGAGGAGTTCCGCGAGGAGTGTAAGAACTACCTGTTGGAGAACATTTACAACGTGAACGAGACAGGCATTCAGTGGAAGATAATGCCCAAGCGCGCGTAACTTTTCAGCCACGAGAATCGGCAGACGTTGAAGGGCACAAAGGGCATTAACCTCATGGATCGCGAATCGGCCCTCATGTGCGCGAACGCCTCTGGCACGGAAAAGGTGGAGATGGCGTTCGTCGGCAAGGCGAAGCGCCCGCGCTGCTTTCGTCGCAGAGCTTGTCTTCTCAAATATTTCTCGAAGGCCAACGCGTGGTCTGACTCTGCGACATTCCGCAAGTGGTGGCTCGAGGTATTTCTACCGTGCATTGAGAGCCGGACTCTCCTTCCAGTGCTGCTGATGAGGTATGGCTGCTCGTGGCACGCGATGACCTGAAAGACGACCGGGGTCAGGTGAAGGTGGTGATTTACCCACCGAACTGCACTGGCGTAAATCAGTTCATGAACTTGAGGATCATTGTGGCCACCCAGCTGATTTACAGGAGGAAGCTCCTCGACGTCAACGTGTCGACCATGCTCGACGCTGCCACCCTGCGGGCCTGAGCGAAGAAGCGAAAGATGGTAGCTGGCACAGCGGAGTTGGCCGAAGGACACCACCCCCATGTGCGGGACACCGGGGACCTTCCCAATGTCAGCATGGGGCAGCGCGACCGAGCAGACCATCGCAAGGAACTGGTGTGTTCTAGCAGGATACGGTCTGTACTGTACTATGGTTCTGCGTGTAGAGTGCAGTACTATGTGGATCATTCCAGGGTGGCAAATCGAATCCGCAATACTCCTGTACACCGTCGATTTCCCCCGTTTTTGTACTTTCTTCGCTGCCTGGTTCAGTTTGTTTGCTTGGGATCGTTTCTTGTTCGTCCTTCATGTTGCCCAACGCCCATTCTTTCCATCACCCTGCTGCGCTTTGCGTTTCATATCGACCTCTCTGCCACCCAGGTGCTGGGTCAAAGCCGAAACTGAAGTTGGAGATGGAGACTACGCTTACGGCAGCACACTGGAAAGTCGTGCGGGACGGTTCCAAGGACCCTGCAGTGGAAGAGCTGGCAAAAACGCTTAATAACGTGAGCGTACGGGTGCGCCAGGCAGATTAATAGGGGGGGACACCTGCAATATCTGGGTTTTTGGTGGAAGCTTCCACGACTTCCACTGGAGCTTCCATCGCCTCCAAGAAAGCTTTCTTGGAACCAATGGAAGCTTCCATAAAAGCTTCCACGGAAGCTTCCACGAAAGCAACTTTCACGGATTCTTCCATGAATGCTATAACGGAAAAAACTTCCGCGGAAACTTCCGCGAATGCTTCCACGGAAGCTTCCATGAAACGGAAGCAACCTCCATGGAAACTTACATGAAAGCTTCCACGGATGCTTCCGCGCAAGCAATTTCCACGGAAGCTTCCATTAAAGCTTCCACCGAAGCAGCAACTTCCAAGGACGCTTCCATGAAAGCTTTCGTGGAAGTAAGTTGCTTTCACGGAAGCTTCCGTGGACGTCAATATATTTTAGCTTCCACTGAAGCTTTCAATGGAAGTAAGTTGATTCCATGGAAGCTTTCGGGGAAGTAAGTTTGCTTTCACGAAAGTTTTTAAGGAACTTTCACGGCAGTAACTTTCCTTCCGCGGAAGCTTTCACGGGAGCTTTTATTGCCGTACGTTTGCTTCCACGGAAGCTAGCTTTCAAAGAAGCTTTCACGGCCGCTTTCGTAAAAAAAAATTGCCTTCACCGCAGCTTTCGCGGAAGTAAGTTTTCTCCCACTGAATTCTTCGTGAAAGTAAAAGCATTCGTGGAATCAAACTTGCTTTCACGAAAGCTTTCACGGTAGCTTTCACTCAAGTAAATTTGCTTCCATGGAAGCTTCACGGAAGCTTTCACTGACGCAAAAAACGATTTCACGGACAGTTCCTTGAACAAAAATTACTGCCACTCAAGGTTCCGTAAAAGCGGCTGGGGAAGCGAATTTACTTCCACGGAAGCTTCCGCGAAAGCTTCCATGGAAGATACCTCCACCGCTCTAACAGAAGAAACAAATGGACATTCTGTGGATTCGTCCGGGGAAGGGATGGAAGGTAAGCTTCCACCGAAACAGTTGTGAATGTGAACTTGCCCGAGAGCTTGGACTTCCACCCCCGTAATGAGCATGCAGACGGGAGGTCCCGCTAAACGTATGTCAGGTACATATGCGTTGCAAACTGCGGTTAATTAACTACGTAAGCACTGAGTAGTGAGAACTTGGCCACGCTTGGAGTGTCCGACATTTCGTCATGTACACGCTCACGCACCTTACCTGGTCTGAAATCCACTTTTTGCACTATGTTTGCAAGAGTTCGTGTAAGCTGAGGTAAATCAAGAAATCGCGCCGGGAGCCGCCCAAACAACGTTTCAAAATTTTACCGCAGCTCTTCTGTAGCTTTTTACTGGCAGTAGTCGGCTTACGCCATGATGGAGGTGTCATTTCTTAGAGTTGAGTGTAAGTGGTGGCCGTCGATAGGTTCCGCGTTGGTCGTGGCAAAACACAGAAAAAGGCCGATCCCCGGTTCTTCCGGAGTTGCGTGCTTAGTAATATGTAAGCCTTCAAATTCCATGAATGCTTCCTACGCGGGAAACCGCCAAAGAAAGTCAAAAACATGCACCCATCGCGAGACAAGACAACTTTACGAGCAAGCCCTCTCTCACGGACGTAAAGCGGTGTGAGAGGCGGGGGAACAAAGTCACCCCTTCCCACCGTGCACAAGTCCGTACGCCCCCCCCCGACACCACAATGCACCCACACAAAAACTAGCGCTGATGCAGGCGTGTCCTAAAGACATCAATATCGGACTACGTCATCCAGTTTCCAACCAACAAGCAGCAGATTGCACGTGTGCAGTAGAGGCTACAGGTAGAGAGAGCCGACGCCATCACGCTAACCCTAGGGTCCACGACATGCTTCATACCCGTAACCAATAACGCCGCACCGCAGCGGGCTAAGTAACGGCCACATGCGGCAGGGGGGAACGGGAATGAGACAAGTAACACAAAGCGTTCATACCGTATACCATTTTCGATATCTATCAGCGATTCGGTGACGAAGTCAATACATACGAATAACAGACGCCAGCCCAGAGTACGGGGTGAATACGCATGAAGGCCTGTACGCCACCCCCAGCTTCCACCAGCCGTTTCGTCCACAACCACGCATATCCACATACACCGTATTACTATGTGCCCCGAAACGTCCTTAGTCATTGTGGACGACTTCGCTACATGGGAAGTAACAAAGCCTCTCCACCCCCGCCCCAATCCACCTTCCCCGCGACACAAAGGTGTCGGCGACACGAGGGTGTTGGCAGAAGAACGACCCAATGGCAGCACCCGCCGTTCATGTTCCCCTCGTTGACAACGGGCAGCAAGAAGAGGACGGTACCTATTCCTGGGGAAACCACACGCTCATGAGTGACGGCTCAACACCCTCCCAACCCCCACATTTCACTCCCACGTCCACCACAAACACCTGGCAGACGGCGAATAGACAGAACATAATCAACCGGTCATTTCCCACTACTTCAAAGCAGCGGCAACAGGATTGGATCCGATCCAGTGTATGCCACGAGCTCATGACGAAGACTTCCTCCCCCTCCCCCCCTCCCCCCCTGCTTGCCCCTCGTAACGCTTCACACCCGCAAATAAAAACGCCGCACAGCAGCAGCCTAAGCAACGGCCACATTCGGCAGTGGGAAAAGGTGAATGCCACAAATACCACAACACGTTCCTAACGTATACCACCTTCCGCATCTATCAGCAATACGGGGGCGAAGTCAATGCATGCGAATAACTGACGCCAGCCCAGAGTACGGGGAGAATAGGCATGAAGGAAATGGGTGCAAAGTGAGTCCTGAATCCGTACCAACACGTCCTCTTGCACCATTACGCCATATGATACCTTCGGGACAAGTTCCGTGGGTGTGGGCCCCACCTAAGGGGTGCCACCTCGTGGCGGATGACACCCACGAGGTTAAGCTCATGGACGTTATCGGCGACCAGCAGGAGGCCCATCACTGGGCAGCTCTTAGGTCCACTATGGTGGAACTGCTCACCAGTTTCTGGACCGGGAATCCTTGGCCCGGCCACGCCTGTGACGTTTGCAGGCGCACTGTAGAGGTGAACGGGTGGGCGCACGCCATGAAGGCCGCCGTAGTCGATGGCTGCAACAGCACAGGTCACCCAAAATGCAAGGTCTACGAATGCACGGAGCACCTGGGAAGCGTTGGAAGGTCGCGGTGAGAAGCGGCCGAAAGCGTTGGTGTGCGGGCCTAACGTGAATGCCGGCGTAACTTGAGTAAAGCGTAGGTGAACTTCTGCGTTTTCCAGGACCACAAGAACGAACGCTACCCCACCCTTCCACGCGCCAACACCCCCACGCGCTCCCCCTCCACTCCCGCGAAGCCTTCGGCAAAGCTCGAGTATCCGTGGGGGGCGTTCGCACCATTACTATATGTGCGACCTCTTGCACGTGCCACACCCAAAACTTGACAAAAAGAAAGACGTGGATGCCAACGCGGATTATTGGGCAATGGCCAAGCACGCCACGCGTTCTCACGAGTAGATACAGATTGTTTTACCGTACCTCACTAACGGGGTGCACAAAAAGGGGAACTCGATGTCCTTGTACCTCCTAGCCCTTGCCGTGGGCCTGCTCGCACCCAGAAACCCCAGCCACGGCTCCTAGGTTATAACCAGTAAGAAGACGCGACCATGAAAAGGTTGGAAAGGTAAACCCCGCGACAACGTGAAGCGCCGGCTTCCCGATCTCACCCTCGTCTATCGCCCACTGCGCTTTCCGGTGAATCAGATTCTGCGCACAGCATGAGGCAATGCATGGGGATTGCTGCGTGGTGACGACCTCACCGCCCTGCGAACTCCCACACGAACCGAACAGTTTGACGTGTGCGACTCACTCTTAGATGGAAGACCGGTGGAGGTATATTAACAGTATCGGCACTTATCGGCTAGAGCAGCGGGAGAGCATTTCGAGGTGGGCGTAGCATAAAAGCACGGGGTAACCCGTCGGGCATTGGTCATAGCTAAATACTGGAGGTCATAATATGTACCACCGTTGCCGTCGACGCCCCCGCCAAAGAGTGGATTCAAGAACAATCATTCGCTCGAAACCTGCACCACGAGGACAGCAGCAGGGCATGAGCCACGACATCGGCATCGTTGCCACGTTGTTTACCCAGCGCTGGGTTAGAGACAGCGACGGTTAAAATAGTATGCACGAGTCTCAGAGACGGAGAGGGTGGAGACAAGTTTCCCGTTCACGTCAGTTCGTTAGCTCCAAGGGTTGTAATTTTGAAGTCGTTGTAATACGTCTCCCAAGCATAGGGTAGACACAAGCCGAGAAGATGAGCTTGCGCGTGAGAGCGCACAGCTATCTACCAATGAAAACGACAGCGAAGTACTACTAAGTGCCCAACAACAGTCAATTAGCCCTTGCGGCGCGAAACTGGTAGGTAACTTTCACACCTAATATCCCCAGAAAGTAGGCCGGGTCCAATCACTCACACGTTCTGCGAAGCCGTTTGCCACGAACGAAATACATACACGGTCGTGAACAATAGCCTACAACGTGCACATTACAACCTCCATTGTAAAATCTGAACAGAAACAACGGCTCTAGATACCCAGGGCCTTGCCTCTTTTTCCCATGACCTTGTGGTGAAGATCCACTCGACCTATGTTTCCACGGCATTTTCTGAAGGCACCAACGTATTCCACGCTGGCGGTACAAGCGTTGTTGGCTTAGACCCAAGTGTGATAAAAATCCTCTACATATATTTCCAACGCACACTGCCGGGGGCCGATCCACCGCACACCGTCGGTACCCGACGAACGCACACTGAAGGCTTTCCAGGTTGGGGGCGGGGAGTTCGAGGGGGGGGGGCGCGTCGCCCCCCCTCATGCACTGTTATTTGCACCCTGGCACTACTCGCCTGCCCTGCCAACGTAACACGACACTGCTGCTGTTGAGGGCTTGTAGGTCTTTTCTCTGGACTACGCCCCGCAAAACTATGCCTTCCGTGCTATTGCAACACTGCTATACGCGGCTTTGATGTTGCGCTCGCGCACGCAACAATCCTCCTCCGTGCCTCTGTGCGTCTGCTACAGTGCGTCGGCGGCACACACGTGCTTCCGACACATCGTGCTTTCGGCTGATGTCTCTGCTGCCGCAGCACTCAAGTAGAGCCGCCTAATTAGCGCTTTAGACGGTGTCCTCCGCATATTCGTCACACGGCGCACATCTCTTTCTCCTGCGGCGGCTGCCTCGCTGCTTATGCTGCCCCTCTCTTGCGACTACTGCCGGTGTCTGCAATGAGCTTTCGCGGTTTCCCTTGCGCCAGGCGTCACGGTCTTCGCAAATGTTTCACAAAGATATACCGCACTTCCTTGTGACCTGGCCGGCGTAAAACAATCCTCCCCTGTTGTACACAGCCTTGTCCAAGAACCCCAACATTTCGAAATGCCACAGAACAACGACTGTCATCCTCTCGCCCTCAGCACGCACCCACACCCACACCGCGCATAAGACACATCGACTACTTCTGTGTTCAGTGGGAGACACGTCCCTCCTCGTAGCGTCTTGGTCGAACCTCGCGCGTCTGGTGCATCGCTGTTGTCGAGCTGCTCCTCTCTTGCGACTGATGTCGGTGTCTGCTACTTTCGTGGGTACCTGGTGTGAACCTTTGTATGTTTGGTCTTTGTCTGACTTCTGCGTGTCGTCGGCTTCGTACTCTCCATAGTGCCGGTTAAATCACTTGGCACCCTTTGTACAAGTAATCGCTGAATAGTTTTCCCAACCGACTTCATCTCTTTTCGACTGCTAGCTTGGGTCGACCACACCTAGGATGCTGACATTCCCCTCGAGCACGTTTGGCGCCCGACGTATTGTCAGTAACAAGTGTCGATTACGCATAACATGATGGGCCGAGCAACGGACGGCAGCTACCCGCTGGACTTCGGGATGAAGACTGACCGCGGGATAAAAATTTGTCAGTTTCAAAAAACAAGTAGGCTCTGAGTTATGTCCAGGAAATTGCACATCGAAAGGTACCGCGGCTCCTACAAGGAACCTCACGAGACTACATGGTAGAGAACCAATGGGCCTAAGACCCTCTTCATATTGGTGGGCGTGGGCCATGTTAGGTTCAAAGATGCCCGGTATCTCTTTCCAGCGTTTGGCCGTGCTTCTATGCGTGCTTCCAAGGTCATCGCTTATACCGTAATTTGTTATTGCTGTGCTGTCCATAACATAAGTGTTGAACGTCTGTACCGGCCGCTCCAACTGTTCGCTAGCTAATTCGCATTTGTTTTTACATGTCGGTAACCGCGCCAACTATCCAGCCCGTAGCCAGTTTTAAGGTCAACGACGAAAAATCACTCGTTACGAAGGGTGAGTGCTTCGTGCTGTCTATACAGGGAGCCCTACCTCCACCCGCTTGTGAAGACGGTTTCAATCACAGCACCCAAAGCTCTGAAGCCTGCCGCACCCACTTTACCTGTGACGAAAAAAAGATATAATCGACGCCGGATGGACTATTGGCACGCGCACGATAAGCTCGAGATCTTTCCAAGAATAACTCGCCCTCAACCCCGACGGTGTCTCGTACCGTCGCGAAGGCAAGGTAATTCCGTTGGAAGACCTGACGAGGTTGTTTGATCGTAGTTTTGGACTGTCGAAGTGAAAGCCCCGCCTAACCATCGAACAGCCTCCGTTCCCGCTCCTGACGCTGTCGCCGACATCAACGAGCCACAGCACGGGCGTGACCCACGCTTTCCACCGAGTCTACGTGGTCATCGTTTGCCCTTGAGTGCGTCGTTGGTGGTGTGCCCACATCATTTCGTGGCACTGGTACCGGCGTGCTTTATCATAATTCCTTCTGCCAAAATATACTGACATGCCCATATCATTTCGTGGCACTGGTACCGGCGTGCTATATCATAGTTCCTTCTGCCAAAATATACTTACACGTCCTCTTCTATGTGTGGGAATCGATAAACTACAGTGACGAAGGTACGATGACGGGGGAGGCCTGGACGAAATCACGGTGGCCCGGGGGCTTATCCGCGGTTATGAGGATCTATTCTCCCGGGCGCATTGCAAAATGGGTGTTAGTTGGTATGATTGAGGCCATGCTTGCAAATGAAGACCGTAACAACGGGCACCACCGACCCCGACGTTTGTACGCCACTCCTTCATACGTCGGGATTAGGGTCACCGGCGCGCGTGTCCTTCGACGGGTATGGTGCATGTGCAAGCCGCTGCCCGGTCAAACTGTCCATGACGCGCACCACGTTTCGGAACAGAAATCAAGATTAGGGATGCACCGGAGGCAACACGGCCTTAAAACGCCAAACACGCACGACGATAACAACACAACCCACGCACCCCACGCGTAACAACCTAAACTCACGACCCATGACGTTGTATATTCACAAAAGGGACGCGTGGCGACCACCACGCGCGAAAAAATAGCGACGTAAGCCTCGTTGCGATCTCGTTGGGGAGAAACGTCACGAAGATTCCACTGTTTCTTCAATATTTTCTGTGCGCAGGTTCGACGTCATGTAATCCGTACCCACGGTTTAGCAAGAATAATTAATATTGCCAAGTAACCGTTTAGCAGGCGGCCCAAAAAGCCGTTTACGTCCAGCCATGTAGCTAACGTCGCCTGCCATTTGAGTCACCAATTGACAATCGCACCATGCAAGCGCTCCACCCTCTTGCAAATAATATTTTCACTACTGACACGTTCCCTCCCGTGCCCTTGCCGTCGCTGCTACGGCCGTCCTGGTCGCTTACCCACCCGAACGTGACGCTGGAAAAGCCGCTATCTCACGCGGAACGAAACGTTTCGAAGCGCGACAACTCCGACAACTCCGGCTGCTGTTTTCTACCCATTACACGCACGGACACACTTCATAGCGACTCTGAACTGCGGCACCATCGCCTGGTTAGGTCCGTTGCGGAAACACGAGGGGATGGAGGTCATGGCCGGTTGCCTGGACTCCATCTGGGAAGACCCTGGCAGCCGGCCGGAATCGATCTTCTACGACAAGGGCTGGGCTCTACGGTGTTACCGCTTGAATCATCCCTTCTACTCCTATCTGGGAACGCGTTACTTCGTTGACAGGTAAAAAGGTACTATCCCGATTTAGACAGCCATTCGTTGTCGGTAAATCTTGCCATGCGTTAGTTGCCTTCATTACATGCGTTGCAAGGGTTGGGAATGGGTCCGACGTGTTCTACGTTCCACGCGTAGAAACGGCAACAAGGTCTTGTTTATATTGCGCTTCGACCCCGCATTAACAACGATTTAAGTTGGCTTAGACGTGTGGTCAACTATCGAAGGGCTCAAAGTAGACATATATGTTGGCGTCCTCAACACGAGCATGCCACTATTGGCGAGGATAATACGTCAATAGCGGGCAAGACGCGTGCTACTGTGAAGGTGCACCAGTTTTTTTTTATGAGATTTCTCAATCTGGGGAGTTAAGATCTATCCCAGCAACTGATTTTGGAGAAACCTGAAACTGGTACGGGATGACAAATGCCGCGGTCTACGTACACAACGAAAACCACAACAACGAAATGGGCTGTTTCCGACGGTTTAGGATTAAGGAGCCCGTCATTCAAAAATATTTCAGTCGTAAAGTGCTACCTCTATGGTAGCACGCGCCGCAGCGTATACCCATACTTAACGGCTTCTCCAAACGTACATACGAAACGGTGCCTAACATTGCGCCGCGCGTGCGTCTGTTGCTCCTTGGCGTAAAACACGCTCCAATTTATGTTCCATTTCCGGGGGCATTCGGAGGCTGACTGCGCCGTTTTCTTCTCTCCCGAGGCGCGGGGTGACCCGACGTTATGGGGCGTTGACGATGACGGAAACGAATGTTTCTTGTGGAAAAGCTTCATGGCGGAGAGCAGCAACTCGTGGATACACGGTATGCCTGCTCCACGCATTGCCTAGTGTCCTTCTATGTTGACAAAGCGATCCCTTCAGTCGTTAACCCTGCCAAGTCGACCCTCGGCGATACGGATGATGACATAGACTCCTAACGTTCCGTGAAATCTTTAGGCTGCTTGAGCAAGTTTGCACGAAGGCTAGAGCTTCGTTGGGAGCACAGCAGACCGAGCAACGGCTCCTTGTTCCCGCTATATATTCGCGATTCTCGGTGGGTATCTCACCGACGGCGTTCATATACGACGTGAAACGACATGAATATAGGCCTTCACCGTTGCTGTGACGAAGACGCGACGTTAATACCCGAAGGACTTAAAAGGCGAAAAAACAAATTGTGTCAACATGTCGAAGACGTAATCTGCACCGTGCTTGTTGCTCCATTTCGTCAGGGTTCGGGCACATTGTCAAGCAGATGACTTGAGTGCTGGCGGAGTTCTTCCTTTACCAGTGCATTTTAATGAGAAACGAGTGCCTCTTGGCTAGGGCTTGTTTGACAAAAATGCAACCTTCGACGATTAACAATCGGAGGCGGAGGACATCCTCCTCGCAGTGTGTGGGTGAGGTGGGGGCCCAATTGCCGTTTGATCGTAGGGAGGTGGCGAGTGCTATGATCAGGAACCGACACGCACATGATTCCCAGGGAGAGGGGGGGAGAAGGGTTGAGTTGTGGGGCGGTGGGCGGGAAAGGGCGGACGGCCGGACAAGGGTTGGATGAAACTCTCTTGGTGTGGCGTGCTTGGCAGCGAAGAAACTATATCAATTGTTACGTAAATGGGTAGTATTCGATGTCCAATCTACCCTCCCCTTGGCGGTGTGGTGCCCACAGGCCCACGAATCGCCGTCGGCAGGTCGCACGCCGAGGTTGGTTTAGGAGTGGCACTGGAGACGCTTGTACCGGGAATGTTTGAGGGCTCGGAACGCCCATACCTTAGCCGGTAACGTGTACAACCTAAGGGCATGTTTGCACAGCGTCCGGCGGCGCGTCATGGCGTCAAACAATACTTTCCAGCGGAACCTGAGTCATCAACGGAGCGGGGACGCGGTTCACACATGACCACTGATGCTCACCACACAAGTTCCAGTATTTAGAAAACAACTAGAGCGAACATACTGTGGGCACATATAGGGCCAAAACGACCTGAGCAACAGTTGGCCAAATGATAGTCTGAGACGGCGAGATTTAACGTCTGCGACAGACAAAGATGGATGAAACGAGCCACTGCGCCATAGAATGTCAACGGCGTACGCCGGTGAGGCGCTCTGGCCCACACACTCGCCATAGTGTAAAGAACACGGCCGTGATATGTGGCTGGCGCAAGCCGGGCGTGTGATAGGAACACATTTGGGCGCTGCTGTGTAGAAAATAGGCGACACAATTGTCCTTCCGTTCCGTTTTCACCGCAGGTGCGGCACGGGGGGATCTCCGCACGATGTCTTCTTGCAAGATTTCGGAAACAAAACTTCGCCGCATCGCGTTTTCATTGGCATCGGCATTACGACCTTGATTTTGGTATGGTGGCGTCGGTTGCGGGCAGGGGGCGTGAGGTTGGAAGCACCCTATTACGCCAAAAGCGACGCTGAGGAACAAGGGCTTTTGTCCGTGCAGTATCCGCGCGTACACACGGGTGGGGCGCCGGAGCCTAACGTAACGCACACCATCGAGCACACTAAATACGAAATATACGAAAGGCCTAACCCGAGAGGTTATAACCAAAATACTAATTCGATGCGGCTGGCCGGTAACGCTTCCGTGCCTGCTGGTGGTTCGTTCATAGGTTTGTTTCCTGCTGGCGGGCGTTTCAAGCTTTTTGCCGCTGGTCCATCTGACTTCAGTGCCTGCTGGTGGGCTTTTCGTATGTATTGAACGTCACAGCTGGCGTTTCCTTGCAGGTTCGGGCACAGCTACTGTCCTTCTGTGCCAACAACAACTGATGTTCTAGTTGGCGAGGCGGGCAAGGTGCATCTTGCATCGTTGTTCTTGAAGCATGCGTCAGACCCACCAACCTTCAACTTTTACATGACCACTCGAAAGTAACTCTGTCTTCGTCGAACCGGTGGAACAGCCTGCAGAGATAACACAGTGCAGCGGTACAAATACCATAATACTCCCGCCCCATCGGGTGGCATCACCTGAATGCTCCTGTGTGGAGCTCTGCCACGCATAGTCGGTCAGTATGTCTCTCTGGGTGTGCCGATGACGGAATCCGGTTCGATTTGTGTTTGTTGGTTGACCTCTCTCGTGCCTCCTGGGACTGCATTGCAGCAGCCGGCAGCCAGCCGGTGCACTACCGACTGGTAGAATTGTGGCGGTGGGCAAAACCTTACCTCGGCCGACTCTCCTGGTACTCGTAGTAGCGAAACATGAATTTGAAAAAACAAAAAAAAAGTCTATACTACCGCTGAAGCACTAAAAAATAACTCCCATTAAAGTTTGTGGAAGCTTTCGTGGAAGCTACTTTCCACGCAAGTTTACTTCTTATGTCCATGACAAGTTGACATGTTCAAGTTAAATGTAAACCTCTTTCATGGATGTGTTATTACTTTAAAATTTGTTCATTTTTTCCACCAAAGGATCCGTGGGAGTGGGTTTCGGTGAGAGCAGTCATGGAAGCCGCTCAGAGTCCGTGGAAGCTGCGAGAGCTTACGTGAAAGTCAAATGTAAAATTCGGTGGAGGTACCTTCCAATCTTTCCTGGAAGCTGCTTTCAAAGCTTTCACGGAAAGCTTTCGTGAAAACTCTCGTGGAAGCCGGTGAGCTTCCGACCCTCCGTGGAAGCTGCCGCTTGCTTCGATGGACTTAAAACGTTAAAATCCATGGAAATGCTTTCGTGGAAGGTTTCTAATCCGTGGAGGCTTTCGTGGAAGCTCCCGTGGAAGTTATTTCCATCGGATCTTTCGTGGAAGTTACTTCCGTGGAAGCTTTCGTTGAAGCTACTTCATGGAAGACTGATTCTACGATAGCCCTCCCCCCCAAAACCAGCGATTTTCTTTAACGAACGTTTCATGGCTGATCGCTACAAGGAAGGATGCTATAGAATAAAAACTATCCCTAATTTTTCTTGTGTGCAAAGGTCTCTCGGTTGATGACGTCGGGGTGTCGAGGGACACCGTATGTCAGGAAATACAACCGGGAGCTGATTTTGAAACCGGTGATTTCGTTAAAGAAACGTTGGGGGGGCTACCGTAGAACGCCTCGAACGCTTTCGTGGAAGTTACTTCCGTGAAAGCTTTCGTGGGAGTTGCTTCCATGGAAGCTTTGGTGCAAACGTTTGTCAAAGTTACTTCAATGGGAGCTTTGGTGGAAGATTCCGTGGAAGTTACGAAGGATTCCGTGGACGCTTCCGTGAACGCTTCCGTGGAAGTTACGAAGGCTTCCGTGGGAATAACTCCCATGGAAGTTTTCGTGAAAGTTACTTCCATCAAAGGTTCCGTGGAAGCTAAGAATGCTTCTGTGGGATTACGTGAAGTTACCGCCATGGAAGCTTTCTTCGTGGAAGCTTTCTTGAATGTTACTTCCATGAAAGCTTTCGTGGAAGCTTTCGTGAAAGTTACTTCCACTAAAGCTTTTGTGGAAGCTTTCGTGGGAGTCACTTCCATAGAAGCTTCCGTGGAATCTTTTTATTGGAAATTACATCTATGGAAGTTTTCGTGGAAGCTTTCGTGGAAGCTGTGGTGCATGTTACGTTCGTGGAAACTTCCATTGACGTTTTGGTGGAAGTTACTTACATTGAAGCTTTGGTGGAAACGTTGGTGAAAGTTACTTCCATGGGAGTATTCGTGGAAGCTTTCGTGAAAGTTACCTCCATGGAAGCCTCCGTAGAAGTTACGAAGGTTTCTGTGGAAGTAACTTCCATGGAAGCTTCGTGAAAGATACTTCCGTGAAAGCTTCCGTGGAAGTTACGAAGGCTTCCGTGGAAGTACGTGAAGTTACTTCCATGAGAACGTTCGTGAAAGTTACTTCCGTGACAGCTTTCGTGGACGCTTTCGTGGAAGTTACTTCCATTAAAGCTTTCGTGGAAGTTTTTTTGGAAGCCTTCGTGGAAGCGTTTTATTGGAAGTTTCTTCTATGGAAACTTTTGTAGGAGCTTTCGTGGAAGCTGTCGTGCACGTTACGTGGGTGGAAGCTTCCATGGAAGCTTTCGTGGAAGTAACTTCCACGGAAGCTTTCGTGGAAGCTGTCGTCGAAGTTTCCGTTGAAGTTTCTCCCATGAAAGCTGTCATGGAAGCTTTCGTGAAAGCTCCCGTGGAAGTTACTTCCGTGGAAGCTCCCATTTCCTCCATGGAAGCTTCCACCGCGTCCATGGCTCCCATGGAAGCTTCCACGGAAGCTTTCATAAGCTTCCACGCAAAATGCAAGTAGTGCAGGAGACCGAACAGGGGTCGCCCGATAGTGGCACGGATTTGGTTGATTTGTTGGCGAACCTGAACATCATCCAGGGAGAGTGCGCCGACGAGGTCGCCGTCGAAGCGGCTCCGGTTTGGACGACAGTAGAGGACCAGCAGGATGTCGTCGAAGCTATCCGGTTGGATGTGGTGGTGGACGAGATGACGGAGCAGTGAGAAGGCACTGGTGTGGGGGGCGTGGACTCCTCTGATGACGAGAAGAAGACGGCAACCATGAGAGGACGGGGCGAGGGGGCACGGTGCCACCGCCTTACGCTGAAATTTTGTCGAGCTCTGGTATCCTGGAGAGTGCAGCGGAGGAGGGCGGCAATGATAACGTCACCTTTCACGTGCATAAAGCCAGGATGGCATGCCTCGAAGCACATGCGTCCTAGCCGGACAAAAGGGTATTTTTTAGACGCAAGGAGGGGAGGGGGGTAGCGCAGCAAAGTTATGCTGCATAGTTCCGGTGTTGTGTTCCTGATATTATGACAATAATGCTGCACTGTTCTGCATTGGTGCACCTGCAGCAAAAAGATGTAGGCAATAGGCGCTGCTAAGAGAAATTTCGATACTGCACTGCAGCAGAGTCAATTGTTTTCGATCACGTTGAACCAAATATTATGTCGACCTTGCTGGTACTGTAATAATATAGTCTAACAAAAACGATTTCCGCAAAAGGTCTTCAATCATGTCAGGTACGCATCTGCGGCCGTCACCCACGTTGGAGCACATTTCCGTCCCTGTTCGTCGCCATTTCTTTGCCGTGCAGCTCTCTGTTAGGTTAATACCCTGGTAGCTATGTATTACCCTGTATACTGTCAGGTAATAATCACGTTGGAGCAAATGTTCTATCGACTCTGCTGTGATACTACTGTAATAATATCACAATAATAATAAAAAAAAATTCAACAGGTCCTAAATGATGTCAGGTATGCATCTGCGCTCGTGACCCACGTTGGAGCACATTTCCGTCCCCGTTCGTCGCCATTCTATTGTCGTGCGGCTCTGTGTTTGGTTCAACCCTGGTAGCTGTATAATACCAAGTATACTGTCAGGTAATGCACTCTAACACAAGGTATGTCAACCGCCTGTAACTGAGGGAATCCCAGGCCCGCAATAAGGCTTTAACGGCCCTATTCATGAACAAGGCGGCTGCCGTCAGTAAGGCGGTCATAGTGCTCTGGCACACCACCGCCTTATTGAGGGACCCCACACTGTATATCGGTCTTCTCGCCCGTCTTTAGTAAGTTTTATAAATCTATACTAAATAAAAGATGACATTCGTTGAATGAATTAAGTTGCTGATGATCATGAACGTAAATCGATTAACATGCCAATATTGTAACTATCTGTACAATCCAATGCACTGATAACCTCTGATACAGTAATGCTTTAATACGTCGCTGTAGGGTACCAGTTCTGTCCACTTTTTTACTAGCTTAGTAGTAAGAGGGTACTTGTGTAGTGTAGGTAGGTGGAGAATTTTGAGCAATTTTTCAACACCGGTTTCTTATTTTACTTTCCACTATGCTGCTGTAGCATTTACTAATGAAATGAAAAATATACTTCAGCTGGGAGATCGACCAAACGTTTCTTTGAATCAAAACTCAGCTTTGCAAGCTTCGTGTGATACTTCGATCGCGCGTGTTACGGGGGGTGTGTGTACCCTCGTGAAGGATACAGGTCGGTGACTCCCCTGATAATGCCAGGGTCAAGAGGACTAAGACGTTCAACCTTGTTTTGCGCACGGAGACTGTATAACCCGCATTGAGGCAGACAAAACAAGACATGTGTGAAATTAAGTATGTGTATAGCATTTTCTAATGCCAACGTTTGGAGTGCTTGGGTCTACCGGGTTTGTACCCAAGTTTCTGGGCACTCCCTGTACATGTGGCAGACCAGCGAAGGTCCAGCCCAGGCCTGGTGCTCGCGTTGATACTGCTGCTGTCGAGCCATGATGGAACATGCGGTGGACATCGATCGATACTGTTACGAAGTGATATATCCCCTGCTCTTGACGCACAATGCAGAGAAAGGAAAACACACACACACACACTTGTCGGATTGATAGAATGAAGACCGACGAGTTAGATCTGGCGTTCTGCATCAGGCGTCTGGCAGTGCACATTTGTCCCTAACAAAGCTCTTGGAGCGCCCTTCTCTCACACTAGCAGGGATTACACGAACAAAATAAAGCGTGGACCAAACGCCAGACCCCTGCACTCCATACAAATGGAAGGTCTTGCGCTAAAACGATACAAATGATCAAGAGTTCGTGTCGAGGCAGCCAATTGATTTTGCTATTCCAGACAGCCTCCTCCATGGATATTTTGGGTGGAGAAACCGCAGGCCATGAATCAGCGCGCCTAAACTTCGCGTTGGGGAAGGTCGGAAGTCTTACCGTGAGAATCACGGAATGACATTCTCTATAATTCGGTGATGAGTGTTAATCAGGACCATATACTACATACCAGGTATCTATATTAATATGAAAGTAAAAATACACTCCAGCAGTAGTGAGATCAAAGATTGTGACTCATCTCGTTGCAAGCTGGGGGTGATACTCCGATCGCACGTATTGCTTGGTGTGTGTCCTCGTTAAGTATATTGGTTGGCGACTCCCCGAGGAACTACAACGTATCTTGTACCAGGAGCAACAGGGTGGTGTTAGTCAGTCCGTGCGCGGAAACTTTAAAACCCGTTTTTGAGGGGGACAAAGTTTGACAGCTGTGGAAGGAAATGCACCACTTTATCAAGTGTATCCTGTAAGTCGAATAACCGGTGAGGCAGGGGGCGGAGTTGGTAAGGGCGTGGGGGGCTGGGTTTGAACAAGAGGGAGCGGGCGGGGGGGACGGGACGGGCTTACATATTGTT
Source organism: Undaria pinnatifida (assembly GCA_012845835.1). Taxonomy (NCBI): domain Eukaryota; class Phaeophyceae; order Laminariales; family Alariaceae; genus Undaria; species Undaria pinnatifida. Next base: position 12,101,097 of record JABAKD010000021.1, on the reverse strand, counting down.
TTACTATATAACTACCACATTTGAATACCAATACGCAGCCGGCAGTCTTTGCGCCATATTGTGTGTACTACATGCATGCCTCGTCCCCACTAATATCGCATTAAATATCTTCGCAAGATTCCTTCTTCAGTGATAGTTCCACAACATGATGTATTGTGCTTGAAAACTGGTTTGTTTTATCCAATTTGGACATGAGGTATATTACGGGAAGTTTAGTAGATGTTTCCACAATCTCTCCGACCCATATATACATTTGGAGTTGGTAAGCATTCCTTATTCAAAATACATGTTGTTGTTGCCGCTTATTCATGTGTTGTCAGTTATCTTTTCTAAGCTCTCCCATTCCACTCGTTTGCTTCCTGGACTATCTAACTCTTTCATGTCGACCCTTTTTATAGCAAACTTTGCGCATTACGATATGCGCAAGCAGTTTGTTGCTTTGTCAGTTTTTTTTTTGATAACTATATTATTAAATCTGCTTGTTCAAAAGCTTTCTTAGCTGCAGAAAACTCAAGGTTAACCGTACGTAGCAGGGCGTGCTCGTCCATCTTCTCCTGAAGATTCCAGACGTCTCTTGATTCTATTCTATTAGGCATTGCTATTAATAGTCCAGTCTATGTGATCAACATCGTTAATTCCCAGTTGTACACATATAACCGACTCAGCTTCCATTTGTCTATCGCCTCTCTTATTAATATCCCAAAAACGACATGTATGTATGTGTTCTCGGTCCGGGGCAAAATCTGGCCTAAAACCTTGAGTGTAGATTTGTCAATACATTCATCTGCATCGTTACACGTCTCAAACAAGATACGTCACTTGGTGGTCAATACGCATCTAGTTCCGAAGGATGGATTTTTTTCAAGCATACAAGCAGTGCATTGACACCAGGTTTTGTCATATCACAGATACATCTGTAATTCTGTTCAACATCACATCCCACACGCAGCTGGGGTGTCTAAAAACGTTCTGTGCAACGTTTCCCCGCACCCAAAACATGGAATTGATTTTTACAATGATTTCTCGCGATTCCTGACATGAGGGGAGAATTGGGGGGCTACTAACAGTCGATTCAGACGCATATTATATATACGGTAATCCTCGTAAAGGAAGTATGTCGTGGGCAATATCGCTGCTATATACATATATATATAAAATGTCGTCTAGATATTTTCCGCTCCTTCCTGCTCAAACGCCCCACCTAACATCGAAATCACCTCATTACCTTCGTAGGGCCGTCCATGACGCTGCTCCAATTCACTCCCTCCCTGCCCCCCAACTTCCCCTCCTTACCCACCCCCCGCACCATCGCCTAGACCTAGCACCACGCGTATAGCGAACCCTTACATCTATGCGACCTAAAGCTGTTGAAAACCCTTTTGCCCTCCCCCCACCCACCCACCCGCCCCCTTCGGACACTCCGCCCTCTCCTCACTGGTTGTACGACTTACAGGATATACATAATAATCGGGCATTCCTTTCAAAACCGTCAGATTTATCCCCTTGGAGGATTTTTTTAGTTTCCACGCACATTTTGAGTTGCCCCGCCCACCCCCCCCCCCCCCCCCCCACCCCCCCCGCTCCATCTTGTTCAAACCCATGCCCCCATGCCCCAAAACACTCCGTCCCCCCCTCACCGGTTATACGACTTACAGGATACAGTTAGTTGATAAACTGATGCATTTCCTTCCACAGATGTCATATTTTGCCCACGTCAAAACGGGTTTTATAGTTTCCGCGCACAGACTGACTAGCATCACCCTGTTGACCCTGATAAGCTACATACATTGTATTTCCAAGGGGAGTCGCCGACCTAGATGCTTAATGAGGACACACAATCCGTAATACGCGCGATCGGAGTAGTATCACACACAGCTTGCAAATATATGAGTTTCGACAATATCGCCGATCTCACATCTGGAGTGTATTTTCCATTTTTTGCAGTTACTAGTACCCGAAAACGATAAACTTGAAGATTTTTCGTGTTTTCACTTCTGGCGGTGGGAACGACTTTATTAGTGCTGTCTCAGATTTTTGAAAGCCTTTCTCATGTTTCCAGGAACTCCCTTTTGTCCCATGTATATGCTTAAACATGCGTCGTACGTACCAAATGTGTGACTGCTGTACCAAATGTGGTCTGGTCTTAACAAGTCCAGCCAGCAAAAGAAAAATACGCTTCCGGTCCCTAGACAAAACCATAATCTCCGCTTGATTGAACGCCCCCATTTACGTTTGATATTCGTTTCTTCGTGTCGACATCGTTTACACTACATTTACTGCTGCTGCAGGCATGCTTGAGTGTTACGTAAGTTAACCGATTTTCCGAGGGAACCGGTAACCGGTTAAAACGGTCGTTTTAAGACGGTTTTTATCCGGTTAACCGTTAATTAACCGGTTAACTGAAACTCTAGAACATCAGTTCTTGCTTTGAACAACCGAGCAACCACACATACATGCCTGCTGCTGCGGTTTAAAAAACCGCCGTTAACTGGTAATATCTTGCATCTTATGCCTAGCTCTACCCGTAGTTAAAATATTCATAAATTAGTCTAATGGTGTATGCATTCATAGGTTGAGCTGAACAAGTCGTACGACTTCGGCAAGAGCACGGAGGCAGGCGCCAAGCTGAAGCCGCCCAACGGTTCCGGTTACACGGGCATCAAGAACCTCGGGAACTCGTGCTACATGAACACCTGGGCGTACGGGTAAGGAGGCCCTGCCATCCTAACGTTCGTACTCTTTTTCTTTCCGCCAACGGCAAGTAAGTACCGATTAGTTCTTAGTCGTTCCATCCTGCCGACCCATAGCTCTACAGAGTGCTGTTATTTTTATATTTGTTTCTCGCTCGTTTTCACTTTGCCGTCATGACCATCTTAGCTACTACCCACCCCCTACCGCCTACAGCCTACCCTTCGCCTAACACATTGTTTCCGTAGATCTTTGCAGGTGTTGTGTGCTCTGCCTGAGGTGAAATAGAGGTACTGCGATGGTGCTCTGGGGCTCTTCAAGACCACCAGCGAGAACACCGCCAAAGGTTCCCCCTTGCAGGCAAGTGAGCCAATATTAACCGTACCAGAATTGGATCCAAGTTGTCGATTTGTTGAAGAAAAGTACTCGGAATTTGTCAGCAGTAATTTTTGCTGTGATTTTAAGGGATAATTGGCCGATGAGGCCATCGCCTCGAACATCTCGCAGACCCCGCCTCCCAACCAAAACCAGTAGGACTCTTGTTTTCTATTCGATATTTTGGCTGATGCCTTCGCATCGCGTCATGTTATGCCACTTCATGTCACGGCATGTCACGGATCACGAGGGGGTAACTTTCGCTAGCGGTCCCGGTCTGTTTCATGAATATGCCAGAAGCACACCTGCCATCTAAATGTCGTTCGGATTGAGACCGTCGCACCACGTACATATCAGGTTATGATATAGGAGCTCGCAAACCACTCGTCAACCAGGCCATGTTTTTGATTTTTGAACACATCATACAATGCCACCGGAACTTGGCAGTAATTTTCGCACCAAATAACCTTCCCAATCTCTCCCAGGCGACGCCCCTACACTACCCTGTGCATTCTTGTGCGAAGATGTCCGAGTTAGCTTCCGCCCATCTCTCGAAACAGCGCTCGTTCCCTTCCTCCTCAACCTAATCGCTTCCTCTAATAATGGTTGAAGGCGTCGGTATTGCGAACGATAACACCACACTTACCGCGACTGCTATCGACTCCTGGCGACGTTCCTACTTTGGGCAGGTGTCGAAAGTGCACTCCGCTCTGCTCTCAGGAAAATTATCCTCCACTATCCCTCCACCGCTACGCGTCCTCGACATGAAGGAGTCGCTATGTTTGAACGCTAATGCTGACATCAACACCAACTCTCCATCCTCCCCTTAATCGGCCCCTCAAAACCGTAAACTACGGCCTTGCTTGATGTGAGCCCCCCACCCCCTCCTCCGCGGACTGGTTAAAATGCTGTATATGACGCTAACGCTGCGGCTAACGCTATCGCTACCGCAACCACCACTGCTATTGCTAACGCTATTGCCGACGCTAGAGCTATTTCAAATGCTATCGCCATCTCAAACGGTAGAGCTATCGCTAATGCTATATTGTTAACGGCATGGCTAACGCTATCCCTAACGCTGAATACGATAATGCTATGGCTAACGTAAACACTATCGCCAACGCTAGCTCGTAGTAGTATAACTAAAGCTAACACTAACGCCATCGTTTCGGCTACAACCATGGCTCACGCCACAGCCAACGCCAACGGCAACGCCGACCCTGCCGCCAACCCTAGGGTCAACCCCATCGCTAGGAAACGCTGACGCAAACGCTGACGTTACCGCTGACACAGGCGATGGCGATAACGGAAGCGAAATTGATTACTTGGTGCGGGTGGCGCCGCGCACGGTGAAGCACCTGGTCGGGCAAGGGCCCACAGAGTTCCCCTCGGGGAGGAATCGGGACGCGGTGTGGAGTACATGAAACACCTTCTCGAGGCGAGTTTTTTTTTTAGCTACATATCTTGTCGAGCTTCTCTTTTATCCGAGTGGTCTTTGTTCTCGTTCGGAGCTGCCCTCGCTTTTACGGGAGAAAGTATATGGAATTAGGAATAATATATTGTGTTGGCGGAGTGACAGGGTTAGGCAGAAGGCTCGACCGTTGTCGTGCGTAGTGGATCATGTTTCCAAGTGTCCTGTGCTGTACTCTGCTATCCTACATTTACCCTAGCTAAATAAATAGGTGTAATAGCCTGCTGCAGCGCGGGCCGTCGTGCATCCTCCCTCGCATCCCATGCTACTTTGAAGGCGGCTGCCGTTTCTGCGGACTCTCACTAACTGAGTTTCTGTGTGCGGCGTGGTGAGGGTATCACCGCTTTCATTAATGCGTCAAAAACATCGTTGGTATCGTTGGTAAGGGATTCGGCCATCTCGGAGATGCTATTGGGCTAGGAGGGTAGGGACGGACACTGGGATATAATCTGCTGAACTACTCGCTGTCTGCCGTCTCCGTCGGATCGAAACATCTGCCGATCAAAAGGTCGGGTTTGGTTTTTCGTTCGCACATTGTCATGTATGTTTGGTGCAAAACAACCGCTGAGGCGAACTATTGCGTGTACGATGTCACGATCTGAGGCTGCCTTGGCTGGGGGCGGAGGCTACGGATCCATCTTTACGTCATACACGCGAGATCGGTGTGCTTGTCTGGTTACGATGTAGTCATTCGGTTTTATATCGTTGCGTCTGCTGACGCCGTTGAAAGTATGAGATCCTCCACCCTTCCATGTGCTAAAAAACGTGTTCGTGAGAGCGACCTTGTTGTCTTTAGTAAATATCAGCGGGCGTCCGCTGTTATTTTTTGCCCATCACGCCCGTCCGCTCCAAGCACCTTACCGTCATCACACCCTTCCAGCCTTTTTCCAGTCCACGCGTTTGCGTGTATCAGTGCGAACAGACACTTTTTAGTAATATATGTTCAACCACGTGTCCCAACTCCTTACAATGTTCCTCTTTCTGTGTGTGTTGAGGTTGGCTCCCGTCGGAGCATCTACGACAAAAAACGACTACTTGTACAGATTTTGCGTTCTGTGAGAAAATAACCCGCAAAAAAAAAGCCAAACAACTTTGCTTTATTCATTGCCAAGATTTATTGCAGATGTGTGTGTCTGTGTGTGTCTGGTGTGTTGGCTTCGCTTGTGCAAAGAAAATTGCCGCTCAAACACAAAGAACCCGACCGAACCGGATTCGATTTTGACCATTGCGGGAGACTACAGACCCCCCGATTCATGACATACATCCAGCTCTGACTGCGTCCGAAGCCCTTTCGAATTCGTAGAGCTCGCTCGTGATGTCCTGTTTGACCATTAAGCCGGGAACCGGTTGGTCGTCGGCGTTGATCGGGGGTGGGTATCTTCACAAAACAAACTGTTATTTCCACCCGTCCACACAACAAGCATCGACAACAAGCATCGACATCACCACCGCCATCAGTGTAGACTACAGACTCCCCGATTCATGACATGCATCCAACTCTGACTGTGTCCGAAACTCTTTCGAATTCGTAGAGCTCGCTCGTGATGTCCAGTTTGGCCAGGAAGCCGGAAACCGGTTGGTCGGCGTTGATCGGGGGTGGGGGGGTCTTCGCAAAACAAACTGTTATTTCCACCCGTCCAAACAACAAGCATCGACAACAAGCATCGACATCACCACCGCCATCAGCGTGAAAAGGCTCCGAAAAAGAGGCGATGACTACTTTGTCACCACTATCACCACGCCATCCATCACCACTACCCACCAACCCACCCACCACCCACCACCTACCTGTTGATCGGGGATTTTGAGTACGACAGTTACGTATCAGCTTCGTGCCGTTTCGGGCGATTGGACTATTATCAATAAATCAGGTACCTGGTACCTGGTAATACCTGGTTGGCGTTCTTGATGGTAGACTGCTGTGCGCTCTCGCTCAGGCGCTTACTCTTCTCGGAGGTCTGACGCACGAGTTCTATTCACGGATGTCTCACGCATACTCATGAGTTCTCTGCTCGACTTGCCTCTACCCTGTGGTTGGGAGACGTACTCCAACGACTTAAATTCAACCCCGCTTGGAGCTAAATAACACCACCAACATCATCACCAACCTACACTGGGTACATGCTCCTGCCTTGGTGGTGGTGGTGGTGGTGGTGGTGGTCGTGGTGGTGGTGGTGGTGGTGGTGGTCGTGGTGGTGGAGTGTGGTGGTGGTGGAGATTATCTGGTTGTGGTTGTGATGGTGGCGGAGATCATGGAACATATTTTTTTCGTCAATCAGCAACGAAGGCTGCGAGGATCATCTTGTTTCGGGAAAAGGGGCGCCGGCTATAAACTACGAGTCATGCCAACGAGAGCACCTGCGAAAGAGCGGGCTGAGTGAGCCAAGGCGATGAGAACGGCAGTAGTGAGTGAGCCAAGGCGATGAGAACGGCAGTAGTATGGTGACACAAGGAGATCCACAAGCCGCACGCACACCATAGCGAGAGAGAACAGCGATCGCCTGTCTTCTGTACCCTTCAACTGTTTCTTTTGGGAGACGGCAATGGTGCCATGTTGCATGATACTTGCTCAATTTCTGCACTACGATTCGGGACGATTTTGTGTTGGTAGTGGAAGAAGGAAACGCACTGCAAAAGGCTGAAACAGCAGGCAGCCTGCACTGTGTAGGGTACGTATCACGCGTGGTTGCTGCAGTCGCATTAATGCTGTGGTTTTCATGCTTAGTCTACAAACTACACTACTCTTCAGGACCCCTGTCGCTTGTTTTCCATTGTTTGCTTTGCGTTGCATTTTTTTCTTTTTTGCTCGTTTTTCTTTCTTCGGTCTGGCTTGTTTTGTTGTGTTCTCGTTCCGGTTTGCTTCGAAACACTTCATTTGCTGTACGTTGAGGAATTGCGACTGTTTGGTTCACTTTGTTTCACAGTCGTCTGTGGCCACACAATTGTTTGTCTCTATGAATGATGAATCAACAGGGACTCTGTGTGTACCCATGTCGCAGCGTAGAAAGAGCAGTTAATATAGTGAAGACAACAACTGTTATTAAAAATATTTAAATGCACTCCAGCTGTGAGATCCAATATTTTGTCGAAACTCATCTTTGCAAGCTGTGTGTGATACTCCGACCGCGCGCGTATTACGGGTTGTGTGTCCTCATTGTGGATATAGGTCTGCGACTCCCCTTGCAACTACAGTGTAGCTATCAGGGTCAACAGGGTGATGTTAGGCAGTCTGTGCGCGGAACTATAAAACCCGTTACTGAGGGGGACAAAATCTGACAGCTGTGGAAGAAAATGCATCAGTTTATCAAGTGAATCCTGTAGGTCGAATTATTATTGTAGGCAAGTCGACCACGTAGAGATAAACAAACATTTGAATTTTGTTTTTTTTTCACCATTTCACCGCAGAGACGTCATTGAGAGCAATCATTAATGTATACGGTATGGGTTGAAGTTTGGGTTACGAACAAGCGAAAGAAGTGCCGCTTGCCCTTTATTTCTTCTTGTGCGGCACTACTTCCTGAAAGCTCGATTAACTTTTTTTTTTATTTTATCCTCCGGCGGATGGGGAAAAATAAAGCTTTACGAAGCTCACCACACTTCCGCGTACTTTCATACGCGTCGTGTGTCGATTTAACTCAGTTGCTTTCGCAGCCCAACGTTAGCTGGCGCACCCTTCGAGTCCCATTGTAGGTATAGCGTAAGCTGTCCCTATCAGTGGTCTTCGTTACAAGCCCGGCAGCGCAAGCTGCCGTTGTATACGGGTGCGTGTGTATGTCGACCCGGCCTGTCCCCTGAGGGTCAGTTTCGGTGGAGATAGCCACCCGGAATGTCATCTTTCCGGGGGTAGTGTGGGACTTGCGCAAGCTCACCCACTAACAAAACCCCTGGCCATGGGAGATGGCCTTCCGCCGGACTTGGTCCAGTTACGGTCCACCCCACCCATTCGGGCGTTGGTCCTCGGCTAACATTTCTTGATGTGAGAGAAAATCTCGGTCAACACAACAACGGTACATGGTAGTAGTGGTAGTGGTAGTAGTAGTAGTAGTTGTTGTTGTTGTTGTTGTTGTTGTTGTTGTTGTTGTTGTTGTTGTTGTTGTTGTTGTTGTTGTTGTTGTTGTTGTTGTTGTTGTTGTTGTTGTTGTTGTTGTTGTTGTTGTTGTTGTCGTTGTTGCTGCTGCTGTTGTTGTTGTTGATGTTGTTGCTGTTGTTGCTGTTGTTGTTGTCGTTGTTGTTGTTGTTGTTGTTGTTGTTGTTGTTGTTGTCGTTGTTGCTGTTGTTGTTTTTGTTGTTGTTGTGTTGTTATTGCTGTTGTTGTTGTTTTAGCATCAACTCGCAAAATCAAGTCCGTGGTCACAGGTCAGTCTCTAGTCACTCTGGAGCTGGGGACTTCCCCTCAGGGAGAAAACAGGAACAAACCAAACGTGGTGCACGCATATATGACATCAGACGCAATCCATGCCTCCACCAGAAATATAACAGAAAATAAGAAAGGGAGTCAGCCTACGACGTGCCAGGTCCATAGTGGTGCATGCGTCTCACCCAAGAAAACTACCGTTTCCCACCCAAGAAAACTACGAGATAGTCTATATATTATATACAATGAAAATACACTTCAGCTGTGATATCGATTTTTTTGTCGAAACTCATCTTTGCAAGCTGTGTGTGATACTCCGGTCGCGCATATTTCGGGTTGTGTGTCCTCATTAAGGATCTTGGTCGGCGACTCCCCTTGCAACTACAGCAGTGTAGCTATCGGGGTCAACAGGGTGATGTTAGGCAGTCTGTGCGCGGAAACTATAAAACCTGTTTCTGAGAGGGACAACATCTGACAGCTGTGGAAGGAAATGCATCGGTTTATCAAGTGAATGCTGTTAGTCGAATAACCGGTGAGGGGAGGGCGGATTTTCTAGGGACGTGGGGGCCTCATTTTAATCAAGAGGGGGGCGGGAAGGCGGAGGGGGGGGGGGAGGGGGGGTGGGGCAAGTCAATTTTTGAGTGGAACCTATAAGTCCTTCTTGTAGGGGAGTGGGGGGGGAATGTGCCGGGGGGGGGCGAGGGGCGGGGGGGGGGGGGGGTTCAAGTCGCATATATATAGGGGTTTGCTCTACGTGTGACATATATATGAGTCGCCGACCTATGTCCTCAATGAGGACGCACAACTCGTAATACGCGCGATCGGAGTGTCACACAAAGCTTGCAAAGGTGAGTTTCGACGAAATCTTCCATCTCACAGCTTGAGTGTATTTTTTTGTTTTATAATATATATCGCACGTGATACTTATCACTACGTATACTCACGTCAGACTCAAGTGAATCGTCACGAAAATAAACATAGAAAAGAAATGAAATCAATTTAAATAAAAGGAACGGAAGGACAAGAAAAGAAGGCGAAAAACGAAAAAAAAAAGAGGAAAGGAAAAGAAAGACAAGAAAAGCAAGGAAAGACAGGACTAGAATAGGGAGCAAGGAAAGGAAAAGAGAAACGACGTCATTGGAGCAAACCCTAGGAACTGACTAAAGACGGCATTGGGGTCATGGAGGGCATCAAGTCCATCATCAATGGCGCTGGGGAAAAAAAACTACAAGGCCAAGACGTCACGGCGGTATAAGGCTATTTTATGACGGGTAATGAAAGGCCCACTAATTTCAAGATGATAGTGGCCTGACCAAGACTTCAGTCGTTTGGGCAGGACGCCCCCCCTTCCCCCCTCTCCCCCCCCTTCCCCGCTTCCTCCTCTCCCCTCCTCCCCTCCCTTCCCCCCCCCCCCCCCCCCGGCCTCTTAGAGATGCCAGCGGCAGATATGGTTGCTGCAGCCTTTGCGCGTCGCTCTTCAGCTTTGCGTCTCTCCGTCTCATGTCATGTCCGCATGAACAACTCAACTCCCCCCTCTACTCGTCGAAACCATCTGCCGTCTTTCTGAGAAGCTTTTTGCCACCTTTTGAATATGATGCCAAAGACCGGCATATCCTCCTTGAGATGAGCCAGCCAGTCCTACTCTTACCCCCCTGATTAGCCCTTACCCCCAACAAGCTCCCCAAACATCACCCTTTCTTTGTGGCATACGCTCCTCTCCCATACGTGATACGAATCCCGCAAACAATACCCTCCGTTTGCGCACTATCGCTTCTATGTTCTCGGAATATGTTTTGGCAGGCGCGTCGGCGTACGATGGGGTGTGGTCTTCGCGCTCTCGTTTACGCCATCCGAGGCATCGGAAGAGCATGGAGTGGTGAACCCGTCGTAGCCTGTCATAGTCAGGCTTGTTCGGGTTCCACTCCCCCCCAAGACATTTGGTACATGGCAGCACCAAACAAAGTACCACCAAAATCATCACAGTCAGACAGGTGAAAAAAAATCACGTAGAGGCCTGTCACCTGCTTTACAGGTGTCAGAACTTCGGAAAGAATCAGCCACTTTAGCTGTGATATACGAAACTCACCGGCGGCTAGTAGTAGGGCGATAAAAAATACTCGAAGTACAGCACTTCACATCCTGTACTCTTCAACCTATCTTCGTTTTGTGTCTCCGGAGCTGAATTTCTACTGAGTGAGAGAAAGCGTGAAAGTAGTGCGAGGACAATGAAAAAATGGCATGAAGATCAAACAAACAAATATATACTTCGAAGTAGGCTATAGTCTATACTTGATGGCAAAAATGCAAGGTCTCCGTCGTAGGATGAACCAGGACCAGTTGAACCAGGACCAACAGCTGTTGACAGCGTCTGCCACGTTCTTCATCCCAACCTATATTTTTATCTTTGTTTTCATTTGTGTTTTTTGTTTTTGTTTTTGTTTTTGTTTATTACGTATTTCTCTCTTCCAATGTATTTCTGTTGCTGACGTATGTATGTTGTGCCTGTCGTACCCAGTACTAGGGCATGACATTGCGTTGTCGAATGCATTACGATGCATTATCTCTGTGTCGTGGCTTGTGACCACAGAGCTGATCTTTCTAGGGTGAAGAATCAGTACGGACACTGGGTGTGCTGGATGTCGACGAGTAGAAGAACGGTTTAATGTGAAGAACACACACACACTGCTGAAAGACTATTTACGTATTGCGTGCTAAAAACGATAGCTAGAGGATGGCTAGAATGGCTGTTGGTTTACATTACAATCGGAGTAACACACATCCTGCAAACAAAGATGGGTTTCGAAAAAATCTTCGATCTCACAGACGGAGCGCTGTCTACATGAAATTCCTCTTCACACAAGATAACATGCCGTTGTACGTCCTGTATATTCCAAAGGGTCACTGCTGTAATGCGGGAATCACGGCGGTTTAAAGGCCCGCATCCTTCGTGGTCAAGGTTTTGCCTGCGGAAGGATGAAAACAAACGCAGTATGCACTGACTGGTATGTAACTGCATACAAAACTATATTTTGAATCAAGAAATTCGACATCATATACAATTCTTTTAACGACGTCAGCTTTTCGACGTTTGTACGCATTGTAACGTACGGCATGGTTTCTAGCGACCTGGAACCGGATCTACCGTCAAGACTGACAAGATAGGCTGTCCTTCCTTTCCTCCTGACGTAACTCCTCACTCACGACTCCTGCCGCCACGACGCGAATAGTTGAAAGGCATCTTTGTCAATTGGCGGAGCCAGACGTTTTTTTTTTTTCATGGAATGTTGCAAACTCACGCTCTCCAGCTTTCCGCAAGTAAATTTGTGCACAACAAGAAGTCTCTACGAAATTGTACGAGTGAGTATGCAATCGGCGGGACGTGAATTCACGAAACTGACTTATAATAACAGGCTTGAACATAACCTGATACCCCAGCGGGGCGACTGGCTGTATGTGATGTCATCGCTATATTTAATTTCAAGTTTTAACGTGTGTGGTTCGTGCAGGGATGTTTGTCCAATCGACGTTCGGGAAATTATTTTTGAAATACGAATAATCGCAAAACAAGCTGAACGTGATCGCCACAGTTGCGCGAACACATGTTGTTTTAGCTGTTTTTTTTTTGCCACATTAAAATCAAGTACGTTCTAGGTCGTCAGAGTCATGTTCATGGCCAAACCAGCATTAGAAAAAAAAGGGCAATATAAAAAACAGATATACTCGGTCACTTTCCTACCAAAAACAGGTACAGTCTAAAATCAAGTAAAAAAAGCAGCCCACGAGCCACGCGATTGGGAAAATGCAATGCAGTACCTGGTTTGAGAGATAATGCCCCGGGTACCACAGCAAATGAACATTATGCTCGGCTTTCACCCGTTTTTGATCGTATCTAAGTCAATCAGATGCCTTCACAGAGGTTACACCCATTCAGGGTACTGCATTGATCCCCTCTTCTACACGAACGTCGCTTTCGCTCCGATGGAACGCCATCGTGGTGCCTGAAAGAATGGCCAAGAGGTTCACAGCAGCTTCGACCCCCTTCCACATCAGACACCACTTCACCCCTGTCAAACACGTAGCCCTTTGTATAGGGTCAGTAGGACAAAAAACGAGAGGGTCATGGGTGGGCAGTCGCGTGGCTCGTGGGGTGCGTTATTCACTCGATTTCTGAGTGTACACGTTTTTGATAAATAAGTGACCGGGTATACCCGTTTTCGGTTATTGCCCTAAACAAATACATGAACAATTCGCGGAACATTGCTTGGGCGCAAAAAGCGATATACGCTGGCTCTATTGTGATTTCTCTAAATCCTGGCTGCCGAGGCGATGCCGAGGACTTTAAGCCTGAGCGACAGCTCATTTGAAGGCTGCTGTACAGCCCCACAGGACTGTCATTTTTTTTTTTTCGAGTTGTACACAGTTTGTTTGCTTTACTAAAAAAACCCGTCCGTTCTCATTCTAGGCTCCGTTCCCATTTTCCCGAAAACTCTGATAATTTAGCTGAAAAGATCATCTAGTCATTTCACCTGTGTATAGAAAGAAGGAATCGTTTACGAAGTAGACACCTCTAGATCTACGTCTATCTGTTAAATGTGTGTGTGTGTGTGTGTGTTCTTCACATTAAACCGTTTTTCTACTCGTCGACATCCAGCACACCCATTGTCCGTACTGATTCTTCACCCTAGAAAGATCAGCTCTGTGGTCACAAGCCACGACACAGAGATAATGCATCGTAATGCATTCGACAACGCAATGTCATGCAAATAGACCAATCGGAATGGATAACTCGAGATATTGGAATGTAAATGAAGTTTCTGTTTCAGGTTTTTTGGCCGGTTTCTTCTTCACGTTTCGTTTCAAGTTATAAATAAAAAAGTTCTTCACCTGCCGTACCACGACAACTGTCGGAATCCGTTGTCTAAATTGTCCACAGGGATAATTATTGGTTATGAAATTGTGACGCGTTCTACGATATCTAGAGGTGCACCCCCTTTTCTATGAAGTTTTTTTTTAATTTAGCACCTGAACACCTCTCCCAAAAACTGATTTGGAGAGAAATCAAAACCGCTGCCTCATGAAAAATGCCACGGCTTAGGTACACAACAACAACCGATAAAAAAAATGAGCGATTTTTCCGACGATTTTGGGTTAACGAGCCCCGCCATTCAGGAAACACTCTCGCCAAAAAAAGGTATACCTATTTTGTAGCACGCTTCTTCTTTCGAAATAGGCTCGAAGCACGGATTACTGGGATTTTTTTGTGAATGTCAGAAACACCTGGGCGAAACACCAACAACAACCGTTTTAAGACGTGTACTTTTCCCAAAAATTGATCTAATGTATATCCTAGAAAACACAGTGCATGACCACATCACCTCGCCTGTTGCATTTGACAATACGTATCTCTTTCTTATAATTAGCGATGTCAGAAAATAATGGTACCTAAAAATATTCTATAAAATATTCTAGCTTTCGATCGATGTATCATACAACAACAAACTATGAAGATTTAACACATTATTTACTACACTTAAACACTGGGTTGCATGCTGCATCTAACATCAAACCTTCTAGAATAGTAAACATTACAAGCCAGATGATATAAAGGGATGTCTTATTGCTTCAATCGTCAGGTTTGTCCCCTTTGAGAATTTATAGTTTCCGCGCACATATTGAAATGTCCCGCCCCCCGCCCCCCCCCCCCCCCCCCTCCCCTCCCCCTCCACTGACCTCTTTTTCATAACAAACCCCAACCCTTCCCCCCCCCCGCCCCTCCGTCCCCCGATCCCCCCCCCCCCCTTCCGCCTAGTCTGTCCAAACGCCCCACTCACAATCAAAATCGGCCTGAGTAATAAACACCTATACGCAGTTGATACCACGTCATTATCTTTCTGACCATCCATGACGAAGGTTTCAATTACTTCCCCCCCCCCCCCCCCCCCTCCAACGCCCCCTCTTTTCCGACCACCTACACGATCGCCTAGACCTAGCACCACGCGTATAACAAGCTGCTACATATCTTTGATCTCACAGCCGAAGTGTATTTGAATATTATTTGTGACCTAAACCTCCTAAAAATCCCCCCCCCCCCCTCTTGCTCTCCCTTACTCAAACGCCCCACCAAATATCAAAATCCGCCACTTTAACAAACACTTCACGCACAGGATATCACCTCATTATCTTTCGAGAGCCATCCATGCCGCTGTGTTCCCCCCCCCCCCCCCCCCCTCGAACGCCCCCTCTTTCCCGACCACCTGCACGATCGCCTAGACCTAGCACCACGCGTATAACAAGCTGATACATATCTTTGATCTCACAGCCGAAGTGTATTTGAATATTATTTGTGACCTAAACCTCCTAAAAAATCTCCCCCCCCCCCCCCCCCCTCTTGCTCTCCCTTACTCAAACGCCCCACCAAATATCGAAATCCGCCACATTATAAACACTTCACACACAGGATATCACCTCATTATCTTTCGAAAGCCATCCATGCCGCTGTGTCCCCCCCCCCCCCGCCTCGAACGCCCCTTTCTTCCCCATCACCCGCACCTTCGCCTAGACCTAGCACCACATGTATAACAAACCCCTCACCTAAACCCCTTTTCCCCCCCCCCCCGCCCCCCGCCCCCGCCCCCACCCCCCACCCTCCCCCCCCCAACCCATCCCAACCCCACCCCCTCGAACACTCCACCTTCTCTTTACTCACTGATTGTACGACTTACCCCAGAATATACACGATAAACTGATGTATTATTTCCAAAAATGTCACATTTATCCCCTCGAAAAAATGTATAGTTTCCAGGCACATATCGAGCTGCCCCCCCCCCCCCCCCCCCCCCCCGCGCCAACCCCCCCCCCCCCCCCCCCCCTGCCCCCAATAATATACTGGTGCCAAAACCGTCAGATTTATCCCCTCGAAAGGATTTATAGCTTACATGCACAAATTGCCCCTTTCCCCCCCCCCCCCCCCCCCCCCCGCCCCCCTCCAAACCCGCTCGCTTTTGATCAAAACCAGGCCCCCCCTTTGCCTTCACAGCTGTCAGATTTTGTCCCCCTCAGAAACGGGTTTTATAGTTTCCGCGCACAGACTGACTAAAATCATCCTGTTGACCCTGACAGCTACACTGTAGCTGTAAGGGGAGTCGCCGACCTATATCCTTAATGAGGACACACAACTCGTAATGCGCGCGATCGGAGTATCACACACAGCTTGCAAAGATGAGTTTCGACGAAATCTTCGATCTCACAGCTGGAGTGTATTTTTATTTTTATAATATCCTAGATTGTATCCGTCCACAGCTAGCTGTCAGATTTTGTCCCCCTCAGAAACGGTTTTTTTTATAGTTTCCGCGCACAGACTGACTAAAATCATCCTGTTAACCCTGATAGCTATGTATATCTATATATATATATGTAAGGGGAGTCGACGACCTGTATCCTTAATGAGGACACACAACTCGTAATGCGCGCGATCGGAGTATCACACACAGCTTGCAAAGATGAGTTTCGACGAAATCTTCGATCCCACAGCTGGAGTGTATTTTCCTTTTCTATAATATACCCTGATAGTCACACTGCTGTCGACAACCGGTCGCCCCGGTGGCGTATCAGGTTATCCTCGAGCCTGGTATAGTTCAGTTTCGTGAGTTCGAGCCCCGCCGAGTGCATACTCGTATAAATTCGTTGGGACTTTTTCTTGTGCACAAATTGACTTGCGGAAAGCGCAAGAGCGTGAGATAGCAACATTCGATGAACAATCGACGAGCAGTGGGATTGCTGAACCCTATGCGCGATAAAAAAATTGAAGGCAAGGACCGGGGAGGAGAGAACCGGGGAGGAGAAGGGATGGCACCTGTGAACACGGCTTGCCAAGAAGCTGGAAAGTGAAAGTGTGCTGAAAAAAAAAAAAAAAAAAAATGTGGTAAGGGGAGTCGCCGACCTATATCCTTCATAAGGACAAACAACTCGTAATGCACGCGATCGGAGTATCACACACAGCTTGCAAAGATGAGTTTCGACGAAATCTTCGATCTCACAGCTGGAGTGTATTTTCATTTGTTATAATATAGTCTATACTTTTATCAAGAATGAACGGGGTTCATAGTATCGCGCACGGACTGACCAACATAATAACCCTTTTGACTCCTGGTACAAGCTACACTGTAGTTCCAATGGAAGTCGCCGACCTATACCATTAACAAGGACACACACCCAGTGAAACCCGCGATCGGAGTGTCACACACAGCTTGGGAAGATGAGTTTCGACTTAACTTAGATCTCACACCTGGAGTGTTTTCCTTTTTTTTTTGTTCAATATATATCGTTCAGCCAGTAGTAGGCATGTTTTTTCCTGTTTGTTTACATGCTTTTTTTTATTTTACGATACTGCCTCCATTTATTTTCGAAAATTGAAACGCCGGCAAATGCGTTATAAACTCGGGGACACACTGCTACCAAATACAAGTCGTAATTATGTCAAATTGTAGGAAAACCACCGGACGAGAAAAAAAACAACGTTTTGTGGCCCGCCCAGCCGGCATAATAAGTTTTTCCCATCCATCCTGGGCTCTCTATTAACCCCTTCAGAGCCCCCAAACCCCTCCCTCTACCAAAAATCCAAGTAATTTTGCCTCCAACAAGGGGTTCCAGCTGTTAAGGGGTTAAAAGAGAATGCTGCGCGAAGACAAGCCATGGGGGAGGAACGTCTGTACAGCAGTAGCTAGTTACTACTGTACAGATATTCTTTCTACTACTACTACTTGGTACCTTTTTCGGGTGAGAAAAGTTCCTACCGATGCTCTTTGATGACATGAAAGTTTTGGGCTGACGTAGCCGACGTGCGTATACCTGTAACGCCTCTCGGCGTAGTTGCAACTTTCAGATAATTTCTGCAGCGATTCTTCTCAAAACCACTTCACCCCAAGTGTGCCCGCACGCGCGCATACGACCTAGGGTCCCATCCATTTGACACTCCGTAGCAAATCACGCCTACGCGCCGGCAGCCTGTTGTCCTCGAGATTACGAGGGCCCACCCGGCGGCGGCAGACACCAAGGCGGAGAAAAAATCAATGACAGTGGCACAAGCAATCGAGGACACACGTACGTGACGTCGGCACAGCTATCTGGTCATTCTGGGTGAGATATTATTGAGTGTATGCAGCTTGCCTAGCGGGCGAGGAAATTCATATTTTTCCGAATTGGTCCTTCATCAGGCCATTGCACTACTAGTAGTAGTTGTGGGCGCTTTCATTCCCGCAGCAGTCGGGTAAGTATCCGATGGTGAGCCAAACTGGCGTCGCAATGCGCGAAGCGCGTACGGCAGGCGTCCTACAGACTGCCCGAAGCGCCCTTCGCACCGCTCAACATTTTTCGACGAACTCCAAA
This sequence comes from Undaria pinnatifida, assembly GCA_012845835.1. Lineage (NCBI taxonomy): Eukaryota > Phaeophyceae > Laminariales > Alariaceae > Undaria > Undaria pinnatifida. Next base: position 12,082,825 of record JABAKD010000021.1, on the reverse strand, counting down.
GAGGGCAAGTATGCCCGCAGCGCATGATACACCATGGCTACCACATTTGTCCTTTCGATTTGAGGGCCATTTTTTTGCTTGGTTCTGACTCACTGGGCTCTTCGAAATAATAGCTTCCATCTTATCGTTAATATTCTACAAAGCAGAGCTGAACCCTGGTAACCGCAGCCATTATTTGTCCATTTCTGCGACATCTGCCAGTAGACTGAACCCGCCTAGAGCACTTGTGGTCGCAGCGAAGCCACGCCTCCTGCCCCCTCGGTGGGCCTCCTGGAGGCGCCTTCCCGGGGGCACGATGTGAAGAGTTCTGTTTTCACTAGAGCGAACAGGTACGTCGTTTTTGAACCATGTTTCAAATGACGTATGGTCAAGAAAAACATACAAGACCAAAACGACGTGAGACTTGTTGCGTTTCCCTCCGCTATGACTTCTTCAGCCGGTTTCGACTCCCTTCTCGATTGAGAGCCGGCACAACATCCATATCATTCGCAGGAGTAGCAGCCGCAGCATCACGGGTGGTGAAGCTCAATTGCACCAAGAGCTACTGTCCGGGTGCACCGTCAGCATCCACACAGCCCAAGCTATTAATGGTTTAGGTGACTTCGTCCATCGTGTTCACGGTCTTCCTCGATGTCTCCCTTCTTCCCCTCTTTTGCTCTGTCTTCCTCCTTGGTCTCTCTTGCTGCCCTGCGCGCCTTCTCTGCTCTGACGCCGTGATTTTCAGTGGTTCTCCGCTGTTTAATGAGGTGTTGTGGTGTAGTCCGTAAACGTGAATATGGAAGTGCTGCCCCCCTGGCAGTCCCCCCAGGCAGCACAGCACTGCAGCCAGTACGGTAGTACTGCCCGTACATGCTCGACCAGGGCGCACCTCCATGGAATTAACATAGTCGAGGTGTATCCGGCCCTGGCGTTTGTGTAGGAAACAGAATGCCTCACCTGCTATACATCTGCGTTCTTGGTCCCCCCATAAGATTTGTTGGCGTATACAAATACCCTTTGCGAGTATATACGAGCTGGGCCGGGCAAGAAGCTGAAAAAAGCTTGATTTCGCTCTGCCCCGCTCAATTTTTCGAGTTCGGATCTGAAAATTTGAGACGTGATTCTTATCAAGCTTACAAAAACACTGAATGCTGATCAAAAAAAAAATATTTTTTTTCGAAGCATTTTCCCTCGATTTCATGATTTCAGAATTCTTTTGACCCGCCGTAAGTCCGGAAGATTTTTTTTTTTTCGAGGTGATCAACATTGAGTGTGTTGGAAATATTGATACGAATCACGTGTCAAAATTTCAGGTCCGAACTCGAAAAACTGAGCGGGGCACCGCGAATTTGTGATTCACCTCTGCCGTGAGCAAAATTCCCACCATCGATTCGGTGGCGAATACGCCCTCCACTGTCCCAGTAATGTCATGTTTGCACTTGGAGAAGCGTGCAATGCGTGTGCATTGCATTTCAAGACGTTTGGGTTCAGCTGCAACAGGAATACACGGTGATAAAATCTATTTTATTAGTATGATAGGTACTTTACTGCGCAGCAGGCTGGCTACATTCTTGTTTCACTCCACGAGAATAACTTCGGAATGACGCGTACGAATGCTCGCGCTGGTCATTTCTCGTACAAAAAACGCCCGGATCATTCCAAACAATACTCGTACGCTATCGCGAGCACTCCCTGTATTTAAGAACACCCCTGTATGAACACGAGCAACCAGCAACGGGAACCTACCGCAACCTGCAAGTACTTGCATCTACCGGGCAGACGCCACTTCGACACCTTGGGAGAATTCATTCGTTTCATCAGACCCACCACGCACCATCACACAGCGATCAAATACAGCTGTAAAACAGCGGTCTGCACAGGTGCTGCACAGCAGCAGTGGAGACTGCTGTAAAACAGCTGTCTGCACAGGTGCTGCACAGCAGCAGTGGAGACAGCTGTAAAACAGCGGTCTGCACTGCTGCTGCACAGCAGCAGTGGAGACTGCTGTAAAACAGCGGTCTGCACAGGTGCTGCACAGCAGCAGTGGAGACTGCTGCATGTGTGCGCTGGTAAACAAAAGTACAGGTAGTCACGGAATACAACACTACAGCGGCAGCGCATGTGGTACAGCAACGTAAGGAGCGCTGCAACTCGTTGTTGAGCAGTTGTTTTGACCACCACTTGCAATTCCGCCGCATTTTTCAAAAAAAATCGCGCGGAAATGACGGTTTCACGCCGCTTTCACGCCGCATCATAGCGTGCTGTGATTGGTCAGTTTCCCTTCGTTTGTACAACCAACTCTACAGGGCTTGTGGAGGGCTCTCTGTTGCAGCCCTGAGTTCAAGGATTTCAGCAGTCTTTTCGGTTTGGGAAACGAGTTAGGAGCAGCAGAGATATGCTTTTCTGAAGAAATGTTAGCTTCTTGCCCGGCCCAGCTCGTATAGCAACCCCCAAACAACCCACCGCCCCCCCCACAAAAAAATATACGAATTATAATATACACTACTGCAGTTGTAGAGCACTTCGTATTCGAAGAGGCAAATTTGATACGACCACACGCCACCGATGTATAGGACCCAGCCATACACCTGTCATACCAAATCTGATACAAAATCGCTATTGATAAGGATGTTCGCAAACTGTAGCCACTTATTGCGTTCGCACACTTGAACCACTCAAGCAACTCATACCCTGTTTTTGACGAGAATATGAAAATTCCCTTTGCGTCAAAAGCATGACATACTAGTATGCCAATCGCTTTACGCGAAAACTGAAAACGAACGAACCTGCTCATAGCAAAAAAGCAGGTTTGCCGAACGCAAGAACAAAGCAGACCGAGAGACAGGGTCATCGAAGGCAGCGCATTTCATTTCGGCATTCGCCCATCACCCGACCTCTTTATTGCACCACCTATATTCTCTCGTGTGCAAAGGCCTATTCGTCGATGACGTCGGGGTGACACTCTATTCAGGAGACGAAAAAATAATTCATGATGTGAGATCGACCAAAAAAGGTTTTTGATCAAACTCAGCTTTGCAAGCTGCTTGTTGTGAGACTTGGATCGCGCGTGTTACGGGCTGTGTATACTCTCGTGAAGGATACCGTTCGGTGACTCCCCGGCTATTCCTAGTGTCAGCAGGACTGAGATGTTCAGCTATGTTTTGCGCTTCAAACTAGCATAACCCGTATTGAGGGGGACAAAATCAGACGACGGTGGAATACAGTACGGATGAAACACTCGTTACAGCATTGTGAGTTTACGTTTGGAGTGGGCTACTTGGGTCTGCCGGGTTTGTACCCAGGTTCCTCTGTACTCCCTGTATATGTGGCAAGGGCAGCGGAGGTCCAGCCCAGGCCTGATGCGCGCGTTTTTATTGCTGTCGATCTATGATGGAACGTGTGGTGGAGGTCGGTCGCTACTGATCCGAAGTGATCTATCTTCTACTCTTAAGGTAATGAATAACCTTACCCACGCAGCAACAGTACTCTATAGTTTATGGTATGTATGTGAAAAAAATACACTCCAGCTGTGGGATCGAAAATCTGTCGAAACTCATCTTTGCAAGCTGCGTGTGATACTAAGATTATGCGTATTTCCGGGTGTGTATCCTCATTGGAAATTGAGGTCGGCGACTTCCTTTATAATTACAGCAGTGCGTCTTGTACCATGGTCAACAGGGTGATGTTCATCTTCTGTGGCCAGAAATTTTAAAACCCATTTGTGAGGGTGACACAATCTGAATAGCTGTGGAATACACCCGTTCATCGTTTACATCCTATTATACGGTGAGGGGAGGGCGGCGGTTAGAGGCGGGGACAAGACGCGTTAATGAATAGGAGTTTAGTGCACGCTAAATGCTATCAGGTGGAGGTAAGGGCGGCGGGGACGGGGGGTGGGTGGTGATTGAAACTCGAAGGCCACATAAATGAACTGGAGCTACTCCATGGGTGCCTCGAAAGGTAAATGGATTAGACTATATCACCTGTCGGGTAGTGTTTATAGCTCTGGCGTTACTTTGATCTTTGGCGGGGCGGAGGGAGGCGGAGGAGGGAGAGAGGGGGCTTAGTCGCGGGGGATGGGGGAGGGAGGGTGGCGCAGGTAGGTGCGTGGGAGCAAAATACGCTACTTGCATGCTAAATGCAGATGCCCAATATTCGAAGAAAACTACGACGTGGATGGCAGCAAACTGTACATGAAGTTGTTCTCAGGTTCATGTTTTTGATAAGTTGTGGTTAATAGCTTCCGAAGTAAGAGTTGAACACCACTAATGTCACATGACATGGTACCTGTGGCCTGCTTTTGTCTTATTTTTCATGTGTATGTATTCTGGTATGAAATAATTAAAGATCGTCCGGATGAATATACGATGGTACCACCAAGACTAAGCTATAGGCAACCATTGGGGACCTTGGTCTTTTTGGTTCACCTGCTGTTTTTGGAACAACCATGCCTAGGTATGTGTTACCTCGACGGTGGCCCCGGTGGCGTATCAGGTTATCCTCGGGCCTGGTATCGGTCAGTATCGTAAGTGAGAATCCCCCCCAGTGCATACTGGTACACATTTGTGAGGATGTTTTCTCGCGCACAAATTAACTTGCGGAAAGCGCGAGAGCGTGAGTTAGCAACACCCGATGAGAAATCGACGGGGTGTGGGATAGCCGAACCCTATGCGCGATAAAAGTTGAAGGGAAGAACTGGGGGAGGAGAAGGGACGACACCTGTGATCATGGCTTGGCTGTAAGCTGGAAAGTAGAAGTGTTCGAAAAGACAGAAAGAAAGGACCACCATGGCTGGTGATATACGTGATGAACAGATCACGATTAGAAAAAGTGAAAAAAAATGAAGATAGTGTATAGGTCTATAGCATACTGCCATGCAGCGATAGGATGATTGCACACAACAGTGGTATGACGGAACATTCGATAGAGCAGCACTTTTCTCAAAACATCACGAAAACTTTGTAGTGACTTGCTTGTGACGCTAGCAGCATGGTGCTACCGCATTAGAGCCGTCCATGCCGCTTCTGCAATTCCCACCCACCCCCGCCCCCAACGCCCCCTCCTTCACCACCACCCGCACCATCGCCTAGACCTAGCACCACGCGCATAGCAAACCCCTACATCTATCCGACCTAAAGCCCCTCCCTCCCGCCCCCCGCCTCCCCCGCTACATCCCCCCCCCCCCTCCGCCACATGAAGGATATATAGTTTCCACTCACAAATTGACCCGCCCCACCCGTTCCCTACCCCCCCTCCCCCCCTCCTGCCCCCTTTTTGATCAAAATCAAGCCCCCACGTCCTAAAAACCTCCGCCCTCCCCTCACCGGATATTCGACTTCCAAGATTCACTTAATAAACTGATGCATTTCCTTCACAGCTGTCAGATTTTGTTCCCCTCAGAAACTGGTTTTATAGTTTCCGCGCACAGACTGCTTAACATCACCCTGTTGATCCTGATAGCTACACTGTAGTTGCAAGGGGAGTCGCCGACCTATACCCTTAACGAGGACACACAACCCGTAATACGCGAGATCGGAGCATCACACACAGCTTGCAAACATGAGTTTCGATGAAATATTCGATCTCTCAGCTGGAGTTTTTATTTTTTTTATAGTATATTCTCCCAGTTGAAACATTTTCTTCTAAAGCTAGTATATTACCGTAGTCACAGGGGAGTGGTTCTGCAAATTAAACTGGTATTTTCACTTGTCTACATCCAGCAACACCACGAGCAGTGGCGTGCCGAGAACTGCCTGCCGATGCCTACCGTATTAGTAGAGCGACCACCTTCACAGTCACGAACTGAGAGACAACAATACGCGTTCAAATTTCAACCAGCGAGGTGATTATGTCATGCAATTCCATTTGCAATTTATACAAGGAGGGGAAAAATCCAATCCGTCACAACACAACCCTATTGCTCTGAAGGGATGCTTGTCTACCATATGCACGCTCACCCGCCGCACTTCGTTCCGTGGTTCAGCATACACCGGCGGGCGAGCATGATGGCGGAACGTACGTAGTATCTTAAGCACTAGGGTGGTGTGGTGTACACAGTGTTTTTCGTTTTTGCATGTACTTCCTTTTTGCATTACGCATCATGCAAATATTCACCCTGTTTTCCTCATGTAATACAAAATGTTGTGGGCCTGTAGATGCCGCGTCCAGTTCTGATCCTCGTGTTAGTGGTGCTGACATAAGCCTCGCCCTAGCATGCAGTCTACTTGTAGATGTCCATTTCTTTAATGCGACACTGGGCTGTACCAGGTATGTGACACCCCAACATCTACTTCGAATATGAACAAGAAATCTCTCCGCCATAAACCTGATGAAGAGGAGACGCGGCCCTCAGATAGCTCAATACTTCAACGCCCACAATCAGGTTATCGAGCAGCGCACTTGGCTTTACCACCGCCCCTCTGTCCACCTAAGACACCTCGGACATGCGTTGGACCCAGGTCGTTGATGCCGAAAGCCAATTTAGTGGGGGGGGGGGCTATATAAGCCGGTATAGTGCACCGAGATTTGGACCGCCCTATCTTGAAAGAGTGCCCTATCGGAGTTAAGGCGGTTGAATGCTCTACTGGGCTTTTGGTGATATCCCAATAAGGCGGTAACCGCCCTATTGAGTGCACTCAGCCTTTTGAGGTAGAGCACAGAGTGCCTCTGACCCGAAAGGTGTCACGACAGAGGGATATCATACGTGTGCTCGCAGAAGGAAGGTACAGCGGTGCAGCATTACCAGCGCTGAACCCAGAAAATAGGTGTGGTGTCAACTACACACCACTGCACAGCAGATCAGACGGGTGCACGCACACACACACTTTGCATTTTGAGAAGTATTATATTATTTGAGCCGCGGGCGACAGAGGCCGTCGAAGACGAACTCCACCCAGAGAAGACACACACTGCCGTACTGTTTTTTGGAGAGGACTCTTTGCGCTGGTGCACATTTACAACAGAGCTCCAACATATTATACGGCACTGTACTTCTGTTCTGTGACTACTGTACTGCACTAGAGTCCTCCGCTGTGCCCCCCCCCCTTGGCCTTCTTGAGGCTCACAAAACTGCCTCATGTCTGGCTGCGATGCTGGCTTAGAGGCATGCTCTTTGATGAACGACATCCTGGCCTTCTACAGATTGAAGGACACATCGCCGTTGCCGCACGCTTCCGCTGCGTTTTCCAGAGAAATGAAGTGCAACGACAGTTCCACGTAGGCCGGGGGGACACCGCCCCCGTGCCCCGTCGTATCATCAACACCACCCGTCTCTGACGCCTTGCGCTTTCCCGCCTGGCATTTTCGACAGCCTTGCCTTTGCCCTTCGAAGATCACTTGGCGGCAAGGCAATCACGGCAGACGCGCTGCATTGGGTTCTCGCAGTCCGGATCGGCGTCAGCACCGTCACCACAGAGTCGGTGCAGTAGACCACCGCGTTTTCCGCGACATTCGTGGCCGTCAGGGCGCTCGGGGGTGCGGGCTAGAACCAAACACAGTTCGCTTGCTGCACAGTGCGTCGTGCGTATCCCGCCTGTTCGTTGTGTGCTAGGGGTGTGTGTTCTCGCGGCAGAAACAACAGCAGTATGAATGTGATACTGCTGCCTATACCTGGCTCAAAAGCAGCACCAAATCAAGGTAATGTACTGATGTGGAGGCGAAAGCGGGCTGTGGATAGGGCCCCCGTGGCCACCCTGAATAGGGCCGTAGGCGCCCGGAATAGGCGGCTACCGCCTTATACAGGGTCCGTTGCTGTATAGCACGGTAGCCGCCCTCTTCCCATCTTCTGTCGTGTCAAGCTGTTTTCGACCGCCCTATCTCGAACGACCGCCTTATTTAGGCCGCCCTATAGAAAGGCCCCCATGCTGTACTACGTTTTCAATTGTCTCCGTCCTCGTGTCGGGCGGCCATGAAACGTTTATGGAAGAAAACCGCTTGTTTGGCGGGGAGCTATCGTGGAATCACTCAATATTTTTTTCCAAGTATTATTATGAAAATTGAAAATACACTCCAGCTATGAGATCGACGATTTCGTCGAAACTCATCTTTGCAAGCTGTGTGTGATACTCCGATCGTGCGTATTACGGGTTGTGTGTCCTCATTAAGGATGTAGGTCGGCGACTCCCCTTACAACTACAGAGTAGCTATCAGGGTCGACAGGGTGATGCTGGTCAGTCTGTGCGCGGAAACTACAAAACCACTTTCTGAGGGAGACAAAATCTGTCAGCTGTGGAAGGAAATGCTTCCTTTTACCAAGTGAACCCTGTAAGTCGAATAACCGGTGAGGGGAGGGCGGAGTTTTGATGGACGTGAGGGGCTTGTTTTGACTAAAAGGGAGCGGGGTTGGAGGGGGGGACAGGGGGGGGCGGGGGGGGGCTGGTGGGGGGGGGGCGGACGGGCTGGCAATTTGTGCGTGGAAGCTATAAATACTTCAAGGGGGTGATGTATATGAAATCCATTCTCAACGTCTATGTCAATTAGGATTTTCCGTCAAGAGTCGTTATCCACAGACGAGGCGGCCCAAGAAACACCGGTTCATGACATCTGTTGTAGTTCCGTAAAATCGACCAAAAGCATCTTCTTGCGCGGCTGCTGTGGTCCTGCGGCTTTGTGCACCTTCACCGCAGCTCCTTTACCGTTGCCCCTAGCGCCCTTTGTCTCGGGGTGTCCGACGGTATTGTCCTTTTGCAACCATGCTAACCGTAACCATATCCCTAAAACCCTTACGAAATACCAGTCGAAGTGCCCCCTGATGATATCACTGGTCGGGGTGAAATGGATAGAACTGTCGGATTTAACGTATCACATCGAACTGACGTGTGACGTGCGTGTCATACGAGCTGGTCAGCCCCTTCGTTGGTTCTTCCGGCCACCTTCAAGACCTTGAAGTTGCTCTAGAGCGTTGACACTGCTGTGGATCCTCAAACCGTCAACAGCAACAACAGCAACAACAACGACAGCATTATTACCAGGACAGTATGTGGGACTATTTCGGAATGTAGCGTCGTCCATTGTGTTGCACACACATGTGATATTTTGCTGCCAACACCACACACGTCATGTTTTATATACCATACAGTGTACCTTTTTTTGGTTTGATTTGAAAATTACGGCGGACGGCGTCATGAAAGGGGTACAATCGAATATTTGTATACAATTGAATATTTGTATAATCATGCTATGGTATCGCATTCAAATGGAACGGGTGAAGTCGCGGCAGATGCAGCGGAGACGTTCGGATTTCGTCGAGGCGTCCTCGTCTGTGCTTTCAGTACCGGATACGGTCGCGGTCGCTACACACGCATCACCGCACTATTGTGGCTGCTGTTATCGTTCTGCTTTGTACTTTACATTGCTGATGTTCCTCACCATACAGATATATTGATACATATAAAATATAGAAAAGGACAAAGACATAGGTCTAGATATATATGATAGTTAGCTATCAGCACACTACTATGAACAAGTGAAGATCATTAATCCTGAAACCGATGAACATAGCTCAGGCGCTCGCAGTCTGTCTTGCCACTCTACTACTGTGTGGAGGAGTGAGAATGACTGGAAATGATTGCCCAGAGGCCTGAACGAATCGCACACTCGTGCGTGGTGTAGCGCATGTACCACCCGGCGGTGATATTTTTGTCCCCTCCAAAAAAAAAGTTATTTTTCTAGGAATAGGAGGAATAGCTAGGTTAATTTTCGAGAAAAAGCTGAAAAGGGCTCTTTGCCGTTTTTTGGGGGGGTTACAATACAGGTGAGGAAATACGAATCCTTGGGCTAGAGTAGTAGCACGCCCTCCACTTCTTAGTCGAACTGATGCCTCGCCGCACGATCTACCACTTCGTTTTGTGTTCAGCTACAAAGGGCTGTATCAGTACGATTGCCCCCCTCCACCGTCCTCCAGTCCCCCCGGTTTCCCGTGGTCGCTGCTATTACTGGCGTCCTCTGATGTGAGCCCTTGCCAACTCATCTCCGCCTCGCCCCTGTGCCAGCTCGTCGCGAAGAGGTCTGCCGCGTCGACGATCCCCCGGTGCCAGCTCCCACTCTTCTTAGCCACCCTCGGCCATAGCACAGTCTTTACTCCGAACAGTGTTGAAGGGGAGGTATCCGTGGAAAACTCTTTGGCTTTCGAACACCCTGATGTCGCCCGCCAAACACCGGGCCCCACCAGCCGTCGTCCCGAATATCACGACATGAGTCAGTCGCTCGTGAAACTCCATGTTGCCATGTCAACGACGTCTAGAATTCCAACGCCCGATGATACAAGAATCTGAAAAGATACGGGTGTGCGCACACTTCAAACCACTCATTGCGTCCGCACAATAAAACTATTCCATGGATGGATGAAGCCTATATATCCCCTGCATATTTTACAAGAAGAGTAAGATTCCAAGGTTGGGCACGTAGACACGTATTTACCCCGGGTACTACCCTTCGAGGAACTCATGTAAGTTCCGCAAGATCTTCATACACGTACCCGGATCTTCTGCAAGATCTGTACGGCTTCCTTACGCGTACGCGAACATTCTATTTCTGTTCTGCCCGTAAGGTACACACAGGACGATGCCCGGGGTACTTACTCCGGGTATTACCCTACAAAGAATTTCTGTATCTGTAGAACACTCATACCCATACCGGAAGCTTGTGTGGGTTCTGTACGCCAGTATCACAAGAACGCGGGGTATGGGTACGCACACTTGTACCTGCCCGGAACTTGTGTAAGTTTTGTAAAACTTCCAAACCCGTACCCGTAACTGCTGAAAGTTCTGTAAGATTCCCATGCCCTCACCCGAAATCCACAAACCCTACATTACATAACCTTGTAAAAGATTCCCTCCACGTCAGCCACATCGCAGTCTTCATATCGCTTCATGCAAAACTATATTTCGCGAAACTGCTCATCTAAACAATACCAGGTTTAATGAAAGGCAGAACAAACAGACCGGGAGACAGGGCAATCACAGGCAGCGCATTAAATTACAGCATTCACCCATCATTGTTGTTGTTGTTGTTGTTGTCTCACATTAACTCGCATGATCAAGTCCGTGGTCACAGGACAGGCTCCAGTCACTATGGAGCTGAGGAATACCCCAGGGAAAACACACACAACTCAAGGTGGTACACGCATATATCATAGCTGACGCAATGCATGCCTCCACCAGAAACATATAAAAGTGAAATCGGGAGTCAATCTACGATGTGCCAGGTCCAGGCCGGTGCACACGTCTCACTACTCACGCCTGGAGAAACCGACAATTCCGATTGCCACCCAAAGAAGATTACCACGTATATGGTACACGTAGTATCTATCACTACGCATACGTACGACAGGCGTAAGTCAATTGGAGAAAAGAAACAAAGAAAAGAAAAGAAGATGAAGGAAAGGAAAAAGAAAAAAAGAAAAACGAAACAAAAACGAAAAACGCAAGCAAAGAGAAGAAAAGACAAGAAAAACAAGAAAAGACAAGACAAGAAAGCAAGGAAAGAATAAGAGAAAAAAGAAGAAGAAGAAAAAGAAAAGAAAGGAAAATGTCATACTAGCAGACCCTAGGAACTGGCTAAGGATGGCATTGGGCTACCAGAGGGTATCACGTCCATCATCAAAGGCACCTGGGAGAGAACGCAACGTGGCGAAGAAGTCAGGGCGGTCTTATGCTAACTTGTGACGGCCATTAGAAGGCCCACAACTTTCAATACGATGATGGCCAAACCCAGACTTCAGTCTCTTGGGCATGACGCTCCCCCTCCCCCCCCCCCCCCCCTTTCCTCCCTTTCCCCCTACCCCCTCCCCCCCGCCCCCCGCCTCTACCCCCTCCCCCCGCCTCTACCCCCTTCCCCCGGCCGCTTAGAGATGCCAACGGTGGATGGCGCTGCCGTAGCCTTCGCGCGTCGCTCTGCAGCTTTGCGTCTCTCCGTTTCATGCCAATTCCGCATGAACAACTCGACTCCCTCCTCTACTCTTCGAAACCATCTGCCAGCCTTCTGAGCAGCCTTTCGCCATCCTTCAAATTTTATTCCAAAGACCGACATATTCTCCTTTAGATAATCCATCCAGTCCTTCTCTTGACCCCCTGAGTAGCCCTTACCCCGAACAAACTCCCAAACATCACCCTCTGTGGCAGACGCTCCTCCCCCATACGTGCCACGAATCCCGCAAACAAAATCATCCGTTTTACCACCTCCTTGCTAATGGTTTTAGTGGGCATCCGTGAACTGGGCCCGACGCATGCCCGTAGTGTTCTGGGTGTAGTGCGAAGAAGTGAAACCACATGCGCTGCTTGGTAACCTGATCCCGATGGTTGGTATTCTAGGCAATCTCTTAGCCGAGTATCCTCTCTGGTGTGCGATGGATTTTTCATTGTCATCTCCAAGAAGCATGTTGGGTTGTCATGTACTACGTGGTGTGATGCAGAGGAAAGGAACATCACTCAGCGATCATCCACTGCATGCTAGAGCATGTTTTGGTGAGCGCCACTAACAAGGGCCTCAGACCTGGACGCCGCATGTACTAGAGGATTACAACAGCTTCCACTCCATGAAAAATACAGGACCTATAGTCGTGCGTGTTATCAAACGTGAAAAATAATTTCACCCTTGAAACATTATAATTGCGGTGGACCACACTCTGTAGACCATACCCTGGCCTTAAATCTCGCCAAAGTTTCCTTAGCCCCGTTTTTGTACACGTGCCTTCGGGACTGCTTTAAGCCTTATGCGAGCCTTACTGACGTAAGGCTCGTTGCCTGACGGCGCAATGAGTCCTTCCAATGATTTTGTTTTGGCGTTTATCGCGTAAAACAATAACGCCCCGTTGAATTGGAACTCCCCCCCAAAAGCCACAGCGATGTATATTTGGTGTGCGTGCTATGCGGAGGGATGCGGAGACACGTCAGGCGCCAGTTCACCAGATGCCAGCTTTTGCGGGCATGGACGCAACACCTTTCGCCTGTCACCTACTACCCTTGGAGCGGCGTGATGTCTATCCTACATGGGGGGTCCAAGCGCGGTGCACAACGCCGGTCTGAGTAGTGACGACGTAGTAACTAGGCTTGGTGGTTATATGCATACAGACTCGTCGCTTCTTGTTCTCGCTACGTACCCAGGTACATGTAGTCTACTGCTGCATTGTTCTTAATGTTATGTTATACCCATTGAGTTATGATGTGGTGTAATATCACTAAACAGGCGCTATTGCCACGTACACTGCCACGCTTGAGACGTACGTCACAAGCCCGGCACTTCCCCCTCTATGATACTTCAGTGTAGACAACTTCACCCCTTTACAGCTACAGAACCCCTCCCTGTACTGAATCCAAGTAATTTTGTCCCTAAAAACGGGTTTCCAGTTGTAAAGGGGTTAAGGCGAGACGCGTGTTAACCCTCCCCTTAAGAACTGCAACGCCCCGGCGTCCCTGGTCCCTATAAAAAAAAAACAAGTTTTCGTGAGTTCAATTCTCACCGAGAGCACGTACGTGCTCGCAGGGACTTTTTCTTGCACAGTGATCGGCGGGAAGCGGGAGAGCGTGAGATTGCAATAATTGATGAAAATCGACAAGCAATGAGAATGTTGAACCCTATGCGTGATACAAATCAAGGCACATTGACGGGGGGGCGGGGTAGGGACAACACCTGTGACCACGTCTTGTCCAGACGAAAGCTTGGAGTGTACAACGTCCTACGGGTTGAGCTGGCAAGTGAAAGTGGTTATTGAAAAAGAAGTAGAAAAAAAGTTTTTGGTGACAAACTACTTGGATTTGGTGTAGGAGATACGTTTTGGAGCAGAAAACGGGTTAGGGTTCGCTCAAGCCGTTTTAAGTGGTTGTGCCGATTTGGCTGAGGACCGTTAAAGCTCGTTAAGGCCGGCAAGGTCTGCCGGTAAGGCCAGTGCCTTCGAAAGTGTCTTTACCCTCGTGCAGTTTCGCTTAGCCTTGGCCATTTGCCTTGTCTCCCCCAACAGCGAGCCTAACACGCCAGCGCCTAACACCCGCGGCATACTCGAAAAAGCATGCCCAACACTCAATAGGGCTTGACAAGGACGCCGCCAGAAATTTCCTAGCTCAAAAGTATTGTTACCTCGATAGACCTATGAACAACAAGAAGGCGAGGAATTTTCCCCCTGATTTTTTTTTCCTCACAACTTGCAAAAATACAAAAGTAAAATTTTTAAGGGGACGGCATCATTCGGAAACAAAGGGCTATTTCTATCGTAGAGAGTGCCTTCATCTAGACGGGCTTATAGATATATATATATATATATATTCACACTGGGGATGAATATAAAAGTCGCATTACCCCATCCGTGATATCGAAGATGTCGTTCAAGCTCATCTTGGCAAGTTGTGGGCACATGTGTGTTATATTATACGGCACACCATGAGTACCATTCAAAGTAGCAGTGATATTTTAGGGTGAGCAAAAAACCACTATTAATAACAGCATTAACGCATAAACAATATCATGTTAACTAAAACAATATTGCTCGCATTACGCTCATAGTTCATCTTTTAAATATCGGTTGTCTACATTTTGCGCGCTGGCAGAATATTTTACTCGCATACACGTCAACTTCCTTTCTTTCCCCCACCTTCCGCCACCGGCCCGACAAAACTCGTCCTCCACACACACAAGCACCCCCCCCCCCCCCCCCCCTCCGGCCGCCCCACCTAAACTCAAAATATGCCAGGAGAAAATAAAGTACAGGTGATATCACGTATTTGCTTTAAAGCCATGCATGCAGTAGCTCAAATTGTTTAATATGGTGTTCAAAGTCAAATTGGCCCTCCCTTTCCGCCCTCTCAGAAAGAAGACAGAGATATATCAGTAGTCGGAGGAGGAGAACGTTGCTACGCGTAGGTGCCCGTGTGAGGGTACGACTCGCAGAGTAGTCAAATGTGAAATATGCAAGGAGGAACGGAATGCGTTAGACGAGGAAATTATGAACTTAGACGTATGTGGCATACAAGAGGTTGGCAGACTAGAAATAAGCGAGAAGACGATCGCGATCCTAGGAGATAGATGATGGCCGCAGACGGCGAAACAGGACTGGGGTTGGATAAGCAGACGATTTCTATGTTACCCATGGAAGAAGAATGACCGCCCAAATGTTGGAGGTGTCTCTATTAGGAATAGGAACGGTGATCCGTCTCGAGAGGGATGCGTGGTCAATGTTAAAATGACTAAGGCAAGCAACAAATGAGTAAGTATCCCCCTTCCCCGCCCCCCCTCCCCTCCCTCTCCTTCCTTGCAACCTCCACCATCACCTAGACCTAGCACCACGGGAACAGTAGGTTCCCGTACAGTTATGCGACCTCAAAAAATTGGAAAATCCACTACCTCCACCTCCACGTTACGAAAACCCCCGCCCCTCCCCCCCATTCGCCGCTTAAAAAACACGCCCGCCCCTCACTGGTAATACAGGGTACAGGATATGTACGACAACCTGGTACAGCGGTCAGATTTTGTCCCCCTCAAAGACGGGTTTTATAGTTTCCGTGCAAAGTTTGATTTATATCTCCCTGTTGACTCCAGTACGAACTATTTCTAACGAGAGTCGTCGAACTACACCCTTAACGAGGACACACACCCGGTAACACACGCGATCGAAGTATCACACACAACCTGCAAATGAATATGAGCTTCGTTAAAGCCTTTCGATCTCGCAGCTGTGGAGCGTATCCTTATGTTTTTCAATAACCCCGCTACAAACACGGCTGTGGATTCCAACGAAGATGTTTCAGGGTGCAGGCGTGTACCTTGGCGCCACCTTCGTTAATTGTCGTTGTACTATCCTTGTCCGATTGCGGCGACTTTTGTTCCTAAATGCTTTTCGAACGGCAAGGAGGCAACCGGCGGAAGCAGCAGTGTCAGGGTATCTGGTGAGAAAGCGATTGAAACAACACCTAACCCAGGCTACCGTAGGGGTGTCAGTTTGGGCGGCGTTCCAATGCAGGGGATAGGGGTGACTTGAGCGAGTAACCTAACCCCCCATGCTCCTTTGCGGTCTTGAGCTTCTCGTGCCGTTTTTAGTGTGCCATACCCATGCGAATTAGTGAGCTACGCTACGCTGTGGCGCTAAATATATCGCCTAGGGACTTATGTTCGTCCGTAAGATGGGTTAAGAGTCACTCGTGCGAGTGGCGAATAACTGGGACGGGAGAAAATGAGAGTGTATCATATCATCATCATAACATCATCGTAACAGCATCATAACATCATCATAACATCATCATAGCATCATCATAGCATCATCATAACATCATCATAACATCATCATAACATCATCATATAACATCATCATAACATCATCATAACACCATCATGATACCATCATATCTTCATCACAACATCATCATATCATCATCATAACATCATAACATTATCATAACATCATCATAACATGATACTAACATCAGCATAATATCATCATGACATCATCATAACATCATCATAACATCATCATAACTTCACCGTAACATCATCATTACATCAGATGTCATAAGATCCCCCCCACTAATACCTTAGCCATTGTCTTAAATTGAGATCAGCATCAGTTCCGTCGTACGATCACGACAGTAGCTCTCATGGGCAACACGGGGACAGCATGACACCCCGAAGAGAAAACAAGAGCACTGAAGAGGCTGGGGTCCTCATGTTAGCGGTCCATTTTAGTGCTGTAAAGGACCGCTGCGGGAGGGGGGCGCCCACGGACCTTTGTGCTCGGAGACCGCCGCGCCAACAGATCGTCGACGGAAATGCGCTAGAGGACCCCAGCGCTAGGGGGCCGACAGCGGAATTTGTTCACCGGAAACGCCGATCTGGTTCGGAGCCAACGGGACATGTCACGGGGAACATTTCGATACATAGTAGACCTTGCGATTTCCTATATATTATAAAAATTATAATACACTCCAGCTGTGAGATCAAAGATTTCGTCGAAACTCATCTTTGCAAGCTGTGGGTGATACTCCGATCGCGCGCATTACGAGTTGTGTGTCCTCATTAAGGATATAGGTCGGCGACTCCCCTTACAACTACAGTGTAGCTATCAGGGTCAACAGGATAATTTTAGTCTGTGCGCGGAAACTATAAAACCCGTTTCTGAGGGGGACAAAATCTGACAGCTGTGAAGGGAAAGGGGGGCCTAGTTTTGATCAAAAGCGAGCGGGTTTGGAGGGGGGCGGGGGGGGGGGGGGAAAGGGGCAATTTGTGCATGTAAGCTATAAATCCTTTCGAGGGGATAAATCTGACGGTTTTGGCACCAGTATATTATTGGGGGCGGGGGGGGGGGGGGGGGGGGGTTGGAGCGGGGGGGGGGGGGGGGGGGGGGGGGGGCAGCTCAATATGTGCCTGGAAACTATACATTATTTTGAGGGGATAAATGTGACGGTTTTGGAAATAATACATCAGTTTATCATGTATATCCTGGGGTAATTCGTACAATCAGTGAGTAAAGAGAGGGTGGAGTGTTCGAGGGGGTGGGGTTGGGATGGGTTGGGGGGGGAGGGTGGGAGGTGGGGGCGGGGGGGGGGGGCGGGGGGGGGGGGGGGACGGCTTTAGGTGAGGGGTTTGTTATACGTGTGGTGATAGGTCTAGGCGAAGGTGCGGGTGATGGGGAAGAAGGGGGCGTTCGAGGCGGGGGGGAGGGGGGGATCACAGCGGCATGGATGGCTCTAGAAAGATAATGAGGTGATATCCTGTGCGTGAAGTGTTTATTAATGTCGTGGATTTCGATACTTGGTGGGGCGTTTGAGTAAGGGAGATCAAGAGGGGGAGGGGATTTTCAGGAGGTTTAGGTCACAAATAATATTCAAACACACTTCGGCTGTGAGATCAAAGATTTGTATCATTACGCATGGTGCTAGGTCTAGGCGATCGTGCAGGTGGTCGGGAAAGAGGGGGCGTTGGAGCGGGGGGGGGGGGGGGGGGGGGGGAACACAGCGTATATGTGGTCGTATATATTTGTGTATTACTGCACTTGTTCGTACAGTTCTTCACCGTACATATTTTTAAACCGATATTGTAAAGACGTCAGCTGTGAGTGTGACAATTTATGGTCGATACCCATATTTGCAAGCTGCGTGATACACCGGCCGCCTGCTTGCCCTACGGATCTTGTCAGAGTGAACATCATCAAGTTGTTACAACGTTAGATACTAGTAGTAGTAATAGTAGTAGTAGTAGAAGGAGTAGTAGTAGTAGTAGTAGTAGTAATAGTAGTAGTAGTAGTAGTAGTAGTAGTAGTAGTAGTAATAGTAGTAGCAGCAGCAGCAGTAGTAGTAGCAGTGGTAATACTAGTAGTGGTGGTAGTATTAGTAGTAGTAGTAGTAGTAGTAGCAGCAGTAGTAGTAGTAGTAGTAGTAGTAGTAGTAGTAGTATGGTAGATTAACGTGCATCACCCCAGGATCTCTAGTCGATTGTTCTGATTGGCCAGTGTCAACAGCAACGTATGGGATGCATGCAGTAGTAAAACATTCCGAACGGCAATTACCGTGCTAACAACACCTATTACTATATCACCACAATAAAATATTTTGTGTGTTTTGCTGCAGATGCAGCCTTGATTGGTACTTGTTCTGGTATATTTGAATGGAGGTGAATACTTTCGCACGGATGCGGTCTTTACGTGTGTGTTTTCGCATAGTGTTGGTAAATATTGTAGCGTTTTCGAATACACATCCTCTCGGTAAGCGTTTTATATACATTTACATAAAACGGCTTCGCTGAGAAGGAACACATTTCAGGTAACGTTTTGCTTTGGCTGTCCCCCACGTCCGCGGTCCCGATGCCCAAATTGCGTTGACGATCCCCAAACGCGCCAGTCCTCTAAGGAAAACTCCGTTGGTGGTCCCTTAACTCGGCGTACGTTAAGGGTGCGTTAGACAGAGGATCATCAATACCCAGTCTTGTTACTGAGAAATCCAGTGCATGGCATTGACGAAACATGCCTCGTTCGCATACCGTATCAAATGATTCCATGAAGATTCATATGGAACAGGGAAGAATCCCGTGCGACCGTCCGTGAGGCTTGGTTGGAGAGGGGCAGACGTCTACGTATCCCTCCGTCAACGTAGCCTCACAAAAACGCCATTCGACGCTCTTATCTTTGTGCGCAACAAACTACGCACAATGTGTCGATGGATGTCGCCTCGCAAAGTGTTCTCGTTGTGATGCAAGCCCACCCTTTGTGCGACTCGCCGAAAGGCTCACGGAGTTTCTCGGCCCCCTCACGCGATGTCACCCTTGTTGGTGACGCCCAGACTTGGCTACCCGTCAAAAAATAAATGGATGGTTTATCGTTAAAAGTTTACCGGTAACGCCAGCAAGTAACATGTATGCTCCCCGCCCCCCGTCAATGGCCTCTGTCTGACGCTGCATCCCTCCTTCTCGTTCAATACCCAACCAGGAGACCCCATTCGTGGGCGAAGATGGCGGATGCAAGCGCAAGCGCAAAGTGGTTGTTCGTCTGTGCAGCAATCTTGCTTTCTTTTGAGCAGACTGCAACGGGGGATCTCCTTGAATTCGTCCCGCGGAATTTCAGCGGAATCGGAAATAACATCGCGAATCCATCGTGGGGATCCACCAGGATCACACAGGTGCTGGGCGGTCGGAAAAGGGCCGTGGCACGTACCGATGTACCGACGAGTCGTGCTCCGATAGGGGAAGGGTAGCTGTTAGTTTCGGCAGAAAACGTGTGACGTGATGGTTGATATTTCGAACTGAGGACACTCTGCCCAATATCGCTGGGAGATACCGCTCTGTCCGCGAGTATAACTAACAATTTATTGTTGTATTAATGACCAAAGTTTGCTCATGTTTACGGAGACATAGTGGGAATGTTTTTGTAGAACAGTGTTGGCTACATGGCTAGGAAGACGGAGTAAGACTGTTAGAAGGGCTGCATCCTTGGTGTTTGTCAAAAATCAGTACAGAGCTTCTTAACGCGTTCGGGACTGAAAATAACAAGCACGATGCCATGTGTAGTCTTCTCACACGGCGACAGACATACCGGTAGCATCAATGTTATACGCCCGTGCCTTACCGCTCCATCGTACAAAGCTTCGTGGAAACATCACACCACGATGACAGTGAGTGGTACACGCTGCAGACGCATCCTACGAAGGAGGCATGAAGGTATACCCCTTTTTGGCGATAGCACTTTCCGAATAGCGGGGCCTCCTTGACAAACTATCGTCTTAAATATCACGATTGGCTGTATGGAGTGTTTTTTTTTTTTCTTTTTGATAGCCGGGCATGGCACGCGTTCGGGCACCGGGTTGCACCTTCAGACAACGCACAGGAATGGTAGAGATATCGTCAAGGGGAGTTTTGAAGAAACGTAAGGTGCAAGTTACGGCGTAGCATGTGTGTGCAGATGGTCGGTTTCATCGTCATTGATTTCCCTCTGAAGACCTTGAGTAGTTTGTTCGTAGTCCAGAGACCGTTAAAACATGTTCACCCATACCAAAACATTGGAAGTGTAGGCCGTGCTCGTGTGGGTGTTGTAGATTGTTGCTGACTGAGTTAGTTGGCATTTGGACAAAAATATCGACATACAGGCGGGCAGGTTTCGGGTGAACGCGCGCCGCGAAAGACCCACCAGGGACGCGTTTGCACCTAAGAGTGTTGTTTTACCTGCGAAGATAAAGGTTTTGATTGTACGCGCTTTTAAGAAGATTGGTTTGCCTCTTGAGCCAAGATTTTTGTCGTAGCGCGTGTTTTTCCGCGTGTCTAGGAATGTTGTGCGTCTGTACCGTAACAGCTTGGGTTTATTTGACCGCGGTTTTTATGTAAGACAGTTGATTTACGTCTGTGGAAAACCACAACATTGTTTTTGTGCGCGCCGCAAAGGCAGTTGGTTTGTGTCGGAGGATACACTGATTTTTGACACATACATGAGCTTACTAGAGGGGGGAAAGTGATGTGTCCATGGGCCGTATTATGTCAAGTACAGGCAAGTCTCGAATCAATCACCAGCTTTTGGTTCTGCACCGAGAACAAATGCTATCAACGGTTTTTGTGTGGGCGGCGCCGCACCAAACCCCGTGGATTTCCCTAGTCAGCCTCTTTTACACTTTCTCCCACAAACCCACATACATGCCGTGGAGATATCTAGCGGATATGGCACAGACAGCCAGCAGCATAGTAGTGTCTTACGTGACTGATTACGACTTCTTCCGATCGATCGATTTTTCTACCGCGCCGTCATTGCTCTGATATTTTGGAAGATATTTTGTAGGAACTTCTGGGGCGTTCAACACTTCGAGAGATCACTCGCATCAGTTTCTTGCCCTGCCTGGTGAGGTCATGGTTGTTGAAAAAAAACAGCCAACCCGTGCGAATGTGATAAAAGCTCGACGACAGTGCGTTTTTGCATTTTTTGTAGACGCCTAACTCTACGCTACCACCGGCAGGTGCGCGCGGTGGCCGGCGCTGACTATGCGGACGGCGTCTCCACTCCGCCGGGGGACGACCGACCGACGGCAAGGCAAGTCCAACTGTACAGATACGTCGAAACAGCGATTTTCCCTTTCGATAGGGTAAAAGCCCGGTGATATGCCGTACGGGACCCTTGCAATGGCAAGGAATTAAACGCCCATTTTCGCTACGGGAGCTAGGCCGCAGGCTCAAACGGCTCTGTTCCTTGCCCGGTGCGAGGCTGGAAACAAATAATAACGCAATAACGGATGCATATAACGAAACAAAAACGAAACTAACGCTTGTGACGTATGAAGCAGCGCTGTAAATTATGGCGCGGGTCGCCCAAGGTCACTGAAATAGTAGTCGCAAAAGTTCCCCCCCCCCTTCGTAACCAAGCCATCATCACGGTGCCCATGCGGCTGAAAATGGATATGACGGAGATACAGAACAGGTGATTTGGGGCGAATCGCTGGAGTAACGCTCCTCCTTCACCTTCGTTGAATAACGAATACATGAAAGCTGTCCCGAAACCCAATGCTCCAGCGTTGTGTTGTTGGGTACATGTTCAGTACAAGAACGATACCTGAGGGGTTGTTACACTTCTGATGCAATTTCTCCCAGGGTTGTGGCTGAGGATCCTCACTCTGTCGCCTCATTTATTTGTTGCCCACTCCGCAACTGTGATATTTTCGCGTCGAGACGGCGGAACACTTGCTACAATTCGCTATGTACGCCTCCGACAATTGTTTTAACCGGCTCTCTTCGACGAAACACTCTCTAACGCCTGCTACAGAGTGATTCTACGATAGCCCCCCCCGAAACCATTGATTTTGTTCAACGAACGTTTCATGGCTGCTCGACACGAGGAAAGATACTACTACGAACAAAATATCGTCATGTACTCCCTTAGTTGCAAAGGAATATCGGACGATGCCATCGAGGTGGCAGGGGACACCGCATTTCAGGAGAAACGACCGGGAGTTGGTTTCAAAATCGGCGATTTCGTTCAAGAAAAGTCGGGGGGGGGCTACCGTAGAACAACTCTACATACATCTTCCGAACGGCCTATTCCCCAGAGAGAGGTGATGACGGACGTCAAATCATCTTCATCCGCATCCCGCTCCTTACCTCCCCCTTCCTTTCTACATCCACTTCGACACCACCACCGTCTCCCCCCGCATCATGACCGTGGGAGACCGTCGCTACCGCTGCGATCTTGAGCCCTATTTGTAGACAAGTTCCAACAAACGTGTCAGTATCATGTACGTTCATCTCCCCAGAGGGGGCTGTGCTTATGACCTGGGGGGCGTATATCACTGTATATCTGTCATTCAATTGCGACAACGTTTCTGAGGTGTTCGCCCAAACGAGAAAAAAAACGCTAACGCTTCTAGTTGCTTTTCGATGTCGAACCCTACCCGCAGGGAGGTCACCACCGACGTCTTTTTGTCATCGACGGCCACAGTGTCAACAAAAAGCGCGGTGTTCATTGCTTGGGGACAGCTTATCACGTACGACCTATCCCTCACTGTCGACAACGTCTCTGAACCGTTCGATATTCCTTGCGACGACGGTGGCGTATCGTTCGACGCCTGGTGCCCCCTTGGGGAGAATTCGGAGGACATTTCGTTCGATCGATCGAACGCGACCGAGTCTAACTCTACGACGAGAAACCCTGTGAACTACGCAACCTCGTTCATCGACCTGGACTTCATGTACGGGAGGAGTGACGAGGAGGCGGATCGGTTTCGTACCATGGAGGGCGGCTTCATGAACGTGACGGAAACGGGAGTGCCCTTCCGGAACACCGACGGTACTTGGATGGTGAGCCGTATTCAGAAGCGAGCAAGAATGATCGCTCCCGTGCTCGGTAATACCTTCTCTGTGAAATTTCCACGGTAAAAGGATGGAGACCCTTCTGTCGTTTATGCGGATTTTTTGGATTTACGTGGTCTACCAGTAGAACGGAAACGGGCACACTGTTTCAGATCACGGACGCTACTTTGATGGTAGGTCGGGTCGCACACGGTCAGGAAGTGAAATACACTGTGCTCGGAATGTCTACCGCAGTATCATAACCCGAGTAAAACCACCCCCATTCTAATTTTTCCCTTGCTCCACGGACATCCGTGGTTCAGACATTCTAACTGGGAAATTGCTTGAATTATTGAACCTATTCGCTGCTGAATTCTTATGTTTTCGTAACTCCGAACAATCAGAGGGCGTAGCGGTTGGGACTTTTGAAGACGAATAAACCGCTCCCAAAGGGAGTCATCCGCTGCTCTTTCCGCCTCACCTCTGCGCTACTCTTTACGTCCCTTCGAAACTTTTACGTTGAAGAGAGGGGTGCAGCGGTGTCCATTTGTGGTCGGCGCTCGAACGAGACGATATATTTCCTTACCTTTCAGGTGGCGAGATTGTCGGCCAGACCCTCGAAGAGGTGTGAACAAGAGCATGTTGACGACCTCGCTTTTCTGGACGGCTGGCTCGCCGCCCGTCGGGTATCTAGATATGTTGTTGGTGTCGCCCCATCAACACTAGATGATGACCACAGTGCCAGGCGCAACAGATTCGCTTGTCAGCAGAGGCAGCTTCCCGCTCCTCGTCAGCAGGCTCGACCTGTGGACAGTGTGACATCACGTCTAGTTTTACGTATACATAAACACCAATAGCTGACGCCCCCGCAAACCTCGCCCCACTAACGTTGCCTCCACATTTTCGCGACCGCTGCCCCCATCCGTCTCTGCAACCGTTGCCCCTCCTGTCACCATTACACCCAAACCAATAGATTCCCGACCAGCGCACTGCTCGGTTTCCCGTCACGTTCGCTCTTCATATCATGCTGCTGCTAGAGCACAACCGCTGCTGTATCGACGTCGCACCAACGTATGGCTACGAAGGCGACGAGGTGGGTATACTGATCTGCATAGCCTGTGCGCTTGTGGGTTCCATGCGCTTGTGAGGTGCTTTGGGGAATCACCCAAAAATCGAGTTATCTACCGAAAGTGCGCGATAACGTATAGTGGCAATGGCTACGGTGGGATGCCCGTTTTTGAGAGATCAATTGTCAAGAAAAATACCTTATGCGTTCTGTGTACAGGTTCCCGCCACACTCTCTGTTCTCAGTTATGGACGGTTCATCCAACAACGGCGATACAGAGGTCGAATAGGCGGCAGTACAAATCGTTTTGAATAACGAATTCATAAGCGAAATCCCTCCCCAGACCACGACATAAACATGCCTACTATTAACGCGATATTAATATCACTACACCTGCGGAGACCGTTTTTTCGTCTTCGAGAAAATCTACCCTATATGAACACGGTTTTTCGCTCCCTCGCTCCTTTCAGGACGTTTACCAGGCGTGTCGGGGCTGGACCATCGCGATATTCCAGCATATGATCGCCAACGACTTCATCATCCAGCTCATGGGCGATTCGATCTACACCCTCGGCCGAGAGAGCAGCACCACCACCAGCACCACGAGCACCCTTGACCCGTCTAGCGACACCACAGGTGGTGGTGGCCGTCAGAGGCGGAGGAGAACGCAAGGGCTTACGAGTTCGTGGTACAACGACGACTCGACCGATAGAGGTACACGGGAACGGCCCCAGCAGCCCTTGGAGAGCACTGCAATTGCAGCGGGGCGGCCACAGTTGTCGCCTGAGCTCGTCGCGGGTGGCGAAAGCACTCGAACAGCGATATCCGTTCACGAGGGATTGGATGATGCTGAAACAACAGCGGGAAACCTGGACATGGCACGGGAAGGGTCGGGAGCTCGAAGAGCGCCGGAGCTGCACGACCTACAACCACGAAGGCGTCTTTACGATCTGTCGGACTACGACAACACGGTTAACCCTGCCGCTGACGTTTTCACCCTCACCGCAGGAGCAGCGGCCTTCGAATCCGCGCTCGCTTCTACCGTGCGCATCGTATCAGAGGGCTATGTCTCCGTAGCGGAAGACCATGTCGAGTTGACAGTTGCTTGCAATGATATGGCGGGACTGTTTGAGCGGAACGATGTCGGGGATATACTACGCGGTGCTGTCCTGACCCCTGCATTAGAGATCGACACGTACTATTCCGCCGCGGTGTCGAACCTGTCGCCGCTGTTCAAGCTTCCAGTGGATGCGGTGCAACGGGGTAGGGACCACGGTCTACCGACATATAACAGCGTCCGAGAGGTGAGTCTCGGAATGGGTAGGCATGTGGGAAGGAGTTTTGGAAGGTCTCATGGCCGAACCCGCCTCTCAAATCCTCGACACTGTTAATACATGGACGTGGTAAATCGCGATTGGTGTCACTGCGGCGACGGTATGTGGGAACCAGTTCTCGAGTGGACACGCGTCGGAGCTCATTCCGACCGCACACGCCTCTTTCCTTCTGGCCGATTCGTTCGATTCAACCGAGCGTTTTGGTGACAATACATCTGCGACATTCTCGGACATTTTGATCAAAACAAGTGGTTGAGACAACAATTTTGGCGATTACGAGTTTTACGCATAATTGCTCCCCTCTTCTCCCTGCCAATATTGTTGTGTGTTTCGTGATGACTCCAGGCGTACGGTCTCACTGCGGCTGCCGATTTCGCAGACATTACAGCGGACGCTAGCGTGGCCGCGTTAATCTCGGACGCATACGGTGGGGACATTGAAAACGTCGACGCTATCACGGGGGCCCTAGCGGAGGACGCCGACGGTAGCACGGGTGGGGTCTTGGGCGACCTCCTCCGCGAGGCCTGGATCGATCAGCTTTTCCGAACCATCGCAGGAGACAGGATGTACCACTACCACGGAAGGACCATGGAGACCGTTTCCGAGACCACGCTGTCCGACGTTGTCAACCGCACGTTGAACGTCACCGACCTTCCGCTGTCGATGTTTGCGGTGCCGGGCGTAACGGTGTGTGCCTCGGATTGTGAGACTGTGGGCGAGGCGGAAGTTACGCCTTCGGATAGTTTCGGAATCGCTTGGGAGGTGAGTACTGTGCGCCACGAGAGGCAACCCATCCCCTCGATCGGGCGAATGCCGCAGCCGATTTCATTCGATACCGAGAACACCGTAAGCACGAAAAAGTCACCCCACGGTCAGTGTTCCGCTTTGAAGGCGGTTTCTGACGGGGTCCATCTCACCACGTCTGTAAATATCGGGGTCGGTATGAGAATTTTACGAGGATATTTATATTTTCCCTCGCAAATGTTGAACCATTATTATTACTGTGCCATCATCAGCGCTGAATATTGCCGACGAGTGGTCATTACTAACAGTATTGGTAATTAACACGTGAGATCACCGTGGCCGTGATCAATCCACGCCTGCAGCCTGGGGGGATGTCAGCCGAACGGCGTTCATGTGGACCATCCTCTACTATTTCACCTCGGCCACACTCGCGGCCGACCGTTGCAAACGTCTTGCTCCGTGCGCTCTTTGCGACATCTTCACCTCACTCCTAAGGAGAGAGTCGTCGGGGGCGTACAACTCGCCGAAAGAGTACGTGGCTGTAGAAATCGAGACCCGTCTTCAGCGCGCATGTGGGCTGGCTCAGGGACGCATACACAAGGGGGCGCGTAAAAGATCATGCGCGTGTCCTCACCGTGGAGGGTGGTCCCAGATTGCACTCGGTCGCATCTTCCCCAAACTGTTATGTAATCATGAGGGGCTCCTTCTTGCCATGACCAAGTTTGAGCGACGTTTTTAATGATACAGTTTTTACCATTTTGTTTAGTTCACAGCATTCAGATTCACCTATACAGTTTCTCAAAATCTCGGCTGTTCACGGGCCCTTCGTTCGCGGCTTTGTAGACGTGACACAATATGCAACTTATTAGTATACATGCAAAAAAAAGCGAAAATGCACGTTTGCAGGGTGTAACAATAAAGCCAAATGTTGTATGATGCCGTCATGTCAGATGCTGGACGAAGATATCATGTCCATAACGCTCAAAGCTAAGGACATCGGAGCCGCAGGAATGCTGGGAATTGGATGGGGGGGGGTCACCATGTTCACGGCGCAGGTGGGAGAGGTCATACTAATGCACGCAAGCAACGTTCCTCGCCTGCAGGACGCACGCCTCAGGAGTAACCTGCCGGCATCCCGAGGTCATGAGGTCGATCGACAAGGCAATTTCTGGGGTTTATTGGCTTCTGAACGGGCAACCAGCGGGGTCCATGAGACCTGCGCACTCCAGTCCCTAGTGACCAATCCTGGCCTCTTCAGTTTTCCTAGCATCACCGCTTACCTGCCTACATGGTTTAGCAGTAGGCAATCACATTTACTTCATCCCCCCGACCCACCTGCGAAACGCACCCGCGTTTATGGGGAGGCTCTACGAAAAGTAGTGCCGGGTTTATGTTGGAGTGGCGAAAGGTTGACCCCGCTCCCAGTTTCTCCACGACGATGCCTTCTCTCGGCCACCTGCGCGTAGTTTCATAGTTCGCGTTTCAGTGTGTCGTCCTTGCCTTCGGCTGATCAAGGATGACATAGGGGTGCCTGGGGGCATCCTCATTGCTTGCTTGCCTTGGCCGTTTGACCATGGACCAAACCTATCTTTCGTGCGCTCACTAGGATTTTCGTTCCAACGTCCAAAGCGCGCTTGTACGAGTATCCACTCCATTGAATTTCGATACCGGTACCGTATATGCCGTTGGGCTCCGGCCAGTGGGAAATTACGCAAACCTCGCAAAAAGCTGCTTGGTTGGGAATATGAACGGGGGTAGTCTTCTTCTTACCATCACCATGGTCCCACTTAAACTACATTTTGGATTGGGCAGGATTATGTAGTTTGCGAGGTGATATCGGCGACGGAAGGGGAGTGCATCGATCGATCGACTGTGTCAACACGAGAGGTGCCATCGCCGGATTTGGTTAACGCGGAGCTGAATGTTACTGGAGTTTCTGTGGCGGACGACTGGACGTCAATCACTTTCTTGAGGGATTTGAGTTCGCTCGACGATGAGGATTACAACCTGAAAGAGGTGCGTGACGTCTTGTTCTTGTTCTTCTCGTTCTTTTTAAGGCATTATATATTGCTACCTGGGGTTTTCTTTCGATTTTGTTTTGTTCATGTTTCTTCTTGTTTTTGGTAGTTGTTTTTGTCTAGGGTTTGATCTTTGCTCTTGCTCTCTCGTTCTTCTTCTTGTTCTTGTTGCTTGTTCTTGCCCTCGTCCATGTTCTTGCATTTGTTGATGTCGATGTTCTTGTTCTTGTTTTTCCCATGATATGCTTGGTTATATTTGCCGTGGGTGTTGAGAGTGGTTTCGCTGCTGGTGTTATTGTCCTTGGCGATAGAACGATGCTTGCTGCTGCTGTTGCTCCTGCGCGTTATACCGCGGAGATTGTGTATAGTGTTTATCTATCTACCCTCTACGTATGTTTTTTCTTTTGTTGACATATGTCCCAGGAAAAGTTCACATTGAGCTTAGGTTAGATGGTAGCGCACGGAGGTGGCAAACAGTTACTTTTCGAACGTACATATGGGGTCCTGGAAACAAGAGCAAACCGCATAAAATGTCGTGAACGTCCGGGCCTCTCGCCGCAAATCCTTTCGCTCTTAGTTGCAGCGCAGTCATCTGCTATACCCTGGACAATGCCGCCGTCAGGCACGTGCTCGTACAGGGGTAACAGACGTTAGCTGAGTCGTTGGCCACTGGCAGAGGTCCGAGATTGAGCGGCCTTCTGACACCGTGGAAATCAACGTTTCGGTTATCTGTTGCGTGCCTGAGCCAGTTCATTGTGCACCTGGTCCCTCGGTCGCGTAAGTTTTACGCTGGATAGTAGTGTGAGTAACATACAACTCCGGGTGACAGGAGCCCCAGGAAACGCATGCATAATCCTTCCGTACCACGAGCCGATGCGTGCCGTTTATTCAAATAAGGGAAATGTTTCCCGTTTACAAGCGTACACCCGTCGCAGCATATCACAACCAAGGCAGAGGTGCCCCCATGATGAAAAGTTGGGATAACTTCACGCTCTTCCGTTCTCATTGCCCCATGTGCTTCGGTTTGACAACCCATCGGTTATACCCTCTCAGACTGACATTTGGGACAATCCCTCATTCCCCTGCTTCATCATCATGAATTATGCCCCCCACCCCTCACCTCTTCGAACCCCCCCCCCCCCCCTCCCCCCCCCCTCCAACTGCCGCCTGTGCCTTTCTGCGCGAACCTGTTTCCTGAAAACTGTACGGATAGCGAGCGGCCACTCCTAGGACAGTACCCCTCAGCGAACCTGCATGATACCTCACAAGAAAAATATTATTTTGCCACACACGTTTCTCCCCCGCATCCTTTGGCGCTACCGTCATAGGACATCGACAACGAAGAGGACACCCTGGTCATATACTCCTACCGAGAGGGGGCAGGGGTTGGGCAACACCCTAACGGTAACCGTGGGGCGTCCACCGTTAACTTCGCAACCGGAGACGCGGAGACAGTGTGCGATGACTCCGATAACTTCGCGTCTCTCCACGGAGCGTTGATGCTGTTCGCCTGGTTGATTCTCGCTCCTATCGGCATATACTTCATAAGGTGTGGACCCTGTGGTTTTGAACTTTGGACGGTCTCCGTCGTTGCCTCCCTACCCTCATTCCGCTCGCGCCTCAGTCACCTCTCTGGCTTCCCCTAACTCATTACTTCGCGCCCACCGACGCGTGCTACGATAGAGTCGTACCATTTCTTTTTCTCTGAGGTTCCAGAATTTTGGAACCTATAAAAAAAAAACGTGATTATGGTGCAAAAAATAACACTGCAACCGGACGAAAAAAATCCCGTGGCCGACGTACGCAACAAGAATCATGCAAAACAAAAAAAAAGGCGCTATTTCCAACGAACTTGGGTTAAGGAGCCCCGTCATCCAGAAAAGAAAAAAGGGCCAAAACAAATCTTCCTCCACCGTAGCATGCGTCCGGTTACCAGCACCAATATATATACGTCGAAGTATATAATTGTTAGCCTCGATTGGCACCGACGCTGTAAAACATTTTTGTATATATAATATATATATATATGTTGCGGGTTTATA
This sequence comes from Undaria pinnatifida, assembly GCA_012845835.1. Lineage (NCBI taxonomy): Eukaryota > Phaeophyceae > Laminariales > Alariaceae > Undaria > Undaria pinnatifida. The sequence continues at coordinate 12,052,413 of JABAKD010000021.1, read as the reverse complement.
TGTTGCGGGTTGGCTAAAACTTTTATGTGTATATATATATATATATGTTGCGGGTTGGCATTGGTTGGCAACGACGCGCTGTAAAACATACGAGTCATTGCGCGAGCTAGACAACCAGGGTACCGTTTTTGTTTGTTTGTTTGTTTCTCTTGGCGGTCACCCATGATGGTCATCGAGTTGGATCATATTGTGCGGGGTGGAGATCCCTAACTCCGCTCAAAGGGGAACGCTCGCGTCACGGAGTCTGCGAACACATGGTAAGGCACCCACGAGGCAGTTGTGTAGTCATGCCCGATGTTGTCTCTGGAGTGGCCACACCGAATAACTAAATATATGTCATTGGCGCTGTCATCAATGAGCAGGTTTGTAGGCACAAGGTGCCGAAGTCCATCTCACGCTCAGTTTTTGGAAGGATGCAGTTCATCCTGCATGCGACTCGCCCGAACACCTCACGGCGCCTCGCGCGTGGTGCAAGCGATGTCTACCTGATTGGGGAAAACCCGACGTGCTCTGTCCCAGCATAGTGCGGATGCGAGGGTCTATGGTCATACAAACTACGGTCATCCACAAACTGATTACCCGTTCCCAGGGCCTCGAACTCCTCAGCCGTTTTCATCGTGACTTATGTTTTTTTCGATGTTGGAATACTCTGTTGTTTCCGGGTAATCGTTGTAATAGTTTCATGTTTCTTCGTATATACAAGGACAGTCATGTTGCGAGTTTGCAAGCGCGCCTGGGAAGCTCGTCGAACGGATGGTCTTGAGCTATTTGCGGTACATACTCAGTGAACTGTGTGTACGATAAGGACCGAAGAGACACCGAAGGTGACTTCAAATTTCTCGATGGCGTGCCGATATTCGTCCGCTTGATGCTTGTCGCTCATGCTGACATCTGCTAAAGAAGCGGTGATAGCTCGAAGTTTAGTCGGGATATCGGAACGGCATTTGAATCATGCATGAACCTCTGGTTCCAAGTTACCGATGGATACTTTTTTCTCAGTCCGATATACTTTGCGTACAGGAATACGAATGCAAACGGTCTTGATCGTATCCTGTCCGAAAACTAAACAATACTACAATTGTCGTCTTGCCCTCGAAAGTATCAGGAATGCTGTATATTGTCGAAAAGAAGAACACATACAATCACGAGAAAATCCCAGAAACTCGGAGATAAGCTCATCATCTCAAACACCTAGGATTGCGAGCTAGCGCAAGATGCGGTGTACGTTTACAGACGTAATTGTGGTACGTCCGCGTCAACAGATGTGTGCAGTCCGCGACAGGAAGACCCCGAACTTTAGCTCAGCGGTCTACGTGCGGCTGCGCGGCGTAGGGAAATTATAGCAAATGTCGATTCATCTTTCCGGGTTTCGACAAACAACGTACTACTTCAATACGCCTCTGGTGTGCTTTCTATCCCTGTTTTGTTCTTACATGCGCCAGCCGTTTGCTTTTTGGTTTGGTGGTTTATCTAAATCAGTGTCTCTGCACCTTACCACACTGAAGTTACTATTTCTGATATGGCATTTCGCCTCAAATCCTCAGACCTTACTCGTTGTCATTAAATTTCGTTTTCCTCGGTTTTCACACCCACTATATTCAGACGTCATGATTATTTTCTTGTGACTTGTTTCCTCAAAATAAAGGTTACCTTGAATTTTTGTCTCCAACTTGGTTGTCGTTTCGACCCAGAATGGAATAGCTCATCACACTCATGCGCAGTTCAGAATACTTGGAGCCTGTCTTGTTGCCTGATTTGACGGTGAAGGTACCGGAAGGGCGACACGGTGAACTGGGCAGGGCGCCAGTGGTACGAGATGCACCAAGAGATCATGATCGTTACCGCGGAAGCGGTGTTACCGCTGGGCGTTACCGCCGTCGTCGCCTCTGGGGGGGATCACTCCACCGAGCACGCACACTGGGGCTACTACATGATCGCGGCGGTGGCCGCTCAGGTCTTCACGGGATGGATGCGCACAAAGGAACTAGAGGGCAAGTACCCCAACTTCTCCTTCCTTCACCGGGTAAGGAGCCTGAGGTTGGGATTGGGGCTGACGTTCGGGTTGGTGGTAGAACCGGCAGGCATCCCAGGTAACCGGGTCCGGCAGATTCTAAGAATTTTCTGAGTTCCTAATATGAGAAGCTCAAAACCTCACCATCATCACCATCATCACCATCATCACTATCATTACCATCATCACCATCATCACCATCATCACCATCATCACCCGAATCATGACTTCGAGTACATTCGTTCGTGCAACCCGACCAACATGGCTACGCGCCAGTCCTACCTATGTACCATACGAAATATTTATATTGTTAAAACGCCATTCCACTTACCGATTTGTTCTAGACTCGGGCAGGCATCCCATGTAACCGGGGCCGGCAATTAGTTTTTCTGATCTCTGAACACGAGGACCCGGCAATATCTCAGCCCCGAAGCACGACTTGGACGATTGCATTCGTTCGCGCAACCGGATCAGCATGTGTACGCGCGCTTATGCTAACATCTGTATACCCTTTGAAAGGTTTTTCAAGTACCGTTTGATTCAGAGACGTCTACGCTCGAGGGAGGTCAACCGCGGTCATATCACAACTTGTGTCGCGATAGGTACAACACGTACTGTGGGATGGTTCGGAGCGTAGGTTGCGGTTAGAGTAAGAGTTCGTGTTGGGCTTGAGCCGTTGGGGTGTTCGCATCATCATTTCTGTAGACCCACGATTGTTGTCGGGGAGTGACGAAATACTTGGAGGCCAAGCAAGCTAAGTTTGTGCTCAACCGCTGGGTAAGAGCGTTGAAGCTGAGGTAGACGTCAGAACTCGGAGGCTGATTGTTGCCGGTTGGATCACGGGGGCGACACTGCCTTATCGCCGCGGCAGGCCTCCAGCAGTTGAAAAGGTGAATGGGCTTGAAAATTCATGAGAAAATGCGCGCCACTCTGTTGTTCCGTCACCCGGCCAAGTCATTCAAAGGGCGACGAGAAGGAGGCGGGCAGGAAAGAGGGGGCTTTTTACGGCGTGCTACCTATTTTTCTGTCGATCTTCCTCCAAAATAGTGATGTGTCGTGGGTGTCGATTCCTGCCGCTATACCTGCCGCCTTTTATGCCATGGTGCCGGACCTCGTAGATTAGCTTCTGCACGTCGACGTTTTACTCGCCGCGGTCGGACGCGTGCTACAACAGAGGTGGCACTTCTCGTATGGAAAAAAAATATAATGACTGGGCTCCTTATCCAATAATCGTCGGCAGCAGGCCAAATTTTTCTATGATCCCCCTTGTGTACCTATGCGATGGGATGTTTTCTCCGGTAGGAGTATTGATTTTGTCCAACTCAAATGATTTTGGGAGAGGCCTTGGATTCCCGATTTGAGAGACCTAAAAAAGAACCATTGGTGCACCTCAGTCGTAGCACGCGTCACGAGTGGTAATGACCCGACACGCGAAGCGCGGAGAGAATAGGTGGAACAAGTGGCGAGGAGACATTTGCCTCATAATAGTTATCGACACGCGCTACGACAAAGGCGGCCGACTTTTTGTTTCTGAGGTTCCTCAACTTGGGAGGTGAAGACCTCTCCCTAGAAAAACTGATTTTTGGAGCAAAATAAAACTGATACACCGGACGAAACGCCTCATGGCCTAGGTATACAAAAAAAAAATACGAAAAAAAATCGTCTGCTTCCGACGATTTTGGATCAAGGAGCGCCACCCTTCAGAAACCGTTTCAGAAAAAAATGTCTGACCGCTATCGTAGCACGTGCCTTGATCGTGCTCATGGGTCAACTTTATGACACAAATTGGTGAACGATTTGCGGCGTCGTTGCGGGCCGCCCTCGAGAGCCTGCCATGTGCAGCCCTCGCTCTGGTATCTCAGTTGTACCCGTTGTCGTTGTTTAATGTTGATTGTCCGGACAAAAGAAACACACGCTCGCAGAACAGTAGCGATGAACGGAGACATGCTATCACTACAACATTAGACGTCGCCTGCGACTGGAAGAGAAATAAAAGCTCCAGCCTGCGACAACGGAAGGTATCCACGGCAAAGGACGCCTAGTTCCCTCCCCGATCTACTTCAACGGGCGATTACTGATTGTTGTGCATGCCAGGCACGCTTCCAACGTTTTGATGTGCCATCAACGTCATATTTTCCGTGGGCGCCAAGACACGTGCTCCGAGGGGCATAGGACTTAATTGTATTGGTGAGTACTTCCCTTTAAAAGCTCTTATGCCCCCCCCAATGCCTTGTGTAACTCGTCCCGCGTCGCGCAACTCCTACAGTGCAACAAGCACTTCCACATTTGGTCTGGCCGTTTCGCGTACCTCGCGGGCGTGGTGCAGTGCTACCGTGGGCTGGAGCTTGTCTCCGACAACGACGAGCTCCTCTTCTCGACGGTCGATGGCGTGGACTTACATGTGAGTCGCTGATTGTAGATCGGCGCCAATCTAACAGGCACTAATCAAGTCCAAACCTCGCTCGCCCGCATCTAATGTATGCCCCGCTCGACAAAAAAAAGACACCTCGGAAATAGGAACCAATTATCCTATGAGTGCGTAACGAAATAGCGGGAACGACTTCAAGAAGCACGGCAATATGTACCATCAGGGTTGAGACGGTTTTTGCATTATTGGGGGTGGGATGGGATGGGTCGGGTTAGGCACGGTTAACGACAGCCTCGCGTATCCGCCTGCGCGTGTTCCCAGGGACATCTAAAGCTTTTTGTAGATCGCACGCCCGTCGGGGTCTGGCGCTGTCGGGGCAATGTTTGGGCGCTTCCGGGATTTACGGGGATGCGGTAACATTCCGGGTGTACGCTAAGTAAGCTCGTTCATCTGCTGTGCGCCCGGTGTATGTAGGTCATGTCATGCCGCCCATACCCTATTTAAGCCAGGCCAAGCGTTTTTTAGTTTGACCCTTTCACCCCGCATAACATATGATTCACACAAACTTGGTGCTCCGTAGTTTCATTACCCCATGCCGCGCGCGCCATTCTCCATGCATTGAGCACCAGAAATCATCGCCTTGAACCGTTCACCCTCCGTAAGCTCCGCGGCAGGTGGCGTGCGCGCGCCAATAAAGCCTAATATACCCGTCGCCAAACACATCCGCCTTTTAGTGCAGCTGGGTAGCTTCGGCACGATAGAGCAGTACGTGTTCGGTGTGTGGATTGCCGTGATGCAAGTTAGGAATGACCAGTTATGGAGCTGACGCTGCGAATTGTCCTATATGGACAGTTTGATTTGCCGACTTACAGCGCGCCTCGGATGCAAAAATTCCTTTTTGCGATTCTTGATATGAAACACGCCGTTTTTTTTCCGGTGCAGTTGGGCAGCTTCAGCACGACCAAGCACTACTTGTTCCCCGTTTGGCTCGCGGCCATATTGATCGCTGCCGTATACCTCGAGTCCCGCAAGCAGTTGGGCCACTTCTTCAAGGAGGGCTCCGCACACGTTTGTTCCTTCGTAACTGTTATCAACGAGGGTTTTGCGGGGGCGCAGCAAGCCGCCAAGAGCGAAAGGCTGATTCCGAGAACGGGAGATCAGGAAATATACACAGTCATGGAGTTCAACGATAAGGTGGGTGCTTGAAGGGCGGGCAAAAGCTACCATGGCAAGGAGGAGGGGGGGGGTAGAGGGCGTGCTCATGGGTTGCTTGCACCTTGCTGGTCTGAATTTTGACCGCAATCACGTTTCGAGAGGGACCCCTGTGCCGGCTGCAAGTAGATACGATTCCGACGTTTGGGCGTTCATTGGGTCATATTCCCTCGATCACATCCACGCAAGCTACCGGGAAGTGTTCCGTGGTGGTAGGCTAAACTACGTACGCGGACGATACTCTGCTTCTTGTATAGCAGCGACAGGTCGTCCCAGGAGTGTGCTAGCAGTTTCCTCCCTTCCGTACTTCAGACCTGGCTCCTGTTTGCAACTCCGCCTACACCACGCGTCGAACACACTATCCACCACCCGCCCGCCCTGCCCCGCGCGCCCACGCAAGGTCTTGAACGGACAGAGCTGGGTGGTAGTGGACGGGGCTATTCTAGACGTTACTAATTTCTCCCAGAGACACCCGGGAGGCACGCGGCTGATCCAAAATGCTGTCGGGACGGATGTCACACACGAACTGCTGGGTGAAAGCTTGTCAGTGGGACACGCAATGTCCTTCTCGCCGCACATACACCCCGAGGTAGGAATGTTTAGTTGCCGACGAGGTATGTGTGGGGTGAGTGGATCGCTGAATTAGTTGTGTTCCGTGAGGGGGGTGTGGTCCGGTTAGTCGTGTGGTCAGGAAAACCGTATCGCACCACATGCTTGGCCACGGGTTGTCTGCGGGTACGCCACGAAATTATCGCCTCACGTACGTACAACCAGACGTTGAATATTTTATGCTGTCGACTAACAAACCGTTGGCTCTGGGTAGATGCGCCTACGAGGCGTACGGTAATAAATTCTCGTTCACCGCTTGTGGTGTGGCACTCTCCATATAGATCAATACAGTGGGCTTTACAATACGGAGTATATTTACTTAGTGGAACGCATCTTCGGGGGGGGGGCGCAATCTGTGGAACACGTTATGGCATTCTCGCGGCACGTCCACGGCGAGGAACGCCTTATGTGCAGTTTACTACTGCTTGGTTGGCGATTGCATGCAATGTGTCGCGTGCAACGACTAGGTTTTGCTTGGTTAGCCCCGGTTCCTCGTAAGTAACAAATGCGCTGCTGGGCCAGACGCCGTCAGAGATGAATGCGGAGGACACGCCTTACGTGTTCCTCTGCATGCGGACAACGGCGCATTTTTTTCGACTCGCCTATTTATTGGTTCGGTGTGTGCTTCATTCGTGGCTTGCGGCTAAGATTTAGGTTGCTAGTCCTTAGTGCGGTAGGGACTGGACGAATGGTACACGCGAAATAACTAACAGCTGGCATGAACCTGTAAATGTGGAAAACAAAAAGTTTGTCGCCACACCAGAACCCCGATGTACGGTCGTTTGTACGTTAGCAGCGGCCACGTGGTTACTACTGGGCTAGGTGTTGTGGATAATGCCTTGCCCCTACGTTATTGGCTAGACATCTCCTTCATCCAAAGGGGAGGGCGGGCGTGATGCATATTACATGCAGCTGGGTCAAGAGCCCTCGGCGGGACACGCATGTGTAATGTGCTATTCTCTGCAATGGTTTGTTCGTGATTTAGAGTTTTCGCCATTCCGTCAATGTTAGCGTATATTCCAACATCGATCACTCACACACTGATGTTTGTACAACACGGTTGTGATTAGTATCCATTTCTGCTTGGAGCAGGTAGGTGGGCACGACCTCGAACCGACCGAGGAAGCAGCGTACATGTATACGCCATACTCGGTGATGGTCGCAACAGAGGTAGCTACAGGAGATCGGCTACATGTACCGCTCCGAGCACCTTGATGCATGCCTCCACATCAGTAAGAAACCGCACCATTGGCCCATACCCCAGATGACTCCAGGCGCCGCAGTTGCACCCCCGCCTCTTTGTTCATCTCACCCGTCCGTCGGGCATTCTGACTCTCAGGAGGCGTTAAAGATCGCTCGAACACTCGTGGTGGGGTACATCGAAGAAGAGGACGGAGGTGAGCAACCAAACCAAACCCAACCGATGGATGAAGGACACCGCAAAGAGGAGGGAGAGCACTGCCGAGGGTGTGAAGATGACCCCACCGAGGAGGAAAAATTCACGGAAGCCCAGCCTCCAGCGCCAGCCGAGGAGAAGGGGGATCTTGCGTTGGGCAAGCCCGGGGTCCGGAGTTGGGGGGAAGACAACTCAGCCGTCAGCATCGACGCTCTGGTAAGATACTTGCGTCACGGCCCTTACAGTAGAAAGCTTCCCAAGGGCTAACCCGTGTGGCAGGCAATTGGCGTTACTCGAGGCTTGTGCCACAATGGCCAGCCTGTGATGCCTCTACTAAGCAGGCTACGTCACGGGGGGGGGAGCGGGGCGATACTCGTTCGCTGATTGCTCTAGCCATTTTACAGATGATCGCGCATTCGGTTAGAGACGGAAGTCCGTCCCTATCCGAAATAGAGACACCTCCAACACGACTGGGCCGATTTGTGCTTCTCCCATGCATTGCATAATTCGGCGATAACGGGGTGCCTTTATTTCATGCATAGTCGCAGTAGTAAGACAAATGATCTCCCAGTCGCGGCAATGCCGATACGGAGCATGGCTGGCTTGTATCCTTCAGGACATTGGCCGCACTAATCATAAAGTGACGTGAGTGCCTCGGCGGGTCGCATAGGGAGTGAGCTGTGTCCTACTGCGTACGATTTTGTGAAGTAGAGTTGAGCACCTTTCGTTCGTCATTTGTTTGTGGATGGCAGCTTCGATTACATCAGGTTGTAGCCTGGTGTGGCAGCTTGTAGAGACAGCAAAGAGTGCACTATATAACACTGCCTGCTGCGTGATTTACCAAGGATCACAGTTACCGCTGATGTGAAACGCTGTCATGTGCAACAGCGACAACGCACAATTTCCAGGTAAACAGGTATTTTGTTGAAGGAAAACCGGCCGCTGCAAAGTACCATCCCCCGAGTCCGCTTCTTCCATCATAGGTCCGCTTCGATGACGATACTCGTGGAAAATCGGAAGGCTTCCACTACAAGCATAAACATAAAAGAGCTTCAACTGCAAGTAGTTCAGCTTTGTGCGGTTAACGCTGGGTTTGGCGCATGTGCCCACTAAACGTACAGTAGTTGCAGCAGTGTGTACCTTTCGAGGTCGCCATATGTGCACCGACAGAATACCCGTGTAGGTTGGTTTCCCTGCCCTGCGCCAAGAAAACGTGAGAGTCCGCTTCGTGATAGAATTACATCGACACCGCGGCGAACAGCCAATGCTCGGCACGTAACGATCTGGTGGTACTACCCCGTTCGTAGTACGCCCCTTTCTTTTAGCAATGTCCTCCTTTTCCCTTTCTCTGTCGAATACCCCCCCGCAAAAACATTCCACGGCGCCCGGTATGGTCGATAGGGGGGTAGCGTTTCGTGTTGGTCCTCAATCGAGGCACTCGATACGACTCATCTAAAATCTAAGGAAATAGACTTGCATCTAAAACGAACCATACAATGGACTTCGCATATCACGGAAAGTGCAATTGTGAAAAACTATTTGATTATATTACGACATTTCCCGCGTTTCAAACAGACCGTCCGTCAGACTGCTTACATCCAAGCTGTTCTAAGACTTTTCTAGCACGCGCCCCACCCGATATACTTTGACAGTGAACTTCCCGTGTGCCCCTTCCTGCTTATTAGGGGTTTTCTGCCTTGTCACACCGGCTAGCACGGCGATAAGCCCCACTCGCCTAGCCTCATCCTCGTAGCATCCGTCGCGGTTCGCTTGCAGTTTCCAGTACGTCATGGGCGTGCCTTTTCCCCTCGGAATACTCCGCAGCATTAGCCAAACTGATACCTCTGGCTCTTGACGTTTTCTTCGCTAACATTCCCTTCCCTTCGCTTGCCTTCCCGATCTCTCCGGGGAGTATGTTCCTCTGCAACAACCAAACTCGTTAACTTCTTGGCGCACGGTGCGGTAAAGGCACCCTACTTTCTTTCTGGGCGGATTGTCACCCAGGGAGTTATATACCTCACCTGATAAATAGTGTGTACATTAGGAGAAACAAAGTTGTTCCACGGTGAACGCCTCCATATCCTAGGTAAACGTCGAAACAATAGTGCAAAATTGATATATATATATATATTTGTTTCGACGATTTTCTGGGTGAAGGAACCTCGTCATTCAGAACACGTTTCAAGAAAAACGAGTTACCTCTCTCCTATGGCGTCTTTCAAATCAAACCTCGGAGCCATTAGGTCACATTTGTTCATGGCAGGGCTAGTGCGGACGACGATGAAACCTCGGAAAACACAAATTGGATTGGATGCGTAAATACTGCCTCCCTCTAACGCTGTGACGACCTGCTTCCTCCCTTCATTCTCTCCGTTAAATCATTTCGTTGGCTCTTTTCGCGCAGGCCGACACGGCGAGACGATTGAACCGACTAACAACCTTTTCAGTCATGCCGACCGTACCCAAGCACTTGGGCCCACTAACGCGAAAAGGTGCAGCGGCCGTGGCTCAAAGTAACTCCGCGGAGTTGCAATCGGATACGGTGAGTTTTCTTGCCTCAGATTCATGCTACAGTTAATGATGCACACGGACAGTATTCGTAATATCGTCACCTTTAAGAACTCTTCACCTCGAAAAATCAAAACGCCCCGATCAAAACGTGTTTGTTATTGAATCATGACTTTTGCGTATCCAAATGAGCAATAGAATAGATTGTCTATACGACAAAAAAACACCGATAAAGAGGGACAACTTTCGAACGATATTAAGGTATGCGCTCATCGGCCTCCCTAGGAACGCCCGCCCATCAGGATTTTAGTGTGATCCTACAAAACCTCTGGCTTCCTAGCACTATCCGAGATATTCTATAGGTTAGCGGTGTGAGGGGTGTAGTGGAGGGAGGAGCGAGTGAGACGGGTAACAACTGCCGTACGTGTGACCGTAGTCTGGCAGACACTAGACCCTGGCATCCCAACGATACCGCGCGGAGGGCATGTCGGGTTTTCATAGTTTTCATAGACTAGGCGTGTCAAGGCGCAGCAGTCGCGGTCCCGGGTAGCCCAGGGGGGATAAAACGGGAACACGTTACTTGTACTCTAATCCCCCTCTTTAGGTATGCAGAAAACATCCTGGTGAAACGTGAACGGTCTTCCCATGGCGGAAAGTGAATCCTCCGCGAAACATCTTCGTCGGTCAGGCTACGGTTGACCAAGGCCTGCTACCGCAGAGAGGTAATGTAAACCGACGAGCGTTGGGATCTCTTAAACCTCTTTCGCGACACAGTTTAGTCACGTACGGGGGGTAGAAGGAACGGCACCAGTGATCTAGGCTCGTCTAGAAGATGAAACCTAAAGAGAGCCAGAAACATGTCAAAGGCACAACAGTATTCGTCATTATCCCTGACTTAACCTGTTCGAGTACCCGTCCTAGTATCCATGTTCATACCTGCAACTGGTTACTGGCGTCCCGTCTGCGCCGTCCGCGCCAACCAAAGAATGAATAAAGGGCGCAGACACAGACTATCCACCTCCAGGCATGCCCGCCCGGTCATTTTTGTTAGGTGCGCGCCTGCTTGTTTTCTTGGACAAAGATAAAGGCCGCCATAAACTGTTAAAGCTACATGCCGTGATTTCGCCAGGGACAGTGAAGGAGTTGTGGATACCAAGAGTTCCCTGTTTCCCCGTCTGGTCTACGCCTTCCTAACAATTTGAGTATTTTAAAATGGCTGTTGTTTCGGGAGTTGCCGGCCTCCCATGGAAATCCGATCAAACAAAATCTCCACCCACTGTCGTCGTAAATTGAGCAAATTTTGATACCTTTCGATTGCGTCATCGATGAGGAAGGAAGGTCGCACAAGGTGCCGATGGGCGTTTCACAAAACGTTCATAATCAGATCCAGTTCATCCTCAATGCGGCGCGCGGTACACATGACGGCGCCTGCGAATTGTTCGCGCGGTTTCGGCCCAGTCGGGAGATGCTCGACGTGCTCCGTCCCGTAATGGTATGGATAGCCGGGGCTATGGTTTGACGACTACGGTTACAAGCGCGCCCTCTGCATTATTAAGTGAACGTTGGCTCGCGCAGGCCTATCTCGCAATGGCATGTTTGCGTGCGCCTGGGCAAGCAAAACCGTGTGCCATGGATCGGTTCAAACATCCGTGGAGCAGTTCGAAAATAAATATTTGCGACAGTGCTACGCTTTATTTTTCACTAATGTGTTTTTGTGCTTGATTATCCGCGCAAACTAAGGCTTCAGTGTACAGCTATGGTTAAGAATGTCACGATTCCTGGCATTGTGAAGTTCTGACAGGTCAAGTTTTCCTATAATACCTCACGATGGTTTGTCAGCATTCCAATCACATTTTTCTTTGGATATCATAATGCCAAAACGATTCAAAGTGCGGATTCCTGACGAATATCGTTGTTCGCGACAATGTCACAGTGTTATTGTCAATATTCCTGACATTTTTGTTTCTGTGTTTGTCAGGGACGGCCCTTAACGAGCTTTCAGAACCTCTTTTTTTTTGTTGTGACATTTTTTTTTCCGTGCAGACAAACTAGCTACCGTTTGAAAAACCTTTTCACGAACGTTCAAAACTAAACGAACAAGTGAATGTTCAGTTTTTGTTTCGCTCAAAGCCCGCATCGGCTACATTCTGGTTGAAAACCACTTCCTAATGCCGTTGGCGGGGCGAATTCGTTTTTGGTTCACAGTCAATCTTTCGTCCCCCGGAGTCCTCATGCCGTCAGGAGGAACCGCCGGCAAAACAATAACCTACTGAAAGTATTGAGCGGTTTAAACACGACAACGTGTGACACCGCCGTCACGTTCACTGTTACGAAAACCTTGACGTTTGTTTGGTTTTCAAAAATCACCCCCCCCCCCAAACAACACGTACTTTTTGGAACCCTCGTCAAACCCCACTTTGTTGCGGAGAAAGGTTGGTGTTGCGGTCCTGTGGTGAAAGGAGCAAGCGTTCCAGGTATAAAAGAGTTGAACACCGATGGAAAACGCCCTAAACAATGGTTTCATTGTTTCTTTTTGGTCGCGCAGATCTCTCAGGTGGTGCCGAAGCACACCTGGAGCGGTCGGCACCTGTTGGAGATGTTTCACGTGTGTCCTTTGCTCTTTCGCCAGAAGATGGAATCTCCCAGCGGTACGAGCCCGAGCAGCGACTCTCCCAGCGCGCGTCCGGTGTATCGGTATATCTTTTCGTGCCCCGGAGAGGCGCAGGCCCTGGTGAGAGAACTACCCATTGCCTGCCGCCGTTGTTCGTTTTTACTATTATATATCTTTGGTTTACAATCTCGAAAGTCTAAGCATACATGCAGTATACCGTTTATTTTTGAAATGACAAAACTTTCCTCGTACACCTATGTCGGGGTACCTGCCACCAGGCATGCCTATATGCATTTCCCTCGTGGATGGAGCCAGCGTGCAGGGTGGGGCCGCGTGGCGACTCTTCCAGCAAGCTGCTGGCGTATCGGTGTCATACGGCTTAGGTCACTCCGTTGTCGGTAGAGGCGATAGCGACCGTGTATCGGAGGGTGTTGTTAATAGCGCGCATGGCCAAATTTTTCAAAATCGCGTGTTCTTGCCTGATAATTCGTTGGGTGACAAATCCAGCATTACGTCGCGTCGTTGATGCGCAAAAAAATGAGGGCATGACTTGAAGGGACGGCCGGTGTTATCACACATCCTGCCGTAGAGGTGCAGAATTTGCCTTCTGAGGCTCATAACCTATTTTGAGAACATCCATACCTCACCCCTAAAAGAAATGTCCAATTTTTAGTTAATTGACCATGGCATGCGCTACGACAAAGGTATCACTTTTCGTCGGAATATTTTTTGTGAATGACGGCGCTCCTTAACCCAAAATCGTCAGAAATTGATTATCGTTTTGTTCCATGATTCGCGTTGTATACCCAGGCCATTGGGGTTTCGCATGCGGTCGCAGTTTTGTGTTTTTTGCCTCTTTGAATCGTTTTTTTTTTTTTTTTCCTCAATCTACGAAAGTGAGGAACAGCGGAAAACAAATGATGGTGCATCGACCCATGCTACGACAAAGGTATGAGTTGCGGTCTGAAATGCCTTCTGGATGACGGAGCTACTCCTGCCCAAAACCGTCGAAAATTGACCATTTTTTTGGGTGCGGGTCTCGTGTTGTGTGCCTAGACAGAATGGGATTTTCCATCCGGTAGGAGTTATCTACATATTTTTCCAAATCAGTTTTGGGAGAGGTCTTGAGCTCAATAAATTGAGGGGTAGTAATGGGGAAAAAAGGGGTGCAGCACCTCTATGGTAGAACGCGTCGGATGAAAACCGATTCACAAACGCTATGTCCTAGCTATACCAACAGATATCACTGTCCAAAGATACTGATGGCCCCTTCCGACGAACCTGTGGGGTTGAGGAGCCCCAACATTGAAAACATGGTTTAGAACATTACAGCTCTGCCTTTATCGGGTGGCACGTTGTCTCTTGTCAATACACGTACCGTCACCAATCATGCTTGCCGCTCCGATTTTCTTTTTTATGGCTTTTTGAAAACCATTTGTTTTTGATGGTTGCGCGCGTGACAGGTCGAAGCCATGGCCGGGGTATGCCACGTCAACATGCGAGCACAGGACCCGACAAAGGTAATCGTCTCTTTCTGGCCGTAAAGTTTCAGAAAACCACCGCCGTGTTTTGGGATTGGACGTAGCTGCAAGTTGCGGTGTGTCATCGCTTAACCGGGTAGCCCCCAACCCATACCGTTGGTACTGCTCGTAGGCCTCGCCTGGTTGACCCGAGAATGCCGTCATTGATCGTGCAACTTATTTCGCGCAGTCTAATGCGTGACGTTTTTATCACACTAACCTCCCACCTCCAACTACCGGGTGCCTCGGAGACAGCGGTTTTATACGACTAGTGCGCACCCACCACCGCTCGTGAGTATATTCAGACTATTTTACTCTGACTAATGTACTCAAACTGGCTGTTGGCGTGTTTTCATCGAAGTTGTACGGCTTGAGCGTGGGGTGCTGCTGCTATATTGACACAGCTTCGAGTTCAATCAGTTTTGTTTACGCAGAATTGAGGATGTCGCCGTCCAGAACAAGGGTTACCACAGGAGGGATACCCCATTTTCACTTTCGGTTCCAGTCTGTTTAAAGACGGGCATAAACAGGTGTTTGAGACTTGGATAGACAAGCTGTGTGTTACGCGAAACTAAAAGCCGCAATGCACCTGTAGCCAATAGGACGAGTGGCGCTGAATCGCCGAAAAGACGAAACCTCAAAAGTGACTAGTGCACCCCCATGCAGTAGCTTTGCTTCGTTGGAGATAATGTCACTACACTCCCACCGACGTGTCATGCGTCATTGTTTGTCATGTTACACTGGTTGACCAAACAACGTTGCTCTGGACGTGTAATATACCGCGGATCCCCCCTGCTCTTGCTGCCGTTTCCCGGGTCCCTCGAACAATACGGCAACTCGAACAAGGGCGTTGTCCAACGGTCTTACAACGCCTTCGCCGTGAGAGTACACGAGTCCCGACCATCCACAACAGGAAGAGGGCTCAGGGGAGCCCATGTTCCCGAGGCAGGGATGTGCAGTATTGTCCCCGCCGAACTTTCGACTGGGGGTACCCTGTGTGTCGAACTGCGAATAAGGCTCCACCACGACGGGATGATGAGCAGGCTGCTTGAGAGGCTCGCCAGCGTGAGTTATTGTTATTGTTGGTGGTGGTGGTTCAAAGGTGGAGACGTTAGCGTTGAGCACAGGTTGCGGTAAGCGTGGACGCACAGTGTTACGACGCTCCTTCCGCGAGGGTCACTGTACTTTATCCTTGAACGCTTCGCTTACTTTCCTTTATGCCGTGTCTGTTTTGTGTTGCACCTCTTGTGTGCCTCAGAACGCGGACAATCCAGCGGTGCAACTCCAAGGCCCCTTCTTCGTCAAAGAGCTGGTTCCTCCTCCAGCCTACCGAAACGTGGTCATGATCGCCGCCGGCACGGGAATCAACCCAAGTTCGTGCTCTAAATAACTCACGCAAAGAGATGCAAAAAGACGAAAGAAGCCAGCCCTGGACCGCGTAGCGTCTCTCTTTCAATCGCTAAGCAGCCTGTGGTTGACCGCAGCAGGAGACGTTCCCCCAGTAAGGGCAGTACCTCAACCGTCTCCAACGTTGTGTTATGTCGTGCTCTGCATCCAAAATTGAGGCAATATATGCTGCAGTACGATGGACAACCAATGTCGAACAAACACGACATAACCTTGACACACAAACCTCCGTTGTGTGTTAACTGTCCCATAGATGGTGTGGTTAAACGTGTGTATTAGGGGACCCAATGACATATATTGGCTACTGCGTAATTTTCCCCTCCCTGTTGGCGAGAATCGTGTGATCCCAAGCCAACCTTTCACGTTATCGTGGTCCCCTGTGGGCGTACGACGGACGCACTGTGTCTGGTGACGTGTGCGACACCAAAGCGGGGGCAGTGGCAATCAGTTTATGGTGTCCTCTGTAAGGATACTCCAGAGAGGGACGATAGTGTGGGTGAGCTCTTGTTCGTATAACGCCACGTTGGCGTTTACTTTTCGAGCGTTTGACTGTAGCACTCAGAGGACGATTTCTAGTCGTCGGTGGTGTCAATCGGGTCACTTTCGCCCGCGTCCTCACGCGACCCCTATACCGTGCTGCTTCGTCCCGTCCGGTTGACTTACTCGTTTTGCTTCAAATACGCCGTACATGAACTTCAATGACGGCCGAAACCAGTGGTGCAGCAGATTGGACTCTACTTGGCGCTCCCCAGGTATGAAAACCTGCTCTGCCTCTTCAAGGGACCTTCAAATCCTAGAGCTTACTCGATTGGGTTCTCAAGGCTAATACCTCGATTGGTAGGCGTTCGGTGGCACAACAAACGAGGGTCTTCGTATATTTCCTTTGAACCGAGGGTACGCTGTACTCCATGACTGTTTTCTTAGCCTCCCGGTACGCTGTGACCATCGAGGATGGGGAGGGCGTGCATATTGTAGCAAGCGCGTGAAATGGGGAATCTGGACACCGTTAGTTATTCGAATGACCTTGCGTTCTTGATAGCGGTGTATACCCGATTTAACAGTACATGAATCACTGAACGGACCGCAAATGTGTGTCTGCCTCATATATTGGTCTCTCTCGCTCTCGTCGTATCCTCCCTCCCGCCATCTCCCCCTCCCTGCCTGCCTCTCTCCCTCCCTCCCTCTCTGCTCTGTTTCGCCTTGAAATTTTCCGATGAAAGCAGGGACGACCCACGAAGGTCAAGGTCGCGCCTAGCACTGGTGTGGCAGTGCGCAAGCGACGCGGAACTTTGCGGTGCACACGAGATTGCCAAGTTGAAGGTGACAGAAGTCCAGACAACCAGCCCTTACCCTTGGCGACGTATATTTCGGTGACGTGTTTGCTTTGACTTTTTGTATCTAGGTAGCGGTTGGTTTCACTCCCCAACAGGAAAAAAATATTCTGAAAGCGTTTTCGGTGGCAACAACTTTGCACGTTCATAATGTGGATTAAACATTCCACCGCCTGTGCGCGCAGGTGATGGGCATAAAATCGTGGCCAATAACTGTAAATACGTGTACCCCTTTTGCTCTATATGGGTCATCTACGCTTGCTTGATGTCGACAACTAGCCGGTGGTAATCAACCCACTTTCTCACCGTGAAGTTCGTTGTCGCAAGGTAGTTGCTCCGGGACATTACTATTTCAAAGTCAAGCTAAAGCGGCACGACGAACCGGACTTACCATGAACTATGAATTTGACAGCGCATTCGTCCATAACACGCCCGAAAACAATTCCCACGATAACTGTCTTGCCAGTGAAGGCACATAGAACGCGACGACGCCATACGAGCCGGAATACCTCATGCATTTCTTTTGGCTATTTGTCAAAGCTTAACCACTGCCTGAAGGAGCCGCATTTTCTCTTTCTGATATCTAAGCGACGTATTCACGACGGCCGGCCGCCGCGACACCATGGATGTTGCACTATGTTTTTTGTAGCCCGAGACGAGGAACTTGTCTAACCCAACGCAGCTCAGCCTCCAACCAGACCCGATCAAACTCCAAACAACCGAACCCCCAACCCACCTCGACTCACCCCAAACCGCTTGATTCGAACTCGAACCATTCCCACACGATCTACCCAAACGTACGACCATCCAACCGAATGTTACTCAGCCCAGTGCAACCGATCAGCGTCAACCGGGTGACCGTGGATGGAAAATTAAGAGCCACGGTCGCATGTCGTTGGCGGAGCATACCCAGTACTGTTCGTCTATGTTGGTAAACCCCCGACTGCATCGCCATGTTGTACGTGCAGAAAATTGAACGATGTGGAACACAATGCCAGCCAGCATCATGGACAAAATATAAGCCCTAGTGCCAGCTGGTGGAGCCGTCGGCGTGCTGAACTATATATACATATATTACAGTTGCGACGCCTAATGTGCTCCTAACCCTAACCCCAAGTGTCATTTCCGGCCACGGGTTTGGGATAAGCACATAGCGATTTCGCTATTTCGTGCGTTTTCGTACATTTCCCTCACGTCGGCGCCCTCGCTCCAACCCAAACTATGAGCGCCGACGCGTTCTAAGACAGAAGTAGGTAGCGGTTTCTCGCTTTCGGAACGGCCATGCTTCTGAACCCAAAGCCGTTCACAATATTTTTTATTTTCCTACTGAAAATATCAACTTTTTGGATATACCTACGTATTAAATAGGAAGATGGGGGTTTTTCCATCGGGTGGCGTTTCTCCAAGTTTTGGCAAAAACAACTGTTGGGTGAGGTATAGAGAGTTCCTCACGTGATGACCCTCGGAAGGCAAATGCTGGGCAGTTTTACCTATAACGTAGTGCTTTGTACGTGCCAACCCCAACCGGGCCGATTGATCGTTTGTTCTGCAGGCTAGAAGCAACGGACGTCTAGAAGTGACGTTCCTCACCAGCGGACGTCACCGCAGGAGAAACGTGCCTGGAAGCGCGTTGGCCAGAGCAAAGAAATCTGTAGCGGACGGCGCAAGGAACTTCATTTCACCTGCTATATCTTTCAGCACCGCCCCTGCCGCTATTCCCGTGGCCCCCAAAAGGTAAAGCGTTGCACGGAGTCAAGTTCGTCTGGCGTAGAGGTTGCAGGGGGGGGGCTACTCTCAAGATACGGCCTCGAAAGGTTTGTGATTATTCGAATTGAGATATTTTGGATGGGTTTCGTATGATAAGGTTGGCGTTTTATATTCGGAATATCTAGTCAGGAACATCACCCTGTTGACCCCGATAGCTACACCGTAGTTGCAAGGGGAGTCGCCGACGTATATTCTTAATGAGGACACACAACCCGTAATACGCACGATCGGAGTATCACACACAGCTTGCAAAGATGAGTTTCGACAACATATTCGATCTCACAGATTGGAGGATATTTTCAGTTTTTATAATATATCGGAGGCACTTGCCTCCGATCTGAAAAGCCATCCGGGGCTCTGGTGGAATCCGACTAAGGCTTTGTCTCTGCGAAGGCTAAGAAAATGAGTACCTGCTCAATTGGTAGACCAGCAGGAGACACTCTGTGTCCCCGCCCAATACTCTTACACTCCGCATTTGTTGATGGCCGTAAAAAATTGAGCATTGACCACGCATCGCGAGACGGGTGGAGTCTGGGGGGGTAGGCGGTGGGTTGTACTCATTTTGTGAATGGCCGTAATCGTATGACCATGGACTCTCACGTCCGTACTCTACCGGGACAAAGCACGCCAGGTTTTCACCAACCAGGCAGATAATACTTGCACCAAGCACGAAGAGCCGTGAGGTGTTCGGCCATTCGCATGAATAGTGAACCGCATCCTTCCAAGAACCGCTCGTAAGACGGACTTCGGCGCGCCTACTTTCTTGCTTTTCGACGACAGCGCCAAGCGAGTTTCTTTTTCATCTGGTGTGGCTATTCTAGCGACAGCTATGGATTTTACTATGTAATTGCCTCGTGGGTGGGGAAGGTGAACTGCATCCTTCCAAGAACCGTTCGTAAGACCGACTTCGCCATCTTGTGCCTACGTTCTTGCGTATGGATAACAGCGTCATACATTTACTTTGCTTTCTGTTGTCGCCACCCCAGGGACAGCAATGGGTGTTACCCATAAGTAACTGCCTCGAGGGTGCCTTACCAGATTCACACTACGTGATTCGATAATTCCCCATGTGCGGAGTTAGGGTTCGCCACCCCGCACAATATGACCGAACTCGATACCCGCCAACAAAAACCAAACAAAAAATCGATACCCTGTTTCGATAGCTCACGCAGTAATTGGCATGATTCACACCGTCGTTGCCCACTAACGCCAACCCCAGTATACGTCTAATGTTTTACAGCGTCCGTGGCAACCGAGGCCAACTACTCTATATACACGGGAAGGCTACCAGCGCGGCGACAGAATACTCGTGCGAGCGGCTGCAAAACCCATTCAAAGTACGATCGTTAATGGATGTTGACGGCCTTTCAAGCATATTGATCATGCTCGTGGTGGCGCATGTTCTCCAAACCAGAGTCAATAATACTTTGTTTTCCGACGTAGAGGCGTGTTGCAAATAGGGGGGGGGCGCGTATAACGTTCGTGGTGCTACTTCAAGTGGAAGAGCCTAACTCGACGATAACGCCACAAGTAGTGCCCACCGGTATGTACACCCCCTGTCCGACTTGAGGATGGATTTTTCGTTAGTCTGATTAACGGTCTCCGTAAATGTACGGACCGGCGTGTCACGGTTTATTGTGAGACATAATGAGGCATGATTATATGTGGGCCTGGAAAGGGTTTTGGGCTTGGGCGGAGACGAACGCAAACTGGCGCCCTCCCTCCATCACGGTTGAGAGCAGCCTTCTCACGAGTAGGTTAGCAAGACCGAGTCGAGCACAACCGGGTCGGCGTTCTCGCTGGGAGCGCCAGCAGGTTGAGGTAGTCACCGGGTTGGCAAACCCAACCAGACGTCCGTGCGTCTCCCTTCTTCCTATTCGGACGAGATGTTCGCCGCCGATCGTGCAGCGGTGCACTCTGTAGTTGCCTGACCCGGGGTGACCTTGCGTTTCACGCCGACGGCACGCAGTTGGAATGCATGCGATGGCGGCAGGCCGTCAGGGTAGACGTGCATTTTTAAGGTCATGAGGGTGACCCGGAACATATTGGAAGCGTACGTGTGCGGACACGGAACGAAGTTCGCGGTTCAAAATCGTCGTTTAGGGTCTACGGCGGTGCAATTGCCCTCTTGTTGGGGCTGATGCCATGCTCATGTAGCCATCCCGACCACGCCCCCTCTCCTTGTAGAGTTGAGACAAGTCCGTGAGAGTAGTGAGGAACGGTCGTGCTCTTGGAGCAATCAAGGAAGTAGGGGTGGAGTCCGGTCGTAATCCCGATGAGTTCGCCCTGCAGTCGTTGCATATCGGACTAGCGACCGCGCTCGCGGCAGGGGGATACGCATCGGAAGGAGTGATTAAGAGGAAAGCGAGGTGGAGGTTCGACACGTACGAGGCGTATACGCGAAATAATACAGCGGGCCCTAGAAGAATGTCCCGTACGCTAGCAGTGGCAAGCGAAGGAAAGCGGAGACAGCCGGGGGAAGGGACAGTCTGGGGTAGAAAATGATAACTAGTATACGACATGAGCGGTCTCAGATGACCTCGGAGTTGGGGGGTGCGGTACCATTCTGAGGTTTGATATTCCGCGACGACAGTGGGCGGTGGTAGTTAAAAACCCGACTGGAATCATAGCAAGGAGAGAGGGACGATAGAAGTGGAGGCGAGATACGCAAAGTATGGCAGGAGGCTCCGATGGATGTATCTGGCCAAGTGGAGATGATATCACTCTATCCCAAGACCCCGAAAACGAATAATAACATTGAAATCCTGAAGATATTCGATAAATGAATGATTTACCAAGTGGATGCATTAGCGATCTCAATAGATGTAGGGACCGGCATATTGCGGTATATTGTGTAAGAGATAGCTAGCCTTGTTTGTGTCTGGTTCTGGGCAGGGTTTGGGTTCGGGCAGAGACGAGCGCAAAACTGGCGCCCTTCCGCCATCACTGTTGAGAGCAGACTTCTGAAGTAAGCTGGCACGACCAAGTCGAGCGCGACCGGGTCGGGGGTATTGGACGCGTGCGACGCTAGAGGCAGCAGTTTTCGTCTGAAACGTTTTCCGAATGACGGGGATCCTTAACCCAAAACCGTCGGCATTTCGTCCATTTTGTTTAGCGCTTCTCGCCGTGTACCTAGGGCATGGGATCGTTCATCCGGTGGTGGCAGTTTTCCTCTCTTCCTTAATCAGTTTTTGCCTGTATTCTAGAGAGGTCTCAAGCTCCCAAATTGAGCGGTAGTATTAAGAAAAAAAAAACGGTGCACCTCTATCGTAGAACGCGTCCGCTACCTGGGGACGTCGGCAGATCGAGCCAGTCACTGGGTTGGCCAACCCAGCCAAACGTCGGTACAGGTGCCTCTCCCTTCTTGCTCTTCCTGCCCCCGCCTTCCTTTCTTTCGGCGGGGGTGGAGGGCGACGGGGTTCCGTGATTGATTTTTTGTGATAGTGGCTGTCGTGAGTGGAGGAGTCGGATAGTACGGTCTACCATTCCGAAGCTTGTTTGTCCGAGACGATTGTAGGCGGTAAGAGTCAAGAACCCGGCTGGTATCATAGCTGGGGGAGGGGGACGGTACAATTGGGGGCGATACACGCCGGGGATTGCCGGAGGCTACGATGCTTGAATCTGGCCGAGGGGAGTCCCTCTCTTGCAAGACCAAGAAGACGATAACAACAATGTAATTCGGAAGATGTTCGACGAACTGGGTATCGCCGTTTCGGTAGCTTTTCCTGCTCCTATTATAAGTGTTCACCTGTGGTCGCTCCAATTTTATTTAATCATGTATGGCTTATAGCCTTGGACAGACGCAGGCTATGACAAAGGTATACCTTTTTTTGGCGAAAATGGTGTCTGAATGACGGGGCTCCTTAACCCCAAAATTGTCGGGAAAAAAAATGAACAGTTAGGCCAACTTTTGTTTGCGTGATTCTCGTTGTGTGTATCTAGTCTAGGCCCCGTTTTTTTTCGTCCGGTGCCAATATTGTTTTTTCCTAAAATCAGTTTTTGGGAGAGGTCTATAGCTCCCAAATTGGAGGAACACCTCAGAAAAAAAGAAGTGCACCTCTGTCGTAGCACGCGTCTTCGTTCCCGCGTGATTTTCTGTTTTTTGTGCGTTCGATTGAGATAGGCACAACCATCCAAATCGGTTTTCCGATATCGTCCCATGCTGTATGCCTCCCAACAACACGGTCTGTGTCAGTGGTGTTGCGCAAGACACATGTGGTTTGCTCTTCGTGTGCGGGTGTCGTCAAGTCAGGACGGGGACATATGTCTAAACGATTAATATCACATTCTATCATTATACCCGAACGCTCCTATTTCTCCTGCACTGCTTATTTTTCCCTTTCTGATTGGAAACCACGGCCTGTTGGATGATTTTCGAATATTTTTTTTCTATGGGTAGAGGTTATCTAATACTTGGAAGTATAGATAATAGAACCGAAGCAGTCATCCATGTATTTTACTTTCCATACGCATTCCCCTAGATACGGCCAAATATTTCGCTACCAGTCTTGTAACAAGAATAGCCGAGCAACGACGTGTCTGCTGTGCCGTGAATTCCGCAGTACCGGCATCTATGAGGGCGCCTGACGCCTAACCCCTCACGTTAGAGTTTTGGGCTTGTGGTTCGTGTTCCGGATGGGTAGGTGTTCCTGTACTATCACTGTTAACAGTGTGCCATCTGCTCTCGGGCGGCCAGCGGTCTTTTATCAACCTCAGTTGCCTGCCTACGTCTCAACCAATGCCACCGTTTGGCTGCGACAGATCACGCTGGAGAAGGAACCCGAGTGGCAGGAGCAGCGACAACAGCAACAACAACAGCAATGGCAACCGAACAGAAGGTGGAGGTGATCAGAGCATAAAAACTGCGTGGGGAGGCAAGCCTCCGAGCATGCCGGAAGACCGACCGCTAGACGAAGCCGCCCTGGGCGAGAGCCTCACCGCTGCGCCGGATGTCAGCAAAATACCCGACCAGGTGCGATTTCGACGGCGAGAGCTGCGCAGCAACACACACCACCATAGACTTGGGCGAACCTGTTCTTGGGCCTCCCTTCTCAGGGTAGAGGGCCGTTTGTCGTGAAGAGTTTTATGCCTCATCCAAAACCTGACGATGAGAGCATTCGAAGGGGTGTCGCCATGGGCCATGCCCCTTTGGTCGCTACGCAACGAAATACTGCTGGTAGCGCTGAGATCACGGCGGAAAGTTTTGTGTTGAAATGTCACGTCAATAGAGACTGGTTCGGCCCAAACTATGCTACCGATGTAACCACGTATATTTGCTCCGAGGTTGCCCACGCACTGGCATCTCCGTCAACTGCCGTAGTGTACAGGTAGGGTTGGCGTATCACGACTGTGCGGTTGTTTAGACTAGACCGCGATAACTCTCCAGTCGCCTGACGTATATTCCCTTCCCGCCTTGCCCACGCTTTTGCGCGCCTCGTCTGCCCGCAGCACCCAAGCGGAGGAGATGCAAGCCCAAGCGATATTGCAGACCCCGCCATGTTTGGACCTCGGCCCCGAAGAATGCTGTCAGAGCTGACGAGGGAACTACGCATTCCATCCCGGGAGGCCCTTCGACCGGCGGGAATAAGCCTGACCGGTTCGACGAAAAACATGGTGTGTCGGAACCCCGCGATTCCCCCAGTTTCAGCGCACAATACTACTGCTACGTACGGCAAAGATTGCACTTACATCCAGCATTCTTCGTGGATGAAGCGTTTCGCCAGACTCGTAGACCATGGAATTCATCATCCGGTTGAGTTCGCAGCGTTAGGCAATGTCTTTATTATGGCCGCGGTACGGGGCTCCTTGACTCGGAACCCGCGAAGAAGATGGCTTGATCTCTTCCGCAGCGCGTGCGCGTTCCTAATATCCCTGCCATCCAATATCCTACCACCCCTCCCCACACTCTTTAACCCTATCTAATTCCACCCGGACCCGCCCCCCCCCGTTATATTTTGCCCCCGTTATTAAAGGCCGATGAGCTCATGCGAAACCGCGTCCACGGCAAGGTTACTCGAGATGTCCTGGACAACGTGTTCGGTCCCACCCTTTTGGCAACGTTAGGCGGGCACGGTAAACGCCCCGCGACGGATGCTGAGGGGAGCTTAACGAGTACATACAGCGAGGGCAACCGAGGGGCTGATGCCGAAGAAAAGCTGGCCGAGCTTGGTGGGGAGAACGGCGACGCCGAGAATCTTCAGGTGACTGACTCCCCGTTTTGTCGAGAGATGGTGTAACCTTCATGTTGCGTCTGATTCGGTTGGTAGATGGCAGCATGTGGTGAATGTCACCGTCTTACGTATATCGTTCAGCACAACGTTTGTGCAGTAAAGGGTGTTTAGACGGTGTGAGGAGAAGAGGGGTAACGACTGCTCTCACGCGAAACTCGTTACCTCGGAGCAGAGCGCACCGTACTGACCGTTACGTCGTGTTTACGGCAATTCATCCTGACAGGGGGGTGAGAGAACAATAAAAAATTGCAATGTTGCTTCAAAACATCACCAAGTAAGCACCTCCTCCTGAAATGTAGCGTGAAAACATCACCAAGTACATACATCTCGAAGGTAGACTATATCCGTGCTCCAGACAAATTGAGGATCTTGGCCAGAGCCGCCGACAGAAGGCAATTCTAGATATCTCACTACCCACCTCGACCACCTACCTCAGACGTCCCGCGGTACAGGTTGAACGTTTAGGCGAAACGTTTCGTGACTGATCGAGCTCCTGAAGTGCGGAACCAATTGCTAGGAGGATTATTTTTACAATAATGGTGTTTTAGGCCTAAAAACTGTGCTTTAGGTCTAGCGCACATACTCTTGGGGTCGGGCTGCGAGAACGCATGTCTACGAGGTCGTGTTTCGGGTGACGATGGTTAGACATTGAGCTCCGCAGGTTAAGAGCACGGAAATTGCTCAACATCTTCTGCACCCCTGCCTATCGTGGGGTGACTTAATGTGTGCTGTTTCATTCCATTCTACTGCGTGTTAATACCTTGTATCTAAGTACTACCCCGCGGTAAAATTGACCACGTTAGAGGTGGAGTACGTATGTAATTGATGGAATAATATCAAGACCGTGATTACTTCCGTGTAAAGGGGGAATGAGTAGATGAAGCCAGCGTGATTTATGGTTTACTTGATGGTGCAACATGCTACGTGGCAGAGGTGTTGCGGCGTGTGAGTTAAAATCTGCCCAACAAAAGAAAGCCCGCTCTTACAGTGCTACCCCGTGCAATGTCGTGTGGCTTGTCTGTTCGTTAGACAAAGCCCTTGAAAGTGCAACCTTCCCCTTCATTTATGTGTGTACGATGTTTGCGATAGAACTAACGTTGCACACGCAAACTGCACTGCTGTGTTGTGCTGATGGTGTTGCAATAGGTGGTGGTTTCAGGTCCGCGCGGCTTCGTGAAATCCGTGGAGGCGATTCTGACCGAGATGGGCGTCCCCTCTCGTGCGATGGCGCTTCTCGACTGAAGAAACGAGGACAACTAATTGGACCTGACGGCCACCGACCGCAACAGAAAACCTAATATCATCTTCCAATGGTGTAATAAAGTATTAAAGTCACAAATACCTCGAACAAAACGGTTTCTCCTTCGTAGTGTAGAATTTATGAGGGCCAGTCCCGACCCGCACTCAGGAATGGCCGCCCGCACGTCTTAACTCGTTCGCTCGATGCAAACAAGCGGCACGGCCGCAGTTTTG
The DNA here is from genome assembly GCA_012845835.1 of Undaria pinnatifida. NCBI lineage: Eukaryota > Phaeophyceae > Laminariales > Alariaceae > Undaria > Undaria pinnatifida. Next base: position 12,025,970 of record JABAKD010000021.1, on the reverse strand, counting down.
GTCCGATTTGATTGTGTTCGCTCTGGGTTGGGGTTTCGATACCTATGGGCACTACTGTGGGGGCTTGTGCTTCTGTTCACAGCAGCGTAGTAAACGGTCGCATAAATGAGCGGTTCGTGCAGTTTCGGGCAGATCAATTTGCTCAGCCGCTCCCGAGAGTGTCTTTTGTACCCAATGCTAGACAGGTTGTTGTCCTGTACCCCACTACCCCACTACCGTCTGTGGCCATGGTCGGACGATAGCGGTGATGTCGAATTGGTTGTGCTTCGCCGGGCATGTGGACAAGCAGCAGTACACCGTGCTAGATGGCGTCCCCGACGGTCTCGAGCAAATGTTGTTATCTATTTGCATATATATGGAGTGTCGAGTATGTGTACGCTGTATGTATGTGGTGAGTCGTTCTTCGGTAGCCCCCCTCAACACTACTTCTTTAACGAAATCGCCGGTTTTGAAACCAGCTTCCGGCCGTACTTCTTGGAATATGGTGCCGCTTGCTACCTCACGCTATCTTTCGATAGCCCTCTGCAAACAAGAAGGCATGACGAGACAGTTTCATGATAGCATCGTTCCTCGTCTCGAGCAGCTATGAAACTTCGTCAAATAGAATCGTTGGTTTTAGGGGGGGGCTATCGTAGAATCAGCCTGGTTTGTTTTTTTTGCTGGGAACAAAGGTATCACTTAGTTGTGTGAGTGCTGTATGCATTGGGTACAGTGCTTGGATCCCCATGAGTCGTAAGAAAAGTCTCGATAACGAAGACGTATTCTTTGGGTGTCGTGTGACAGATAGCTTGTTTTAGTGCTTGCGCTCAGAAATATCCATCACGTCGTAGAAGGCGCACCACACCACAAAATAGATGAGATACTCGGATGTTTCAATACGGGATCGAAACCAGTAGTGTAGTCCTCTGGTATGGTCGATAAGATATTATCGTACCGTGTCAAAGCGGGTCCGTGCGGGCTTGTGGTGATGGTATAGGTGGGCAGGAGTCCATTGCTATCTCGTCCAGACTTTTTCTCCTCGGGTACAGAGGCGTGTATTTCCGCGACGATCATAGGCCATATAATTACTATCGGAGACATGCGAGATAGATACTGTCACTGATGCGAGGTACTGTATCACCCACGTGAATACAACATAGTCGTCATACCTTAGACCAAGGCTGGTACCCCCATTTTCCCTGGTGTGTTTGAGCCAACTTGCACGAGTAGCTCTGTACCCTACGGATGAAGATGGTTTAGGCACGTGGTTTGGCGCAGCTTAGATCACCTTTGCATTGCGGACTGATTTCGTCAATGTAAAACGTAAAGAAAACGTAAGATTGCATAAGAACAAAGGGGCTACTCGCGCGAGTGATCCCTAGCCACTGAAATACAAGGCCCAAAAGGGGACCCCCCTACCGTAGCCTGGGTCCTTAACGTGTATTTTCCTTTTGGGGAGTTTCTAGCAATCATTCATCGGTTACAGGACGTAGCCAAGACATATTTCTCCGAATGTTTGGCCATTTGATGCAGAGGTTCATGATGTTTGCGATAGGCCAGGCCTAGCCTAACGGGGTTTAGCAGCGATGCATCTATCAAAACCCAGTTTTGCACACAGCATGCGCACCCTGGCAAACACAGTGGGCTGTTGTTGTAGACGTTCCTTAACGGGATTTGAGCGACGACGCGTAAATCAGCCAGAAGAAGAAGCGTTGAAACTGGCGTATTCGAATTATGTACGCTCTGACTCACGTCCAGCGTGTCAGCGCTGATAGCTAGTCACAGCCATGCTTACGTTTGTCTGAAGATATCGTACACTCCATCATGGACCAAGGAATAGGTGTATGAAAAGAAGTTGCTGATAATTTTTCCGAGTCATTTCACGGTTGGAGTTGGACCTTTTGGCACGAAAGGTTCTGGCCGCTGGATCTCCTCAAGCGAACAACTACCGTTAGTAGTATGATATTTATACGAATACATTTCTTGTAGCTTTGAGGTGTTGGTCAGATTGCGCGAACGAATGCCTTCGAAGTCATGTCTCGAGTGATGTTGATATCATTGCGCTCCTCACATTTTAGGAGCTCATAAAAATCGGCTCCACCGCTATCGTGGGATGACTCTGTATGGGAAATGTACATGCTAGACCTCCGTGGCTGGTGTACCGAGGTTTTAGAGGTCCAGGGGGAGGCATCGGCGGAAACTGGGTGGACGAGGGGAGCCTGGCCCATTTACCATAAATATAGCGATCATCATCTGTGACAGAGATAAGAGGTTTCAGCGATAGCAGGCGGCAGCAGGAAGACTTCGGGGATTGTATGTACGAATAATTTTTTATCAAGGTTTATCACGGTATCTAGTATTCGAGACGGGACGGGACGAGACGGGACTGGTTTGACTTGTTTGGCGGGAAAATATTTGAAGACGCGGCCGGGTCGGAACGGGCAAAAATGACGACCCAATACATTGACGAGACGGGACGGGACAGTGGGTGTACAATGTTTCAACGGAACGGGACTGTAAATTTCAACTTGGTAGATTTTCACGACGGGACGGGACGGTAAATATATTTCCCTCCACGGGACGGGACGGTAAACGCATTTTATTACGACGGGACAGGACGGTAAATATATATTTTAACGACGGGGCGGGACAATAAGTACAATTTTTTACGACCGGACGGGACGGGACCCGATGGGACGGCAGAGGTGCCATAGAACCGCTTTGTTTGCCTCTAACTGTCCGAAACGTGAGTCGTACACTATAAATATTAGCATTATCAGTAGTAGCGCAGTAGTAGTGGTCGTGCGGCATTGGATCAACGCATTAAAACAGAGATTGTTCCAGATGAACAAAGTACAAAAAAAATCACTCGTACGAATCGTACGTATGCATCTATAGATTCGTCTTGAAATTGGTATCCTCATGATAAATTACACAAGGAAATCACACCAACTTACGCTACGAACTCGTATCATATGTCGCGATGGGGATTCGATGGTGAGCAGACTACACGCTGCCGTGATCACGGCCTCTTTTACGCCGGGGCTTGTCCCAGCTGTCGCAACAGCTCTACGCACTAAACGTCTTCATGCTCCGTCCGACGAGGCGGTAGGTGGGCCCTCAGGCCGTGTTAAACCTGGGTGTTTCTTTTGAAGCAATTATATCTAGAGCAATAACGGAATTGTGTCGGTGCGGGGTGGTCATCGTTGAAGGAGTCCCACTCCGCAGGCTGACAAAGGACCCTCTAACAGACCCGTCGAGAGGCGTTCGTTAGTCGTTCATTGGGGGCGCGTTGGCCGTGTGAGTTCTGTTTCCGCAGATCGAACCTATCTTCAGACAGAGCAGAGTTCACGTAAGGGTTGATGCAACCTAGGGCTAAGCTAGCCCAAGCGGAATCTCACGAGAATAACATACTTGTGGCAGATGCTTTCCTTCAAAATGGGCACAACAGCCACTCCATTTGTTATGTAATACCCGCTGCTTGGCCTTTTTTTCCAAGGTGTGTTCCTTATCAAGCCGGCTTCCAGCCGTTCAAGGTATCCGATGTTTGGCACAAAGAACAGGTAAAATTTTGCGAACCGGCACGCTGTAGCTGACGTTCAAGTCGCGTCGCAGAGGCAGCGTTCGACTGGGTGACAGGACAGACAGGTGGTCAGCGCAATGGTTCTCATTCCGGTGTAAAATTTGAAATCGGACAAGGCGGTACAGACAGCTTGCCCCCAAGGTAACGAAATTTCCAGGTCGACATGGTTGACTCTTCATTCCGAAGTGACCGTTGCTATGGCCCCTGTAAGGCAAATGTTGAGGTATTAGACTAGTGGGGTATTAGTCCATTTGACCACTTGCAAAAGGTTAACCGATAGCTTACCCAAACTAAGCCTTATAACACTCTCGCCCCCTGAAACGACGGGATGTCAGGTCGGCCGGATAAACGGGCGGACCTGTCAATTATCCAAGCCGTTTCATTTCCTGGGGATACCCAAACTAAGCCTTATAACACAAATTAGTGGTTGGACATACTTTCTGCGCGGGTGGTTTCGTTCGCAAGAAGAAACGATATACGTACGTGTACATCACCATGGTCGTTTGTGACGCTCGCGGCATACGGTCGGGACCCAAGGAAAGAATGCACCAATTTTCGCCTTTGTCGCCGCCGCTATGCTTCGACGAGTCGACCTCGTTTTGATTTTGCGTAAGGCTGTTGTACACGATCTCGATCCAACTACAAAAGACATAAAAGGTGATCTGGTGCTAGAGCTCGCACCTAACCACAATAATACTGATTCGTTCGCGTTCACCCGTGATAACATCCTCGTGATACGAGCGTCTATCGTTTTGTGGAGACGGGCACTTGCGCGATCTCGACAGTTTTCTATTTGGTGGCACTTTTCGGGCGTAAATGTCGGGAGAATTCGTTATCGATATTTTCCTGGGAAACGTTTGGATAAATGCGGTCAATCGCGCGGGGTGATATATCGTGAGGTACTCAAAACCCCAGCCAGCAGTGGATGGAGCTATACCAAGTATATCTCATGCATCTACGTGCACGAGCTGTTTTCCTAGGAGCCGTGTAGGGTATCCAAGAGACTGAGCAAGGGCTGTACAGTGCTAGCAGGTTATACGCCTGTTTTGACGCAGGTCGTGAATGCGAGTGGGGTGGGGCTCTGTACACGACTGCGAGAGGCACTACGCCGGGTGCGTGAGAAGTTTAGCAACCCCAAAATTCCTTGGGTTGACGCATTCCCGTGCTATTCAGGAATGCCTTTGCAATAAATCCTCTAGCCATGTAAATGTGTCGCAACCAAGGCAGCAGACGGAACGCGACCATTTGCAAGATGTCAGTCCTGGTATCACCGTTGTGCGGGAGTCGAGGAGGCAAACGCGTACCCGCTGAGCTTTTTTTCAAGAGATCGACCTTTTATGCAGGTTGTGAAAACCACACACTTACTTGTGAGACAGGTTCGCATGAATGACGGCGCAAGACGATTTAGATTCACCAAACGACGATGACATCGTTCGTCGTTTCATCGAAAAGTTTTGGAATAGCCGACATGGACGAAATGTGTACGACACGAACGATCTGCAGTTGGTAGTCTACAGTCTAATCCCGATGTAATATAACGTAAACGTCGGCGTGAAATTCTTTGTTCTTGAACCAAAAACACAACGCAAAATACTAAACCCGCTGCCACAAGATAAGTGCCTACTAACGTCCCTTCCAGCATCGCGATCGTTGACGTCGAGCACGGAGCATTCAATTGCTGTTGTGCAAGAACGTGTGTTTCGAATAGCGAAGCGTAGTCGCTCCAGCAGAGTTTCCGTGTGAATCCGCAGAAAAACGCATTTTAATCGCGATGGTTTGGAACTCCATACTAAAGCCTGGTATACAGTAAAGTCCAGGGGGGTATATGATGTTGATACATACCCCCTAACATAATATGGCTGTGATATAGTCTAGTCTAATGTGATATTTTCATGTCATGTCCATCTCACGGTCACTTTCGGACGTAATGTATATCGCTATGGAATGTAAGGTATAATATGAAATATCATGTTATATATATATTATAAAAAATGAAAATACACTCCAGCTAGCTGTGAGATCGAAGATTTCGTCGAAACTCGTCCTTGCAAGGTGTGTGTGATACTCCGATCGCGCGTATTACGAGTTGTGTGTCCTCATTAAGGATATTGGTCGGCGACTTCCCTTACAACTACAGTGTAGCTATCCGGGTGAACAGGGTGATGTTAGTCAGTCTGTGCGCGGAAACTATAAAAGCCGTTTCTGAGGGGGACCAAATCTGACAGCTGTGGAGGGAAATGTATCCGTTTATCGAGTGAATCCTGTAAGTCGAATAACCGGTGAGGGGGGGGCGGAGTTTTGAAGGACGTGGGGGCCTGGTTATGATCAAAAGCGAGCGGGGTTGGAGGTGGGGGGGGAAGGGGGGTGGGGGGGGCAGACGGGCGGGAAATTTGTGCGTGGAAGCTATAAATCCTTGTAAGGGGATAAATCTGACGTTTTTGAGAAAAAAAAATGAAATAAAAAACAAAAAAAAATAAAAATAAATGCACCGGTTTATCATGGGGGGAGGGGTTGGGGCGGGGATGGGGCGTGTGGGGCAGCTCAATCTGTGCGTGGCAACTATACATTATTTTGAGGGGATAAAAGTGACGCTTTTGGAAAGAATGCATCAGTTCATCATGTATATCCTGGGGTAAGTTTTACAATCAGTGAGTAGAGAGAGGGCGGAGTGTTCGAGGGGGTGGGGGTGGGATGGGGTGGGGGGGGTTGGGGAGGTGGGGGGTGGGGGCGTGGGGGGGGAAGGGGTGGAGGGGGCGTGGGGGGGGGGAAGGAAGGGTTTTAGGTGAGGGGTTTGTTATACGTGTGGTGCTAGGTCTCTAGGCGATGGTGCGGGTGGTGGGGAAGAAGGGGGCGTTCGGGGCGGGGTGGGGTGGGGGGAAATCAGCGGCATGGATGGCTCTAGAAAGATGATGAGCTGATATCCAGTGCATGAAGTGTTTATTTATCTGACGGATTTCGATATTAGGTGGGGCGTTTTAGCAAGGGAGAGCTAGAAGGGGGGGGGGGGTTAGGAGGTTTATGTCACAAATAATATTCAAATACACTCCGACTGTGAGATCAAATATGTGTAGGGGCTTGTTATACGCATGGTGCTAGGTCTAGGCGATCGTGCGGGTGGTTGGAAAAGAGGGGGCGTTGGAAGAGGGGGCTGAGGGGGGTGGGGGGAAAGAATGAAAACTACGTCATGGATGGTTAGAAAGATAATGACGTGCTATCAACTGCGTATAGGTGTTTATTACTCTGGCCGATTTCGATTATGAGTGGGGCGTTTGGACAAACTAGGCGGAAAGCGGGGGGGGGGGGGGATCGGGGGAGGGAGGGGGGGGGGGGGGGAAAGGGGTGAGGGGTTTTTGAACAAGAGGGATCGGGGGAGGGGGAGGGGAGGGGGGTCGGGACATTTCAATATGTGCGTATCATCTGCCTGGTAATGTTTACTATTCTATCTAGAAGGTTTGATGTCAGATGCAGTATGCAACCCAGCGTTTAAGTGTAGTTAATAACGTGTTAAATCTTCATAATTTGTTCTTGTACACGGATCGAAAGCTAGATTATTTTATAGAATATTTGTAGTTACCATTATTTTCTGACATCGCTAATAATTATAAGAAAGAGATACGTATTGCCAAATACAACAGGCGAGGTGATGTGGTCATGCACTGTTTGTAACCACCATCATATAGTTACCATTATTTTCTGACATCGCTAATTATACGAAAGAGATACGTATTGCCAAATACAACATGCGAGGTGATGTGGGCATGCACTGTCTCCGCCATCGAGCACTAGAGGGAGAAATGCGAGTCGTCAGTGTTTTGAAGGAACACGCTTGGAATACACGCGCTCAATTACGTTACCTCGTTAGTCATACTTGGTATACACGCGCTCAATTGCGTTACCTCAGTAAGTCATCTTCGCTTGGAATAGGTTGGGAGGCGAACGTGCAGACGGTATGAACAAAATACCCTACGTAATGGGTTGGTAAGGTGGTTTACCGCAATTTTAACACATCTGGCTGTGCTTCCTTTTCAAATTGTTATTGTCGCAAATGTACGATTTCACGCCCATGATTTTTACCTTGCCGATGTGGGGCTCTGCGGTCGTCTATTTTAAAACAGAGATACATCTTACAAATACACCATCAGGCGAGGTGGGTATGCGATGTCATATATATGCGATATTATTACATGTGATCTATTGGAACCCCCCCCCCCCTTCCTAAACGCCTCCTCCTTCCCTACCAATCCTAGACCTTGCAACACGTGTATAGTAAGTCCCTACATCTATGCCACCTAAAGCTGTTGGAAATCCCCTTCCCCCCTCCCCCTTACCCCGACCCCCCCCCCCCCACACCCTTTCGAACAATCCGCCTCTCCTCATTGGCTGTACGATTTGCAGCATACACCTGAGAAACTGATGCATTTCCTTCCACAACTATCAGACCTTTCCCCCCTCAAAAACGGGTTTCGTAGTTTCCGCGCACAGACTGACTAGCATCACCCTGTTGACCCTGATAGCTACACTGTAGTTTCAAGGGGAGTCGCCGACCTATAACCCTAACGAGGACACACACACCCAGTAATGCGCCCGATCGGAGTATCACCCACAGCTTGCAAATATGATCTCACAGCTAGCTGGAGTGTATTTTCATTTTTTATAATATAATGTACCACAGCAAGGGAGCTTCGCCGCGGCGGGCTGCTGCCCGCCTTGGCTCCGAGCATGAGCGAATTTTTCGAGGATGCATGACATATGTTATGAGTATAGGATTCCAGGCAAATCGAGGTTGTACATGCGACAGCACTGCTAAGGGGTACATGCACATAGATCGTGCTTGAAAAGAGAAAAACAATAGATGGAATCAGCTGCAAAATAACCACACCAACAAATTGCGTCATGTTTCACACGATGACGAACACCAACAGCAGCAGCCCCCGTACATTTTTTTAATGTACATGTGTAATTTCAACAACAACAGCAGGATGGAGCGGTACCTGCTGCTGCTGCTGTTCGACAACAGAAAGCAGCATTAGCAATTTTCCATTACAATGGCATATGCACATAAACGTGTACATATCTCACGATCATATATACCCAGGTTAATAATGATGGTTCAACAAAAAAAGAGGATACTTTGTTGTATTCGATTTGAATTGTGGGAAAAACGATGAAATACGTCAACGTTACTTTCCGTGTCACCTAAAATGAACGCACGATATTGTCCGCAGCATGGTTCTTTGCACAGGATTAATGTCCATTACATGCTCTTGATTAGGTTCTCACTCATGAAAAAAATACTGCAAATGGTCCGCCGGTGTATTAGCCAGCTTGCAAATATACTCAAAGATCATATCGTCGGCCCTACCTAGAGGGGTGTTGAACTCCCATTCTGACGTTGGACGGACGAATGCTACGAGACAGAGGTGTCACTTTTTGGCCATTTTTTTTTGTGGATGACGAGGCTCCTTCAGTCACTCAAAATACGTCAAAATGTAACCATTCCTGTGTATCAAAAATGCTATTTTTTTACACCCGGAACACGGCTTCCTTGAGTCGGAGTGCGCACGTTCGGGTTTCTCAAAATCAGTTTTGGGGGGGGATGTCAGGAAATCATGCACCTCTACGGCAGCATGTGTCGTATCCATACGATAATACTTTCCATTCGCCTTCAGCCGTCGTTACGTGAAGTACAAAAATAGGAGCGGAAAAACAATTACACAGTAGAAGAGGGTCGGATAATGTACACAGGCCGGGGCTCGAACCGTAAGGAAAGAAAACAAAAGGACTAACGTAAGAAACCAGTGAATGCATCGTGAATCGCGGCTAACGATCAACAATCGCTCGGGGCCACCCTTCCAGCGACATACTGCTTTACGATTACTACTGACTGGGACAATATTTTGTGTTCCGTACAACGCACAACTCTTATTTATGTGCGTGTAAATTTAACAACAACATGTCATGCAGCGGCAGCCCAACGACAAACGGCAAAAGCCGTAGAAATATCATGCAGTGTAGACTACACATGTAGCGTAACAGCTGCTAGCAGCAGCAACCCCGCACAACGCACAACTCTTCCGTCCGTGTAAATTCAATAACAGCATGCTGCAATTCAGCGCCAGTACCACAGCACAGCAGCAGCAGTACGACTAAAAGCAAGCTCAGCAGGACCCAATCGGTGCAGTATACGCGTAAATAATATTAGAACACGGACTAATACTGTAGAACACGAAGAAGGGAAGGAAAACTTGAGAAACCCCAAACACCTTAAAAAAAGAGTAACATAAAATTGGAGGGGGGGGGGGAGATAAGCGGGGAGAAGAGTCGAACACAAGCGTGAGAAAAATAAAAAACTTGAAAATAAAAACGCAACAAGCGATCACTTAGACAAGGCTCGAACCCGCGACTGGTGAATATAAACCATGGGGGTCAAATTTTCACTTACTTTGGGCCGGTACCCAGAGCGAAGAAAAGGGAGTCAACCCAAACAAAAACAAAAAGGAGAAACAGAAAAATTGACGGCAGTGAAACAACCTCGACACTCAAACGCAAACGGAAGGAGGAGAAGAAAAAAAAACGCTGGAAAAAAACAAGAAGCGAATTCGAAGACGGCAAGCAAGCAAGTATCGGACTCGCGGCGGGTGAATACAAACAGGTACGGTCTAACTCACTGTAACTGTCGTTTTTCAAAAGGAGAATGGATTTAGTGGTTCTAGACTATATATACTTACTTACGGCTCCGCACTTAGTTGACATTTCGGAACGGTAAACGGGAAAATGGGAATTTGCAAAAAAAGTGATATTTTTGGGTAGGCCACCACGACACCAAACCAGCACGACCGTGGCCGACCCCGGCAGGGTCGGGAGAGTGGAGCAAGCTGAGGCACGTCCAGGAAACAGCACGCCGAGAGATGGACCTCAGCTCGAGTTATCTCGACGACAACTCAAACCCTGGTCTAAATAGGAGCCTTCGGCCCCTCTCGTGCCAGGGGCAACATATTTATTATATACATGCATTTTTTTCATACAGCATTTTGATCACACCTTCTGACATCTTCCTGAAGAGAACAATATAATAGGGGTTTGATATGATTTGATATAAAATATCATGAAATATCGTATACAGGACAAAACAACTACGAGTAAGTTATACTCCGTATGAGATGTCATATCAAAGGGGGTAGTACATAGAATGGGATGGTATTGATACCAGGCTCTACTACTCCATACCCACTAAAATAATTGCGTAATTTGGCGTATTTTATAACTCATTTTCAAGGACGTCAGCCTTGGCGTGTTTATCATCTGACATAGACTTCGTCAACCGGTATCCCCAGATGTCTTTCGTGAAAAGCTGTGCTACAAAACAATTCGGAAAAACGATACCGATCGCTCTTCTTCAGCTCACCCAGTAGTGACATGCCGCCTCGTGACGCAATGCTGGCGGCAGCTACGGTACAAAAACCAAGTACCCGTAGCACAGTAGGGGCTTATTTTGTCTGCACGCAACCAAACAAAGCAACAGGCAAAGCGATGTCTATTATGTTTGATAGAGATAATGAAGCATGTCTGTGTCGGGAATCGGGATCCCAGGGGATATAAAAAAAATGGAGGACGAGCCACCCGAACTAGTCTTGGGTTTAGCTCGGCGCGTGGAGGCTAGCAAGGGCACGCCGAACGCAAGCGAGTTGGAGGCTCCTGCTGAGTCGACGTGAGTAGACGTGAGGTAGTCCCCGCAATAGAGTCTAGCCAGACATCAGAGTGTTTCATTTTTTCTCGGGACAATCTTCCGGTCGGTGGTAAAAACGGACTTTAGCTCCAGTTCCCCACAACATCCAGACCAATCCACACGACAGCGGGATTTCGAGATCGCCGCACCAACGGCAGTGTCCCCCGTTTCAGAAGCCCACCGACAACCGACGTGAGTTCGAGCACGAAGCGGGCCCAACCCCATCCGGCAAATGCCTCTTTTCAGGAGTCTTGTGCCTCTTCAGGATTCTGTATTATCACACCATGTCATACATAACACTAACAATGGATGGACCAAAACGTTTTGCCAGCAAAAGCCGAAGTTATCCCCTATCCGTCCGTTCGAGGCCTACCACGAAGCCATATCTGCAATCACAACCTAACGTTTGTAGGAGCTGACCGAGCGGTTGCAGCAGGGAAGCACAGAAAAAAGGGTCTTACTCACACCATATTGTTAAGGGGCCAGAGAGGGGGGATTACTAAAACCAAGTAAAATAAAATTGGAAATGAAAACGCCATTTTCTTGATTCGCGCAAAAATCACGACGCTCTTACTTTTTTCGTTTTGACCTTTCTAGGAGGGTGGCTCTCTAGGTGTGTGGCTCTCTAGGAGTGTGGCACCGTTTTCTCTTTTTTTGCGTGCTCCCCTGGTGAGATTCCCCTCTTTTCCGATCAAAGCACGCTCTCAGCTTGGACCTGAAACGACGGGGCCCGGACGTCTCGAAATGGTGGGCTACGGCTACTACCTCTTGTAGGTGCGCCCCGATAGTGCAGACAAGGCCGTTCCCGATGGGGTTGTGATCATGGCGATGGATAGGTCACTTCCCATCGTGTCCCCACCGCGCCCGTTTCTTGAAACCGTCGACCTTACAACTTGCCTCAGAGTTGATTGCCGGGATGTCCAAGATATCGCCTCTATGGCATGGGCATGCGGTAGGCCCACCCAGGCCGTGCATGGCATGGGCTGCGCGAGCAACGGCATCCGAGATCGTTTATCATGATATTATCGGCGTATTTTCTGCAGTGAACTGTCGTCTTGCTGCCCTCTACGTAGAAAGGTTGGTTGACGAGTTCAGGCGTTCAGGAGGCATGCAAACAAACACTATTTTGCACGTTCACCATTCCATCATCCGCGTGTTGCTTGCGGTACGCCGCCGTCATTCTGCTTCTGACATTGAAGTTCGGTTGTCTGGGTAGGTCAACAATGATTCTCGAGCAATCATATTTTGTGTACGACCTGGAGCACGCTAACCGTGCAAATCTTTCTCCGTTACACGTGTTGTCTTTAGCATCATCTCGAAATCCGCATACTTAGTGTCATACTGAACCCCAGCACATGAAAAGCGGAAGGGGGCGGTACGGCGTGGCTGTCAAGTAGGGTTCTAAGACGGGGAGCGGCGGCGAAAAATTGACCCCACTAGTACAAGTGGCGCCGAAAAAGTGGATCAACTAATAATCCAACCCCGTGAGGCCCACATATCACAGGAATAGGACGACCCAGCGATCCTTCCTTCGGGTCAAGCTCCGGCACGAATCCACCAATTATAATCCGCAACCCCCCAGCGAACTTGTTGCGTGTTGGTTTCAAGAGATCCATCTCGATCAGGGACATCCGCTAGCAGGAGGTGACGTGTGTTCTCCGACATCTCTGAGGAACACTTTTATCATCGAATACGACGCAGTGTTGTTATGGACGCCCATTTTGACACCCCGTCGAAGGTCACATGTGTAGCGAAACCTGAAAACGAGGTAGACGTTGCTCGCTGCTTAGCAAACATTCGGTATGTTTTTCAAACCTATTTCGGCTCCACACGCAGCATTATGATAAGGACAAAGATCAAACGGGCCGAAATTCTCGTAGCATTGGCCGTGCCCTATCGAGCCCATCGGCTGAGCCCTATTCCAAGCGAGCCACCGTCGTACTCCATTCCAAGCGATAAAACGCTACTGCCGTGTGATACTCGGAGCACGCGTACCTCACCTTAGCTCTAGGAGGACCAAGTCAGGTGTGCTTTCGATTGCCGCACGACAACACTCTTTCAATAGGTTCGAAACACCGAGGCAAGCAAGCTGCAGGATGAACACGTAAACCTGCAGTCTACCAAGGTGCTTCCTTCGTGAAACTCGATTAAGTTCTACTTCGGCGGCGATTGCGTGACACCGCATTAGAACACATACGTGGACAAAACAAACGATACCCACACACAAAATAAACTTTATATAATTCGAAATGAAATACTCGGTTGTAACACAAAATGAGGCCACGCCTACGACACGGTAGGATGGGACCACGGTTCATGCTACCAGCTGTAGCGACAGCGTGAACCATGCCACACCGTACCGAGCCCGGGATCCTGGACGGAAGGTTCCAAGCTTCAATTTCAAGTGGTTCTCATCGCGAGTATTTTATCACTACACACACCTTCTCTTGTCAGTATTTCACAAACCACCGGCCCGCCCATGGCATGTCGCTCTTAGGGCGGTGTCACGCCGAGGTCGTACCGTGGGTTGGTACTCTCCGTCCAGGCCGGCTTTAGTCGGGAGGGATGCAATCAAGGCCGAGTCTGGTGAACGTTCACGACAGTGTCCACACGATATTGCCTGCTTATCCAGCCGCCTTCCTTCCTTTGGTTACCGTTGAAAATTCCGAGTGGCATTTGCATGAGGGACGTCATCACATGTGTTCCTGACTGCGTATGCTATCCCGGCCTAAGCTTGTTGGAGCATTCCGCCTTCATAAATAGGTCAACCTTCTTTAGATCGCGATTACCGAATACAACACCCAGGTGCTTCGCGTCTGTTTATCAAATCCTTAGTCAGCATGCTTATTGTTTATCTTTCGAAGTGCGTTGTCATTATCGGTTTCAGGGCCGTGGGAGAGAGATATGTCTCCCCTTTGGCCAAATACACCCATCGCAGCGTCCTGCCATCCCCTATGTATCTCGCCCACACATATACCGTCTTTCTCGCTAAAATGATACCAGCCGGATTCCTACTTATTACCACCTACAGTCGTCTCGGGTGACCAAGCCTCCGAATGGTACCGTACCATTCGACTCCTACAACTCCGAGGTAGTCTGAGACTCCTGTTGCCCGTACACTAGTTTTCATGCTACCCCGGCTGTACGTTCTCTCAGTTGTCCATTCTTCCCCAGGCTTGCCCCGACTAGCTTACGTGACACCTCTATCGAACCTTTTTGATATCGTGCGTATACACCTCGTACGCGTTGACCCTTCTCTCTGAATCACTCGAGCCGATATGTCTCCTCGGGCTTGCGGGCGTTGTCGCTCACCCGATGAGCAACGAGAGCAGGGTGCACTCATCGCGATTACGCCCTGACTTCGCCACTAACTCAACAATTGCTCGAATAGCACGATCGTACCCCACCGCCCGTACAGACGTGCTAGAACCCACGAGGAGAGGGGGCGTGGTCGGAAAGACCAGAGATAGCATGACATCAACCCCATCACACGGACGACGGTACCACCGTCGGCCCTAGCGGACGACCTCGAACCGCGAACCTCGTACCGTCTCCGCACGCGTACGCTTACAACATGTACCTGGTTGCCCTTGTGTCCTTCAGAACCGGCGTCTAGCATCTCGACCCGTTGCCGTGTCATTTTGCCTCAACTGTGTGCTGTTTGCGTCAGACAAACGCGGCCCTACTCCATACCATGTTATGCACGGAGTGCGCCACACCCGAGTCGGCGGCCAACTTCTCGTCCGACGTTGTCATCATCCCACAACTCAGAAATAAACCCTGTCACCGTTCGGGGATGATACCTCCCCCCCAAATTAAAGAATACCGAACAGGACCAGCAGACGAAGACAGAGGGAAGTTCCTACCGTCACGTGGGACCGAGGACACGCACACTCACACGTCCACACAGACGCCCCCCTCCCCAACACATGCTACAGTAGGGATGCGTCAACTCCTCCCATGAGGAGCTCTACAACTGACCGTCAAGTCCCAAACCGCCAAACATTAAGGAATGAAAGTGCAATCGGATGACCACCAAGGTATGACATATACTATGTTGTAAAATAACCATGTCATTCCGACCCTATTGGGTAGGAGCGCCATCATTTCAACAACATAGGCCAAAAGCAAACGATTGCTACCACCGTGGTACCGTATAATGTTATGGCAGAGAATCTCCGGAATGCATACCAACGTATCTCCACCATATTCCTGGCGAGTGACACCTGATGGCTAACTTCATCCATGACCAGGCCTTGCGACTGTCTGAATCGCTCCACTTCAACACACCTGGTAACCCCTCAACCTGTTAAATGTACTCCGGGACTGGCGGCCAGGCTCGTACGCGCGCCTAGTTGATCTCGCCACTGTAATTGTCGGGATCTCTCCATCTGCCTCGGCCTCTGCTCAAACGGCACCTCCAGCTCGCTGGTCGGGGGGGGGGTCTGTATTCCAGAAACTGTAGTTGCCCATTCCCTGCCCTGCACACCAGCCACCAGGTTGGCCCGCCGCCCCCCGTTCGAATCGGTCGGTTGGGCGAGCTCCGCGGCTCGTAGCAAGACTATCACCGTTGCCACGCGCGGGATCCGTATCCCTTCTCCCCCCAATTGTTCCATTGCCCCCGCGACAAGTCGCCGTCCTCGGCCCCCGCCAGGCCATGATATCCTTTCATTCCTCAGTGCCGATGACATCTCGTCGCAAGAATGGATGCATGTCCGAATGAATCAGACGGGGGAAGGGGGGGGGCGGGGGGGGGCGGGGGGGGGGGCGGTGAATACCGCGTTCCAAGGGTGACTGAGGTGGGGGGGTGGGGGGGGTGGGGGGGGTGGGGGGAGGGCTCCCCCCCCCCTTCCCCCGGCACCCCCGTAACATCGATGGGGGCGTGTTTTCCACACGCGCGATCAACGTCAATGTCAAACATAGGGAAGAAAATCAACAAAGAGCAAGACCGGGCGAAGCGACATATCAGCGACGTTCCTCCACTCGTACAACCAACACTGTCCTATTGTCATGGCTACCACGGGACCGTTATTGCTCTGTCCCAAATGTGCTTATCAGACGGGCCAAACAAGCCCACGACACTGTATGTTCCGGAGAAGAGGAATCGCCCCCCCACACGACACTGATTCAGGAAACAGGGAAAGTAGCAGGGTAGTTTCATCACAAGGTACTACGTACGATATGCTTGGCTTCGCTATACTGTATCACCATGATACGCCTCCTTGCCTGCTTGGTTTTCTCTATTTGGATCAATTCCCATCGCTCATTTCTAACGATAGATCCGTAGTCACATATCCTATATGAGACGACTGTGTCATTTTTTTTCAAATATGCAGGTGTGCGCTATGTTTCTCTCGCGTGGTTTCCTCAATCGACCCCACCGAAGAACTTGTTCGTGGGAGCAACTTCAAGATGGAGGGTTACTCGACCCTCGAGCACTCCACGGCGGTGCCTATCCTCGTTTGCTTCACAGCCGCCAACTTTCCTCCCACATGGTGACACAATGCAACCGCCACACGCCAATGAAGAGGATGTACGTTGTACTTGCATTTGTTTGTTGCGTCTTGTTTTCGTGTTTCTGTCAATATGCATACTCCCAACAAGACATGCCCAAACCAACTTAAGAGGCCTATGTACATGTGCCTCCTCATCTTTTTATTATTTTCCAAGAGGAAGAACTGAGGCAAAACGACGGTGACTCCACCCTTGAGCGGCACCACCCGCCGTCACTGCGTGGTGACGGCTGACCCGGTCGCGATTCACATGCGACGGCTGGTCGCTGGCGTCACTGTACAGCTATCGCGTGCCCGGATATATATCGGTACCTCAGAGAGAAAGGGATTTCGTGCCCGCAGTTTTCTGTGGTGTATATAACTACACCATCCGCGTCGGGGATCACATGTGGAGCACAGTGTGGTGTTTGTGCTTTCGACTGGCGTCCAACCAAAACGGGAAAGCGATTCCACCTTCGAGCGTTCGCGTCAGTCGTGACTCCACCGCGATCGCCTACGATGTGACTCCACAAGCGTTACTTTCGGGCACCCCGCCCGCGTCCCCGTCCTCGCCAAGGTAACGCTGATAATGGCGTGCTTTTCTTTTCTCTATCGAGTAGTCTGTTCCCGAAGAAATTTGAAAAATCAACCAAGAAAACTGTACGTGTTATGGCGGATAGGGGATCGGTGTGATAGCATCGTCCCCGCCTCACTCGTACAGCATACTCTTGTGATGGCGGTTGTATCGGCAGTTATCCTGTCCAAAAGGTGCGTATCTGGCGGGGACGTACGCGCGCACGCCATTTGACGTGAGTTGCTTGGGTCTCGGGGGAAGATCGCCTCCCACAAACAACACTAATTTGGGAAACAGGGAAAATGGCCGGTTAGTAGCACCACGAGCCATGCCGCAAGTTCTCTCTCGCTCTTTCTATCGGGTTCATGTCGCCACGCACGCGTTGCGGACCATTCGACGACATGCAATAAACCCGCCCACCCACCCCAAGTGCTTGGCTCCTCTCCGTCAAGAGCAGAGAGGAAACTAAAACATATACGGAGTACAAGCGAATATCGCCATGAAAAAAAACAAACTAGGGGGGTAGGGGGAGGAACGAGGGGAATAAAACATGAGCGAACGACAACTAAGTCGACGTGACAGCATCTGCCTGGGCCACCCCAGGTAATTTAATGTGTCATGCGTAACTGCATCCGTGACCCTACAGTGCGGTTCAACGCAGGTGTTTCCGATTGACCCGCGATTGACCCAATAGAGGGCGACTCCATCCTCTTACGCTCGCCGCGACTGCATAGCGGCGACTCCCGCTGGCGGTATGGTAAGGATATTTTGCGTCAGGTATCGTAACACTTTAACCCGTACGTATTGTCACAGTAGCTACCTGCATATGAAAGTAGAGACAAAACATATCCCACCTGCATCAGCGACTTTACAGGGTAATGCAGTGTCGGTTCCGTCCAGAAATTTGTGTGGGCCACTTCATCCTCGCGCGCTCGCTGCGACTCCACAGCCGCGATTCTCGCTGGCGGCGTGGGACAGCAGTTGCGTGCCAGGCATCATTCGTAGTATTTTCCCTCTATGTAACCGGGTTACAGAAGAAAAAAAAGAGTAGACGCCTACCCGTATCAGCGACCCTACATATTAAAATGCAGAGGCGGTCCTGTCAAATTGCCTATAAAGACGACTCCACCCGCGCTCGCCATGACTCCACAGCGGCGACTCTTGCTGGCGGCATGATATAGCCATTGGGCGCCAGGTATTACTCGTACGACTGCAATTCGTTGGTAACGTCCCGGTATGTATCTAGGTTATGATAACAGAGACGAAGCAGATCTTCGCCTGCATTAGCGACTTTATAGCGCAATGCAGTGTCGATTCTGTCCAGCGTCATGTCAGGGCGTTCCGCCTCGACGCGTTCGCCGCGACTCCACAGCGGCGGTTGTAGGAGGCAGCATGGTATGCCATTGCGCGCCTGGCATTACTCGTACATACGACTAGTTTATAATCCGTAGATAATACCCAACCACGTATCAAGGATACGGAAGAAGCAGATGATATCCCCACCTGCATCAATGACCCTACAGTGTGATGCGATGTCGGTCCTGCTAAAGTACCTGTGAGGGCGACTCCACCTTCACGCGCTCGCTGCGACTCCGCAGCCGCGATGCCCGCTGGCGGCATGGTATAGCCATTGCGCGCCACGCATTACTCTACGACTGTAATTCGTAGATATCGTTTCAGGAGGTATCTCGATTATAGAAATAGAGAAAGAGCCGATCCCTACCTTCATCAGTGTAATGTAATGTAGGTTCTGTCATGTGACCTGCGAGGACGACTCCACCTCACGGGATCACTGCGACTCTACAGTGGCGATGCTCGCTGGCGGCATGCTATAGGCATTGCGCGCCGGGCACTATTCATACGTTCATAATTCGTAGATATCATTCCAGGAGGCATCTCGACTATGGAAGTAGGGAAAGAAAATGTCTCTACCTGCATCAGTGACCCTATAGTGTGATGCCATTTAGGTTCGGTCATGTGACCTGTGAGGGCGACTCCACCCTCACGCGCTCGCTGCGACGCCGCAGCGGCGATGCTCGCTGGCGGCGTGGTATTGCCACATTGCGCGCCGGGCATTACTCGTACGACTAAAATTCGTAGCTATCATTCCAGCAGGTATCTCGATTGTGGAAGCAGAGAGAGAGCATATCCCTGCCTGCATCAGTGACCCTATAGTGAGATGCCATATAGGTTCGGTCATGTGACCCGTGAGGGCGACTCCACCCTCACGCGCTCGCTGCGAATCCACAGCGGCGATGTTCGCTGACGGCGTGGTACAGCCATTGCGCGCCAGGCACAACTTGTACGACAAAAAAAACGTAGACAATATTCCAGCGTGTATTTAGATTATGGGAGTAAAAAACAACAGAGTAGATCCCCGCTTGCATCAGGGACCGTATAGTGTGATGCCATGCAGGTTCTGTCATGTGACCTGTGAGGGTTACTACCCCCTCACGCGCCGGCTGCGACTCCACAGCGGCAATTCTCGCTAGCGGCGGTAGTCATTGCGCGCCAGGCATTAGACCTAGCCGTACTACATAATAATTCGTTGGTCATGTCCCATTGTGTATCTCGATTGTGGAAATAGAGACAGGAGTAGATACCTACTTGGATCAATGTTTCTAGACTAGACTATAGTGTGATGCACTGTAGGTTTTGTAAAGCAACCTGTGAGGGCGATCCCACCCTCAACAACTCGCCGCGACTCCACAGCGGCGAATTTGGCTGGCGGCATGACAAAGCCATGGCACACCCGGCATTATTCGTACGACCATGATTCGTACGTAACGTCCCAGTAAAATAGAGACATGTATGTAGTCTAGTCTAGACCATGATACTACTTTTTCAGTAGATATCTGTCGCATGAAATGATACGTATCGTGTCTGTATAGCATGTTGGTAGGCTATGCTGCAGACGTGTCTCGCTCGTAGCATGATAC
Source organism: Undaria pinnatifida (assembly GCA_012845835.1). Lineage (NCBI taxonomy): Eukaryota > Phaeophyceae > Laminariales > Alariaceae > Undaria > Undaria pinnatifida. Next base: position 12,005,677 of record JABAKD010000021.1, on the reverse strand, counting down.
AGTCATTACGCGCGAGAAAGGAATCCCAGGTACTAGGAAGCGCGAATAGTAGACTAACCTTCTGTCCGCTACAAATGAGGCGGGCTCGCAGTATAAAATTAACATGCAACATAGATTCTATCACTCTAGCCACACAAAGTGGCTCGAATCAAGACTAAGTTGTCGCCCCAACCAGCGACCAAGGTGTGTGATATCCGGGGAAGCCTACGAAAGCAACCTCTCTAACGGTACATACATACTGCAGTCACGAGCATCTCTAAAATGTAGTCGGTGCCAACAGAGCGTGTGTGTCTTGAAGGGCACACACACATGTACAGCCCTCGATCAACCTCACAGCAGTTATCAGCTTCAGCTTGGTGTTATTATTAAGGGCCTATTATTATCATGTCAAGATAGGCTCTAACCTCCACGTATCTAGTCCATATCACGTGAGTTATTCCCACACAGCAGTACATACCGTATCACATTAGACTATACTGGTATGGTCGCTCGTACTCGTAGTCTAGTCTATGGCAGCAGTAGTACGCAATTACGGCTGTACCATGATAGGCTCACCATGCGAGTCTACAGCAGGACGACGTACTCCCAGCTCACCCCTGCGTAATATAACACCATAACTGGTATGACATCTGGTATGCAATCCCCGGTATTACGGTGGACCCTGGGATATAGGACCTACGGTGGACACAAAACCTATATATTCATCCATTTTTACAAACAATATTTGGTCCTAAATACTATCGTCCTCCATAATAGTCGATAGATATTATATAAACTATAACAAGTAGTGATAGTATAGTCTAGTCTAGGAGTATGGATTTGATTACGAAACAAATCAGAACTCTCTCCCATCATCGTATGCTGTTCTCAGGACACCTCAAACGTGAGGAGACGGCACTTTGACCCCTTGACCGACGGGGAAATTGGATAATTCACCTAGATCGACGCCAAAATATTAGGGTTTTTATTGACCGATCGTTTAAACACTCTTGACCGCTGGTCATTTTCGCTTGACTGACCGTCTCGTGATACGTTTTTGCTGCCGCGGGCAGACAGGCCTCAAGACTCAAGACGACCATTTAATCATGTTTCCATTTGTTGAAGATTCTGCAGTCTCTAACCACGCCCAGCCACGTATATACCACACACACCGCTTCGCAGGTTCAGCCAGATGATCCCGTCGCCCGACCTCCGGGTGGCAAAAAGTATAGTCTAGTCCAGCAAGTTGAGATCCAGCTTTCTCGAACACTGGGGGTCCTCTTGCCCTCGGGGTTGATCGTGTGCCCAAATACTCAAGTGCCTGGCTTGGCGGCCAATCCGGGGACTACCTCATGCCTGCCCACGTCATTGGCAAGAGCCCCAACTCGCGTGCATTCGGCGTGCTCTTGCTAGCCTGCACGCGTCGAGCTGCAGCCAAGACTGTTCTTGGGGGGCTCGTCTACTTTGTTCCCTACAATCCCCTGAGACCCCGATTCCCCGACAGATATGTTTTTTCTCTATATAAAAATGTGCAATAAACATCGCTTTGTCTTTTACTTCGTTTTCTTGCGTGCAGACTAAACTACCCTTTGCTGCACTTCACTGCCGTTTTACTAGCCCTGCCAATATAAGGCCGGAGGTATCGCGCATGTACGATACCATTGGGCATAGTCGCTTCTCCTTGACAGGCACAACTTATCTGTTCCAGAACATTCCGGGTGAAAGAAATAACGTTTCGACGAGTGTTACCCCACGACTTGGAATACTATGGTAGAATTTTGCAACACGGGATGGAACACGAAACAGCAGGATAATCTGCGAACAAACGGCACGGCATTCATTGACCCTTTGCCTATGTTGAAGCTCTGGTTGGTTTACACGCGCGAACCTTGGCGAGTGAGCTTCTAAACGCTCAGCTAAGAAATAAATCCAGTGGAATTGTCAGCAGGAGATTCATCAAGGGACCACCACACCAGCCCTACGAGGATCGCGCTGAAACGGCCTTTGGCTGAGCACACAAACGAGCGCCTACGTGAATTACTAAACTGTGCGCGGCGAATATTATGGGCCACATGGAATCTATTCAAAACAAGCACTCAGTTTTTACGCCTAAGGGGGGAGCTCGTACAGCGCCATAGGATGGTCTACGGCTAATGGTTCGGATGCCAGGGACTGTGAGCGTGCAGACGAGCCCGTCTTCTAAGGGGCCGTGGTAACGGCAGTGGGTAGGCTGCTTCCCATGGAGCCCCCACCTCGATGCTTTCCCACAACCCGTAACCATGCACGGCTCTCTAAAGTAAATCACGGGGCCGCCCAATATGCTGTTCTTATGGCTTGTGCATGCAGTTGCCACACCTTCCGTCAGCACACCCCAGACTGGGCGCTTCATACACAAGCTATGTGAGCAACGTCTGATTTGAACATTCACCATGCCCTCCACAGCATGCTGCTTGCAGGATGTCGCGTGTTTGCTACCATCGTAGTTAAAGCTCGGTTCTTTCGTGCAGGAAGCATGCGAGCAGCACCTCTTGACCACGTTTACCATGCCCTCAGAGGCGTGTTCCTTGCAGGACACCGCCGTTGTATTGCCTTCCACATTGAAGTATGGACGTCTCTCGCAGGAGGCGTACGAGCAACACCGCGTGCGGTGAACATTCACCGTTACGTGTTCGGCATGTTCCTTGCAGTACTCCGCTACCTTGCTACCCTCCACCCTGAAGCTCGGCTGTCTCGTGCAGGAGTCATACCGACAACGTTTGCTGACCACGTTTACCATTCCGTCCTGTGCATGTTGCTTGCAGTATGCCGCTATTTTGCTGCCGTCAACATTGAAGTTAGGTCGAGTCATGCAGGAGTCTTGCGAACAACGCCTGCTGCAAACGTTTACCATGCCGTCCACGGCATGCTGCTTGCAGTACACCGCCGTCTTACTGCCTTCAACGTTGAAGCTTGGTCGTCGATTGCATGACTTGTCCAAGCAACGCCTCACGTAAACGTTGATCATACCATCCAGGGCATGTTCCCTGCAATACACCGCGTTCTTGTTGTTTTTTTCGTTAAAGCTTGCATTCCTAGTGCAGAAGTTATGCAAGCAACGCCCCATGCTCGAGGAAGACTGAGGCCGAGATCAAACGCCAAACGCAGCTCAGCGGCGGAAGCTGAGAAGGCGGGGGCGCCCTTAGCTGAGCTGGGCACACCTGTCCTTGGGGGCACCAACAGCGAATATTGATAGAATATGAAGATCACGCAAGACAGCATCTTGATGGGGTTGAGCGTGGTAAAGTTGGTTGACCTAAACTTGCTTCGCGCATGCTTTAAAGCCGAAAATCAACAGCCATTAAACCCGATCGTGCATGCATAAAAAAAAATATTATGCAACGTTCTAATGGTCACTTCATGGCCAACGTCCGCTCGTTCAATTTTGTTGCCGGGAGGAAGCCCTGTACGACGGAAAGGACGCACGGCGCCCAGGTTGAAGCACTCGTAAGTTCGTTCTATCCTTGACTTCTTGCCGACCAAAAGAAATAGTTAGTGTGTTCGTCTAAACGGATTCTTGCAAAATTGGATTCCATCCCGAAATTTTGGTTTGATGCTAATAGCGTAGCCCGATATCCGTAGTTCCTTGTTTCGACCAAATTTCACAATCTCGGGTTCGGCAATGATCTCGTCACCATTGATCTCCAGGGTGCACCTGGCGCCGGATGTGAGTCGTAGGGTGTGATATCGCAGTATAGCAGGGGGGCGTGAAACCCTCATGTATATCCAATCGTCTATCTCTGCTTGGAAACACCACGATTTTCCAGGTACAGATCAAAGCAGCAGGGGAGGGGTCAACCAACATTCCGGATCGCTGTTACCATAATACTAAAACCGACGGAGGCCAAAAGGACACCGCGTAAAAATACTTTGCTAGAGAAATAGACCAGTCCATCGGTGCACGTTGAAGGGGATAGTCCTCTCGGGGGGGCTGCTTCCATGAGGAAAAGGCGGTCCTGACACTACAAATAATGGTCGGCGGCAACACGTAGGGCGTCATACACTCAATCTCGAGGAAGCAAAATAAGGAGGGTGAATGCAGTAAACGACATGCTGACCAACAATTCGGCATTTCAAGGCAGCGGACGCCTGCATTGTCTTGCCGGTATGACATTTTAATAAAACCGCAACATGGCAAGGCGCCACTGATAGATGTAGTTCATACCACAAACTTTCTAAGAAACAAGCACCCGGCATACAGTCTAATGCAGCCGAGAGACGTGTCACCCGCGACGACTTTCGCTCGTTTTAACTGAAAAGCGATTGCTTTTAACATTTCTCTTGCCATATATGGGTAGACTACCACACTATCTGCACCTCATACATCAATACGAAACACACAAGTTTGTACCCACACCCGGGCTCACCTCGCCGTGAATTAATATAGGACCACGGAACTGCGGAATAGCATACTTATTCGCCATTTTCATTGTACGGTTTGCCAACCAAACCCGGTGCGTAGGCGGCTTCGTTAACTACGCGCTCGTTACGGGAAATTACGGGGTGCAGGATTTATCGTTCGAAACGCATACTATAAAAATTATTTCCGGTAAGATGTTGTGTATTGTTGTCGCCATACCGGTGGACGGCTGGTCAATCAAGCCAAAGCCACCTTCCAACACATTCGTGGCGAGCGATACAGTCGTGTCGGCGTGATGGGCGTTAGGGGACCATCGGTTGGTGAGTCATAACAAGCTTTCTACGTAAGGGCCAACCAAACAACTCCCAACGAAAGCCAAAGAACAGGCTTTGTCGTGCTGGCTACGATGCCGTGATCGCGATGACTCCAAAATTCAGGAAGTGGGGATGTGCGGCAGCAAGAAAACGAGAAAAAAACGAAACGTAACGAAGAAAAAAAGGAAGAGTATGAGTAGCGACAGCAGGCAAGTAACGACGGCGGCGGCGGCAGAGTTCACCGCAGTGCCCCCGCTGGTATCCCGCCACAGCAAGCTGCAGAACATCTAGCGGAAGCTAGCTGCAGCATGAGCTTCAGCTACAAAAACAAGCAGCGCCAGCACCTGCACCGTCACCAGCACCAGTCACAACGTCCATATTGGATTTTATCACTTTTCTAGGACCGGCTTCGTACGAGCATTCTTCTTGTCATGTGCTACTGCTGCTGCCGCTGCTGCTGCTGCTACTGCTATCGCCATGTTGTGGAGTTGAAATGGTACATGAGCTGTCATGTCACGCCGTACCATTGTAGCGGTACAAGCACGAGTAGGAGTGATCATTTCGGACGGACAATCCACGACACCAAGCGGACGAGAGCACACCGTCGTAGCAGCGGGCCGCCGGGAGGCCCGTTAGCACACCAACGCCGCGTGCCATACTCTAGCTACACCCCTCGAGTCTCTGTGCTCTTATCGGTTGTTGTGCTGTGCCGATACACAGCAAGCCGCAGGCGGTGATGCGTGCCAGGGAGGAAAAATGCGTCGGGCAAATACCCGGTGTGCTGTAGGCCAATGAAAAAGAGAGATGCAAAAAATACCGCAACTTTCTATCACATGACACCTTCGATAGAGTATTTTTTTTGTCATTTTTTTTATACAAGTACCGCAAATCGTACGTTCGGGAGAAATCTATTAAATATTCTCCGGAGAGCCTTTTTCGCAAACACTCTATTAAATCGAATTTACCGCTGAAACCGTCTTACGGGAGCAAAAATCAGATGCCGGCGCGAAGTAAACCGACCGAGAGTTTGTTTCCGGATCGTCAGCACCAAAACAGATAATGAAAAAAGCTACGGGTGTTACACATGCTTAGTGTGTTGCACGAATACGGGTTCGTATGCTTAGGTATCGGTAGGTACAACAGGGAAGTAGTACCTGGTATGTTTACAACTAAGATGTGTGGACGTTTTTTACTGCGGTCGATCCAAAAATAATACATCAGTTTTAGCTGGTTTTACGTCGGCGTTTGGTGTTACATCTCACTTCGTTAATATTCAAGATGTTCCTTAGTATCTGCCCATAAGGGGCATTCTAACGACACGGCAAGCTTCTTGCCCAATTGGCGAGTTTCTGCAAAATTAGACATGCGAACAGAGTCCAAACCAGGTCAATTTTTCGTTGGATATTTCCGTTCTGCTTCGCTGTCCGGATTTTGGAAAGTGATATTCGCTATTTCGTTTGCCATTTTAGGGTCAATCTTATCGAACGACCAAAATTGCAAATCTCCATATTTTGGAGGTTGTAACGAAATATCGGAGGCGTTCTGCCTCTTTTCTGGAAACTAACAGACCCCAGAAAATGCATTTCGCTACAATTTCCGAGTTCATGTTGGTAAGCATTTCACGAAATTCACGCCAGAGGACAGAGGTCTGCGACGGGCGCCGTGTCTCGACGGCCGAACGGACAGCTTCAAACGTTGACCAGGGAGTTACAACGTAATGGACGATAGAAGCAAGCGGTCTGCACTTCCGGCGGTCGATTCTCCGAGTCGGATGAGATAACGATTCAGCTCCCCCAACTTCCCAGACCCGTGGCGCAGGAACACGGTGACGGCGATTGCTGCCTTTATCATTGTGCTAGGCATATATTTGGTCGGAGGAGCCACACCCCATGCTCCCAACACACTGGATAAAATTTACGAGCCCCAACATGGGTCATGGGCACAGGTCAGAGAAAAATCTCCGTCGATGAAGGGCTTTTCGGAGGACTTTGCGGATGCCTGAAGCAACTTTCATCAAGATCGCTGATCTCCTACTCCCAGCTCTGAAAATAACGAGCACTTTATCAGTGAGTGATGATACCACCAGTACCCGCACGTTTTTGATGTTACCGATTCGAAGTCACACGAGCGTCGGCGCCGTGTTTGGTTGCGTGGTTGATCAGATGCCCGACAAGTGGTCGACATCAGCTTTGGGCATCTGCCATGTAGCCTAATCACTGTCAACAACGACGCACCTGCCAATTGCGTAGTTTACGTCAGGCCCGTACAAACACTATGACAGTTCCACTACAGTACCATCCCAGCAAAAAATAAATAGACTACAGCAGTACCATGTACTGGTACTGCTGTGTACCAGTACCTGGTACAGAGCTGTTCTGGCGTATACTACCGTGCAGCAGTAAGTGACACCACGGAAGTACTTCGCGGCAGGAGCAATGGGTCGGCTGTTGCAGCTATTAGTGGATCAGCATTCTAGTATGTAGACTAGACTATGTACAAGATGTATATTACGGGGGATCATTGTAATTGGAACCCATGATATAAACGAAATCCAACATATTTACATGATCCTGTGTCATATTTGGTCCTCACTACTGTGTATCAAGAACAGAACAATGATCAGGGTGGGAAAATGACATTTCCACTATCGACCATAGATGGGGCATGAGGGGATAGGAGACTTGTCCGAACTGCAATGGCAGGGAGTGTCCTACATGCGCCCAGCGTGTTGATCCTTCAACGGCCACAAGCTCTTCCTAGACGCTCGGTAACATCGCAATCGTCATTTCATTGGTCGTAAGCATGGGTCCGTAGAGGGTTAACAGCATTAGGCACAGCTGCAGGAGAACAGCTGTCGGCGTTGTTAAAGTTGTGTGGGCGCAAACATCCCTTTTTTTCCTGCTTCCCCGTGTTCTCTTACACGCAGGACTGCGTTGCTCAAAAAACGACGTCATCGAGGTGGAAACGTCTTTGAGACGATGCTTATGTGCCGACGCGAGTGAGTGCTACGGATAAGCTGTGTTGGTGGTGATCGACAGGATTCCATTTTCAAAACGAAGAAGAGGAAACGTTTCATATTTCCAAAACAGAACACCCCGCCCTCGTAGTCAACGACCGATTTGTTTGGCGCATGACAAAGTAGTTCCCAATTTTTTGACGTTCGGCTTTTCGATAAGTACGGGCCTTAGCCTAACAATGCCAACGCAAGGTTGTACAAACCAGATCACCCCACGACGCCCCAAGCTAGACTTGTTCTAAAGTCTGAACTATAGGGCAATACGGAGGATACACGGGGGAATTTGGCAGCAACTATGATAGGGCTGGCGATGATGGCCGTGAACCCCGAGCGGATGCGACCTGGGTGTCGCATTGAGCGGATGTTAAACCAAAACAACAGACAACAGCCGCCCCAGCTTTTCCCAGGGGAGGTTGGCCGGGCTGGAAGGACTGCCGACCTCTGAGGAACATGGGCTGTGTCTGGAGTCCATTCCGCGCCAGCATTTACTCCATAGAGAGCACCGGGGCGCCGTCGGCTACTTGCTGCCGCTGTTGTGCGGGGTGTGACCGAACTGAGGGTGTTAATATATGAAAAAAAGTCAAATGCAGTGTTTCACCATAAAAGGTTTTGTGGCGTTTTCGACAAGTGTCGCCGTTTTTCTTGCCAAAAAGACAAAGCTTCTGAAAAAGTTGACTTTGTCGTAAGAAGCGCGTACCAAAGACTAGAAGATCTTCGTTTTCAGTAACAGCAGGCGACGGCGTAACCTATTAGTAAACGGACGGTACATGTACCAATACTGGTCACACGCCTTTAACGTTATAACAACATGTAGGGCACAACGATGACAAATTCAAAGAGCAACGCAACCACAAGAGCACCAGCTATCCCGCGCGCCACGCACCATGAGAGTTGGATCTAGGGAGCGTGCTACCGCGCTTGGGCCTCTTTTCGCAGAAGACCGTAGATTCGGTGTCCACATTTGGTGTTTTGATTCTGATTTCTGCGGCTAGGATATCGATCTATCGTTATCGGAGCTTTCGCCGTACCTCTGAGATTATCGTATAGCTTTCCGTGTACAGTATATCGATCTGTTCGCAGCAGCTCGTTCGTAGGATGTGGGACACATAATCGACTACTACTTGGGTTCTCAGATGGACATGAGTGTATCCTGCCAAGGTGTAGTACTGCCGCCGGACGTGCTGCCCAATTATGATCAGTTGCTGGCCTGTTCTGTGACCCAGGCTATTTTTTATAACCCTGGAACCATACCCCCGGTGCAACACTACTGCTGGTGTTACAGCATTTTATTTTGAAAAAAAATTAAGGACGTCAGCCGTGAGTTCGACGAATTTCTGGTCAATACTCATCTTCGCAAGCTGCGTTGTTGGTACTTGCAGTATACTATGGGTGAGTTTTTGCTGGGAGGAGTCCTATTAACCCTCCTGTGACTCCACGGGGATTTTTGTGATTATAAAAAATTATCAATTATCGTACTTGTCACCGGACAGACCGGTATGTTCAGCCCGGGGATGAAAAAAGACATCCCCGAACTTTAACGCAGGGCGTTGTATAGCACAGCCACGCACGCACACCCGCACACACCCAATTTGTGTTTTTTTTGTCACCCTCTAAAAAAACGCTAAAAACGAGTTCACATTGGACTCGAAGTAGCATGTCCCCAAGCGAAGGTGCAATTCTATACGTACGGCAAAGGGAATCTCCAACCCCCATGCCATTATAGACCCGTCGAACAAGTGCAACACCTCCCAATCACATCATGCTCAAAACACTACGTAGGGATACTGCTGTCGCGTGTGATTCGTCTTGCGCACAATCTGCATTGCGAGCCTCACCCCGTGTAGCTCTCTTCCGACTTGGAGTCCAAACTCCAATGCGAGGGCTGCGCAGCAGATCGTCTTTTCCAGATAGGCCAGAGAAAAGGGACGGAAACGAGGCGTCTGCACCAGAGGTTGTAAAACAGATGTTGTACAACTACATGTATTGTGTCGGGGAATGACAACAGATGTGGCCTTCTCTCGATGTTCAGGTTTTCGTAAAAGCGTCGGTTGCGTTCGCTTCCGGGGGGATGGGAATGCCCAAGGAGATCACACGTGAACTCGGGCGCAGACCACCTCCTCGCACACATGTGCTAATCGAGACGCCGGTACCCGCACCGCGTAACCCTAGGTATACAGCAGCTAGCTTCTGGTGCTTGAAGTTATACTTGTTCAATTCCTGGCTGGACAGCCCCGGTGCGGCGACCGCAAGGCAGTCGTCGTTTGGATGTGGCGCTTTCCTTTCAGTACAGCGAAACAGGTGAGCCTCGCATTGACGCCTGCTCGAGATGCGAAGAGGAGTGCCCTTACGCGTACTGAGCTGGAGTACTTGTCTTTCGCCGATACTGTTCCACGTGTCTTGCTCGGCGATCAGGCAGCATATCATGCGGTGAGGCGGTCTTGGGCTCTACCCGTGTGTTCCCGAATTGCGGGTGGCAAGACCCTATACTTCGAAGAACGTGTCATTCCGGGTGTGCCCACTTTGCCTTGTACGCGTAAACCAGCAAAGAAGCTCGTCATTGCGAGTTGCTATACGTACCCTCTTTACATGGGTACGCATCCAACAGCAAAAAAGCTCGTACGAAGACCTCGTGTACAGCAGTACAGGCACTGCCATGTACGCGAATGCACGAACAGGAGCGATACCACAAAGGCACGCTTAAAATAGTTGTGGTATGCGGACAATGGTGACAGACGCCTAATCGGTCACGCTCCGAACTGCGTCAGGTTACAAGTGCCGGTGGCGTACCCACCCTGTCACAATAATAAACCCGGTCGTATCTCTACTATGGTACAAGGTTGCCCTCCGGGAAGTGCCCAGGGGAGTGGCGCCAGGGCACATTATCATCACTACCGGACGCAATGACCATTTGTTTGTACACACAAAAAAAAACTGCCCGCGGAGAAACTATTCGCATTTTTACCAGCAGTACGTACGTAAAAGTCTTCTCCTTGGGTGTACTCGTGCTCAATAGCAGTACGGTACTTTTAGCACTTCTTGGGTACTCGATGTAGACGTGCCCACGACCGATCTGTGATTGAGAAAATACACACAAGACCACTTGACAACACACAAAACTTTTATCCCGTACGATACATGTTATAAAAATATAAATACACTCCAGCTGTGAGATCAAAGATTTTGTCGGAACTCATCTTTGCAAGCTGTGTGATTCTCCGATCGTGCGTATTACGGGTTGTGTGTCCTCATTAAGAATCTAGATCGGCGACTCCCCTTGGAACTACAATGTAGCTTATCAGGGTCAACAGGGTGATATTAGTGAGCCTGTGCGCGGAAACTATTAACCCGTTTTGACGGGGGCAAAATATGACAGCGGTGGAAGGAAATGCATCAGTTTATCAAGTGTATCCTGTAAGTCGTGAAACCGGTGAGGGGAAGACGGAGTTTTTAAGGGCGTGGGGGGCTGGGTTTGAACAAGAGGGGGCGCGTGGGGGAGGGGGGGGGGGGGGAAGGGCAACTCAATCTGTGTGTGGAAACTATAGATCCTTCAAGGGGACAAATCTGACAGGTTGTGGAAGGAATGCATCAGTTTATCATGTATACCCTGTAAGTCGTACAACCAGTGAGGAGAGGGCGGATTGTTCGAAAGGTTGGGGGGGGGGTGTTTGGGGCAAAAGTTTTTTCACGATATACCAGGTATGTATGATTTCGAGAAGAGCGTCACACTTCGAATTCCAGCTTTTAGGGGCCGCCAGGAAGCGATAATGGGCACGTGTGGCGTGGCATGTGGAGTACTGTAGAATATTATTTAGAGAGCTCTTATTGAGAACGAGGGAGCAAGATGATAATACGTAACACCCTATGACAAAAGCAACTCGCCGCCGTAAAGAGAGGATACGGCATGCGCAAATGGTCCTACCTGTAGCGGTTTGCTCTCCGCATGTTGTCTGCTGTCCGTCATCTGCGATCTTACGTAAATGGTGTTACCTACCGCTGATGCTGTGCGGCAGAGTTGTAGCGTTGTGCTCTCTTGGTGTGGTACGATTGTATGAAGCACACCAAGATGAACACAAATATAATTACCTTTTGAGTACTAATATGATATTCCAACGATTCTTACACTTTACGCCGGCATGTCGCTTGACACTTGACAGAAGTAGCAGTAGCAGCAGCAGGTAGTGGCGTATCGGCGGGTAGAGCATCGCAGGCTCCGATCCAAGCAATCAGCTACTACAACAGCAGCCACGCGCGCATAGAGTTGCAGGCTGCTGCTGCTGCTATTAATAGGGGGCTGGACTGCTGCTGGGCGGCAGGATCGTAACGTGGTGCTCTGTTCAACAATAGGGACATGTACGTGTACCATCTACGAGCAGAAAAATCTTACGTGCGTACACGGGGATAGATGTGGAAACACCATCCCCAGGGATGTTGCAAGGTTCCCCTCCGGGAAGTGCCTAGGGGAGTGGCGCAAGAATGAAATCCAAGCATCCAACTTCTGTCTGCGTGTGGACAAATAAAATGTACCTGGTGGTAGTGAAAACTACTATGTTCTTGTCCGCAGCTCGAGAAGCAGAGTGCGGGGAGGCGCCCTCCTGGGTACGGTTCGCTCTCTCCCCGTCGTGGTGGAGGACCGTAAAGAAGTGGCAATCCCATCAGTACGTGTCCAGCACGATTACTCGCACGATGAAGACTTTTTGTACAGACGACTCTTAAAAGTTTGAGTGGCGACAAATAAATGGACGAAAGGTGGATTTTCAACAGGCAAAAAGAACGGCAGTAGTCCCGTGCGCGGTTTTTCTATCGTGGTTGGTTTTGATGGGGGGAGGTTGTTTCGTATGGGAATCAGCTTCAGAGTAGGTACTCTCCTTGTCTTGTTGAGGCAGATATTGAACTTCACCACGAGTCATCCACGCCAGGATGGGCAATCATCCCCCTTCTCCGCCAGCTCGTTGCAGAAAGTGCACGGAATGAGGAACTGTAGGGCTTCTATTATTGCCGCTGAGATCGAGAAACTCTCTCTCATGCGGCATCAGCACCTATATCCACTGCTGTTTGCTTTTTAGAGTGGAGAAAAATCTCGCTGGGTTTTTTGGTCATCGTCCGATTCAAAATCGTTCCCTCGAGGAGACGAAATTACCTTTGCCCAGCGAAGTTCGAGTACCAACCAAACCATCGGCTTGCTGTTGTACATTGCTGCACTGCTGTATTTACCACAGTACACCACGTATGGGCATGCCACACGCGCATGATCATGTTGCCTGCTGTTGCTTTTGCTGCTGGGCACGGTTGTAGCGTTGTCTGTGTTTTCTGCATATTCGCTCTTGGTGTCTACACATGGCTGGGTGTGTGTTCGCGGGGGACAAGAAACACTACATCATGATCGGAAATATAATATGATGAGAACTTTTGATGCAAAAGTCTTGAAATCAAACGGTCCTATTACGGGTGACCATAGTAAATAGGACCAAATATTGTTAGTCAAAATAGGGAAATATATTGGTTTTTGTGTGTACCGTAGGTCCTATTTACTATAGTCCCCCGTAATAACATTTTCGTCCAGAATGGCGATGCCGCCCACAACAGCAGCGACAGACAGGTCATCGATTACTTATACGATTCAGGCCCCGAAAATCCAACTAGCCACAGCAGTACGGCGCAGATAGATGTGCCACACACGCACGGTGTTGCCTGCTGCTGGTGGTGCTGCTGGGCGACAGTTTTTTAACGTTGTTCTGCTCCCTGCGCATTGGCTGTGCTCATGGCTGTGTTCATTACAGGGCAAAAAACACACCGTATGTTTATGTTAGCTCTGGGTCTGGTACGCGCGCAAAGGGTACGATACCATAAAAAACTGCATACCCTTTGTACGCGCGCACGATGCTGGATGTTGCGGAAACCCCGGGATTTGCCTTATCTGTGCCGAAGGCCAAAAAAATAATTTTAGGCTTGCCACGCGTGACACACTGCACGGATCGCGCCCAAACCTCCGGCAACGTGTGACCCCAACGGTCGGATTGTGCCCACCCCACCCGACGTTTCGGATGAAGGTGCGAGCACGAAGAGCTGTGCCCGAAGAAGAAGAAAAGACAAGCATACGTATACATATTATCCTTATTTGCGACCACTATGGCCTTAATCCGGGATATTACCGAAAACGGTCTTAAATCGGAGGGAAATGTGGTGCACGCGATTGCTTCCGGGCTGTCCTAGGTCAGGTTAGGGGTCTTATTGTATATCGTGCGCAGGCGTTATTTTCCCGTCCTAAGGCCAGGTTAGGGGATAAGGGGCAAGTTGGTCTTATCTGATTATTTTTCGTGGCAAGCTGATTTTTCTGGTCTTATCTCTAACATGGTGGTCTTGAAATGGGTACACCACTTTGCTGCGTTGGCAGTCGCTACTGTAATGAACTAGTCGTGGAGCCCCTCCTTAAACATAACGCACGACCTAAACATACAGCAGTAGTATGTGGTATCAAAGTTCAGCCTTGTGGTCATTTCCGTTAATCTCCACGCGTCAACGCAGAAATCTTGAATTATGACAGCGGCAGTGGTAGTTCAGCCTTGGGACCATTGTTGTCGTTAATCGATGCGCGTCAGCGCGAAAACTTGCACTACTTGCACCCGTACGTGTTGATGGGTGCAAACGACATGTTTATGTGAAGAACACACACAACCACTCGTGGTGTACAAAATTTGTGTCAATAAAACACCCCTGGTGCCACATAAGTTGTGCTAGATGCACAGAAGGGTGGAAGGGCAAGTTTCATGTGAAGAACAAACGCGTAGTTTTTTCCAAGGGTATGTTAGGTAAGGTACGAACGTGGGTATACCCGGGTAAAATATCCAGGTACGAGCCCGTACCCGACGCTTAGGTACGTTAGGTACTGGCTCAACACCTTTACTTAAGGGTTAGGTACGTTTGATACGGACCACGATACCTTACTTGAGGTTTAGATACGATAGGTACACCGCCTCCATACTTGCCCGGGTATGGGTGTACCCGTCGTCGCCGAAATACCCGGGTTAAGGTACGAGCCTGTGGACGACCTCGATACCTTACCTAAGTTTTAGAGGACGACCTCGATACCTTACCTAAGTTTTAGAGGACGACCTCGATACCTTACCTAAGTTTTAGGTGCGTTAAGTGCGAAACCCGATACCTTACCTAAGTGTTAGGTGTGTTAGGTACGAAGCTCGATACCTGACCTAAATTTCAAGTACGATTGGTAGGTCGCCCCAATACTTGCCTGGGTATGGTTACACCCGTGGAGGAAATACCCGGGTATGGATAGGTACGCGCTCAAGTACATTACCCGAAATGTACACGTCATGCTAAGTACTCATGACGTCATCTGCGAGACCAAAATAACAAACTAATTCACACAAAAATGTATAGAAAATTGAAGACCGTCAGCTGTGAGTACGACCGATTGAATGGTTGAAACTGAACGGAAGCTGCGTGGCACATCTGTATTTCATTTATGATACTTTGTATGGTGTTTGTGAAATAAACAACAAATTGCAACAGCAAATTGTAAAGCATGCGGTCTATCCGCCCCACACCCAGGAAACCTGCCATTTGGGCCACACACCCAGGGCACCTGTCGCCCAGACGTGCCCAACCCAGGGGGTAGAGTAGCGGCGTGGACAATGATCGAAACTATTGGTCAACACGAGGGCATAGCTTTACGGAGCGACGGAACCAGCACGCGGGATAGTCCCGAGCCAGCTCTAGAGGGAGAGGTGATCGAGATCGCCCCGGGCAACACAGCAGTTGCTTGTTTACAGGATGAACGGGGACGCGCAGGACATGTACGATATGCCAGCGGAGACCGCAAAAGCCGTTGATGACTTTACCACAAAAGCCGTTGGTAACTTTGCCGTGCCTAAGCGGTGTCGAGGCGAAGGGGCCCGTGAGGCGTCGTTCGTGTACTCTGGCAATTTATGTTAACTCCCTCGGGGTGGTTTTGTAATAGGCTGTCACCCAGCTTGAAAAATGCTGGCCATGGTGTTTTGTCGAAAACAACCTGTCGCGTTTCTTGGATGGGCGTCGGATCAAATATACTAGCATCGAGGCCCAGTCGTAGATCAGTCGTAGATAGCTGCTGCCAGTAGCTTGATGGTGCCAGTAGATTACTACTGCCTGCACATACTGTTCTTGTGCCGAGCCCCACCCGTTTCACGTTTTTTACCACGGGTATGTACCTGGGTACTTACCCGGGTACGTACCGGCACCTGCACTTAGGTACGGACTCCTTGTACGATACCTCGCCTATGCTTTAGGTACGATAGGTAGGTCGCTTCAATACTTACCCGGGTATAGGTATGCCCGTCGACGAAATACCCGGGTTAAGTTGCGAGCCTTGGGGCGACCTCAATACCTTGCCTACGTTTTATGTACGTTAGGTTCGGACCCCGATCCCTTACCGAAGTATCAGGTACGTACCTCGATACCTTACCTAAGTTTTAGGTACGACAGGAACGCCGCTCCAATACTTACCCGGGTATGGGTATACCCGTCGTCGACGAAATACCCGGGTTTAGGTCGGAACCTGGGCGACCTCAATACCTTACCTAAGGTTTACGTACGTTAGGTTCGGATCCTGATACCTTTCTTACGTATTAGGTACGTGAGGTACGGGTCTCAATACCTTGCCTACGCTTCAGGTACATCAGGTACGTTGGGTAAGACCTCAACAACTTATCCGGGTATGGGTATGGGTATACCTTACCTAACTTTTCTTGGACTTTTCATTGTCATATTCAAAAGAGCGGTTGCGTTTGTCATACCTGCTATACTATATGGTGTGATACAGAGAAAGGGATAATCTTTTTTTTTTTTTTTTGTCACACTTTTACTTTCCAGCTTCTGGGAGAAGCCGTGGTCACAGTTGTCGTCCCTTCTCCTCCCCGGTTCTTGCCTTCAGTTTTTATCGCGCATAGGGTTCAACAATCCCACTGCTCGTCGATTTGTCATCGAGTGTTGCTAACTCACGCTCTCGCGCTTTCCGCAAGTCAATTTGTGCAAGAAAAAGTCCCAACGAATTTATACGCGTATGCACTCGGCGGGGCTCGAACTCACGAAATTGACCTATACCAGGCTCGAGGATAACCTGATACGCCACCAGGGCGACCGGCATCATCTACTGCATGCTAGGGCATGATATTCGGAGTACCACCAACATGAGCGTCATGCCCACGCGACATCTACAGGCCCACGACATCTTCGATTCCATATAAAATGCAGGGCGTACAATCGCATGCTACCCTATGTGAAAAGGAAGTACGTGCAGAAACAGTTGAATTGGGTAGATCATACCAACCTAACTCTTAGGGTACTACTATTAATACGTACATACCGTCTTCATGGTCGCCCCCCAACCTTGTTCTCACATTACCTCGCATAATCAAGTCCGTTGTAACAGGACAGGCTCCAGTCACTCTGAAGCTGAGGAATACCCCAGAGAAAAAACGCAATCAAACCAAAGGTGGTACACGCATATATCACAGCTGACGCCATTCATGCCTCCGCCAGGAACATATAAAAGTTGAACTCGGGAGTCAGCCTACGGTGTGCCAGGTTCATACTGGTGCATACGTCTCACTACTCCCGCTTGAAAAAAACGAATATACCGCTTGTTACCCAGGAAAGACTACCACGTATATATTCCACGTAGTATTTATCGCTACGCATACGCACGTCCGACTCGAGTAAATCGGAAGAGAATAAACAAAGAAGAGAAGAGAAGAGAAAGGAAAGGAAAGAAAAGAAGAGAAAAGGAAGGAAAAGGAAGCAAAGAAAAGAAGAGAGAAAAAATGTCATACTAGCAGACCCTAGGAACTAACTGAAGACGGCATGTATGCCGAACGAAGTGACGTAATTGAGCGTGCATACATACAAGGAACAAGCATTATTTTTTTAACGATAGCGGGTGGCTATCTCCACCGAAACTGACCCTCAGGGGACAGGCCGGGTAGACATACACACGCACCCGTATACAACGGTAGCTTGCGCTGCCGGGGTTGTAACGAAGACCACTGATAGGGACAGCTTACGCTATACCTACAATGGGACCCGAAGGGTGCGCCAGCTAGCGTTGGGTTGCAAAAGCAAATGAGTTAAATCGACACACGACGCGTATGAAAATACGTGGAAGTGTGGTGAGCTAAAGCTTTATTTTTCCCCATCCGCCGGAGGATAGGCCTGTTTGCTGGCTTGCATAGTGTTTCCCCTCGTGTACATCGCACGTGGCATTGCATGACGAAATCACCTTGCTGTACTTATATTTCCTGTGTCCCAATAGTTTGTGGCCTCAGAGCTCGTTGCTACTAGTTGTGCTGGATGTAGGTGGGTGAAAATATCAATTGAATGTCGAGAACACACGCACCTTTAATAGCAGCAACCATGTCCTGTTTGGCAAGCAATATTAATCCTTTAGTCGTCGTCATGGTAGCGCTGTGTCGAATGTTCTGTCATACGGTTATGTCCAACTACCCTGTGCTTGTATGGTAATACACTGCACACCTAACAATATGTACTAGGTACGACCATTCCAAATGGTCACTGTCTATTGATCTGCTTTTCACACAAGTATTCAATCATGGTTGTTCGGTTACACATGACCAGGCATGGTTGTTCGATTTTACCACACGTATACCGGGGTTAAAGCTCCTAATGGTTGTCTATAGCTCAGGTGACACCATCGTATACTGGTGTTCATCTACTACTGCTGTCCCCGGGCTAGCAACGCTTCCATATAGAATAGAAACCCCCGCTAAAAAAAACGCTGTAACGCTGTGCAGCAGAGCAGCAGTCCGCTAGGCGCGGATACGGTCGCGATATTAGCCCGCGGATAGGAGACTATTCGGGAATGTAGCGCTGCCCATCATGTTGCATACAGATGGTATGTTTTTTGCTGAGAACGCCACACATCATGTTTAATATTTTATTGCGTCGATTGACTTGTAAGTCATGGCGGGCGGAGTCGTGGAAGGGATACAATCAAAAAATCGTAACCATGCTAGGTATCGCATTCAAATGGAACGGGTGAACTCGGCGCAGATGCAGCTTGGACGTTGGGATTGCGTTGAGGCGTCCATGTTTATTTTTACAATCGTGGATACAGTCGCGACCGCTACACACTTACGCAGCAGCGCACTGCTGCGGCTTCTCTCGTCCTGCTTTGTATTTTGTGTTGCTGATTTCCCTCGCAACAGGTATATACGTATATTAGTACATCAAAGGTCGCTATCAACACTACAGAGTAGTAGTGGTTTTCCAACAAAGAATATTCGATGAACGACTGCAAGACAAACCAACGAGGGCATGAACAAATATTAAACACTTACCATTATAGTGGACGAAAAATAGGACATCTCCCAATAAAAAATCACCCATATAATATATTACGAGTACCAACAACGCAGCTTGCAAAGATGAGTATTGACCTGAAATTCGTCGAACTCAGGGCTGACGTCCTTGAAAATTAGTTATAAAATATAAACTGAAACCGATGACCATATGAACTCAGGCACTTGCATTCTGCCCTCTGCCACTACTGTGTGAAGTGAAAACGGCCGAAAATGACTGCCCAGGGGCCTGAACGAGTCGTATATTCGTGCGCATGGACAACCCGGGGGTAGTATTTTTTGTTCCCTCCCCCTATCCTTGTATGACGATTTTTTTTCCTGGGTTCAGAGAAAACAGGAGAAAAGTTAGGAAATGCTGAAAAAGGCTGTTTCCCGGAAAAAGTTGTCTTCCAGGTGAGGAAATACGTGTCCTTGGTAAACACCGCATACCTAAAGTACCATTCGTAGTACTCATATTTTATGTACGGAAATTAAACACCACTAACGTGTACGTACAAGCAACACCACGTGTGAATTTTGCCCCCATCCGCGTCGTTTCATCGTTTGCAGTTGAGCATCTGCATTTAGCATGCAGGTAGAATATTTTGCTGCCGTCCACCTTCCCCCCCGCCCCCCCCCGCCCCTCCAAAAATCAAGGTCCGCCAGAGTTGCCAACACTACCCGACGAGTGATACCAACTCTTTGCATTCGAGTCATTCATGCAGTAGCTCCAATTCATGTAGATTATCTTCCACGTTCCGATGCGCCCCCCCGTCCCTGCCGCCCGCACATCGCCTAGACCTAGCACCACGCGTGCAGTGAGCTCCTGTTGATTTAGGCGACCTTAAAATGTTGGGCAGGGGAACATCCTTCACCCCTTGCCCTAAAACCTCGCCCTCTACTCACCGGTCATACGATTACAAGATATACATGATAATAAAGTGGTGCATTGCACAGTCGTCAGATACGTTGTCCCCCTCAAGAACGGGTTTTACAGTTTCCGTCCACGGATTGATTAACACCACCCTGTTGACCCTGGTATAAGTTATATAATGTAGTTCTAAGGGGAGTCGCCGGCCTATGATGTATCCTTATTGAAGACACACAGCAGTAATACGCGCGGTCGGAGTATCACGCGCACCTTGCAAAGATGAGTTTCGACGAAGTCTTTGATCACACGGCTGTACGCAGTGGATTCTATTTTTTTTGTTGTATTTTAACTGTTTCTCCTTGGTTGGTTTATTATATTTCACTTTCTTAGTAGAGAAGCAGCGTTGTTTTTCCAGAGCCCCGGGTAGCATCTGGCAACGCGAGGCGCGTGCCTCGATTATAAATCCTGAATGTCCGGAGTAGAAAACGCCAACCTTTCATACGAAAACGGCCAATTATCTATGAAATCAGATCATTCCAGGCCTTTCAAGGCCATCCCTTAGCACATGGCCAGTTTCTGTTTTACGGGCTCGGGCTGTCTCTAGGAGCAAAACTCGTATGGACCAATGACAGGCCTTCAAGTTTTTCAATGTGATTCAGGCGGTTTCGAAAAGGGGGCGAAAACCAAAAATGCGCCGCGTTTTGTAACTTCTGGTTCGACGTACTCCAAGGCATGCCTGTAGAAAAATTTCGCGCAAAATATCGAAGATCTGACCGGCCTGTGTTCAAAATTAAGCAGAATCTAGTGAAAACACTGGGTCCTACACTAAAACCAAGCCAGTTGAAGGAAATAACGTATCTTTATCATTTTTACACACAAAAGTCAAAATATCCAGGCCGTTTTGAGAGATGGACCCTGAAAATTTGCACACGTGTTCCACATGCCCATCCCGAGGTCTGACTTCCACGTTTTTTCACTTTTTTCGTCTAAAATATTTGGTTGAAGGTGGTCCAAATTTTCCGAAAAATCTCAACTGACGAAACATAAGACAAGAATATAAACAAGGTGGCCTTCGCACAGGCATATGAACACGTGTGCAGACCTTCACGGTCTGAATCGAAAAAACGACGCGGACATTCGCCGGGGAATACATGTGGGTTTTTTAACGAATCATCAAAACTCCAATGCACCCCCACCACCACCACCACGTTTGCTGCTGCTCAGCTGCTCGAGGTTGCTGGTGGTACGCGGTGGTTGGCGGTGGGTGTGGTGTCTTCCTGGTATATTATAAAAAATGAAAATACACTCCAGCTGTGAGATCGAAGATTTCGTCGAAACTCATCTTTGCAAGCTGTGTGTGATACTCCGATCGCGCGCATTACGAGTTGTGTGTCCTCATTAAGGATATAGATCGGCGACTCCCCTTACAACTACAGTGTAGCTATCAGGGTCATCAGGGTGATTTTAGTCAGTCTGTGCGCGGAAACTATAAAGCCCGTTTCTGAGGGGGATAAAATCTGACAGCTGTGGAGGGGAATGTATCCTTTTATCAAGTGAATCTTGTAAGTCGAATAACCGGTGAGGGGGGGGGGGCGGAGTTTTGAAGGACGTGGGGGCCTGGTTTTGATCAAAAGCGAGCCGGTTTGGGGGGGGGGGGAAGGGGGGGGCAATTTGTGCATGTAAGCTATAAATCATTTCAAGGGGATAAATCTGACGGTTTTGGCACCAGTTTATTATTTGGGGGGGGGGGGGGGGGGTTGGGCGGGGGTGGGGCGTGTGGGGCAGCTCAATATGCGCGTGGAAACTATACCTTATTTTGAGGGAATAAATGTGACGGTTTTGGAAATAATGCATCAGTTTATCATGTATATCCTGGGGTAAGTCGTACAATCAGTGAGTAGAGAGAAGGTGGAGTGTTCGAGGGGGTGGGGTTGGGATGGGTTGGGGGGTGGGGGGGGGGGGCGGGGGGGGGCGGGGGGGGGGGGAGGGCTTTAGGTGAGGGGTTTGTTATACGTGTGGTGCTAGGTCTAGGCGATGGTGCGGGTGATGGGGAAGAAGGGGGCGTTCGGGGCGGGGGGGGGGGGAAAGCAGCGGCATGGATGGCTCTCGAAAGATAATGAGGTGATATCCTGTGCGTGAAGTGTTTATTAATCTGGCGGATTTCGATCTTTGGTGGGGCGTTTGAGTAAGGGACAACGAGAGAGGGAGGGGGGGAGGGGGGGGGGGGGGGGAGGGGGGGGATTTTTTAGCAGGTTTAGGTCACAAATAATAATCAAATACACTTCGGCTGTGAGATAAAAGATATGTAGGGGCTTGTTATACGCGTGGTGCTAGGTCTAGGCGACCGTGCGGGTGGTTGGAAAAGAGGGGGCGTTGAAAGGGGGCGGGGGGTGGGGGGAAGAGAATTGAAAACTACGTCATGGATGGTCAGGAAGATAATGACGTGATATCAACTGCGTATAGGTGTTTATTACTCTGGCCGATTTCGATTGTGAGTGGGGCGTTTGGACAAACTAAGCGGAAGGGGGGGGGGATCGGGGGACGGGGGGGGGGGGGGGGAGGGTTGGGGTTCTTCATGAACAAGAGGGGTCAGGGGAGGGGGCGGGGAGGGGGGGGGGGGGCGGGGGGCGGGACATTTCAATATGTGCGCGGAAACTACAAATCCTCAAAGGGGACAAACCTGACGATTGAAGCAATAAGACATCCCTTTATATCATCTGGGTTTATATATGGTAGTTCTTACTTTTTATGCTGCAAGTTGCCGATCAATGTGGAAGCGCTGCTGCTTATATGTCTACAGGCCTCCGAAGCCCGAAGCGGAGGTGATACTTACGGACACAACGCAAGCAAACTCAGCGAAGTCGGCGCAGCGGATCATGCGAGTGGCGGAGGTTGGCGGTGTCATTTTTTGTCCTTGATTGACCTCGTCGGTTTCGAAATTGATTGTGGTTTCTTGAAGAACGGTCATCAAGCGCGCCGATTACAGTTCGCACACGTCCGTCGATCCTCCGTCATGGAGAAATTTATGTTTGTCAACACGTCAACAGAAATAATGAACATTATTCTGTTTCTCAGTACATGCGCCACGTACCTCCACACATGACCAAGGGCGCCCGAAAACAAAATTCCGACACCTCACGTCAATTTTTTCAACTTTGAGCCTCCCGACAGGGTAAGTGGGTACCTGACACCGTCCCCTCCCTAAAACGCCGTACTAAATCCTATACAAACCGAATGCACGTATACTAAATATTCTATAAGCGGAAGACAGGGGACGTTAGTGAGCCGTCCCCCCCCTCCCTGCTAGATATACAAGGCCTTCCATATAGTACAATACTTTATACTCTATCCTATATGCAACCGAACACACAGGGGACGGTAGACAGCCGCCGCCCCTCCACCCTGCTAGATGCAAGGCCTTCTGTTGTGCCATAATACTACTAGGAGGCGACCATAGATATGCCATATACGTATAGCAGCTGCGTATAGTGACGGCGACTTCAGCCATAGTGAGTGGTACCACAAGCAGCTATAAGCTCGCTCCTAGATGGATCAGGAGGCCCCGATGAGACGTGGGATCGGCAGGTTTTATCGCAAGGCGCGCGGACAACTGTTTGCTGTAGCTGTGTGGTAAGTAAGGCCTTGTTACGATATATCCTGCCTGGTATCTGGTACCTGGTATCTGGTATCAAACTCGTACCTGTGGTACCTCCTGTGGTGTACCGTGTGGTACCACGAGGCGGGTACACCACAGACGGTATATTTTGTGCCTTGCCTTGCGGCCTAGTTGCAGCACAATCCTTGCTCGCACAGGGGAATGTTGGCGCTACAGCAGCAGTAACGCTTCCCGCTGCTACAGCAGTGGAGCACTGGGAGCCGTTGCTTCGTGTGTGTTAACGTTGCCGCTGGTGGGACTTGGGTGCACTGTTTTGACGAGGGACCTATTCATGTGGTTAGACCCTGCTACTGCGGTGCTGCCGTACAGCACCGGTACTACTATCTCAATAGCACTTGACTATCTCTCAGGATCAACTCCATTGACGGCGCCTTATGCCATTAACGCCACGTCTGCGATGTACCTGTGTTTGTTCGCACATGTCCTGTACACCGCTGCGTGGCCACCGTCGAAAATCTATCATTGTTGTCGTACCTGGTGCATACATACGAGGGATGTGAGATGTAATGTTACGTTGTGCGCCTTGATGAGAAGGTATGCCTCTTCGGAACGATTGCCACTCCAATCAACAAAAAAACAAAAGCGTGGAAGAATTTTGTTTTTCGACCTCTCGCGGGGGGGGGGGGAGGTAAGTTAGGTGTATGCTATCCCAGTCCCCGGGCGCCCTCCACCCGACCGCGATATAAAGGATATCTGAATTACGTGCAGCAACACGGCAGTAAAATTGCTTGTAAAATTGTGTATACCACACCAACCTTTAGTAGTGCTAGGGAAGGGTACTACGTACGTACCGTCTTCATGGTCGCCTCCCAAAGTATGCCGAACGGAGTAACGTAGCTAGCTGAGCGTGCATACACGAAACAAACATTCCTTTGAAACATTTAGGCCTGTTTGCTGGATTACATGTTTTTCCCCTCGTGTTCAGTGCAGGTGACATCGCATGATGACCAATGCACCTTGCTTGCTGTATTTGCAGTGTGTACCTCTGTCTCATAGTCTGTGACTTCAAAGCTCGCCGCTCTAGGAGGAATCGGCACGACCCTGTCTATGCTGGATGTAGATGGGCGGAAATATCAGTTTGATGTGAACAACACCCCCCCGTTTAATATTAGTATTAGTAGCTATCCTAGCCATCCTATTTGTCGCAAAATAATATAAATGGTCTTATTATTTACAGTATATGTCGGCACAATTTGGCACGCTTCCCAAGGAAGTCGCTATAAAGTAGTCGTCATGTGGCCATGTTGGATAGTGCTGTGCGAAACAAAAAAGATACACGCCTAGGTGCGCATGTAAGTCATGCACGCCTACCTATGTTACCTCTCGCGCACGTGTGCAAGGTTGACTTGTTGTGCGGTCTGCCGAAAGAAAAGGGTGAAGAGGTGACCGGTTCTGGGCGAAAAAAATATCGACACCCTTAGCGACCCTTGTCGGTGTACATAAGCCATGCACCCCTACCCAAAGTGCTGAACTTTGTGTGTACACACCCTCCTATGACACCTACGTAGGTGTGTATAAAAATATTTCGTGCACACGAAGGCGAGAGTAGGATAGGTAGGTGTGCATGACTTATATATGAAATTGGTCCAACTACCCTATCCCTGCAGCTCTATCCCAGGGATACACATTATTGTGTTTGTCAGGGATACACATTATTATGTGTTTCCAACCATTTTACACCAGTGACGTCAACAGGGGGCAGTCATCGGTATGTTATATTTCCTATGGGTTGGGGTTAGGGTTAGTTCCATCCATGGTGAAGACCACAATACTGTAGGAAACCCGTATGCCTATAGACGACCATTCCAAATTGCCACCTTTTATTAATCAAATAGATAGCCTGGCATGGTTGTTCGATTATGCGGCAGGTGTATCCCAATGGCCAAGGTCCCAAATGGTTGTCTATAACTCAGGTGACACCGCGGGTGACAATATCGTACATTCGTCTAGACGATCTTCAATTAACTCATACCAGGGTACACACAGAAAAAAAGGGACACAAAAGGTTACCATAAGTAACATCGTAGAGCCATACTCATATGATACAGAAATATAAACACTACGTATTAATCGCATTAACGCACCAACACCAAGTATATTGTTTGCTCCCATCCACCTCATATTTAAACTTTGAAGTATTAGGCATCTGCATTTAGCATGCAGGTAGAATTTTTTGCTCCCATCCACCTCCCCCCTCTCGTAACAACCCCTCCACCCCCGCCGCCCCCCCCCGCCCCCCGCCCCCCCTCCGCCCCACTAGAAATCAAAATCCGCCAGATTTATCTATACTACCCGAGGACACGTGATATCATCTCATTTCCTTTCGAGCCATCCATGCAGTGGCTCCTAATTTATAGGGTATTTTAGTTCCCATTGCTCCCCCTCCTCGTCCCCGCCGCCCCCATCATCGCCTACTATCATCGCGCCTGCAGTAATGTCCTATTCATTTGTGCGACCTATCCCCCCTTTACCCCCCCCCCCCCCCCCCCCGTTGGAAACCCCGCCCCTTTCCCCCCACCGGCCATACGACTACAAGATATGCGTAATTAACTGGTGCATCCCACAGCAGTCCGATTTTGTCCCCCTCGAAAACGGTTTTTATAGTTTCCGTTCACAGATTGATTAACATCACGCTGTTGACCCTGGTACAAGCTGCTAATGGTTCTAAGGGGAGTCGCGACCTCTATCCTTAATGAGAACACACCCAGTGATACGTACCCGTTCGGAGTGTCATATAGAGCGTGCAAAGATGAGCTTCGACAAAGTCTTGTATCTCACAGCTGCAGTGTTTTTTTTTTGTTTTTATCAAAAAGGGTATCTAAAATTCCTCGCTTCGCTTGGAGTATTTCGCAAGTATCGTTGCTACCAGTAAGAATGATTTCGGTTGGTCAACCAAGAATCAATACACTACGTGTACGAAGGTGTTGCCATTAGTTGGAGGGAGTCTGGTGTCTATTTTGAAACCGTGCCAGATGGGAGTACAAGTATTGGGTTTTTTGGACGAAACTGCAACGCGCAGGCATCCAACCCACATCGAAAACAGAGGTCGCGATGCATCGTGCTCCCTTGCCAACAGCGAATGCCCCTCTCCAACCCCTCTCATGCAGACGGCATGCTATTTTTTTTCAGTGTAATGTGCTATTGACACCTCGTGTAGACATCCACAACCCCTGTGGCTTGGCGTGTTCTTGCCGCACGCCCCATCTTTGTTTAGTGAAAATCCCTAGACTACCGCCACTACTGTGATCGCTCACAGCTTTAGTATTAATCGATGTAGCTCTCGCTGCTGCTGTAGACAGTGCAGGTGGAATGCGAATTTTGTCTGCTGTTCGAAACCACTGAGTGAGATTGCTTGTATATTGTTTGGCAGGCCCCACATGCACGGGGCTGCTGCGTTGTCCATGACGGTGGGTGTCCAATCGACTGTTCCCGGGATCAGATCGCAGAAGTGGTAGCAACTCGGTATTCATCACCGTCGCCTCGTTGCTCCTTGTGGAGACTAGCTGGTGGTGCCGGTGCAGCCAGTGCCTAGCTTGTGCTGATACTGTGGCTGCTGCTGCGCCGGCAGCGGCTGATTCTGCTGCCGCCGCAGTTGCGTGAGCCGGTCGTGCTGGTGATGCGGCTACTGCTGTTTGCCATCCACGCACACAACGTCCACGGGGCCCTCCAACCCAACAGCAACTCCTCTCTTGATTCATTTGCGCTGCCGCTGATCGTTAAATGCACTTATGCATTCACTTTCTTCTCGCGGGCTCGTGCGGACTAGGAATACCATGATACATTATGAACTCTATTGCCCGAGTCAATGTTTAGCCCGGCGTTTGCCTGTATGGACCTGCAGCTATGCTGCCACGATTAATGCGTTCTTGACACCTAACACAGATTTTTTCCTTCTTTTCGCGTGCAAGTTGAGAACGCCTGGATATTTGTACCCCTCCTACGGTATCGGTACACGCCACCGCACCACCCGCCCTCTTCCTTCCGTTGATCATGGAACTAGAGAAATAATGGAAAGTTTTCGCGTGCAAGTTAAGAACGCCTGAATATTTGTACGCCTCCTACGGTATCGGTACATGCCACCGCACCACCCGCCCTCTTCCTTCCGTTGTATCATGGAGCTAGAGAAATAATGGAAAGTTTTCGCGTGCAAGTTGAGAACATCTGAATATTTGTACGCCTCCTACGGTATCGGTACACGCCACCGCACCACTCGCCCTCTTCCTTCCGTTGTATCATAGAGCTAGAGAAATAATGGAAAGCACGCTGGTTAATCCGTTCCGGACCGGCCGTGCATGATCTCGCGATACACCAGCATGCGACGCCTCTGCCTCATTACCTGCAGGCGTTGCCACTGCCGCCTCCGTGACAGCGTGTTCCCTGAATCTCTTGGCTTCGAGCCAACCTGCATAGCAGGCGCATTGGTGCTTTCGGTGGTGCTAGTTAACGGTACCGGATGGGTAACGATCGCCCTACTCACACTCCGTATACTCGTCCGTGATAACAACAGCAGAGGCCTCTGGTTTCTGACCACGACGAGGATAGTCAGTACATCACTCACCGTTTCCTCGTGGGTCCCTTGTGTTCGCAATCGAGGCGCGCCCACTGCAAGTGTTGACGCTGTCCGTGGCTTTGATCGATATGTATTCACGTGTATCTCAAACCATAAGCCATAGTAGAAAACTCGCGTGTCCCATAGAACGAAGTTATACGTAGATGTGTCGACGGCGATAGCCTTCTTCAGTGATTGCGCGATCTGCGAGGGGAAAGCCACCCAGGGCGTTATGACCGTGATTCAGTACTTTTCCATACATCGTACAACACCAAGGGGGGCAACTTGATCGTGGTTGCGTGGTGGGTGTTGCCTTGCTTCTACCTTAATTCTCGATTTGGACGCAACTCGGCTGTTCTCGGCTTTGCAATTGGTCAGTGGCCGGATAATGACTATGTCGCGGCTTTCGTGCTCCGTGTCGGCGTCACTCGCTTGTCTTATTTTGATGGCATCGGGTACCGGCGGTGCTGCGGGATTTTTTCTTCGTGGAAGCCATGAAGTCATTTTCAGATGGGGCCAGGTCGTCGCCAGACATCCTTAAGCGCGAGACGGCTGGGGTCGGACGGCAAATCTCTTCCACGAACACGAATAGGGGCCGAGATGCCTTGTGCAGGACCGACGCAGTACGTGGTACAGCGATATAATCAGTTTTCCGTTGTTGCGTCAGCCCGCTGTAACACGAAGATATGTTGGATGAGGGTGGCCATCTACACGTTCTAGAAACCAATGTGTGCTGGAGGGGTTCGGTTAGTGAATACCGTTCCCAGGAAAAGTTTCCCCGTTGAGCGGGTGCAAAACCAACCAGGGCTAGTTTCAAGTCGACAAGGATCATGACCACGCTGACTACGCCCCGCGAGTATCCACCCCGCGAGTATGGCGGCACCGGATCGCCAACGAGCTAGCCTGGAAGGGCAATCTCGTTCAACAATTAGCACGTTATTTCATGCAATAAACCCGGCACAAGCACACTCTAATACGGTCCTCGTGCCCTGGGCGATGTCGCTGTAGGCGTCGTATCCCTGCATCGGGTGCTGGCTAACCCCTGACCATGCCGGCGGCGGCAGTTACATCAGCATGTAGTAATCCCTTAGCTGTTGGTATCGTCGTTCCTGGGTTAGATTTGCGGCTTCGACTGTACTCGTGTGTTGTTTCTCGTGGCCACCGTGATATGAAGAGATATTGTATCCCTCCAAGGTTTCCGTCCCTGAAGCCAATCGTTCTGGGGCGCTGATCCATATCACCATATCAAACCTCATGGTTCCTGCGTTGTATCAACCAAGTGTGTTGAATAATTAACCATGCCTGCACTCGGCGTCGTTGCTCTTATGTCACCTAGGAATGCCGCGATTTTTCACCGGTAGCGGTGGACGAGTGCGCACGTGACACGATTTCACGAGTCCCCTCAAGGGCATTAGATGTACTACGCCACATATGACAGCTGCGAAGCACTCGCATGCCCTTCATTTACAGGTCCTTCCTGTCTGCATAACAGTTTCACGAATGGCGCTGGCGCTGAGCATGAACACAACATATTAGTACCAATATACCGCGCGTCTGTGTATGGGATCGGAACATTTGGCATTCGATTCTTCCGTACATGCTACAAAAAAATGGCCTTTGGCTATTCCGTAAACCTATTTTTTCTTCGTACGCTTCGACCGCCAGGTGTGCGCAGCTCGG
The DNA here is from genome assembly GCA_012845835.1 of Undaria pinnatifida. Classification (NCBI taxonomy): domain Eukaryota; class Phaeophyceae; order Laminariales; family Alariaceae; genus Undaria; species Undaria pinnatifida. The sequence goes on along the minus strand of JABAKD010000021.1, from coordinate 11,975,848 downwards.
ACCAGGGTTCGTCTACTCTGCCCAGACCCCGTACTGGGGGGTCCCAGGCACCTCACGGCCGTCGCAACACTCGGAGGAAATGGTGCGTTGCTCAAATGACTCCTGCACGAAGCAAGCCAACTTTAATGTCAAGGGCAGCACCCGAGCGGTGTACTGCAAGCAGCATGCCGAGGACGGCATGATAAATGTGTTAAGCAGGCGATGCTTACACGGCTCCTGCACAACGCAGCCGACCTTCAACGTGCAGGGAAAAAAGGTCGGGGATTACTGCAGACGACATGCCGACCCCAGTATGGTTGATGTCTATAAAAGGCTTTGTTTACAGGCTTCATGCACGAACCGACCGACCTTGAACGTCAAGGGTACCAAGAAGGCGTTGTACTGCAGGCAACACGCTGGAAAAGACATGGTTGAAGTTGGGGGCGTGCGGTGCTCACATGACGGCTGCACGAAGCAACCGAATTTTAATGACGAGGGAAAGCCGGCGGCATACTGCAAGCAGCATGCTGCAGAAGGCATGGTTAATGTTAGAACCAAGCGTTGCTCGCACGACGCCTGCACGAAGAGGCCAAGTTTTAGTGGGAACGGCAGCAAGAAGGCGTTGTATTGCAAGCAACATGCTGAGGACGGCATGGTGGACGTTTTGAGCTTGCTTTGCGCTTATGACTCCTGCAAGATAAGACCGAACTTCAATGTGGAGGGCAAGAAGACGGGGGCGTACTGCAGGCAGCATGCTGCGGAGGGCATGATTGATGTTCGGAGCAAGCGCTGTCTACATGAGTGCTGCATGAAGCAACCCAAGTTCAATGAGGAAGGTAAGGTGGCAGCGTACTGCAAGGAGCATGCCAAGAATGGCATGGTGAACGTTTGCGGCATGCGTTGCCAGCATCCCTCCTGCACTAAGCGACCGAACTTCAATGTCGTGGGAAGCACGACGGGGGCGTACTGCATGCGACATGCGGCTGAAGGCATGGTGGACTTTCGGAAAGGGCAATGCTCACAGGACTCATGCATCAAGCAAGCGACAGTCAATTTTGAGGGCAGTAAGACGGCTGTGTACTGCAAGCAACACGCCGAGGAAGGCATGGTTGACGTTTACACCAGGCGTTGCTCACATATCTCCTGCATTAAGCGGCCGGTTTGGGGTGTGCTGACGGACGTTTTGGGCACTGTATGCCACAGCCATAAGGGGGATCTTTCTGACGGCCCGTTGATCAACTTCGCGGCAAAGTGCAAGGTCAAGGGCTGTGAGAAGCTAACCCGTTGGGGGCTCGTTGGGAAGCAGCCTACCCACTGCCGCGACCACGGACGTATCGAGGACGGGCTCGTCTGCACTGTTGAAACGGCTAGAAGCGCTCTAAGTAGTCGTAGCCCATCCTATGGTGCGGTAAAGGGCCGGCCGTTTCGAATTAAAACTGAACTGATGTTTTGAAACATTTCAAAGCGTGCTGTAGGGCCCAATATATGGTTTACAACAATGTTGAGTGATGTCGCTTGAACTTTTGCTGGATAGCATTTTCTCTGTGTGCCAAGATCGAGCTCTCGCACTTTTCGGAGCCTTACAGGTCTTAGTGCACGATAGGGAACGACTCTTTCGCTAAACCTATTCCGGTAAGGAAATTTCCGTAAGAATTGGATGCAACTGCATCGAAAAGCCATGGAATGTGCTCTTCCGATCATGTATTTCGTTGTTACGCTGCTGTAAAAAAACATGAATCCTGGTTTCATCGTCTCCTTAAAAATGCCTTAGCGTTTTGACAAGCATGACTCCATTGCACGAATGAGCCTGTTCTAGCTTACCCCGATATTTTGGGTCTCTATATCGTAGTATTCCACGGCGTGGCAGGAAGGAAGAACGCGTGTCAACGCAGGTTTCCGTCGAGGTGACGAGGTAGACCTTGTGACTAGGTGCCACGATTATATCGTATCACTGCAGGCGAACAATTTACAGGGCGCCCTCTCGCTGTTGTTGTGTGGAGTGCACCCGTCGTAGCTTCACCTGCCGTCGACATCGGCGCATCCTCATTTCGCCGTGGAAACAAACGAAATTGATAATAATTCCATACATTATTCAGCAGTTATCCTTTTTTTTTATTCACGCGTGTGCTTCACGTTGAATGCGGTACCCGCCAGACCTATGAACGTGATGCCATACAGTAGCGGCAAATGTAAACCGAAGTGACAGCGTCCTGACAAGTCGCCCCGTCCGCCGTACGGGGATATATCTACCAGAGGGTGGCCTACAACAGCCCTTTCTTTCCGCGAGAATGCTCATGCGTGCATGTACGCTTTGCGACATCAATATCTCTAGGTAGAGGGTATTTTCGACGTACGAAACGAGGCTGCACGACACAGAATGTCACCGGTGTGACAATCGTTGGAAGGTTTAGAGGGGGACCGGTGTACATGGTGAGAAAACGAAAACAAACCGCGTTTTAGTGCTGCCCACACACCTACCGTGGTAGGGTACGCCTACTCGTCCCTAGCGATACTTAGTAGGCGAGATAAAGTGTCTTCCTAATCCCCCATTGCCTACAACCCTCCCGCTGCGTGACGCATTAATTTGAACGGGGTGACTCCATCGATGTTCCGAAAAGAAGCAACTGAAGAATTTTAGACAATGAAGGAAGTGAACGCTCGTATTATGCCTACAGAATTATGCCAAAAAAAGAAAATTGCACCCTCCACTACAAAACGTAGCGCAGTACTTATTCGACTCCAAACGACGACGAAAATATCCGATCAATGCACTCTGCTTTCATGGGGTCACAATTTATACCCAGCGATCTCTGAATTTGCCTTGTAGCTCCGAATCGCAGCAACCCATAGCACTCTTCCTGCCAGCCCGTTTAACAAGAAGTTTTTTACGCGTAATGAGGTTCAGCTAGGATAGTTCGTGAAGCGTTCTTGACTGCTCGCAGGAAAAAAGGAACGTATTTCAACCGGTCAATCGGTAGTCCGTCGCCGATCTCAGCCTCACTTGCGACATCCTTTGGACTAGTTCAAACAAAGTTTGGTGGTACCTTCGGTGATATATAAAGCTACGGCCGATGTCAGCACCATGCACGACATCCTTTGGACTGGGTCAAACCAAGGTTGGTGATACCTCTGGTAATATATTAAGCTGCGGCATTATCGTATTCTACCCCCTGTAGTCACCACCACAATCACGCCGCTCCAAACGGGCTTTAGCGTCTGCATTTGGTTGGAGCTGCATGACAAACAATTACAATGGCGGTGGTCGTCGTGGTTCCTCTAGGACATGACGTGAACCCTAGAACCACATATCGTGAGCCCCCAAAATCAAAAAGCGCAAAACTCGCACGAGTAGCTCTCAGTACCTGAACAGTGGAGCCCAAAACGTGACAAAATACAACGTACCCTTGGTGTAAGCTTGCATTTATCTTCGTGATGAGGAAAGGGACACCTTGCATGGTGTGTCACGGAAGAAACAACCAAGTCCATCGCCTAGGCTGCAGAACCTGTCTCCGTGGTTATGTAGAGCTGAAACATGTCCGGAAGGAACTAACCAAGGGGAAACACAAAACACATGGACACTGGTAGATACTGCTGGCGAATTCACCCACATAGTGTGGAGGATACTGATAAACCAGACTAGATGCAGGCTGCCCTCAGCCACCGCAATATAACGACCCCGGGAACGACCTCACCGTTATCTCCGAAACGGCTGGCTCGCTTCTAACAACCTCAATACATACACTCAGCTTTAACGTGAGATGATGGGAACCGTACGGGATGGTACGATGGGCTCTGGCGACTTCTCGAGCTGCGAGCGGAACCGACCGTGCAGACGAGCTGGTCGCCAAGAGGGGCGTGGTCACGGCAATGGGTAGGGTGCTCGCCATGGTGTCCCCAACGTGATGCCTTCTTACAGCCTTCCACCTTGCATCTTGCGCGGAAGTTGACCACCGTGCCCTCCAAGATGTCGCCAGTATGTCGGCGGCATCTTGTGGCCACACCATCGGTTAGTACACCCCACGACGGCACGTGAGTGCAAGAGTCGTGTAAGCAACGGCGGTTTTTTACATCAACCATATCGCCCGAAGCATGTTGCTTGCAGTACGCCGCCTTCTTGCTGCCCTTAACATTGAAAGTTGGTGCCGTTGTGCATCGATCATGCAAACAACGCCGGGGGGGCAGAGTGACCCCGTCTCGCAAAGCATGTTGCAAGCAGTACGCCAACGCGTCGCCGCCTTCCATCTTGTGGTACGCGCGCTTCGTGCAGGGGGCATGGGCACAGCGCGCGTTTTTAACATCCACCATGCCACCCACAGCATGTTCCCTGCAATATCTCGGGTCCTTGCCGTCAAAGTTAAAAGTTGGCCGCTTTAAGCACGAAGCATTGGAGCAACGCCTGCTGCGAACGTTCACCATGCCTTCCTCTGAATGTTGTTTGCAATAAGCAGCCGTCGTCACGCCGACGACTGCAAAGCTTGGCCACTTTGTGCAGGACGCATTCAAGCAACTTATTTTGTGGACATCCACCATGCCGTCATCAGCATGTTCGGAGCAGAACGCTGCCCTTGTGCTATTCTCCACGTTGTATATCGCTAGCTTTGGGCAGGAGGGATGCGAGCAACTGTTGATGTACACGTTAACCATGCCTGCCTCTGCATGTTTCTTGCAGTATTCCCCCTTCTTGCTGCCCGCGACGCCGTAGTTTGCTTGACGTGTGCAGGATAAATTTGAGCAACGCTTGCTGCAAACATCGACCATCCCTTCTTCCGCATGTTTCCTGCAGAACCGCGTCGTCTTGGTGCCCTCGAAATTGTAGCTTGGATTCGTTGTACAGCCACCATGTGCGCACTGCTTCGTCCAAACGTCGACCATGCCGTCTTCGGCATGCTGCCTGCAGTAAACCGCTGGTTTACTACCTTCCACGTTGAATGTTGCCATCCTCGTGCAGGAAGCATGGCGACAACGCCTGTTGTTGACGTCCATCATACCGTCCTTAGCATGTCGCTTGCAGTATAACGCTGGAGTACGGTCCTTGAAGTTAAAGTTCGGACGAGTCATGCAGGAAGCGTTCGAGCAACGTCGGCAGACAACATCTATCATACCGTCCCCAGCATGTTCCTTGCAGAATAGAGGGGTCTTCGTTCCCTCGACGTTATAACTTGCCCAGCCCATGCAGTCGTCATGCGAACAACGTCTACCGCACACGTCAACCATGCCGTCCTCGGCATGTTGCCGGCAGTATAACGGGGTCTTGATTCCCTTGGCATTGTACCTGGGCCCGCTCGTGCAGTGGCCATGCGAACAATACCTGCGGCCAACCCTAACCATGCCGTCCTCAGCATGTTGCCGACAATACAACGGCGTCTTGGCGCCCTGGACGTTAAAGCTTGGCCTCGTAGTGCAGGAGCCATGTGAGCAACGTTTCACGCGAACATTCACCATGCCGTCCCCAGCATGCTGTCTGCAATACATTGCTCGACTGCTGCCCTCGATGCTATAGCTCCCGAATTTAGGGCAGGAATCGCGGGAGCAACGCTTGCGGACAACATTCACCATGCCCTCTTCAGCGTGCTGCCTGCAGTACGCCGCGGTCTTGCTGCCTTCGAAATTAAGACTCGAACGCCTCGTGCAGGACTCGTAGAAGCAAAGGCCCATGTTCTCGAAAAGCCAGTGACGGTTGTCGAACCTCTGGTGTGGCGTAGCACGGGGAAGTGGCCGGGGCAAGCGAACACAGTCCTGAGCTGCGCGGGCCTACTGTTCGTGCACCCAGCAGCAAAAAGAAACAACAACAGATGGCGAGGATGCCTCAAGCGTGAGTCTTCGGCCGTGTGGTTGCAACAATGCGGTTTACATACGGTACACATAGCAGCACTGCAACCCAATCACTGTAAAGATTCTCATACCCAACGCCTTCCCGAAAAGCGGTTTGGACAGAAAAGTTCTGATCTAAAACCCACACCGGCAGTCTGTCGTGAACAACAAGCGGGCGACAAAAATACGTCTGAAAGGAATGTCGCGTAATCCATCGTGCTTGACGGGAAAAATCACGTTTTCCTCCTGCCAAATTGTTAGGGACAATCTCTAGCGCGGCACGTGCCCCCGGGGCAGCCGCATGCTGTCGCTGTAACGGTACGCAGGAGCCAATGTTTATTGGAAGATGGACTCTAGTCTACTAGTATCTATTTGATTCGTAGTCACTACCTTGAGAACACAAAGTAATCTAGATGCAGAGCGAAACAATATGCGGGGAATCTCCATCTGTTAGTTCCCGTTGGTAAGCTGAAAATTCGCACCACAAGCTAGTTATCTTACAATGTATTCAATGTCCCGAAAGATAGTTGGATACAGTGCTTCGGCGAGAAGAAGAAAATATAACGTCGCCGCTTATTGTATTTCCCTGCATTTACATTAAGATACTTCACTCGCGCGACGTGACTGCACATCAACAAAGACATGGATCTCGATATCCATATATGATGTAAATCTTAACATCCATAATTCAATAACGTTTCTGCTTTTTTGCGGCGAAAATCAACCAGCGCACACTATCCCATGCTTATGCGTGCCCTACAGCCCTATGCATTTGCCTTGCACCATGAAAACGACTTTAACCAAAGCCGTAATACTACAGGACGTTATATTGCAACGCGTAGCAAGTCTATCATATATAGTCCACTTGATATATCGAGCTCGATGTAGCTCGATGTAGACAAAAGCCAAACGGTCGCCTCCAAAACAACGCAGACAAGACTGCTTTACTCATTATCAGGCGGAACGATAAGTCAAAAGCTATCTTTGGATAAACCGCCGTATTGCAGCACGGATGGGAACCAACGACGCCCTGTTCCCCAGTACATATCATACTCCCAGCACAAGCAAAGTAGGTAGCGTCGTATGAGATTGGGTGGCCAAACGATCGATTTTCCACGTCACGTATACTGAAGGAAGTATGAAGATCGAAAAGGTGAGGAGCCTTGGCGATGGAATGGCGTCTGCTACATAAGTATGCGCCCACGTAGAGGGAGGTGGTTTGGCCTGTTTGGTTGCGGTAGGTTGTGTGTCAGTACACTATAGTGCCACCACCATTCGTCCTTGAAAAAACACTGATGCATGCTTTATTAGATGCGCTGTGTTTTTTTCAACGTGTGGATACTTAGGTCGCTCTGCTCCCACTTGCACTTGTTCGGATGAACCATCCTAATGGATTTTCCCGAGGTGAACATTTTGTTGTTAAACGTGGTTGGCACCAACATGGCGTCTGGAAAAGTCAAAATTCGACAAATGAAACTAAGTATATATGAATGCTCAGCAGCCTGCCGTCTGTTATCAAGGTGTTGTTGCTGATGGCTGTCGATACTGCTGCTGCTGTGTCTCCTACGTCCACGACAGCAATGGTCCCGATCGGTGGTGCTATTTACGTAGCCTTTGCTGCTGCACCGAACGAGCGATCAATGAAAAACTTCATTAAAGGGGGAATTACTGCTTGGCATACGATCAATGAAAAGACATTATGGATGAATATACGAAGATAGGCAGGTGTAACCGTGCGACGGCAAATATCGTAGCGGTGACTAGCTAGAGCTGTGGGCAGTGATAAGTTGGCAATATGTTGCTGCTTTGTTGTCCATGCTGGGTAGGCTACACTAGGTCGGCAAACGGTAACTGAGGAAAGATGCATGTTTCCTTGCGTCTTAAACGATAGCTAGGTGCTACTAGTACAATTATGGTGCGCCTGACACTGCTGATGCTGCTGTTGCTGCTGCATTGCTGTAGTTGTGTGGCTACAAGGGTGTTGTTGCGCACTGTGTTCGCGCCCGAAAACACTAATGACGAAAGTCACGGCGTGCCCTCAGTCAGGTCTGAGCACCCTCCTATGCGACACCATTAAAACGCGCTACGAAAAGCAATGTGCGATAAAGCGCCTGCCGCACAAACAATTTACCAAGCTAGTCGAAGCGGCCAACCGCTGGCAACAGGCGTCAACCTCGCCAGTGGATTAAGAACAAACCAGTACCAAGGTACGAATTTTGAAGCCGTGCGTGAATCGGTTGGTGGGTTGCGCGAACAGTCCCGACGGACGCTCATACAGGTTATCGTCGACATACAGCAGAGCGAGCGTGAGTCACAGAATCAAAGCGAACATGCTGGTCAGGTAGATCAAGAAAGAAGTCACAGGAACCGACCCGTCGGTATAAGCCGCTTTTAGGTGTGTCAGTTATATGTTCCCGTCGATCTCGGTACGGGCATCTAGGTTTAGAGGGCAAGATGGAATCGAACATGCCTAGGCCCTGCGCCCCTGAAAACGAGGGGTCAAACGTCTCAAAACATACATGCTATGTTTTCGAAGCGACTGCTTAATTCCGAAGGTGCTGGCTTGGAAGGCACACCTTTGGGGATTGATCATTTGACAAGACATGCGTCCACCATCATATAGGTAACCAATACCTGGAACATGTTTTCGCAGATGCTCGCGCCGTCATCGTTTGTACCGATGTAAGGGTGCCATGCATTATGGACCATCAGCAGGTTGCTGAGCTATGCGCTAAGCCGAAAAACTGCAGGCACTGTCACATGCAGCAAATACGCCCAAAGGCATGACCCTTGCCGACTGCTTCTTTTTCCATTCCACAAGTGCCGGCAGAAGGTCGTCAGTATTGAAGTTGATCAAAAGACATATGTAAGCCTGACGATAGGCCTATATATTTGGATATAAACCGAATTAAGCCCTATCGTCTTGAAACGTGAAAAATAATGTCAATGTTTTCGCTCACGACCAGCGTGAGATGTGGATTTTCCAAAAATTGCACTAGGGCACCTTTGGGCCCAAGAGCATATTTTGAAGCAACTTTCCGAGTATTTTCCAGCAAATAAACAGCAATTTAGATGACAAACGCACGAGGCAACGCCAACAGACCCAGCAGCAGCACGGCTAGCAAAGCTAGCACAGCTCACAGCTCGCCGTAATTTCAACGCTCAGCCCATCTACAGCAAGCCGCTTGGTGTATCACGAACCCGAAGTGATCAACCTACGTGTACCACATCATCAGCAACGCTGGCGGTGGTCAGAGGCTTCCCGCTCTCATGGTTTAGCAGCGTGCCTCCACGAACTATTACTTGAAAAAGAGTCCTCACTTTTTTTACAAGGATTGAGCACACAACGAGTCTGTGCACCGAGCAAGCACACACAGCACACAGTACACCACACTTGCATCACAAAACAAGAACATTACAGCACAGCACACAGACCAATAGCATCCCAACAGCCAAACCAACCACAGCACAACTAGCTGCCGATGGAAAGCGCCCACGAGATTCCTCCTATCCTGGCGCGCTCTGCGGTGAGAGAGCTGGGGCTCTGAAATCGTTCGTCGCGCGCTCGCTCCTGCTCTATCATTCTGAAGCCCTACTCTATTTCCAAGAGTTTGGTCCTTCCTCGGTTTTGCTTTCTAGGCATGCTGAAAGAGACCACTATTTCAAGTTTTAGACGTCGGGTCAAGTTTCGCCCAAGAAAATGAAAAATATCGCATGGCCATGATCTTCCATTTGGAACTACTTAACGCCAAACTCGAGGCTTAAATATGTCTAATGAAACATTTGCAAATCATTTATAGACAGGTAAAAAATACTGAGTAAAATTAAAACAACAGCGTAGGGCGTGGTGCGACGGGTGGTCCGTTTAATATCGAGCGCGTTAATTTTGTCAAAGGAGAAGAAGGATCGATCTCCAGGATATACAGGAGCGCTTACGACCGCCCTGCTGCTCAACCTTCTGTAAAGAAAAAGAGTGTTTAGCTCGTTAATCATTTGGCTGCACAACAGCTGTGCAATAGACGCGACCCTCCCATGAACGTACTACATTAGTCGTGTGCGTGTAGGGCGCAGCAGCAGAGGGTCAGCGTTGCACCAAAATGTGACGTTCACAGCAGTGGTGCCCAATGCACGGCCTGAATAACGTAGAAAAACCATGCGGTGCCCATGCCTATGGTATAGCTCAAGAAACAGCAGCAGCAGGCATGACAGCAAGCGTACCCAACCATGCGCAACGCCACTCACTCCATAACAGCAGGAGGTATTCGCATGCAACCTCAGTTGCTAACGGCAGAAGTAACGGGCTGCTGATGTACTGGTAGTGTGGAAACATACGCTAGGCCATGCAGAGGATCCGGCCGCGTACGCCAGAGGCCAGAGAAGACCCTCCGCTGGCATGCCGTGGAAGTGAGAGGGCAACGTGGACCCCCCTTTATATATTGGCAGATGATGATTCGTATGCACCGCCACTTCGGTTGCAACGTGGGCTAATTGCGGCAGAATTTTCCTCCCTGTTTACAATACACACTGTTCCGATACAACTCGGGCGTAAAACAGCCACCCAACCGACGTAAATCCACCTATCAATGGTGCATGGTAGGCTTTGGTCTAGCCAACCACCTACACCCCGCTGTCAGTAGTTTGGGACGAAATACTTCCGTTGTCTTCAGACGTTTCGCTCAAAAAGGTCTAAAACGCTAAATGATACAGCAATCAACGCCGGTATCGTCGACGTTTCCAGCCAGATGGAGAAAATCTTTATTTGATCGGTTTTTCAACCTTTTTTTCCAGCTTCTACTACACGCCATGACAAATACCGTTCATATTACGAGGACGAGCCAACAGAATAGGGGCAACATAACAGTTGATCCAGTCGCAGACATATTGGCTCACAATACCCGTTTTGCAGAACTCCCATCGGTAAACGCAGAGGTGTAACATATGTTCCGCAACAAGTGAGATAATGAAAATGGTTGAGCAACCGCCTCGCAGTTGCTGCAAGAGCACAGATCGGGAATGGAGGGCGTGCTGTATCAAGCTACTGCTGTAGCTGTCGTGCTTCAACCGTCGCCAAACAATCAGCAGCATCAGCGGGCAACACAATGCGCGCAAGGTGACATATATATATCCCGGGTGCCATACGTGTTGTCACTTGCGTCTGCTAGAGCCTGCGATCCGTTGCGATGATATGGACAGCCGGGGGTGACGACGCATTTGTCCCCGCCACGCCAACGCAAACTACAAAACCAAACTTGTTCTTGCTGTTGTTTTTGCTGTTGCTGTTGCTGTTGTGGTGGTGGTGGTGGTGGTTGCTGTTGCTGTGGATTGCTGTTGCTGTTGTTGTTACGCTGGCGGCAGCAGCAGTGCGATTCTAACGACCGGTCAACAACCTCTGGTCTTGCTGTTACAGCGATCGCATATCTGCTGTAGTTGTTTGCTTCTGCATGTTGCATATATCACACACCTGCTGGGCGATACCCGGTACTAATGTGGCACGTGATTGTTGTGCGAATATGAGCGGTGCTGCTGGGCGATACGACCCGGTGCTACTAATAATACGGCACGTGATTGTTGTACGAACATGAGCGACGCTGTAGTGCATCGTACAGGATCGATAATAATACGAGTTACACGTACGGTGGCCTCGTAGTACCCCTAGAACACATCGGCATCGCATTTTCGAACAGCAGAGGTATCGCGGGTTAGTGTAATTGAATGGCGACAGCAGGCACGAGCTGCTGTAACGGTAGTCTAGACTTGTAGTACAAGTTCTTCCATTCATCGTTTGGCTTCTCGTACCAGGTATATTGTCTAATACGAGTACTCGTGTGTACCAGGTACAGTACTTTATAAAAAATATTTCAAGGTTGTTACGTTGCGGCAAGAAAAATGTGCGATGTCGGTGTTGTGTTTTGTACGAAAGGCACTCGTCAACAACTCTGTAACAAACCCGTACCCTGAATTCTAGGAGAAGCTGGGCCTTACCACGTGGCGACGCCCATCCACCGACCCTGTTGAGGGGAAAGAAAACTGGCAGATGTGGTGTGACGGTGCTTTTTGACGGGTGAACGCAGGGCAAGATCCATGTGGGAAAATGCTGGCGGGAAGTAAATCGAAACTACTTTCGTGTATATTTTCTTGCGGAACTGTAGCTCCATTGCGAGTCTCACCTGTCCACCGGTAGGTCTCCTAACTCGCACGCCAATCAATCCCGAAGCGATGTTTTCGCTGCGGGTTGTTTGGGTCGGACTCGGCAGCCAAGAGGGGCGGAGAAACGGGACCTTGGAGGCGGATACTAGGCAGCGGAAACCCTTGGAGGGAAAAGGACACCCACACGGCTTGACGGTTTTATGGAAAAGACGTTGGCATTCTTTTCGGAGGAATAGGGGATGGAAACCCAATCTTCCGCGCTGCAAATGAGCCAGAGCACAGGTCGTCTGGCGCCGAGAGCTTGGTTTCAGTCGCTCTTGGCTGGTGAGTACGCGAACGACGATCCGCCTTGCAGCCAACATATCGAGGATTGTACTTGAAGCCGCCAATCTGAGAGCTGAGCATGTGAGGCTCGCTAAAATGAACGATTACAGACACATCACGCCATTGCGGCAGTATCATCGTAGCCTTTAACTTTGCTTTTCAGGCGTACGTGATGGTTTTGAGACACTTGTGGCACGAGCCCACTAGGTACCTGGTATGTAGCAATGCGGACCAGGCACCTGCCGTGCCTTCCAGGACTGTGAATACATTTTCCAAAGAACAGCGCGGAACTGTCGTGATCTCCTTCTTTCGGCGTCGTTATAAAAATAATTAATACCCGCCGGTGCGTGTGCGTTGTACCACAGGTATTCTCTTTGGGGATACAGGCGGGTAAATTGGTGAATATAACTGACGATTTCAGTATCGTTCCTTCACACGAAGAAACCCGGGCGTTGCTAGATTATTAAGGTACGGCGACGTTTTTCACTGGCAGACTCCAATGGAAGTACCTCTGTAGGACACACGCGCATAGCTTGCGCAGCCGAGTGCTGCATTCTCGCACCATGGTAATAAGAACGCCTTTACTTTATAGTTTGTTTTGTGGCTGGACATGGGCCCAAACGCGGTCGGTGCGTGTGTGTTGTATTAATTCCTTCTACCCAGCGACATCATTGCGCCCAGTGTTGGTGCCGGTTAATCCTAGAGAGATGCCTGGTACTAATTATGTGATTAAACCTAGAGCGATACTGTTGATAATTGTGTGGTCACAGACTGTGAGACAGGGAAAAAAAACAAAAAAGCGCAATTAAAAACGGTAAAGCAAATGAAATGCTAACGTACCGGGTACGAGCACACAACAATGCAAGCCTAACAACGTAATGGGTGCGAGCACACAACAAAACAAGCCAGACCATGAAAATAAGAAAAATAAGACGTTCGAACTTTGTTGAGCATAAAACACAAATAGAAAAGGTCATACGTGGCACCTGAGAGATGTCTGGCACCAATGCTGTGATTAATCAAGAGAGATAGTACTTGTATGGTTACAGACTGCGAGACAGAGAAGACCAAAAACAACCGCAATTAATACATACAGGTAAAGCAAGTGAAATGTTAACAGACGTACCCGGTGCGAGCACACAACAAAACAAGCCGGACCATGAAAATAAGAAAAATATAAAGTTAGAAATTTGGTACGTGTAAAACACGAAGAGAAAAGACCGTACCTGGCACATGTGGACAAGAGCTCCGCAGGGGTCCCCGCATCGCCGGCACCCGTGCTTCGGATAGACTATTTGTACCGTTTGTTGCCCCATGTCTAGAGTTATGTGCACACACTCTCAGGAGTAAGCACATGCCAAACGTTTTTAATTGTTTCGCATGCCAAGTGTTGCGGTAGGATTATATAATGAAAGCAACGCGTTTCATGGCAGGATGAAGACGCAATGCCATCAAGCGCTAAATTGCGCACTAAATATGTCACAAAGAATTACTTGACACGCAATATTATGTGCAGAGTGCCCGACAAACTCAGTGATGGGGGTGGGACTCATTCGGGCTCGTTTCTCAGGTTCATTTCTGAGATTGAGTTTATCAGTTCCATGTCTCAGGCGCGTTTCCGTCGCCGGTCTCATTGATCCAGCGCACTGTTCCAACTCATTTATTTTGTAATACTCAGCTGTCTGTCTTGTTGTTTGCCTGGTCTCATGGGCCAGTCTCAATCTGCATACATTTTATAGGCCTCATTTCCCAGACGCTTTGCTGCTTCGGCTGCTGTTCCATCACGATAATTTCTCTCAGCCTCGTTTCACTTCATTTTCATAGTTTCTCATGCATTTATCAAGTTGGTTCCCCCAACCCCGTTTGCGAGAAGAGCGAGCCTGATTCGGTCGGAATCTATTGACATGATAGGTCTAAAACATGTCAAAGCAGTATTAATAAGAAAACTGGGCTTCGCAACAAACATTCAATCTTCCTGGGATTTTGACAGCGTGGAACTTTGTAGAACAGAACCGCAATTAATTCCGTTTTCAGCATTTTACGGCGCGGCGTAGTGCGGTGCGGGTTGAAATGGTATATAAGGTGACTTAAAGTCCATTAAAATGCGGCCGAAAACAACGCCGCACCGTACACACCACTCTACTCTCACCAAACTGGTTGGTTCGAATTACGATATATATCGCCCAGTTCGTTCAAACGCCCCACTTACGATCAAAATCGACCAGAGTAATAAACACTTTTAAGCAATTGATATCACGTCATTATCTGTCTCGCCATCCATGACGTAGCTTTCATTCATCCCCCCTCCCACGCCCCCTCCTTCCCCACACCCCGCACGATCGCCTAGACCCAGCACCGCGCGTATAGCAAGCCCCTACATATATGATTAATACGCGCGATCGGAGGATCACACACAATGTTGCGAACATCAGTGTCGACTAAATCCTTGATCTCATAGCTGGAGATTATTTTAATATTTTATAATGTGACCTAAACCTGTTGAAAATCCTCCCCTCGCCCCGCCCCTTTTTTCTTTTATTTTTTCCTTTTGCTCGCTTTCTCTTGCTTAAGCGCCTTACCTAATATCGAAACCCGCCAGAGTAATAAACACTCCCACAACCTGGATATCGCCTCGTTATCTTTTTAGAGCCGTCCATGCCGCTGCTGCAATTCCCACCCACCCCCGCCCCCAACGCCTCCTCCTTTCCCACCACCCGCACCATCGCCTAGACCTAGCAACACGCGTATAGCAAACCCCTGCATCTATGCGACCTAAAGCCCTCCCCCCCCCCCGCCCCCCGCCCCCCCGCTACATTCCCCCCCCCTCCCTCACAAGAAGGATTTATAGTTTCCACGCACAAATTGACCTGCCCCACCCGTCCCCTTCCCCCCCCTCCCCCCCTCCCGCCCCCCTTTTGATCAAAATTAAGCCCCCACGTCCTAAAAACCTCCGCCCTCCCCTCACCGGATATTCGACTTACAATATTCACTTAATAAACTGATGCATTTCCCTCCACAGCTGTCAGATTTTGTCCCCCTCAGAAACGGGTTTTATGGTTTCCGCGCACAGACTGCCTAACATCACCCTGTTGACCCTGATAGCTACACTGTAGTTGCAAGGGGAGTCGCCGACCTATATCCTTAATGAGGACACACAGCCCGTAATACGCGCAATCAGAGTATCACACACAGCTTGCAAAGATGAGTTTCGACAAAATATTCGATCTCACAGCTGGAGTGTATTTTATTTTTTATAATATATATGGCCTCTTGGAACACACAGCTTGCAAAGATGAGTTTCGACGAAATCTTCGATCTCACAGCTGGAGTGTAATTTCATTTTTTATAATATGGCCTCTTGGAAAGGCTGGGCGGTACATCAGACTGCACCGCACCGAAAAATTATCAACGGAGGGCAAAGGGTCTTAAAATTTCGAATTCAAAAACCCTTCCATAAGGGTCTTGAAATTTCGGATATCAGACCCTTCGTTAGTCTCTCAAGTCTGCATTGCACTCCGTTTGATTGTAAACAAAACAAAAAAAAAAAACGCTCCGAACACCTTATTATGCTAAAAGCCAGAGTACTTTTCTGACGCGTGCTACTACATACAGAAGTAGCAATTTTCGTCTGAAATGTTTTTTGAATGACGAGGCTCCTTAACCCACAATCGTCGGAAAAATCGCCCATTTTTGTTTCCATGATTTTTGTTGTACGAAGTATACCTAGGCCATGGAATTTTTCATCCGGTACGTGACAGTTTTGTTTTTCTCCGAATCAGTTTTCTGGAGAGGTCTTAAGCTCCCAAACCGAGGAAACCTTGGAAAAACACCGGTGCACACCTCTATCGTAGCACGCGTCAGGTCATCTGTCGTGTGCAGTAGCTCTTGCTTTTAAACCCGTGCAGATTAGCTGTCTCCTATGTAGTTCAAGCTGATGAAAACAACGTGTAGCTCATTCGTGATCTTGTGGCTCGTCGTTATGACATTGTGTCATAGCTCGCGTGTGTGCGGTGTGATTTCGCCCTCCCGGCAGATGTGAGAGATGTGATTATTGGTAGAATGGCTGGCGTAGCTCGTGTTAATACAGCGACATCTTGTTGGTAGTTGGCTGGCGAAATATGTCCGGTGAAAATAAGATAACTCTTCTTACCTTCTGTGCGATCCCGACAAGTGTCACAGTGCTTGTATCATGCCATACGAGCGTGTACTTTTCTTGTGTATAACAAACCCTGGCACAACCGAAAAACGAGAAACTCGAAGCCAACCTCGAAAATAACAAACTCAAGCTATTAATACGGTGAGCTGATACGGGAGGGGCGTGGTGCAACTTGGACTTTTACACTGCTGTGTAGTACCGCCGAGTGTACTCCTGCACGAAAATTCTCAGCTACAGAAGCTTCCCACATTCGAGACAGAATCTTCCTCATAATTCCTTGTGGCGAGCTCGTCGCGGACACCAACGAATATCTCCCAAAGCAGTCAGCGGAACTGAAACGTCTCTTCGCCATCCGCCCAAACGAGGTTAGTTCGGGGTAGAAGCACTCGGCGGCGAGTGACCTCGAGACTGCGCGCGGGGACACAGGCGCGACGAAGGCCGAGAAACACGGTCGTGGAGAGAGCAGTCGAGAGGGGTATTCTTGCCCCGAGATCGCGATCCAACGGATGCCAGAATGGAGCGGAAATGAAACACGGAAGTTCAGCGTTTCCAAATCACTCTCGGCCTTCACGAACGATTTTGTATGTGGTAATGGACGTACGTAGACCTCTAGCGTTTGAGGTACGGTTAAGAACGGCGGCAGTGGATCCTAACAAGCGAGAGGGGCTGGCCTCCTAGCGACTGCTGAAGAACCAAGACAGGTTCAGCTCGCACGACAAACCTCTCTAGTTTACGAATGGTAGGTGCAAGCGTTGCTGGTGTGTTTCGCCTGGTTGTAGTTGTTGTGGAACCGAGCCGGCTGGAAACAACTGTGATAGTTCGACGTTTGGTGCAACATGCAAATCTGCGCAAGTTGAGCTGGCGTGTAGCGGGCGGAGGCCGCCCGCGGAGCCAAGCGCGCCTTGTACATACTACAAAACAGGCGCCCCACGAGATGGTGGGCATATGTGGCAAGCGAAATCCGGCAGCCTTTACCACATAGACTATATCCAAAACAATTATTTGGAATACCTTGCCGATGGTAAATCTCTTGTCACGAAAAAATAAATAAATCGTCCCACGGCACGGGGGACTCGTTTTGGGCGCAACGTTTCTTCTTCCTGGTTAAGCTAGCTCCTCCAGTGTGGAACGACGAAAATGCTACCATAGAGAGGTACCAATTTTCGTCTGATTTTTTTTTTTATGAATGACGGGGCTCCTTAACCCGAAACCGTCGGAATTTCGTTTTTTTTTTTCTTCAATGTTTTTGCCTGATTCTCGTTTGCGTATGCCTAGGCCATCGTATGGGATTTTGTCATCCGGTCGTGTGGTACGTAGCAGTTATATTTTTTTTCTCCACACGAATGAGTTATTTGGGAGAGGTCTTAAGAGGCTTCCAAAAATTGAGGAAGCCTCAGAAAAGAAAGTGGTGCACCTCTATCGTCGCACGCGTCGAACCAATGGTTGGCATGATCGATTCACGAGTACAATGGTTGTTTCTTGGACTATTAATAGTGCATGGAGATGTTGGTCGGGTTGCGTGAACGAATTTCCTGGAAGTCGTGTTTCGGAGGTGATGATGGTGATGGTGATGGTGATGGTAATGGTGATGGTGAGATATTGGCCTACCTTCTCATGTTAAGAGCTCAGAAAAAATGTATGCTGTGCACGCCCGTTGCGGGATTACTGTGACACTTTTAGTTTTGTGTGCCCGGCGATTGTTTATAGCTTATGACAGTTTGCTGTCGGCACCTATCTCGGTCGGGTTTTTTTTTCATCTTGCACGTCATCTTAGGTGTTCATCTTGTGGCCAGGATATAAAAACTCTGTGGTCACTAGTTGCAGCGTATTAAGCTAGGATATCGTTGAGAACGTTCACCGAGCGGTAATGACGGCATCCAAACATTGCATAAGAAGTGCGAAAGTGTCCTGTCGGCAAGCTTTCGTATCACCACCAACGCACTGTCGTCATCTCCAACCACGAAGACATGACTCTGAAACGACCTACCAGATTCGCGACGTCGTTCCCGTTCTGGCTTGCTATACAATACCGTTCCAAGATGGACTATGGAGGCGGTGCGTGCACACAAGAATTTGCTGCTGCTTCGATGTAAGCACCAAAATCGTGCAATGTCTCAGTAGGAAAAAAGACGGCGTATCCACGCACACACCCTCACCCAATGTCTTTTTCCTACGGGCGTACTCTCATGCTTGTTCACTTCCCACAGTTACTACTGACTAAGCAACAACCACACCGGTCGTCTTTTTGAAGCAGTGGACAAAACTATAAACTATTGTCCAAACCTCTTACCGCCGAAAGAAACAGCCACTCACAAGCAGGTGCCAAGCATTGACATCGCAGCAGAACGGTACACTAGACGCGTGCTGCGGTAGTTGTGTTTAAGGTACACCACTTTTTGGCTAGAGTTTTTTTTCTGAACGACGGCGACCCCCTTAACCCAATATCGTCAGAATGTCATGCTTGTGCCGCAATAATATTTGTTTGTATGTCTAGGCAAGGCCATGTGTCTGTTGATCGGGACGGTTGCATCTTCAGTTTACTCAAAATCAGTTTTGGGGTGGGGCATAGGGATCCTCAACCAGCCACCCTCAGAAGGCAAAAACAAAAAATGACCACCGTTCAAAACTCCTATAGTGAACCCACCTCAGAAGCTCCTCAAGCCACCACCCTCACAAGGAAAAAGGTGACCACCCTCCGAAGGCAACAAAAAAGTGACCACCCTCTGAAGCTCCCCAAGTGACCACCCCCAGAGGGCAAATGCTGGCGCACCTCTATCGTTCCACGTGTACGTAAACCCGTCGCATCTACACGTACGGTCAGGGATGACGCCAGTTCCAAGAGGGTTTCCCTCTCCATCTCGCGGAGTGGTAGATCAACGAAGCATCTTACGCTAGGGATAAACCTTTTGCTTCTGAAGCAAAGCTGGCAGCGATCGATGCGTACCGCAAAATCGTGAGTAAGTGTAGGACATAAGAAAGAACGACCCAGGATGAAACTCCCATGGCCTACAAAGTAGGTATACAATAGGCAGCATTTCGAAAACTGGAAGACATTGCGTATATTTCTTTTTTTAACTCCCATGGCCTACAAGTAGGTATACAACACGCAGCATTTCGAAAACTGGAAGACATTGCGTATTTTTTAATTTCGTGTATTATTTGAGGAGCCGCTTCAACCAGAAATGCATTGGCCGAAAAGTGCCACGCCTATCCCCATCCCCTATCCCCGACCGCGTTGGAAAACGCTCACAGTAAAAAACTTTGCTGGGCGTGGAGACCCACGTTTGTGTCAGACTGTGTAACAGTATATCAGTGTTTACTCTTGTAGTCATGGACGGCTGGTTTGCACACTTGACCAAGGGTACGTACAGTATGTTAGGTAATGGGGGGGGGGTAACGTTCTGGCTTACTTCTTTCTTCTACGACTCACAGCCACTCACGCCAGCGGCTACGGATTTCGCGTTTTTTTTTTGTTTCGCATTTTGAATCTCTGGAACTGTTTGTTGGGCTGCCCGATTACTTTTCGCCTTTCTTTGTCCGTTTCTGAGTGGCCTGAACTTGATGTGTAGAGAGAAATTGAGTATGCAATACTATAACACCCTGTAGCCTTGGTCGACTCACCTCGTTTCCTCCCTTCTCTCGTGAACCATCGTGCTGCGTTGCCCCAGAATTTTCACCGGTGCCCCGGTTTTCGGCGCGAATGAGGCATTGCACGAACGATTGTTGCACGACGACAGCAAATGTCAATGCCGTCGGCAGCACCCGGACGGCGGGGTACTGCAAGCAACACGCGGAGGATGGCATGGCAAACGTTCGCAGGAAGCGTTGTAAACATGACACCTGCATGACGGAGTCGAGCTTCAATGCCCATGGCGTCACGACCGCAGAATACTGCGGGCGACACGCTGTTGAAGAGCTTGGGATTCAGGCTACCTGTTGTTCACTGATAGATTTGAGGCAGTCGCACGAGTGACTCTGTACCTCACTTGACGAAACAACTTCCTACGATATGCTTGGCGCAGCGTGGCTAATATTGCATTGCGGATTCGTGTCGCTAGATTAAAATAGTACTCAAGATTAAGACAGCGAAGGAACAGGGGGTCACTTGCGCGAGTGAATCCAGGCCACTGCAAAGAAAGGTCCCTTATAATGGGACCCCCTTATCGCGCCCTGGGTCTTGGTAAACGTCCGCTTCAAGTGTTGCTCACAACGACACCTGCACAACAACGCAACCGAACTATAATGCCGATGTCGAGTTTAGCACCGCACTCCCGACATGGGCACAGAGCGCTTGCTGTTGATACTAGGAAAAAGCACAGTGAGTTGGAAACGCGTCAAGACGGGCGCGCAATGCAAGAAACGTGCGGTGGGCGGCATGGTGAACGTCCGCGGGAAAACTTTGCGTGCATGCTTCTTGCACCACGCGACGCAACTGTAGCGCTGGGGGTAGCAAGGTTGCGGTATACGGCAGGGGACATGCCCCGGCCGGCGTGGTGGACGGGTTGTTCAAATGCCACCGGTGTGTTGAAGCGGCCCAGCGTTAACTTTGGGAGAAGCAAGAGGATGGCACATTGCAAGAAGCCCGCTCAGGACGGCATGGTGGACATCGTTGGCAGGTGTTATTCGCATGATATACCTGCACGAGGCGATCGACCTTCGACTTCGAGGGCAGCATACTGGCGTTGTACTGCAAGAAACATGCTGTGGACAGCATGGTGAACGTGTACATGAGGCGTCCCTTACAACCCTCATGCACGAGGATAAATTTCCTTCAACCGCGAGGGTGGTAGAACAACAGTGCACTGCAGGGATGGCTTGATAAACGCCCACAACAAGCGTTGCTCACATGGTTCCTGCAATAGTCAGCCGGCGTGGGGTTTGCTAACAGACGGTGAACGCACTGCTTGCCTCCTCCATGATAGCGATATATTGAGCGGTCTGGTGATCAGCTTCGGGTCGCCGTGTATGGTGGCGGGTTGTGACGAACCTTCCCAATGGGGATTCGATGGGAAGCTGCCTACTTACTGCCTGCTGACTGTCGAGAGGTCTTAAGCTCGCACAAACTTACTGCCTGCTGACTGCCGAGAGATCTTAAGCTCGCACAAATTGAAGAACCCCAGAAAAAACGTGGTGCATCTTTATCGTAGCGCGCGTCTCGTGTGGGTTTCCAAACGAGGTGGCGGGAAAGACAGTGTGACGCTGTGGTAGCACGGCATAAGCCTGCCCTCAAATCCAAGCAACAACACATACCAGAAGAATTCTGCCAATTTTCGTAGTGCTGCGAAGCTGTCGCGAGAAAGTCGCGCGCAGAAGTGGCTTCGACACGGCCGTGAAATTGCGAGCGTTGGCGCATTGTGAACGGCGGTGTTTCTTGTCTGAGGCATAGCTGTGTAGTCAAATTGGGTGGCACAAGACAGGCTCTAAGAGGGTCTATCTGTACGGGTGCTCGCGAAACGTGCCTTATTGCCACATTTCATATCACGATATGACCGTGGCATCGACACAATCGCCACCCGACTCCGCCCGCGGAGGCACAATGAATGATTGGGGTGCCTGGCTTCGATCGAATCGGACGCGCACCGGCCAAGGCAGGGGTGTGGGAGTAAAAAGCCGGAAACAACATATCCCAGAATGTATGGCAGTCTGCTTCCTTTTTGAAGATTTCCATTCATGTGGATGTGGCGTTTCTCCGCTCACAACCATGTAGTCGAATCACGCAAAACACGCTGGCGCTGCTGTTATTTCGAAAGCGATCCCTATATTTTGGAAGGTTTTAATAGTAGAATGATCCACTTGATCGTAATAGTTAGTTGCTAAATTCCAACATCTCCGTGGGCGTGATCTACGGTATATGATCCGGAGGTAGCTGACTTAATGCGCAACCAGTCTACCGTGCCCTCTTTAACCCTTCCCGCGAACATTGTGACCGCTCGCCAGACGCATTTTACCGTGGTGATACCGCCAGTCGTACCTGGTACCTCGGTTTTAATCTGTCAAAGTCTAGCCACGAAATTCCAGGGAGTTAACGTGCGGGACCGGTGGCGCTGATACATTTCAGGTCGTGAACGCGTCTTTTGTGTTTGACCGTACGGTAAGCGGTGAAAACTAAAGGCCGTATTTTTTGTAGATAAACGTGATCTATTGTTCAAGGGGTGGCAACACGTTTTTTAAAAACCTAAACAGCGACATAGCCCAAGCCAGTGTCCCGGTTTCTTGTCAAAGGGCCGGTACTAAACTGCAGCGCGCTCCTGGATTGGCGGGAAAGAGGGGTGAAAAAAAGGAGACCTCTAAGGAGACAAACGGAAGCTAAATGTAAGTCGAAAGATCCGTTCGTTACAGCATTCCTCGATTGCGCGCCTCTCTTACGCTATCACACACTCCTTGTGACTACCCTCAAGGACTTTCGCAAACAGTATTAGTCAATAATAGCACTATTATTTAGTAGTCTTGTTTATATTATTTCATGTGTGCTCGGTCAACTATCTATCTGCGAAATCAAGGGAGATAATCAAAGGAAACACGGAGAATGTTCCAAGGGTAGATGTCGGTACGCGGAGAAACGCCGTGACGCACGATTTTTTTACGTGAGCTGCCAACCAAGGTACTGTTCACCACCCGACCTGGGAACGCGTTCCGCACCAGAGCGTTGGATATTTCAATACCAGGTAAACTACTTGATAGTCGTGTATTGTGTTGCGTGTCCTCGCATGTACGATACTTCACATCATTTTTCCCTAAATAAGGTACTATTCCACTCCAAGGTTACTGGAGCCGGGTTTGGGACTGTGGATTAGAGTGCTTGAGAACAAAAAAAGAAGCTCTTACATTGAACTGCGCCTGGGGCGTCTTCAGAGGTAAGGGTGTGTTTGTTTTGGCAAGCAGCGGAGAAGGCCACGGTCAAGGGCCGATCTACCGAGCCGAGGCGATGGGCGACGCCTCCCTTTTTCCCGGCGCTAGAAGTTTTCGCTCTGGGGGACTGATTCTACGATAGCAGCCCCCCCCAACCAGCGATTTTCTTTAGCGAGCATTTCACGGCTGCTCGACACGAGGAACGATGCTATGAAAACGTATATCTTCATGCATTTCCTTGGTTGCAAAGGACTATCGAACGATGACATCAAGGTGGCAAGGGCTACCGTGTTTTCAGGACATACGCCCGGGAGCTGGTTTCAGAACCGGAGATTTTCGTGATAGAAAAGTTGGTGGTGCTACCGTAGATAACTCTGGGCCTGGAAAGACGCGTGCGTAGATGCAGCTGCAGATGCACGCTTGCGCTAGGGGCGGCGCCATTTTTGGGGGGGGACGGCGCTTCTCGTTTAATGAGTTCTGTATTCTCGCCCAGGCATTGAGTTTTGGCAGTAGTACCGAGATTGCCGCACGCACTAAACAATACCTCTGGTCTAGTGTAGGTATGTAGCAAACAATATCGTGAAGATAGAGGAATCGCACGATGCTACGCGTTCCTCAGTCCATGAGCCCCGTCGAAATCAGAAGTTATTTTTCGTGGAAAACATGCTACACTCCTATGATAGCACGCGCCGGTACAGTGGCTCGGCCGAACCCAGTGTTTGTAAAAAACGAGTCTCTCTTGTCTGATCCCAGAGGACACCTGACGATACGAACCATGTGCTCGAAGCAGCATCTGACGGCGCGGACGCGTCCTCGGCCGTCTGCCAGCCCCTTCGTTAGATCAACGGAATTATTTAAACACGGACATAAATATTAAACACGCAACGAACGACTTGCTGAACGCCGACGTAGTCCGCCTCGGCCGTCAGCGACAGCATGGCATTATCGCCAGATGTGATAAATCGGGTGAAAACGTCTACTGTGCGCGCGAATCTCACACGGATCCAGCCTCCCACGCGAAGAAAGAGTCTAAGGTGAGGAAAGGAATACCAGGTAAAACACACATCCTGTCGAGAGATGCTACTAACCCTAACCCTAACCGTAGCCCTCACCCTCCCCGTAGGAGAAGGGTTTCACGCCCAAATCTATCCTAGGGTTGGCCCTCGCATGGGCACAGAAGCGTTTTCAAGATAGGCGGGCCACACTTTTTGAACAAAGATTTTTTTACCCGACTGTGATCCTTCACTAAAAAAAATAGTAAAAAGTGCCGGCAGAATCCTGCCGTTCATGCTTTGCAATGAATACAGTATGCGAGTCGGGCTTCGATCGAGGTACACATGTGGGTCCGAAGCAGTTTATGAATGACAGACCCTCCTTGACCCAAAAATATCGTCATTTTTATTACATTGTTTGTTGCAGTATTATTATATTATAAAAATTAAAATACACTCCAGCTGTGAGATCGAATATTTTGTCGAAACTCATCTTTGCAAGCAAGCAGTGTGTGATACTCCGATCGCGCGTATTACGGTTTGTGTGTCCTCATTAAGGATATAGGTCGGCGGCTCCCCTTGCAACTACAGTGTAGCTATCAGGGTTAACAGGGTGATGTTAGACAGTCTGTGCGCGGAAACTATAAAACCCGTTTCTGAGGGGGACAAAATCTGACAGCTGTGGAAGGAAATGCATCCGTTTATCAAGTGAATACTGCAAGTCGAATAACCGGTGAGGGAAGGGCGAAGTTTTTAAGGACGTGGGGGCCTGGTTTTGATCAAAAGGGGGGCGGGAGGGGGGCAGGGGGGGGGAGGGGGGGGGGGGTGGGACAGGTCAATTTGTGCGTTATCATATTTGTTCCTATTGATATGGCAAGATTCGTTTGTATGTGCCTAAAACAGTAGTAGTACCTAGTTATAGGGTCATCTGGGAGTGTGCATCGGATAGCAGTTAAAACCCTTTCACAACTGAAAACCCGTTTTTGGGGACAAAATTACTTGGATTTAGTATAGGGAGGGGTTCGAGGGCTCTCAAGAGGTTAAGTTTCCCCTTGAATCAATCACATCAACATGGGAGAGCCTCTAAAGCTCCTCTATAGCGCTCCTCCGAAGTGAAGTCAAGGGAGGAGACCCAGAAAAAGAAAAAGACGGCTGCACCTGTGTACCGTGTACCGTAGCATGCGTCATGCTTTTTTTGTGTGTGCCTAGGCCATGAGGTTGTTCATCAAGTTAAGCTTAAGGTTGGTTAATTAACGCCTTAACAACTGGAAACCCGTTTTGGGGGACAGATAGCTTTAGAATTAGTATGATGTGTGGGGAATTTTGGCGGCTCCAAGGGGGTTAAGTTAAGGTTGGTTGTAACAAGGTTTGTTATCAAACACGTTGGTTTTAAGTGTGGCATTTAAATGAGAAGCCTTGGAAAAAAAAATTAACAGCACTTTTGATCCTACCGTAGCATGCCGCGAATCGAGTACCGTAACATAAATCACTCCTAACCACACCAACCACACACTGCTACTGTGGTGTTAAGTTGAGTCATTCCCCACGCTACAAGTGCCGCATAATTTTTCGACCTCCTAACATGAATGAGGAGCTCGATGCATATTTCACCCGAACCCTCATGACTTCGAGGGCATTCGTTCGCGCAACCCGACCGCCACCATGTTTGTGCGCTATTCCCCAAACAAATATATTCGTAAAATAGTTACCCATATTAACCGATTAATCCACGCTTAAGGAGCTCAATCGGACAGGAAAAAAAAACTTTTTACCTTACAAAAGCGCAACCTCTGCGCCCGTGGGATGACTCACTACGCCATACACCCAAAAAACACAACCCAACCATTTTACACCCGAACCTCGTAGGACTGCGAAGCGAATACCCTAAAAGGCAAATTGCTGAAGAACTCCGATATCCCAGCGGCTCAACCCCGGAGAGCGATGCGAGGTATGGCCGACGACAACGCAAGAGAGGCGGCGGTTATTTGGAACCTTCCTCTCACTTGAAGAGGGCGCTCCGGCCGCTAACTGGACGCGCGTTTCCTCCAGACTTGTCAATCCCGCCTTCTTCTCGCCCCTCTACGCATCTCCCTTCTGAGTAACAAAACCAAATTAAGGTCTAACCCACGGACGATATCAACACATACATGCACGACCGGATGTCTCTTCTCCGCCTGCAATTGTTACCGCAAGACATGGCGCAACTCCATGCCTAATGCTATCAATAGTGTTCCCAACATCGTTCCCGCCCATCGATGCGTTTCCGTTCCAATCGACAAAAGCAAGAGCCGTTTGAATAAAAGCGACCACAAACAACGATAAGTGCTCAACGCCCATTGGCGCTGTAACCGTATCACGGTTTGTTATTATTACAGCAACACATCGAGATTTTTCGTGGCCGGATGTTGTACATTTCCCTGTTACTGTAACCACACACCGCGACTAGAGCAAGAATACCTTCGATTTGGCAGCATTGGACTGATTTTGGGGCGGGCGACGCCGCCCATCCTTGTCACGCGCTCATATAAGGCACGACCAGATGCCGCAATATCCTTATGTACACCACCGCCGGCATTCACACCGCCGTCTATAACAACGCTTTCTGCCCGTCCTACTCCTTCTCCTTTCCTCCTCCTTCCTCCGGCAATATTTTCGCCACTCGGCGTTACTCCGATGTCGATATTATCCCTTCCTTTCGCAAAGGTACCGATACCGACACCGCCAGCCGCCAGGACGTCAACAGTAGCTACTTTTCCAAAATCATACTGTGTCCATTCATCACGGCTAGCAAAAAACGAGCGTCTTCGGCTAGTGTCCCGTTCCCCGGCAACGTTTGAAAACGGCGAAGGCCTTTTAGGGAAGTCTTCGCGGATGTGCATTCCTATTCGTCCGTCCCCCTCGACTATTTCACCAGCCTCTGGGGTTGCCTCCGGCTTGGCGTCCAGCACCAACGACGCTACCGCCGCACGTTGCCTCAGCGAGGACGTTGTCGAAGTCGAAGACGTACTTGACGATGCCGATAAATTTGATGCCAAAAGCGGTCTAGAACGAGTATCCAAATCCAGCTTGTGCGTGGGTTGGAAGCCGCCGGCGGGTGCAAACCGCACTGGGAACGTGACGTGCTGAGGCACACGCGCGATTGAGTGGTTTTCAACGGGTTCGAGCTCAGACGCTGCCACGGCTGTTGTCAGCGGGGGTGGTGCATCGTGTGAGGCCGCCGCCGCCGCCATTGGACTTAACGACAGCGAAGAAGACGCGAGAGAGAGGTCCGTAGATCGTCGACTGTTCGGTTCTTCGGTGTGCAGTTCTGTATGCCGCGTGCTATCGACATCATCACCTGGGCAAGATTCAAAATATTGTAGACGAGAACGTTAGTATCGGCGGCGCTAACCCTCCTCCTCACGCTTTGACGTCTACACCAATGCCGTGATTCACGTGACATATATGGTAAGGGGATTGATACGCCGCTTTCATTCCCGCCGGCAGTTCACTGCTACCAGCATTTATTTTGACAAATTAAGCCAGCTTGGTACTATAACATTGACCACGGCTATTACTTTGTTTACACTCCACTCGGTTTGACCGATGGCAGCTTCAACTGGTGTCGACCGGCTACTCAAACGCCATCATTTCTCGCCCTAACACAAAGTTGGTCGAACAGAAGGTGCTTTTATTTTTAGTTGGTTACCATGAGGTATGGACGAGGCAGCGAACAGACCGAGGCCGAAATTTTGCTTTGAAAGGCAAAATCCTCTTCATATGGCACTGCCCACCAGTCTATTTCGTCACGTGTGACTAAGTAGTCTAGTGTCGGCTAGGATACGTACCTGACAGGCGGGGACTACGTAGCTCGCAAGTAGCGATACGCGACCAACACCCGACTCCACCACCTTACCTTTGCACCCCCCCTTCACAACGGTAAGTTCGCGAGCGTTTCGTGCGGGGTCGTGTTGCAGCACCCGCAAAGGCGGACATCGCTCTCCGCTGAAACCAACGTTGGCACCGTGGTCTTGTTCATCGCTGTTGCTCACGAGATCTCGACCAGCAGACTCGAGCTTAAGAGCACTGCTGACACCGTCACCGCCGAAGTGTTTACGTGAGCCGTTACTACTGTTGGAGCTGATGGTGGTGGTCGTGGTGGTCGTAGTGGTGGTAGCAGTGGTAGCGTCGTCCTCGCCGCAACGGGGCATCCTGTGGTGGTTTTTTTCATGGTCTAACCATTGCCTCATAACATCGTCGGACGCGGCAGAGCTGTTACGAAAAGGGTCGACGTCGCCAGTCCAGTGGGCACAGCTATCGCGGCTGCCCAGGGCGCAAAGAAACGCATCCTCCGTTTCTCCCCTCATTGCGGAAGCAGAGTTCAGGAACGCGCGTCGTCGGACTCTCGCCGGGAGCGCGTGCGACAGGAGGGCAGGAGACTGCGGGCCAATCTGAGCACTGGCATGCCTACAGTTCGGCCAAGGTGCATGTAGGGAAAAAATGGAAAATGGGGTGGAGCGGGGAGGGGCCACTGTGGCGCGTTAGGGTGAGTGGAAAACTGATACACACATTTCTGGGTGGAGAATGGGGGGGGGAATTACCGTGGTGAAAGAAAGCACGTCAACTCAATTTCTAGGTACGCCGTAATGACGTATGCTACGATAGAGGTATACCTTTTTTTGGCGGAAATGGTTTCTGAATGACCGGGCCCCCTTAACCCGAAACCGTCGGAAATAGGCAAATATTGTTTGCATGATATTCTCGTTGTACACTTTATAGGGCATGAGGTGTTTCATCCGGCAGCAGTCACATTTTTCTCCAAAAACCAGTTTTTGGGAGAGGTCTTCTAAGCTCCTCCCAAAATGAGGAGAACCTCAGAAAACAAGCGGTGCGCCTATTTCGTAGCACGCGTTTAATACGGGAAATACAGTGGTAACTGTAGGTGAAAACGAATAATCGAGATCGGCGTCTACTGTAGGTACACCTTAATGCGGTATGAGGGTGGCGAACCGTTAACCCCTGGAGTCCTGTGGCGGTGACCAATATATTCATGCATATCTATGACGATGATTTACTGCTGTGGGTGATCGAGCGTATTTCGCCGTCCCAGGGAGGTTTGTGTTCCGTGATTTTCTGTTGACGGCTCATGCGACAGGGAGCGCGCCACCCACACACGGCACACGTCCAGCGAACCTTACTCACTGCCCGCAAACATCGCGCTCAACATCAACCTGATCGGACGAGAAATCGTACAACACGCTTCTGATATATAACCTTGACCACCGACGGGCGCTACGATATAGAGGTACTAAGGAGTCTTACTACGGTAGCCCCCCCCGACTTTTCTTTAACGAAATCGCCGGTTGTGAAACCAGCTCCGGCCGTATCTCCTGAAGAAAGGTGCCCCTTGCCACCCCGGCACCATCGTTCGAAAATCCTTAGCAAACGGCGAAACACTTGAAGATAAAGCATCTTTCACAGCACCCTTCCTCGTGCTGAGCAGCCATGATTCATTGAAACGCTCGTTAAAGAAAATCGTTGGTTTCGGGGTGGCTGTCGTAGAATCAGTCTAAGGTATACCACGTTTTCGCCAACATTTTTTTGTGCGTGACGAGGCTCGGAACCTATTAATAAAATCTTCGGAAACAGCATCACTTGTGCTGCAAAAATGATGGACGTTGCTGCGGTCGAAGTAAGGTCGCCGCGGGGTCTAGCACACAATTTTCTAGGCGTCGGCCTAGCACGTACATGTACAACATCACTAACCTCAATAAAGCGGGAACTTTCTCCTCTCGTTCGAACCGACGGCGCGCGTCGACGCCCGAAACGCGGTAGCTCTCGCTGCTCTCCAGGTCACGAATGACCGGTTCCAAGACCTCCTCAAGCCAACGCGCATGGGTTAAAGAAGCGTACTTGGCGAATGCCTAAGTCCAGAACGACCCACACAAGTCAGCGCGGAATACAATGACAGGGTTAAAGGCTGGCGGGTACTTGAGCAGCCGCGCTTGTCGATACCTGGTAGCTCAATTTGTCCGAGTACTGCAACGGGATCTTGCGCGCTTCGCGGAACTCAAAGGGCAGTGTGATGGTACTCAGACCAGCTTGTCGAGGATCTATTCTGGGTGGCAGAGTAGGCCGGGGGGGAGGAGACACGGATCATGGCCTATGAACCTATTGTGATAATGTAAACGTGTTTTTTTATTTCGTGCGTTCTACACTTTTCCTCGGCTTCATCTCTGTCCATGATTGTTACATACGAGTGCGCATGATGGATAGTCCACGAGCTAAGGGGCGCATGAAAGGTGAGGGTTAGGGCTTCGATTTGATCGGCCATACCAATAGTAAGCAACCGAATAGTAATCACAGCAATTAGCTATCATGGTAGGTATTTCAGATACATGCGTGCGCGGTCGTGTACAGAGCTCTGCATCTTTGTATCCGACTGGCACGACTGGCACGTTTGATTTTTGACGTGTCGTGTGTATTTTAAAATGACTACAAGTAAATAAAAATTGGCGTTTTCTGAGCCAGACAATCAATATCTAGCCGTGAACCCCAGCCAACTCACAGCCCTATTGACCGCTGCTCCTCGCCGCCTGCACCCCGGCCCAGCTACTTAAATTTTTCCCGGGTAGCCGCGCCTTCTCACCTCTGAGGCCCCTCCGAGCTTGGCGACGACTAAGCGCACGCCCTGTGCCTCCCGGTCCGTGAAAAGCGTATCTCTGGCGTCCAACTCCTCTCCATCGAGGGCGGTGTGCGTTTCGGAGCTGTCGGTGGTGTCCGAGTAGGTCCTACTGTCATCGGAGTCCTGTGGTTACATCCACAAAAGCAAAAGGACGACGAGACAACTGCGCTTTTACTTTGGTTTCCGACGAGTAGGCCCTACAATCCTCGGACTTAAACATAAGCACTACCAATAGTATGTATCGCTAGCCGCTGCAACAGGACTTCAATAAACATATACCTGGTATGTAATAGTCGAGAAACCCGAGACAAACTCGAGTAATCGTTAACTTCAGAGGCTGAACACGAGCTCAATGTTTACAGCGCAGTAAGGCGTATAATGATCGTCTCCCACCGGGCGCTCAGAGGGTATCATGCGTGCAGTGCGCTACAGACAATCACGACGGGGTTTGCGCTTTAACCAGCTTTCACTGCGTAATACTTGTTTGTTGAACAATATTATTCAGTATATCTCCGGCCCTTCAACTATATCTTGACTTTGATCCCGGGATCGCAAAGCATCAGCCCTCTATGCTACGGCACGCACTCTACCATTTCACGGGATGGGATCAGCAGTGCCGACGTTCGTCGGCTCATCACATGGGGTCGAAGTTGCTCGCATTGCACAGCGCAAAACAAAAACAACCACAGTGTCGTGTTATTCGATTTCCGCTCGGGCTGGGTATACACAAATAAATGCGTCCCGAACGGGTGGTCCTCGATGTTAAAAGGCGCGTAGCTGTTGTGCTGGCGTTGTTAGCGGTGGATCGTTATAATGCGATAGAGGTACGTCTCATTTTCTCTCGAACCTCTCTCCGTTCGAGGAGCTCCGAACCTCCTCACCCAAGCCTCGGCTTGAAGAAACATTGTTTCGCTCAACTCGACAAACGTTGCCGTGCACGACGTTTCCAAAGAGATGTTAGGTAATGTTCCTTTATTGAGGAGTCCATCATTCGTCAAAATAATAAGCCAAAACGTGCCATCTCTACCGTACAAGAAGAACGAGGCGATGATATAGCGCCATACCAACATCTAGCCCGCGATAATTATCGGGCGCAACGGAGGTCTACAATACGACACGATAGGCTGGTTCAGATAGTAGGAGACGCGCTATGCCTTACATGAAGTTATAGTAGAGCTAAAAATATTCCTCCTGGGTACGACAATAAGGTTGGTTGTGAATCGGGTGCCCGGCTACACGCTGCTGGCATGCATATGTCGGAATCTACAATACCAAATTACGTGCATGCCCTAAGTGAGTGTGTATATACTTCCTTGGCGCTCGGGCGGTCGTAGTAATGCTGCCGGCGGGTAAACCGGAAGGGGGTGGCGAAACGTTCTAATCTGCTGGCAATGTCCACGTGTGTGGATGCCCACCGGGTGGGTGTGGCCTCAAAAGCACGCACGCCTTCAGTAGAGAAAGGCAGGCCAGTATCCACCTGGTATCTGGCATTAATTGCAGCACTCCCGCCGCTGAGAGTGATTTGTAGCTCAAAAAATCATCGACGTCTCGCCAATGGACCACCAATTCACTGCGCTCTGTTTTTTTTTGTCAGAATCTTGACTATTTTTCCCAGTTATAGTAGGCCTGTTATGCTCCCTTAAACAATGTATCCCCAAATTCTGCTGCTTTTACACCGAACAAGCCCAATCAGTACGGATGGACATGCTGCTCTATGCTGAAAAAAACCAATCATGCCGAATGAATGCTTCCCACGCGAGACCCCGCGGTATCCCGCAGCGGTGTCCCGCGGTGTCCCATGCGGTTCCCCCACGCAAGAAGAGCCTATTCAAAAGTAGGGTACAACAAAGCTCGGCATATTTACACCACGCATCCATCCATGCAGGAAACAAGAATCATGGCGAAGGGGAGAAACATTATTGACACACTACTATTATTATAGAAAATGAAAATGCACTCCACCAGGTAGGTGTGAGATCGAATATTTTGTCGAAACTCATCTTTGCAAGCTGTGTGTGTTACTCCGATCATATTATTAAAAATTAAAATACACTCCAGCCGTGAGATCGAAGATTTCGTCGAAACTCATCTTTGCAAGCTGTGTGTGATACTCCGATCGCGCGCATTACGAGTTGTGTGTCCTCATTAAGGATATAGGTCGGCGACTCCCCTTACAACTACAGTGTAGCTATCAGGGTCAACAGGATGATTTTAGTCAGTCTGTGCGCGGAATCATATTATGAAGCATTCTTACGTTGTTGTTGACAGCATGGCTTCCTGTCCCAAAGATCACAAAACACGTGCATGCATGTTGCCCTGCATATAATAATCTTTCCAGCTATGTATGAATGAATATGACACGCGACGAGCGACCAGAGCCCAGTAAATAAATCCCTAAACGCAAGCCCCGTTTAAAGATTCCTACCTGCTAATAAGTCCTACAATCCGGCTTACTATCATCACCATGGCGTGGTATAACACCAAGGAGCACGTTAGTACACAGTCCAACGACAGATAGGTAGGGAATCGGGGGAGGGAGTGGGAGTGCCGGAGGTATGTATGCACAGGGGACTCCCGGATCTCACCCCCGGATTTTCGATCAGGTGGTTAGAATAGCTTCTGCAACAAACAAACAGAAGATATATAGTCTATGTATGTACCACCAAGACCCAAACGTACCCTGGCGTAAACCGAACTTGGTGGTATGTTGTTGCGAGCGTGGCTTGTAACATATGGAACGTGGTTGTGGTATGTTGTTGCGCGCGGTGATCTGCTGTCACAACCCATCTTCGGTTCGGTTGTTGTCATCGTTTATATTTCAAGACATATTCCTCAAGGGCTCCGCGGATTTTTCCCCCAAACACGCTGGTGGTTGAAACTTTTAAGCGGTTAAGATGGGCGGAGAAATTGTTTCGGAGGAAAAAGCCGTTACCAAAAAATAGTGCACCACTGCTATAAGCCAGCATCATCATGGTTTACGGTATGTCTTAAGAGACCGACCGTGCTCCCCTCCACACGAAATTTAGCCCGAAACAGGTATTGGCGCGCCCAGACAATGCCGGCCCCGTTTCGAATGACGCGTGCTTACAGGACGTTTGCGCGTCACCGAGCATCTCACTCAGCCGTGATGGACAGCTAGTAGGTCTCTACTTTGACAGCTAGCTGTGATGAGATATATCATATATCATATATCACACATGATAACAAAGCTACGGTATCGGTGCGCCTTTTTTTTCTGAGACTTTGAAGTTGAGGGAGCTCTACACACACCTCACCCAAGAAAATGATTTTCACTATGATAAAAATGTAAATGTTCTGCTACGTAGCCTATGGGCGATCCCATGACCAATAATAATAGTGGCAGGTACACGCAACGAAACATACTGATAATAACAAACAAGAATGAAACCCTCACGGTTTGGGTGAAGGAGCTCAGTCGTTCCGAAAATGCTCGTCGGAAAAGTGCTCTAACTCTGTCTAGCATCCGTGCAACATAATAATAGAGGACCAAATCTACGGCTGAGCGTCACGCTTAGGGATTCGTGTTTCAGCGACCGACTCCAAAGGAGTCACTATTGCTCGAATAGCGATTGCTACGATAGACACCTGTAGTCCTTTTCTGCTCCGTCATGACACGATGGGTATTCGTGGTATCTACGACGGTCTCGATATGTACCGCTTGGAGTATTATTTGGTTGTTCTACGCTAGAACACACAATGTTTTGTGCACCCCGCGTTTGGCGTGAGGTGGAGAGACGTAGGTTGATTAGCACAGTAGGCTCTACTAGAAAAGTAAGCTCGGTGCGTGATGAAAACGTGAATACCCCGCCTTCGGTACTAGCCTGAAGCCATAGGCACACATAGTATTTGGTATAATAAGCAGCAGAGTCACCCCACACTGGGGTTAGACCAAGGCTAGAGGGGAAGCACCCCGTTCTTTACTATCGTGTTTGAGCCACTCGCACGGGTACCTCTGCAGCTCACTGACCTAGAGAGGTTAGGCGATTCGCTTGGTGCAACGCAGCTAACCTCTCCATAATATTTCGGATTGATATCGCTGAGGTTGGACAGAGCACTCGGATGCTTAAAAAGTCTGCAATGGAAATCGGGAGTCACTCGCACGAGTAACCTCAATAGCCAATCCATGCAAAACATGGACCCAAATAAATCGTGGCCGCGCGACGACCGCCTAGCCTTTGTCGGTATACAACTGTACCAGGTAAGTCTTTAACATCAATATGTAGACCAACCTGTTTCTGACCGAAAGGGCTCCAAAAAAACATCATACTTCGCACAATATTATAACCAGTATCGCGGTGTTTTACAATAATATTAATTAGCTAAATTGCGTCGTTTCGAACGGAGGCCATGGAAGGAGTGTTTTGGTCGTGTTGTGCAACCCCGTTTTCTCGAAGTCAGGTTTGGGCAAGGTAACCCAAGAGTGTAGAGCTCGTTTCGCAAGCGATATACAGCAATATTGAGCCTCACAGACAATAGAAGAGGTGCTTTCCGAACGTAGCACCCGTCAGTGCTATACCAGGTAATTTGGTGTGATGTCATATTGTAAGTGATACCAGGTTTCCCCACGCACGCACGATAATAGTGTTAGGGCCGGGCCAGGGTACCCGTGCACGCACGATAATAGTGTTAGGGCCGGGCCAGGGTACCCGTGCACTGTAGTGGGACCCCGCACTATCAAAACCCCGAGATGGTGCACTCCCAATCGGTACTAATAGTACTCTGTAGGACGAGCACAGTCGTGGCAACGATTATCGTGCGCACCGCACTAAACTGGAACACCGCGAAAAAAGCCTACTACTAGGTACCGCACTAATGCGGGACCAAGACTGTACTCAGATCTTGCCTACAAGTATTAGACTAATGCTGTAGTCTCAATTGTTAGTATTGCCCAAGGCTACGGTTGGGGGATACCCCCAATTTCACTACCGAGTCTTCACCCGTCGCGCGAATGACTCCGTGCCTCACTGACCGACGAGACGACTTTACACGATATGCTTGGCGCAACGTGGCTAACTCGTATTGCATGGCGGATTCGTGTCGCTAGGTTAAAATAACACCCAGTATTAAGACCGCAAAGGTACAGGGAGTTACTCGCGAGAGTGACTCCGGGTCACCGCAACAAAAAAAAAGAAGGGACCCCCCTATCGTAGCGTTGGTCTAAAACAATTTAATTTGCCATCCGAAAATTTCAATGTAAGCGTTAGGGTCATGTTATAAGGCTCAGCTTGGGTAAGCTACTGGTTAACCTTTTGCAAGTGGTCAAACGGACTAATACCCCACTCATTCCTAAAAATATGGCGTCGTCGACACAGACCATGGGTTCTTTGGGTGGTGGGTTCAAATCCCACATCCACCATATATTATAAAAATTAAAATCACTCCAGCTGTGAGATCGGATATTTTGTCGAAACTCATCTTTGCAAGCTGTGTGTGATACTCCGATCGCGCGTATTACGGGTTGTGTGTCCTCACTTAAAGATAGAGGTCGGCGACTCCCCTTGCAACTACAGTGTAGCTATCAGGGTCAACAGGGTGATGTTAGGCAGTCTGTGCGCGGAAACTATAAAACCCGTTTCTGAGGGGGACAAAATCTGACAGCTGTGGAAGGAAACGCATCAGTTTATCAAGTGAATCCTGTAAGTCGAATATCCGGTGAGGGGAGGGCGGAGTTTTTAAGGACGTGGGGGGCTGATTTTGATGAAAAGGGGGGCGGGAGGGGGGGAGGGGGGGGGAGGGGACGGGTGGGGTAGGTCAATTTGTGCGTGGAAACTATAAATATTTCTTGTGGGGGAGGGGGGGGAATGTGGAGGGGGGGGCGGGGGGCGAGGGGGGAGGGCTTTAGGTCGCATAGATGTAGGGGTTTGCTATACGCGTGGTGCTAGGTCTAGGCGATGGTGCGGGTGGTGGGGAAGGAGGGGGCGTTGGGGGCGGGGGTGGGTGGAAATTGCAGCAGCGGCATGGACGGCTCTAAAACGATAACGAGGCGTACTTCGAAGTAATAAACTTTTTCAGACTTTCCCCATGTCGAACTTGAAAAACACTCTCCCCGGTATCCCCATGAAATGAAACCGCTTGGATATTGGCACGTCCGCCCGAATATCCGGCCGACCTGCTATCCCGCTGTTTCAGGGGAGGGAGTGTTGTGTTATAAGGCTTAGTTTGGGTAAGCTATTGGTTAACCTTTTGCAAGTGGTCAAATGGACTAATACCACACTACTTCCTCAACAGTCAACAGTAAAAAATACCAGGTATGGTGAAAAAATCCAAAAATCCAGACAACATAAAAGAGTAACAGTGCAATAAAAACATCCATGCAACAACCAATAAGTACGAGTACCAGATTGTGTGTGTCCATATCATGCTGAACCTACCCCCTCGAGCCGCCGGAGCCAACTTCCCCCTTCCCATGTGCGCTTCCAAACAAGCACCAAGCGATAGCAATCCGCTGTCATCCAATTGAACGGCCAGTTTGTACCTACTGCGCGTAGTCTAATATTTCAACGCGCAGAAGGTTAGGTTGTGCGGTATTGCTGCCTGATACCGCTGTCGGGCATATGGCAAGGAGGGAGAGTCCCCGCCGTCTCGATCTTTCTGTGGCTTCGCCCTCGTCGCCCTCTCCCCCTAAAGCACGACTGCTCCCACCCCTAATCATGAATCACAGCCAACCGCAAGGGCCGAAAGATCATTTTTTCCACGAATGGACCTTGGGGGTGGCAAAGGCAACTTCCACTCGTGCCTCTCGACCTCAAGACCGCCGACCTAGCTAGCTCCCACCTCCTCCCCGTCTCTCTTGTCCGTCGATCCGCACGAACCGGTCAGTCCTCCTTTCCCCCTGCGCCGGAGAGCTGCTCTCAATCCCCAAAGCCACCCTCGCCTGGCATACGTTTTGGCGCTGGTTCGTCAACAACACGAGGTTCCGCCGCGTTTCAAGCGCACGAATCACCCTCGCCCCGCCTTTGTTGTTTTCGATCCCAACGAGCCCACTCGAGTCGGCGCAGCGATGGCGCGGTCGTGGGCAAGTCTAATACTCCGCTTGCCTGACCGAATCTGGCTGTTGGGGAATTGCCGTTTATCCTCCGCACCACCGTCGCCGCCGCTGTTATGTTCACACGGCGTGCGTGTCTTTGCTAGAGGTTCTCCCAATTTACGTACAGCCGGTATCCTTTTGGTTATTAGACTATGTTTCCCTTGTTCCTTCTGCCCCACGTTTGAGCCGCCAATGGGGACACACGCCTTTAAGACGAGGGTCCCCACCACCCCGTCGTCGCCGTTGCTGTTGTTGTTGTTGTTGTTGTTGTTGTTGTTGTTGTTGTTGTTGTTGTTGTTGTTGTTGTTGTTGTTGTTGTTGTTGTTGTTGATGTTGTTGTTGTTGTTGTTGTTGTTGTTGTTGGTGTTGGTGTTGGTGTTGTTGGTGGTGTTGGTGCTGTTGTTGTTGTTGTTGTTGTCGTTGTTGTTGGTGGTGTTGTCGTTGTTATTGATGCTGTTGTTGTTGTTGTTGTTGTTGCTGTTGACGATAATGGTCGCCTCTCATTCTCTGTGTTGTATCATAAACCGCCGTCATCGTAGGATCACTTGAAAGAAGCACAACATCAAAGACCCGACGCAAGAAAAGCCATCTAATGATGTACCAGGTACCAGGTAGTCTAGACTATATACATGGTTTGCCGTCAGACAAGATAATGCTAAAACCCTCGATCTCCCATACAGCCTGTAGGAAGAGCAAAGCCCTACAGGAAATCTAACACGAACAAAGAAGCGATATATTTTGACTTGTGGGCGTTGACTTGGATTTTATGTTATGTCCAGTATAAGAAGGAAATCCTACGAAGTTTATTTAGCTCTTCTAACAGTAAAAGGAAATGATTTTTTGAAACTTTAGCATCAACTTAATTCTCATTTCTCCCTTGCCACAGCATGGTTTTAAAGAGGAAGAAAATCCCACAAAGAAAGGAAAACTAAAAAAATGAAAGGAATCGATATTTTTATTAACAATGTTTTAGTCTATAGAATATGCCATAGACTTTATTTATGTTTTTACCTGCCCCCAGAGACTTCAATTGTGACGCCGAACGCCGGTCGGTTTTCACAAACAGTAAAAAAACAGCAGTCAGTGCACCAAGCTCATACATTCTGCTTGTTTTTTTATAGTGCACTCAGCACGCCATCGATCATGGATGCCAAAATGGTGCGTTACGAAGATACGGGGGGAAGCATCCCAACAGCGTATTAATCGATCCATGTCGTATAATAGCTTCCTTTTCCTTTTGTCATGATCACTTACTTGTGTTCACTCTCCATCCAGGGCAACTCCAAAAATAAGACGTATTACCCTCACTCAGGTAGGGACCTTCTGGACAAGCTGTGTGGTCATGGGTAGGCGTCTTTCCTTCTCCCCCCCCGGTACGTGCCTTTATTTTGATCGCGCACAGGGTTCAGCACTCCCGCGTTTCAACTTTTTTGCGCTCACACTCTTCGATTTATTTTTCCGAAATAATTGTGCTATCATGGCAACTCGGTCAAAAGCTATCTCGCTACTTGTATACACCCGCTCGTCGATTTGTAAGGCGCAAGAAAGCTTCCCTGCTATGATGCGAGAGTGCACGACTACAATGTATCTACTCGGTGAGACTTGAACCCACGAGCTTGTGGCTTTTGTAGGGACAAAATTCGCGCCTGTTTACTCGATGGGAAAAGCCCAGCCTTATGTGTGTATGTATGGAACCCTGTTGTTAGCATATTTTTTATTATGCGAACAAGACAACCTGGTAGATGGCGACCACAAGGCTACCGCGGGTAGGGGGGGGGTCAATTTCGGGGGCCGTTTTTTGGAATGCCGCTGTCTGGGTCACTTACACGAGGAGCGACCCCCTCTACCTTTTTCGTTCCGGTGTTGAGATTACGCGCGCCGTTTTGTTTGGCGACGATTAATCTGCAACGGACGGGCGGGCTATATAATACGCTACGCCTAGTCTAAAAAATCGCCTGAATGATGAAGTGTTTTTTTCCGTGAGGGAAAGAGTCACTCGTGTGAGTGTGACTCAAAAACCCCAGTAGTGAGAAAAATGGGAATACACACTATTAATAGTATTATAGCACTTGTATAGCACCGACTGGTAGAACTCCATTATTAGTATAACACAACACTGCGATAACACTACGATAACATTAGTATTTAAAACCCTATTAATAGTGCTCTAGATAGCATATGGTACTACACTACCGTGTTATAAGGCTTAGTTTGGGTAACGATATCGGTTGACCTTTTGTAAGACTTTTTAAGTGGTCAAACGGACTATATACCCCACTACCAGTATTACCTTAACAAATGGCGTCGTCGACAGACCATGGGTTTTTTGGGTGGTGGGTTCAAATCCCACATCCACCTTCGTATAATAAACTTTTTCAGACATTCCCCATCCATGTCGAACTTGAAAAATATTCTCGCCGGTATACCCAGGAAATGAAACGGCTCTTGGATATTTGACAGGTCCGCCCGTATATCCGGCCGACCTGCTATCCCGTCGTTTCAGGGGGGGAGAGTGTGATAAGGCTTAGTTTGGGTAAGCTATCGGTTAACCTTTTGCAAGTGGTCAAACGGACTAATACCCCACTAGTCTAATACCTCAACAACCGTTCAAGCAGTACCCTTGGTCCATGATATCATCGCATCGGTCGCCCCCTGTACCACTGGCTCGCCGCCCCCATGCTTTGGGGGTCAGTCTATCTGTGTGTAGTTGGACTTGGTGTGGTGGATATGTAGGTTTTTTGCAGGAGGAGTAGTAGTAGTGGCAGTCGAAAGGGTAACTTGCGAGTAAAACCTGTCACACCTGTCACGTGACACAACCTGTGAGAGGGAGAGGAACAATTTTATCGTGTCGCACATTCATGATGGACTATATTTCAGCTAAATTTTCATTTTGTTCATTTCATCTGGGCAGTAGCAGTAGCAGTGGTATGCTTCGAAAGCATGCTCATATATATGCTTGCAAAGATGAGCTTCGACGAAGCCTTCCACCTCACAGCTGCTAGTTGGTGTAGTGGTGGAGTTCCATTATTTTTTCTTCATAGTCTAGACTAGACTAGACTATATTGCTAATTGAGTTTTGTTTGTTTTTCAGATCATTTTTTTTTACTTTCTAGTTCAAACACTCGCAGGAGGTTTTTTACTTCGGCGACCTTCTGGACTCAAGCCGTGGTCACGGGGGTCTTCTCTTCTCTCCCACCGGTTAATGTTCTGCTACTGCATACAGTAGTCTATAGAACCGGTCGCCCCGGTGGCGTATCAGGTTATCCTCGAGCCTGGTATAGGTCAGTTTCGTGAGTTCGAGCCCCGCCGAGTGCATACTCGTATAAAT
Organism: Undaria pinnatifida; assembly: GCA_012845835.1. NCBI lineage: Eukaryota > Phaeophyceae > Laminariales > Alariaceae > Undaria > Undaria pinnatifida. The sequence continues at coordinate 11,934,550 of JABAKD010000021.1, read as the reverse complement.
TCGTTGGGACTTTTTCTTGTGGACAAATTGACTTGCGGAAAGCGCGAGAGCGTGAGTTAGCAACATTCGATGAACAATCGACGAGCAGTGGGATTGCTGAACCCTTTGCGCGATAACAATTGAAGGCAAGAACCGGGGAGGAGAAGGGATGACACCTGTGACCACGGCTTGTCCAGAAGCTGGAAAGTGAAAGTGTGCTAAAAAAAAACAAAAAAAAAAAAAAAAAAAAAAAAAAAAGTTCTACTTCACGTACCACAGTAGTTTGTAAAATACGCGTGGTACCAGGTATAGAAATAAATAAATGCATAGACGCGTGAGAAACAGAAAATAACAAATATGTATGCCAAACATTGACGGTGTAAATTACATGTACAGGGCATAACACACATCAAGAAGAGAACAACGTGCGTGTGCGCCCTGCCTTGATGTCGTGTTTTCCTGTCCTTTCCCCGTATGTATGTAGCATGATATTTGTGTGCTATCTTGTTGTCCTTCGCGATTCACGATTAGTCTATAGATGGAAATGCTAACAGGGGGCTACACGAACAGAGGAACAAATATATGTGACAGCAGCAGCAGCGGTCAACATGACAATTTCATGTTGATAGGCATAGACTATTATAGTCGCTCAGTGCACAGATACACTGCGTATGTAAAATGTCCGTTCAGCGCGCTCTGTTTCAGCTGCTCCTAGCAGTATCGACGTCATTATTGCCGCATATATATTTTTAATTGTTGTGACGAAATGAACAGACACTCAACTCGCTGGTGTTCCTGCGCCCCGGTCAACCTCACTCACATATCCCCTTAAAGGATTTATAGTTTCCACGCACAGATTGAGTTGCCCCGTCCGTTCCCCCCCCCGCCCTCTGCCCCCCGCCCCCCCCCCCCGATCCCTCTTGCTCAAACCCATGCCCCCACGCCCTTCAAAACTCCGCCCTCCCCTCACCGGTTACACGACTTCCAGAATACACTTGATAAACTGATGCATTTCCGTCCACAGCTTGGCTGTCAGATTTGGTCCCCCTCAAAAACGGGTTTTATAGTTTCCGCCAACAGACTGACTAACATCACCCTGTTGACCCTGATAGCTGCACTGTTGTTCGAAGGGGAGTCGCCGACCTATATCCTTAATGAGGACACACAACCCGTAATACGCTCGATCGGAGTATCACACACAGCTTGCATAGGTGAGTTTCGACAAAATCTTCGATCTCACAGCAGGAGTGTATTTCCATTTTTACGATATATAGCCAACACACAGCGCAGCAACACGATCAAAGCAGACTGGCACCTTACTTCATCACGTGGCAATTATCAACAACACACAGACTGTCACAAATGCTTACCACATGACCTAGCATTCATCATCAGTACAGACTCGAACACTTGATTAGTACCCAATGCGTACAACGTATATTCAACACAGATTGGCACTGGGATCACTCACCGCGTGACAAGATCGACACAAACCGAAACCTGCTTACCTCATCTTCCGCTTCCGCTTCTTGTATAAACGATGTCGAAGAATCCTCATCGCACGACTCGCCAGCATTTTCGGCTAGCGCGAACCTAGACCACCCCGCCCAGCCACCGCTGTTCCTCCTCGTCGTGTTGTCGTCGTCGTTGTTGTTAGAAAAAAAAGCATGGTTCAAGGCACCGTTCTTGTTGTCGTCGTCTTCATCGTCGCCGTTATTGTTACAAGCCAAATATTGTTTCACAGAAGATCCTCCCGCGGCTGCCGCCACCACCCCGACCCCTGCTGTGGACGCTCCGGGGGCGTTGTAGGAACTCTTTGCCGCTGACGAAAAATCCGAAACAGTCTCCGTCCGCGCCGGGCTTACCGGGTCAACATTTTCTTCTCCCCGTCTCTCCCCGTCCTCCTCCGCCGCCTCGTCGACGTCGTAGAACCCGACGAGCGGTGTCGGCACGCCACCGCCTTCGTGCGTTGAGAATGCCCGAAGCGGTTCACAGCAGAGTTCGTCACGCAACGGCGTAAATGTGCTCTCGCCTTGGTGTGCTGCCAATGAGCCAGACGGTTCGTCGTGGAGCCCGCCTAGCGTCTTGTGTGTGCTACCGCGCTTGGATACTGCTACTGCACTTGCAGGCGGTTCTTCTGCGGGCAATAAAACGTTGCTTTGGGGTGACAGCATCAAGGGCCCGCGTTGCCAAGAGCGACGCTTCGCGGGCGTCATCTCAGCTGACTTCTCCATTTCCATGAGAAAAGCATGGCTTGGCGGCCACCCCGGTAACGGAGGTGTCTTAGGAGCAATGGTAGTGTCAGCCACAGAAGACCGCAGCAGGTCCGTCTCTACACCATCAACTACCGCGGGGAGGTTGAACTTTCGCCCACTGGGCAGCGAAATAGGCCGCCTTCCTCCTCCTCCTCCTTCTCCTCCTCTCCCTGCTGCCTTGACGTTGCGTGGCTGTGTAGAGGAAGCGTTGCGCTGGTTTGCTCCGGAATCAGTACGTCTGCTGGATGACGCACCGCGGATCGGCGAGAAAGTAACTGTAGATGTCGCCTGCGGCAACGACGCCGTTCCCAATCGTCGTTCGGATCGAACCCGCCGGCGTCTTAGCACGGCATCGTCCTTCGACATCATCTTGCTCACGCCGAGGGGAGTCGTGTAGAGTATGGGGTATGGGGGTGTGCAGAGGTCCGAGGGTACAGATAATGAACTGAACGTCTGTGTCTGGCGTCCTCTCCGACAATGCTTTGGCTGTCGTCGTTGGGTCGAGTTGTATATATGATACACCGGTGTATACCCCTGCCTGAGGATCCACCGCCGGACATTCTTTCTGCTAAAAGTGTCATCATCAACTGTGGGGCATGTGTGCATGTACTCTCTCTTGTCTGCAACGTAACTTATTCCCTGGTAGGTATTTGACGAGCACACAGAAATTTCGGGGGTCCGGAGCCCGGCCGGGTGGATACCTCGAAAAAGGCGTTCGGGTTGTGGCCTCTGTCAGTGTGCGGGTAGTATCATTTTACACCTATACCTGGTACGTACTTCGGAAGTATTGTATGTATAGGCTGCATACCAGGGGTATATCTACGTGCGCTAAATGCACTAAAAAACCGAAAGGCAATACTAAGAGCCACCTGGAAATCACACAAAAACAGCAGCAACAGGATATAGCTCTATCTACCATCGTTTGGTTGTCTACTACTACTATATATAGCTCCTGCCGTTGATCAAGACCAGGTACGCTCGGTCCGGCGTTAAGCGTGCCCACCGGCTGTCCTGGGTGACCACGGAGGATCCTATCTAAGTTGACGTAGAACACGTCAAGCGCGCGACGGATTAGTTCGGTGGGGAAACAAGATCGGAAAAGTTAAAATTAGAAGCGCTCCCAAAAACAAGATCGATCTTGACGCTCTCACCATGATGACCTAAATAATAGTGGCCAGGGAAAAAAAGGATTAGACTATATCAAGAATTCAGTCAGACTCAGCATGGTAGTATACATATAAGTATAGAGTAAAGATCTCGCCAGTTCCTTTTGGGTGCGCGGCGAAAAAAAAAAAAGTTAACACGCAGAAAAAAAATGCCGAGATTCGTAGCTCACAAAGTAAGTGGAGAAAAAAAGAAACAAGTGGTTGACGCTCTCGGGGGCGCACAACAATAAACGAGAAAAGGACGCCCACCCTCGCCGCCATGCCGGGATGACAAAAACAAACGTCGCGGTTGTTCGGTCGACGTTACAACAACAGGAGCATTTTTTTCCCGACAATTTTTCCGAAGGCCTTTTTGAGGCCTGCCGCTTACTACTGCTGCTGCTGCTGCTGCTGTAGACACACCGAAAAACCTGAAAGAAGAGCAAAAAGAATACATCACCACCCCACTTCCTACTCGAATCTCGTTGTTATATTTTTCGTGCTGACCCCTGTAGGGCCGGTGGTGTGGTGTGTCGTTTTCTCTTTTCGTAGCGTGCCCTCGATTAACAAGTGGGTTGCGATTTTTATGTATACCTGGTAGGTGGGCAAGAAATACATTGCAGGGTAGCATTTTTGCTTGACAATTGTTTGTTTTTTTCTAGTATTATTGTATGGTTCAGTTTTATTGTTTCTCCCGTCCTGGGCTCGAAAATGACATAATGGCTGTTTGTTGTTGTTGTATTGTTTCGTCTTGCGTACTTTTGGGTCACAAGGTGTTCCTATTATTGACGTATGCCAGGCACGTATCTACCTCGTAGTCTACCCAGCACTACCCAGCACTTATTATTTGAGCATGACGTTTTTTGCGATTTTTTTTTTTTTTCATCCTCCGGCGGATGGGGAAAAATAAAGCTTTAGCTCACCACACGAAGTTACAGCCTTGCCTGTCGAAACGGCGTCGCATCCCAACGTTTCGTCAGACAGGCTGCGTCTAACGTATGTGCGTCACATTTACTACCGTCGTCGCGACGTCCAAACTACTTGTCCCCCTCAAAAACTTTTTTTTTTATAGTTTCCGCGCACAGACTGACTAACATCGTCATGTTGACCCTGATAGCTAAACTGTAGTTCCAAGGGGAATCGCCGACCTATACATCCTTCATGGGGACACACAACCCGTAATACGCGCGATCGGAGTATGTATCACACACAGTTTGCAAAAATGGGTTTCGACAAAATCTTCGATCTCACAGCTAGCTGTGAGTGTATTTGTATTTTTGTAATTTATAGATCTGCCGTGATCCGTGACCTTCGCTCTGTATCCCGAATGAAAGGGCCCACAGTATACCGAAGATATACCGCAGTACTGAAAGTATGTATGACGCGTGCTACGATAAATTAAAGGTGCTGCACCATTTTTTTTTCTGGAGGGTGTTCCTCAATTTCGGGAGCTTAAGACGCCTCTCGACCAAAACTGATTTGGAGAAAAAATAAAACTGTCACCACCCCGGATGAAAAATCCTACTGCCTAGGTACACAACACGAGAAACCACACACAAAAAAAATGGTCTATTTCCGACGATTTTGAGCTAAGGAGCCCCGTCATTCAGAAGAAGCCATTTTCGCCAAAAAAAGGTATACCTCTATTTTTATTGTAGCATGCATGCGTCGTATCTCAAGGTACTAACTATTGTTGCTCACAATGTACATGCTGCGCAGGAGTCCGGTGACAAGTCACAAAACACCAAGCACTCGTCTGTTCGTATTGTATTATTCGTGCTGTTGTTGTAACTACCAATCTTCATCCTAATACCCCTGTCTGTGGAAGGTATGTATGGATGGATCGGTCGTCGTACGTGGGTTAGATTTGACGTCTGACTTCTTCGAATGAATATGGAAGAGGACGCAATACTTTTTGGTACAACACTCCACCAAGCAACGTGTTCGCTGATGAGGCATCGTGCGCAGGATTGACCTGGTTGTCGCATGCGGTGTGGACATTACCGTACGAGGTTAATGCTATTACCACACCGTAAGAGGTAGGCGGAGCAGAACAGGAGAGCTTGCCCGACCCCCATGCTCATACTCTCCGTAGACACCAACCAGTATCTATCTAAGTTTTTCGGGTCTCGTCATGGTGTGATGAACACTTTCTCGTCCAGAGATCGGCACTCTCAACATAATAACAAGCTGCCAACGTCTCATCCAGAGGAGCTCGATCCTGTACTGCTATAAGATCTGAGCGAATAACATCATCCGGTAGCCACTCGAAGCCTCATACTCACACCATCAACGGAGAGGGCACAGGACGACGAGTGGTCCTCAGCAAAATACCACATATTATATCACTATCATACTACTGACTGTGATCGATCGTGAAGGCTACCGCGTACGATAGTAAGGGGGGTAATCTTTTTGGGGCCTTTTTTTTTCGCAATGATTCGGGGTCACTCGCGCGAGTGACCCCCGCCCTGTTCCTTTATTTGCGTTCTTGACTTGAGCCTTTTTTGTGCGGTGTGTTAAATATATATATCTTGCGGTGTGAATCCGCAATTAATTGGAACGGTAAAAAAAGCTACGTAGTACGTACGTACGCCGCTGTGCGGAAAATTTCCATAATTAACTAAATAAAAAGCAAACAAGGTTTACCCATGTTTGAGGTGTATTGAGAGTCACTCGTCCGAATATGATACTCGTAGCTCAAACCCAGTAGTAGTGGAAGATGGTGATACTCCCCTTGGCTACCGTAGCCTTGGTGACCATGAATTCAATATGCTATTGATATATATATGGTATTATTGGCCTTGGATCAAATTTCCGGTCCCGGAGGGCGGTGCGCCTGTCACCTCCCGGCCACGTCGCATCAACCCGATCTTAGCCGAAGAGATGGACGCTACCCTCTCAACCAGTATCTCGCTGCCGGTCTGATCCAACACTCTCTCCGCCCGCATATCCGGCCGACCTGCTATCCCGCCGTTTCAGGGGGGGGGGTATAAGGCTTAGTTTGGGTAAGCTATCTATCGTTAAACCTTTTGCAAGTTAGTTTTCAAAACGTACTAATACTCGTACCCTGCCTCTAATTCCTCAACAAATGACTATAATTATATGTATAGTCTAGTCTAGTAGTCTATTTTAGCCTTACTTAGCCGTCATCCCCGCGTGAACCGGCTCAAAACCAGGCATCCGCGCAGTAGAGGGGAGGTGCTTGCGGGGCCGCGAACTGTTGTTAAACAGCTGGTGGTGTGTATGATTGCCATATACTACTATTATTGCACTCAATAATTGAGTGTGCACAGACAGGTAGGTGACTCTATTTTACCTCCCGTGATACGCAAAATGGAAAATAAATACCAGTCACACAGCGGAATTGTTTTTTAGTGTGTGTATGTATGTACTGGTATGTATAATAAAAATATAAATACACTCCATCCAGCTAGCTGTGAGATCGAACATTTTGTCGAAACTCAATATTCGCAAGCAGCTGTGTGTGATACTCAGTATTATTGTGTGCTCTGAGACCCAAAATGAAACCGCCGCAGAGAACGTACCACAGGTGTCAAGTCAAAAGTCAAATGGTACCTCACGGCATTTTTATCGGTAAGGCCGCGGGGGTAGCCTTTGAGCTGAGCTATTAATAAGTAATATACCCATAATAAGAATAAAGAGGTCATTAGACTATATCGAGAACCCCAATTAATTGAACCCAACGCAAAAGAAGTGCTGCTAGACTAGTCTATACCGTTAATAATATGTACCTTAATTAACATGTATATGTTGTGGTTAGGGTTTGTTGGTATGCCGTAATTAATTGTGCGAGTCATCGCACCCCCGTGCGATCGATTATTAAAAGATTCCTAACTTTGATTTTTATCGCACAGGGGGCGTGATAACTCCGGTATGTGCGATGACTCCGGCCCCTGTGTGGAAATTGAATTAAATGATTTGATTTCCCGTTCTGACGCACACCCCTGTGCGGTAACTCCGACATGTATGTGCGACTCTGAACAAATCACACACCCTGCCATGCTGTGATGTAAACGCACACCTGTGCGGTAACTCCGACATGTGCGATTCCGAGCAAATCAAACACCCTGCCGTGCTGTGTGATGTGAACGCACACCCCTGTGGTCTCGGCCAGTACACACGAAGAAGACGTTTGGTGCCTTGTTCTGTGCTTCAAGTAGGTATAATACAACGACTGGTGACGGTAGGATTCGAGTTGGTTTGTGGTGTTGTCTGCGAAGGGAGGAGAAACGGCGGAAGAAAGGTGTGTCGCAGGTAGGTAGGTACTGAGTTGTCGGCTGTGCCGTCGTTCCGTTGCATGAGGAACAGCAGTACTAGGTAGGTCAGCACCGCATCGTGGCAGGGTCGGTGGTGCTTTTTTTTTTTTTTTTTGGTGCGGTCGCCGAATGAAAAATAACATTATTAGCGAGAGTTTTTTTCATGTATGTATGTATGATATGCACCTGCTACAAACAGCGGTGAGCCCCGGTTACAAAGCGCTAGAAAAACGGATATTGGCACATTTTTTATCCTGAGGCCACACGCCACAGCATGCAACCTCACGCTCGAAGGTGGCACCAATATCGGAGTCATCGCGCCTCTGTGCGATGACTCCGACCCCTGTGCGGAAAATGAATTAAATGATTCCAAACTTGAAAAATTAACGCACAGGGGTGCGATGACTCCGGCATGTGCGATGACTCCGGACTGTGCGATGACTCGCACAATTACGGTAATCAGCCAAAGAACGGGCTTGGTTTGATTTTTTTTCTCTTTTTTTTTTATCCTCCGGCGGATGGGGAAAGATAAAGCTTTAGCTCACCACACTTCCACGTAATTTCATACGCGTCGTGTGTCGATTCTTCGGTGTTTTGTTACTTGATTGATTACTTGTGATTGTTGTGTGATTATTGGTCTTGAACGGTAAACATAAATAATACCAGGTAGGTAGGTAGGTGTTGTACCAGGTATGGCGTACTAAAACGTATAATAAATATTTTTTGACGGTAATTTCGTGTATATATGATGTATTGTTAGTGAACCTGAAACCATTACGTACAAAATTAAATGTATTCGTCCACTAAAATACGTATGGTATATTTTGGTTTGTGTGATTTTGTCATGAGCATTCTAAAGCTCGTACATTTTATTTGCGTAGCACAATATTGATTGTATCCCATTGTTAAGATACGGCCTCGAAAGGCCTGTAATTATCCGAATCTGAGATTATTTGGATAGGTTTCGTTCGATAAGGTTGGCGTTTTATATTCGGGAAAAAAGTTAAGAAATAGATCGGAGGCACGTGCGTCCGATCTCAGAAGCTATCCTGGGCTCTGAGCCTGCATGCAGGGGGCACTCTGTGTCCCCCCACCTTTTACATCTGGCGTCGACGGCAGGACTAACGTCGTCTTGAGTGACGTGGTACGGCGGGGATTTCTTGAAAAATTTGTTGAGGCCATACTGTGTCATCCCCGCCGGTAGGTATTTGGGCATGTCCCCGCTGTCGTGGGGTTTGGCACAGGGTTTGCAGCGCTCGATGGCCACGCGCCGACGACCACATACATGCGACTTTACACCATACTAAAAGATTTGTCCAACAACGTCGAATAATAAAAAATCAAGAACAAGTTGATCTGAATATGATTTGAAAACATCGGCAGGGCAAACTTTAATATAATTTTAGTATAATTAGAAATACAGCATTATTACTTGAAAACTTGATTAATCAAGTTTTTTATTTCCAACCCTATCATGATATTAATAGTTGTAATATGTATATATAGCCGGTAACCACTGACCGGTTCAGTGCCTATAACAAAGTACTGACTGTGGTGCTAGTAATCAAGAGCTTGATTTGGCGAATAAGAAACACCAGGTACACAGTTTGAGGATGAATCAATTCAGAGAATACTATAAAAAAACACTTTGTTGGTGCACGAAGAAGAGGAGGCGGGGGGCGGGGGGCGCGGGGGAGGGGCGGGGGGGGAAAAGGGGAGAACACATTTAGAGTTCCATTATTATACCAGGTACCAGGTACCTGGTATATGTTTTGCCATAATGTTCGAAGAGGGAATGTGTAGTGTTACGTATAAGGCTTAGTTTGGGCAAGCTATTGGTTAACCTTTTGCAAGTGTGGTCAAACGGACTAATAATACCCCACTAATACCTCAACAAATGGCGTCGTCGGCAGTACCATGGTTTTTTTGGGTCGTGGGTTCAAATCCCACATCCACCAAAATAAACTTTTTCAGACCTTTCCCATCTATTAATATGTCGAACTTGCAAAATACTCTCCCCGGTATACCCAGGAAATGAAACGGCTTGGATAATTGACAGGTCCGCCCGTATATCCGGCCGACCTGGTATCCCGCCGTTTCAGTGGGGGAAGAGTGTTACAAGGCTTAGTTTGGGTAAGCTATTATACGGGCTAACCTTTTGCGAGTGAGTGGCCAAACGGACTAATACAGTACCCTACAAATACCTCAACAGTAGGGTACGTACACAGGTAGGTGTGATACTACCACTTACTGTATGTACTCTCGCGGGTGGGTATGTTATGGGGATCAATACCAAGAGCACCCGGCCGGCCGGGTAGGGTATTCGAAGCTCTATAATGTTGTTATACGAAGTATGTTGATGCGTATTAATAGTAGTATGAATTGAGGCATGTGGGCGTAGTAGAGGAGGTGATTTCGCGAGTATGGTAGCGCGGACCACATCAAGAGTACCCAGCTACGAGGGTATATGTTATCGAACATCTCACTGTGCGTAGTATTGAGACGGTTATGGTAGTTGGGGGGGGCAGCAATAATTGTAAAAATATGCACGTTGGAATGTTCTACGCCGTTCAACCCGTGGGTGGGTAGAAACTCGGTTAACTTTCTGGGGCTTGAGAGAAAGAGAAAAATGACAAAATCACGAAGAAAACCGACGATTGCAGCATCCCCTCCACACGAAGCAACACGTGCTGGTAGATTGGGTTGACGGCGATGATTTTACTGTCGAACTCCAACAGTGCAAGCACCTACCTGCTGTAACACACGCGCAAAGTTTGCACTGCCGCCGTGTGCTGCATGCTCGCATTATTGATAAGAACGCCTTTTTTACTTTGTTTTGTCGCTGTATTATGGTAATCAAGTCACAAGAGGGTTGAACAGGGTATGTGTGTATAATGAATGGTAGTTATCTGGAACGATAACGCTAAAAAAAGCTACGTCTGTACCCGACTGCGAGTTCTACAACAACATTGGTACTCGGATGCACGAAGAATCATCCTAAAATAACACATTGCCCTGTATGTACGCAATTTGGAAACAAACGCGTACGTACTCGTTCGGTATTGATGGGGGCAATAATACTGGCTTCCATAACATAATACGTCTTGACTAAAAATTCGATCCCACAGAGCTCTGGATGCAGTGCATTTTTCATGTTTTCCAAGTATTATATACCCGTCGATAGTTTATTCCCAGCCAGATCGGCAGGTTATATACCTTTGAACTATTCCATGCAGGGAACCTGGTAGTCCGGGAGTACCTCCCTCCCACATTGCGAAAACGTCGTTCCGCACCACAGACAGGAAGCATGCAGAAAAAACAAAAGAAAGTATTTTATTTTGCCGCTCTCTTCTTTCGTCACGGCCGAGCAATTTCTCACATCGATACGGTCACATAGTATAGATAGACCGTCACATCGATACGGCAACATAGATACGGAGAACATTATCATCTGATCATGATCTACTTAGTAAAGAACGCATACAAGATATACGAGAGATATACCGCAATATTGTATTTTAATTTTTATAATATTATCCTCTCTCTTCTGTCGACGCCCCCGTCCTTGCATCATAGTTGCCCCGCCCCCTCAAAATGGCCGAAAACGTGGCATAAACGTGCTGCCGTCCTCGGGGAATTAGCTCCTATTTTTCTTGTTTTTACCAAATCCCCCGCCACCCTTGGTATCCCCGGGGACAACTTTACCATCAAAATAGATCGCCCTCGCCCGGGGGACAGCACGAAAAAACGATGTCGCCCCAGGGGGAGAACGTAAGTGTATCTCTACGGCATTGAAATCCATTCCGCCCCACTGCGACTTGCGTTCAATGAGCCTCGGTGCGATTCCGGTGCTATTGATTGTTGTGCGTTGCTTGTTGTTCTTTATCTCATTATTATGTAGCCGCTCCGTGAGCTCAAGCTCTACCTGCCACAAAACACGCGGTTTTCCTGCCGATGCACGCGACGTCAAAATATGGCACAGGAAGACTCCACTGAGTAAAACCAATAATAGCGACAGGGCAAAACAGGTCGTGAAAGCTCTCCCGTGTAGATGCCGGTAACGAAACCACGCAAGAACGAACGCACTACACGTGCCCTTCCTTTGGTTTTCTGTTCACAAACAAAACAAAGGCAGTGTTTCTTCGAAAGTCTCCACTCGTCTTCACGCATTCATTCACGCAAACTGGTTGCCATCTTACACCCCGCTTGCCTTACCTGCCCCAAAACCTCATCCTACTCCCACTCCTCTTCACCCTCCCCCCTCTCCCCCCGATGTAGCCCGTGCAGACGGCTACACGGCAGGGAGTCACTTTTGGGGGGAGGGGTCACTCGCGCGAGTGACCCTCCTGTCCCTTTCGCGGTGTTACGCTTTCGTGTGGTGTTGTTTTAACTTTGCGATGAAAATCCATAATGGAAAAGTACGCCAGGCCGGACAAACAAATCGCCTCAAGTGTGTCTTGTCCTTGGTGTACACAGAGCCGTTCTGCGGTAACCCCCCCCAACATTTCTTCGACGAAACCGCCGGTTTTGAAACCCGCTCCCGGCCGCACCTCCTGAAATACAATGCCCCTTGCCACCCCGACGTCATCGTTCGATAGTCCTTTTCTTTCTTTGCAAACAAGAAAATGTACGGCGTCGTTTCTTAAATAGCACCCTTCTTTGTGTCGAGCAGCCATGAAACGTTCGTTAAACAAAATCGCTGGTTTTGGGGGGTGTCTGGTTATGTGGCACCAGCCACTGAACCACGTAGGTTCACTAACCAAAGGGGGGGCTATCGTAGAATCAGTCTACATAGTCACTCGTGCGAATGGTGAAAGAAAACCCGGCGGTGGTGGAAAAGAGGGGCACCCCCCCTCCCCCCCCCTACCGAACCCTTGCTCCAAAATCCCTCCGCCCTCGTCATCCCATCCGAATCGTAATCGGGGGTCCTTGGGCGTAAGGGTACGGTCGATAACCTCCATTACCGCCGCTGCCGCGTCCTTGTCCCGCGCCGGAATGACAGGTAGCTGGAGCGGGCCGACCTCTAGACCATGCGCTTGCTCCCTCGCCTCGCGCTGCTCGGCCAGTATGTCGCGGAGTTATAATTGTCGCCGAACGTGTGGATGCCCCAAGCACCGAGCGTGGTCGTCACGGCCGTCACGGTTTGAGGCTGAAGTCACACACCTCACGAGTGGACGGGAAACGCCCCCCCCCGTTTCGTCGAGATAGAGTAGGACGTGGAAAAAAGGCAGTTTTTTTTCCGAGCGCCTTTGAGTCATCCCACGATAGCGCCGCAGCAGATTCTAAGAATTTTCTGAGCCCCTAGGTCGCGAGGAGCTAGCTCAGTACCGTCTGTCTCACCAAAACCATTACTTCGAAGGCATCCGTTCGCGAGCGCAACCCGAAAAACACTTCGATGGCCAAACCTTACAGCATTTTTTCTCGTAAAGTTGTCAGGCTAACCGTTAGTGCCGCGCTTGAGGAGCTTAACCTGTAACAGGGAAAAATCACGTACCAGGGTATGATGCATTCTACGATAGAGGTAGCACTTTTGTGTCTGAAAATGTTTTCTGAACGACTAAAGACGCTCCTTAACCCAAAATCGTCGGGAATGGACCATTTTTTTTCTGTCATCAAAATTCCCGCAGTGTACCTAAGCCGTGAGATTTTTTCATCCGGGGTCACGGTTTCATTTTTCCTCGCATCAGTTTTTGGGGTTAAGAATGGCATGTCTTAAGCTCCCAAATTGAGGAACCTCAGAAAAAAACTGGTTGCAACCTATATCGTAGCACGCACGTCCTCACCCAAACAGTGAAGCCCCTACCGTTGGATGAATCCGTTTTTAAAACGTCAGCTCATGTATGGCGCAAAATCCCCAGAACGCCAGCAAACTCCAAAACAATGGCCTTTCGAAAGCACCTTTTCTAACGACGAAAACCCGCACTTTTTTTTTTTGGTGAAATTCGACGTTTCAAAAAAGGACTTTTTTTAGACTCGTGAGTGCTGCGAAAAGATCTGCACCGCTTCGTTTCTGGGGTTCCTCGCTTCAAGAGGTTAGTTACAAGAAAGACCTATCCCAGAAAGTGATTTCGAGAGAGAATAAGACTGCTATTATACCGGCTGACAAAATCTGATGACCCCTAGGGATACAATAACGAGCATCACGTACAAGAACAAAAAAAACACTGTTTCCGACGATTTCGGGTCAAACAAGGATCTCAACCATTTAGGAACAGTTCCAGATAAAAATTGCTACCTCTATCGTAGCAAACATTCTGATTCGACGATACCCCCCCCCCCCCCCCCCCTCCAATAACCAGCGGTTTTCTTTAACGAACGTCTCATGGCTACTCGGCACGGGGAAGGATGCCATGAAAAACATATTCTCAATCGCATGTTTTCTCGTTTGAAAAAGGACTACCGAACGGTGGCGTCGGGGTGGGAATGGGGAAGGGCAGCCATTTTTCAGGAGATACGGCCGGGAGTTGGTTTCAAAAATCGGCGATTTCGTTGAAAAAACGTTAGGGGAACTACCACAGTATGACTCCAAGGTGCTCAGAAGCTCTGCCGTTTTTGCCCACCATCTACAATGTTGTTGACGAAAAGGAAAACTCGTGTCTGACGCACGAGAGGATCGTCCCTCCGAAATGCCCGCTCGCTCATCATTCACCCGCGTCGCTAGCACCTCCCTGTGGCGCTGTGACCTTCCCAGGCCCGCGACGGTCATGCTCGGCCTTCTGAGTTGTTCTACGGTGGTCCCTCCAGCTAACTATGCTTTAACGAAATCGCCGGTTTTGAAGCCAGCTCCCCGCCGCATCTCCTGAAATACTGTGCCCCTTGCCGCCCCGACGTCATCGTTCGATGGGCCTTTGCAAGCATGAAAATGTTTGAGGATGCTTTTTTCATGTAGCGCCCTTTCTGGTGTCTAGCAGCCATGAAACGCGCGTTAAAGAAAATCACCGGTTTTGGGGGGGACTATCGTAGAACCCGTCCTCTCTAGGTGTAGAAGGTGCAATTGGCCCGAATGCCGCGTATGTATGTACTCATTTTTGATGCTCCAGTCGAACGGTTGAACCTCTGGCTGGTCGTCAGCACAGCTGAGACGGCTGTACACTAGCCTTAGCTTGTGGCGGTTCTCGTGTGTTGCGCGTCCCTTGGGTTCGACGAGCCACCGACGGTCAAAAAAGGGCTTAGGGTACTCTCGAGTCCCTGGACCCTTCCGTCTGGTGCCCGAGGGGCAATCCCCCTGCTCCTCGTCACGACCACCCCCCGACGAAAGGTGCAACCACCCCCAAGTATTGCCCGTCCTTTTTATCTCGTTGTTCGTAGCTTATATTGAGAGACGACAATCCTTGTTGTTGAGCGCGTGGTACGCGGCGGCGGGGAATCGAGCTACACACGAATCTGTGGCCGCCACGTCGAGAGCACTGTTTTTTTTATGAAAACCCCCGGGCGTGTTCTCCCCGCGGGGATTTTTTTGTTTCGTTTTGACGAAGTTCCCCCTACCTATTTGCTCCCCCCGGGACAACGTTTTTTTGAACAGCAAGCGCACACCCCGGGGGGCGTGGACAGAGGATACTACGGTAGTAGATACCAGGTATAAATGTAGAAAGACAGAGTGCAAGACATACCTGGTAGAGCCTAATATGGCCCGGGGTCTGGAATAAAAATGCCCATCGCCCGAGGGATTGGACTTATTTTCCACGGCTCGCATCCCGCCAAGACTTGAGTGTAGTCTAGAGCATAGGGCACGATACGCGAACAGAAGACGCTAGGCCGATATTGAGGAGAAAAGTATCACTCGATATTCCTAGTGCGAAATATGGCACGCTCTGTGGGCACGTACTACGCGGTACACTAGTAGTACCCAACGTCTACTGTATGTTGTGGTCTAGAACCGCTTGGTAGTCTCTGTATGCTCGGTCGCACCCTGTGCGCAGCAGGGCGGGTAGGGGAGTATCCCAATTAATGTTTTACAGCACCTTGACATGGTGGACGCAAAACCAAAAAGCCAACGCGACGACGGGATAAACCATAAGCCCACGACGAGGCATGCATGCTAAAAGATGGACGGAAAAATTGGAGGGCCCTAAGATCTGCCTGCCCGTTTATAAGGACGACATACTCATAAATGAACAGTTGTTGATGTTTTTCATTTTAGTGAAAGGGCTGACTACAGTCGTCGGCGATTCGGAGGATTCTGACACCGGGTTGGAGATGCGACGCTCTACAACCCCGCTGAAGCTTATCGCGTATTTAACGTACCCTTGCAAGGCGAAAAGCCGCTGAAAGGTACACCGCAGTGTGCAGTGCGAGTTAGACCAAGGAAAATCTGAACATATCTGCGTACGCACAAACGGCAAAAAGTCAGCCCGCACTGATCCGCATTCGACAGAATACGGAAGAACAAATAAGGAAAAAAAAAGGGAAGAAATGAAGGAAGGAAGAACGGAAGAAACAAACGAGCAAACAAAACAGCAAGCAACACAAACAAAACAAAAACAAAACAAGAAAAGCGAGCGAACAAAGTAGCAAACAACACAAATCAACATCAACAAACAAACAAAAGAAACATAACACAGCATAACAAAGCATAACGAACAAGCAAAACGAAACAAACAAACAAACAAACAAACAAACAAACAAACGAACGAACAAATGAACGAACAAAACGAACAAACAAACAAACAAACAAACAAACAAACAAGGAAGTAAACAAACAAACAAACAAACAAACAAACGAACGAACAAACAAACAAACAAACAAACCAACAAACAAACAAACAAACAAACAAACAAACAAACAAACAAACAAACAAACAAACAAACAAACAAACAAACAAACAAACAAACAAACAAACAAACAAACAAACAAACAAACAAACAAGCACACAAACAAACAAACAAGCACACAAACAAACGAACGAACGAACAGCAAAACTAAACTAAACAACAAACTAAACCAACTAGTCTAAACAAAACACAAAAAGCATAACGCGAAGTAAGGCCGACATCGCTCGCAAAAAAAATGCTGAAAGCGTACGAAGACCTCGTTAGGCATCGAGACTTAATATGTTGTTTCCAAGGTAAGTGCATTCTCAACCTGCCCAGTGACACATGCGACTGCAGAAGTGCACCATTTTTTCCCAGCGGGATTCTTGACTTGAGGAGCTCTACACCCCACCCAAAACTGATATTTCGATAAAAGTGAACGTTCAACTCGATGGGCAAACCCATGGCGTAGGTATAGACTGAAACCTCATTTTTCTAAAAGAGAATGGCATTCCGACGATTGTAGCTTAATAATTGTCCCCACCGTGCACAAAAAAATGTTTTGGCCCTAAAGTTCCACCTCGCTATCGCAGCACTCGTCCAATGGTTGAAACGGGGGGCACATGCTACGGTAGAAACAAAGCCACCGGCTTCTCGCTTGAGGAATTATTTGCCGGACCCGGGTACTGAATTTGACAAATAGAAAAATGTTCGCCAAGCCCGACGAACATCACCGTGACTCAGGTTTGTAACGAACAATATATTCTAATCGGAGAATAAAAAGACGTTTCGACGATAAGAGGTATAGACTACCTATTTAGTTGTGGAGCTCCGCCAATCAGAAACGTGTTGGCCAGAAAGTGCTGCCCCCACCGCGGCGCGTGTCGTGGGAGGAACGCAGCAACCAATGCTTTAATACTTGCGACAGACTGTCGAAAAAGGTTTATGAGGGGGGCGACCACTGAACCCGCCACGTACCCGTCCGGCCCGGATCTAGTACGATAATTATTGGAGAAAAGCCGCCGCGGGTGAAATACTGGACAGACGACCATGCCGAGCGCCTTGTGCACAATCTGAGGAGGTGAAACGCCGGATGGGGTCGGAACATGATGGTTCGCATCGTCTGGGTGTTGAGATTAAACATAGAGCCCTGCTTCCTGTCCCTGCTCTCTCGCAGGGGGGATCCCTCTAAGGCAACGGGGCACGTGGCCCGTCCTTGGTACGAGCCACGCTATTTCGGCAGGCGCTTGCGTCGGACCTTCGAGGGGATGGATGAAGCGCTCGGCTACATCCAACACAAGGAAGAGGGACGAACCGAAACGGGCGCGAGCTGCAATAGAAGTATCACTATTTTCTGGTAAAAATATGCATTACTGCGAGGCATGTCCGACTAATGAACTACTCAATGTCGCTGATGCGATTTTGCTCTGAGATTCGATACCTGCTGTTGTAGGCCATGGGGGTGTTTATTGGGCTACGCGTGCATTGCTCTTGCTCAAAATCGGTCTTAGGGTAAGGTGCAGAGCTCCTCAGAGAGCACTGTAGTTTCGGAAACAGTACGTCCACCCCCACCGTAGCATCAGCCAATGCAGGAAATACCCCGTCTTAGGGGAGAGCCCGGGTGCCTACTGGTCGACTTTCTGCGTCTTCACCGTGGACGACAAAACATGCGGCTGTGGCCCTGGATAAATTCGGTGACGAGATGAATCTCGCCTGGTGGGGATCAAGTGCTGCGCGGGGATCTCTGCAAGAAATTCCAGCTCATGAGATCATCGCTCAACCAGTGCAACCTTCCTTTGGTGGGAGAGGTCAAGGCGTGTTCATCCAGGCAGCATATTTTACTTGATCTGCGGTAGGGGGGGGGGGCAGCCTGGCCCTATTTTCACGATCGAAATTGAGCTCCGTAGGTCACTAAGTACCGTACTATATGCCAGACTACATGATTTTTTCTGTGGTCACGCGCGTCGTAAAGCCGACCAACATAGCCAAAAAATGGGTAGCTATACTTTCGCGAGTGTTTCTTCACCGCTGGAAATAGAGGCCCTCTTCAAATGTACTATAACAGTACTATAACAGTGAGATCAAAGCTACGGCAGTGGCTCAGGGTCACTCGCGTGAGTGATCCCCCCCGTTCCGTGTGGTCTTAGGCTGTCGTGCTGCTTCAAAATATTTGGACAAGAATTCTCAATTGAAAGGTTAGTCACGCTGTGCCGAACGAATCGCCTAACGCACTCTTGTCAGTGAGGTACAGAGTCACTCGTGCCAGTGGCTCAGACCCGGTATTGAAAAACGGGGTACTTCTGCTACCGTAGCCTTGATCGTGACTACAGTAGTACGCCCCCTGTCATACCGTAGCACTGGTTTTCACTCCAGGAGGGGCTCGACCAATGGCGACGTGTGCGCGGTGCCGAATTCTGGTGTCTGTGGCCCGCCTAAACGCTGAATAGGGCGCTTTCGTCGACGCTGTCATGGGAGGCCCCACCGCCGGCCGAGCTTTTGCGTGATACATTGGCGCACTGCCGCCCGACAGACATTCGTGCTCCGTGCGCTGGTGCTGAGTCTGGCCCTTGTCTGGGCGGCTTTTCGTTGTTATGTACTGCAGTAAGTTGCGCGCATCATCGTTTGGGCGCCTAAACGCCCGAGGGGCTTCTGCACCCCAAACACCGACAGCACTGCCGCGTACCGAAGGCTCAGGATCGCCGTGAGGGCCTCCTCGAACCCGGACGACCCTCCTCTTGACGAGGTAACGGAAGGGTCAGACGCCGCCATTCCCATTATGCTACTGTGGGCGGCGTCTTCGTTTGGAACAAGCTCGCAAAAGCCCGTAGGAGCGACGTCGAGACGTTCGATGCGGGCTTGCAAAAGCTACGGGATTCCGACCTTACGTTCGCTGGTGTAACACTCATCGGTGTCGTTCACTTCTGTTGAACACCTGCCATTGTCATCGGGGTAACTACCGAACCCTGCTTGGAACACCTCGTGCACCAGTCGTCGCTGTGGAGTCACGTGTCCGTGACCGCTTTTTGCCGGATCGGCCGCAAGGGGAGGAAGTTTGAGTACAGCGAACTCGTCGACATCTGCGTACGGAGACCTGGCTGGGGAACGCTCGCCGGGGCGCATGCACGTCCTGCCGGCTCAGAAGATGCTAAGTAAGAGTTCAGAGCTAAGGAGATGTCATCAGTTTAGACTTTGCCACCCTGTACGACCCAGGTAACATTGCACAGTGTGCTAGCACATGGTCCACCCACACGCCGACGCCACGGCCGTCTACAACCAACGGTAACCTGTACGCTTGCACGCTGGGTCTCAAGATCGAGCACGAGCTCTTCGATATCGTAGACCCTGTCCACGAGTACGCAATCGATGAACAGCTGGCATGACGTCGAGATCGAATACCAATAATCGACCTCGGAGGACCCTACGCTTGCGGCAAGGCAACGTGCACGGCATATGGCCCAACCGGTACCAGACTCTCGCTGACCGCACGGTCTCTTCGGCTCTATCGTGGACAGAAAACCTCATAGCCGTCCGCATCATCCTGGGGGGGAGATCGCCAGCCAGACCACCGACCTTCTCCAACGGACCGACTTCGAGTCCGTTTTACGCCCGCAGGGTGGCCCGCGCATTATCCGAAGGTCGCTCCACACTGTACTACTATGGGGCGACCTCAATCCACTCATTCCAAGGCGAAACGCTCTACCTCGTTGCGGTAGACCTCGCGTCGCTACCGCCTGGCGACGGGTACGTCGGTGCGCAGTTTAGCCGTGTCCGGACGCGGGACACTATCAGGGTGCGGTGTGCCGATTCAGCGACGATCGACGACCTTGTCCAGATCAACAACATCGTCATACCTTCCATTCTCGTTCGAAAGCAAGAGATCGGAACGCTTACAATCTGGGGTGGGGTAATCAGAACGCCGCTGAAATTGAGATGCGTAGAGGTTTGACGTGATGGGTAAGCCACTCAAGCCCGTAATCTGATGGTTGGACGAGATCGTGCGAACCGACGTCAGGAAGGCCACCGCGACAGCGTGGCCATGGCTCAAGCCAGGGAGAGCGGGCGAGAACGACGCCATGTTCCCGAGCTACAACGGGAGCGCGAGCGATAGCGGAACCGACAGTGCAAGCGGGGCCGAAGGAAAGAGCGAGTGGGGACAAGATCGTTAGCGAGGACCAAGATGAGGATGGCGGCTGTTCCTACCCACGTTGATGTATGACCCTGGCAATCAATGCGCTTTTTGCTGTTGCCGTCATTGTTGCCGTTATTGAAGTTGATATTTCTTTCCTGTTGTTGTTCGACTACACGTAAACGTCAACAATAAAACCGCAGCAGCTGCGGTAGGACGTCAATGTAAGCCTGACAACACGCGAAACCCCGAGTCTCGAGCTTCATCTCCTCCACCCCCCCCCCGTCCCAACTTTCACAGCTGGCTCACCCACGCTCGTCTTGAGGTTTTTACCGCGTATCGGAACGCCATCGAAGATTTATCCTTGACGGCTTCCTTGTTAGTGCCACGTACCCCTTGCAATTCACCGCCGTCCTCCCCATCCCGCTCAAACGAGCACGAGGATTTTCGCTCCCAAGACCAACACCGGCGCCAGACATGCGTCACACGTGATGAACTCCCCACGCCCCTTCCGACGACGTCGTGCGTCGACCTTACGGGGCTGACGCACACGTCTTCCATCGTGTCTGTCTGAGGATCTCGCCCGACACAAACCATTCGAAGTTACCGGCATGATTAATGTTGTCAAGACTCACCCGGTGGGGGATCAACGAGGAAAATCTCCTGGTTTCGAGAGGAAGTAGTCTCGGCCCGTCTCCCGATATGTTCGGCAAAAAGACAACGCCACACCGGAGTGCCGCTCGTCGGAACCTAGGACATTGTCGATTACAGGTTCCAAGTTTGTTTCGCAACCGCAATGAATCCTACGAGGACATTTACCTGGGAATCCATAAACTTATCTGGCCGTTCTACCAGCCCGTTGGTGGTTCGTTGGGCCTGGTGACAACGCGCAGCGCCGCGTGTGGAACGCATGGCTTTTCGAGACTCCCTTAGTCCTATCGAGTGACAAGGGCCTCAGCTCAGTGAGACAGGTCATCTCCGCTTGCGTTTTGTCCATCTCTTCGATTCGTCCGCCGTCCTTGACGTGATCCGAGAGGCGGAGGGTCGGACGCCGGTGACCCCGTAGATGACGCTACTGACGCCTACAAGTGAACTGAAAGTGAGAGGTTTCCGCCTGACTTGCCGCCGTTCCTCGGTGCTGGATCGTTGGAGAGGCCCACGTCGGCGTTGGAGGATGGTGGCGATGACGACGAAGCCGTCGTACAACCCCCACTGATTGTGCGACCACGAATACGCATGGAACATAGGTAGCGAGCACGCCAACGAAAAGACGGCACCAGGTCTCTGAGGGAGTACGAATAGCTCCGCACCAAGGGATGCAACCGCCTGCACGTCATCAGCGCGGTGCTGCGAAACTGCAGAGAATCTGGCATCGACAGAGACATGGATCGAACGAACGATGACTTAGACAGCGACGAATATGCTAGTGCATTCGGCGACGAAGCGGTCGACTCGGTCTCGCGAGTGCGAGCGGCTTCCGGGTGCCTGCCGGAGTACGTTCGGGAGCGACAGAGGCCTTGGGCCGATTTGGATAGAGTGGACAAACTTGTAGGAAACCAACAATGCATGGGACACAGGGAGATACAGTCTGAAGCAGACATCGGGGCGATTTGCCAATGACTCGCCAACACGGACCTCCGCAAAGACCATATCTTGCACACGCTCACAAACCATTTCGAATCCGTCGTCGCCAGGTGCCGGGCTCGACCTAACGAGGGTATAGACGGCCACGCCTGCGTGATAGTGTGCGGCGACAGAAGGGGTGATCTCATTTTCGGGGGATAAATGACTTCGGACACCCTGAAGAAAATCGGTGGCTGGGAGTGGGTGGTGGATCCGTTGGGACAGGGGGGCTGCGCGGGGGGGAGGGGGACGGGACGACGACGAGAGCGACCATGCGCGGAGAGTCGGAAGGGAGAGTGAGCCGTGTGAGGGGTCCTACAGTACCAGAAACAGCGTCGAATTTCGGCGAGAATAGCGTGGAGGACTGTTGGCTTCCGTGCCCTTTGCTTAATTCGGTAGGGAACACGAGGGTGAGGATACCTATGATGCCGGGCCGAACGAGGACGATGACCGAGGGGGGTGACGGTGAGGGGGGCGAGCACGGGCGCATTCTATCCTAGCGGCATCGACCCTCCCGATGACAACGGAGGCCCAGACACCCAGCGCCAGAAATGGTGGTCAAGGGCATGCATGACCGGGAGCACATGCAGAGAGTCGACCTTCTCGGCACTCACGAAGACCGTGCTCTGGGAAAACGGACGCGGACTACGCCATGTGCCGGGAACGCGCCAGTGAAGTCTCCCGCATAATGCTGCAGCACAGATCGAAAGAAACCGCAAGCAGGGCACGACGGTAGCCACCGGATGGGCCCAAACGACGGAGACGACAGCATCGGCAGCTGCGACGAAAAGCGTGCTGCGGAGAGGGCGACCGGCAAAACCCCGCCCACTGCATAAGGCTCCGACCGGCTGCGATACCGATAAAGGGTAGGGACAACGCAGCGAGCTCGAGAAGACGACGCCAGGTTCCGATGGTGGTTCGGCGACGACGAATTCAGGACCCTCGATTACGTGGGTATCATCGAATCCGTGCTCCGAGAACGCGCTGCCTTTTTCATCGCCAGGCACTGTACGCGCACGAATGGAGATATCGGCGCGACCTCAGGAGTAGGGTGTTTCGGCAGGAAGAAGTTGGTGTTTCCGCGTTAGGGGGAACGGCGTCTGGGTATCAGCCAGCGGGCGTCACGGGGATGGGGGAGGCCAAGAGCCCGTGGGGCATGGAGATTCGCCACAACGAGAACTTGGAGGGGAAAAGGCCTACCCGTCCGCTCCAAATACGCGTGGAAGCCGCCCTCGTGAGGTCCCGAACCCAGGAGGATGGGGACTATGATAGCAACGAAAAAGCAGGCGATCTGGTCGTCCAGAAACAATCGGCTCGCTGGGTTCATGCGGACGGCCTCAGGGGCGCGGGGGGTGCGGAGAGGCCGTTAGACCAGGGGTTACCGTGGATGAAGCGCGGACAGGAGATCGGCAGCGCGGAGGGGAGGGGGGGGGTTGAGTACGCTCATTTTTGCTCGTCTTAGTGATTTGACCAGGGATCCACGCATCCCTTTCAAGATGGAGCACAGTTTATATTCCGAATATAGAGACCCCTCCAACATTGGGCGCTATTCGTTTTCAAGGGGGGCGTGGGTGGAGGACGCGTCGGAATGGGTGGGCATCGGCTGCCAGGAGTACATCGAGAGAGTCCTGGCGTACTCCTCTCAGGACGCCGTAGACTCTGGTTGAACAATCGCGCCTGTGACATGATCATTAAACACAATAACGATAGCGTCATCGTCCAGTGACTAACGGAGGAAACCGTGCAGAGGACAAGACAGCCGGTATTCGAGGATTCCAGCAACGACGCCTGCGTCATCAGCAGCAAGGAAAGCCGAAGAGTTGGGGACCGCCAAACGTTACTAGCCCCAGGCCGCGACTTGAAGCGCCTGTAGCTGTCGAAGTTTAGGTGGTTGGTGCCTTGCTTGCGTTCGTACGGCCTCGCAAATGCACCGGCCTGGCATGTTTCAGCCCCGACTTTTGTCCAGTGTATCGGTCGAAGATTGGGTCAATTATTTTTTACTCCAAATGTTGAAAGTGCCGTCGCGTAATCCCTGCATACAGACAAGCTAGACCAAAACCGTGCATCCCGCCCATAAAACGTACCACCTCAGGCGGTTGAGCTGGTAACGAATGATCCAAGACCCCTAAGATATTGACAGACCGCAGTATTAGCATCGACCACCCCTCCGCGCCATGCAATGGGCCCACCTGGCCATGGCCCCACCAGACAGTAATAACCGCCCCACCTAGGTCTACCGAATGCCGCAAATCCACACCCTTGTTCAGGTCGTTGCGCAACACCATGGGAAGCATGGTACGGGCTGCGGTAGCGGGCGTCTCCAAAATGTTTTTCAATGTTCTCACTTGAGGAGCTCTATATAATTCTCCCAAAACCTGTTGACCGTGACAACGAGACACAAGTGCAAAATCGATGAACGATTCCGCGGCCTCGATACGTAACAAAAAATGAAAACACACACATGGTGA
Source organism: Undaria pinnatifida (assembly GCA_012845835.1). Lineage (NCBI taxonomy): Eukaryota > Phaeophyceae > Laminariales > Alariaceae > Undaria > Undaria pinnatifida. The sequence continues at coordinate 11,909,923 of JABAKD010000021.1, read as the reverse complement.
ACCCTGGAGAATATTCCAACGATAACTTGGGCTTATCCTCGGTTGAGGAGCCCGATCAGACACAACACATTTCGGCGAAAAAACGGGGTACTCGTTGGTCACAAATATTTCGGACAAAACGCGCTACCGCTATCGTAGCACACGTGTCCGAAAACAACCCTCCTCCCCAGGGATACAGCGTGCTGTACAATCACACACCGCTGCGCAGGTCTCCATCAAACCGTCGCGCGACGCCATAGGGGCACGTTAGAATGCACGCACCGTTTCCTGCAGATTGTCCTTCCAAGGACAACCCAAGCTGAAGACCATTGCGAAAAACAACACACACCATTCTTGAAGCCATAGCCTATGGACCTCAACCAAGCATAGGTACCTTCCCACTTGCCTACCTTGAACCCGGATAATAACGAGACACATTACGCGCCGTGAGTGAACGCTCCCAACCCTTCCCTGGGCGCACCCCGCGCCGCTCTACCCCAACATGGCCAACCATCCCCCTCAGTACGTGAGTGCGTTATAAACTGATCGGGGATGTTGCTGAAATCATCAAGAAGAGCGTGCCACCTGCTACAGTACCCCTCGTGTATCAGCAATTCGATGGCGAACCGGCACTGCGACTTTTTCTCTTGACGCCAGCTCGGCACGAACTTTCATAGTCCTGAGATACTCGCGAAAAATAAACAATCAAAAAGCCAACGCCCTTGCTTGCGCTGCTAAGCAGTCAGGTGCAACCTATTACGACGATTCGTATTCCGCTGGAAAATCTTTGCGGCAGCATCGCGAAAAGCAAAATGCATTGAAGACAAATGCTACAGTAAATAAGCACCACATTTTTTCTGGGACTCTCCACTTGAGTGGGTCCATCCCTTCACCCAAAACCTTCTCCTGAGTAAACTGAAAATGCAATCCGACGCACAAACCCATGGCCTAGGCATACAATCAGACAACACATATTTTGCAAAAACAAGAATGGCCCATTTCCGACGATTTGGGGTTAAGGAGCCGCGTCATTCAGAAAACATTAGCGGCCAAAAACAGGTATACCTTAATACCTTTATCGTAACACGCGTCCATAATATTCTCAGCGGCTTCTCCGAGGCAACGCAATCGACCCTCCCTCAAACCCAAGCTAACCTACACCCCACCCTCTACCACGCTCAAGAAAGAGCTTCTATCACACCAGGTATCCGATTTATCAGAGGAGCAAAACGCGCACGTCCTCGTCCACTGTCACCCTCCCACTCCGGAGCTTGCCGTCTCCCAATATTTCTCCTCTATCAAACAACGCAACCACCAGAGCCGCGGTACCACCCCTCTGTCTGCCGCCCACCAACCCACGCTCCCCCCGATCGCGACAGAAAAGGACGGGAAATTATACTCTAATCATCCGCGCGCCCCCCCCCTTACCCCCTGCCGTCCACGAAACTAACGCCGGAGAAGCCCCGGCGCCCCTCTTACATACCCAACCAAAGCCAAAGCAGCGATCAAACTACGGGGGAGTACGGTGAGTGGCACAGGTCATCCCAAGTCCGATATCGGAAGGTACGGTCGATGGCATAAGACACCCGAAGTACAAAGCGGGGGAGGAATGATGAATCGCATGGGGCACCTCAAGCCCAAAAAACGTCGGTGCGGTGGGCAGCACGGGGCACCGCAGGTCATAAAGGGGGTGTACGGCGGGTGGTATGGGGTACTCCAAGTCGACAAGCGGAGGCACGGTAATGGGGTGGAGTGGGGCTTGCCCTTGTGGAAATCTATGTGTGGCGAGCTAAACAACGACAGATGCGGTTTTATCAACCTCCTCGGAAGAGCGTGCAGCGACGACAGCATCATCTCATCTCCCTGTTTTTCTCTTCGGGCTACTTCATTCGTTGCCGATGCTGCAATCGTCCCGTTCTTCCAACCCGTTTTCCCTCCGAATCCCTGGGGGAGGGCACCATGTGTGGCATGGGGCACCCCAGGTCCGAAAAGGGGACGTACGGTGGGTAGCGTCGAGCTCCCGCACCGCGCGCGCGGCGCGGTGCAATGGCTGCTACTCTTCATGCGTCTCTTTGCCGGCGCCCCCGTCCCCTGTCTCGCCGCCGCGCGCGTCTTGCGGCCATTATCAGCTGCTCCCCGGCCGAATCGTCCTGTCGTTGACGCAGGCCGAGGCTCTCCGTCGTGGCAAGCCAGCGCGTGTTATCGCGGTGCCGAAGGGTTTCCAGGAGGCAGCGCCTTCGCTTCACGAGCACCACCAGGCCCTTCCTCGAGACCGCATCCGTAGGGGTTTTCTGCGGGGGGGCGGGGTTTTTTTGATCGAGGTAACACGAAGTAGACAAAAAAAATGCATGAGCACGAAAAAAAAACAAGAGGGGCAGCAAGCAGAATTATTAAAATGCCCAGTAATGCCACAGTAATTGCTAGTACATTTGGGACTATTAATAGTACACAGGACACAAACCTAGAGGCAGAACACGCCCCGCGCAGCTCTTCGGTACCCCCCCCCCCCCCCCCTAACCACCACCCCAAGGTACACCGCCGCAAGTCGCCCGCCCGCCTCGCCCAAATGTAACAGGAGACGGCGGGGATGGGCCCCGTCAAAAACACCTTTGGAAGCTTCCACCACACAACGAGTGCATATTATTATGTCTAGACGGCCGTCCGCCACAGGTCCAAAAGAAAAAACTGCTGTCGTTTCTCACATAATTTTCTTTTTTTATCCTCCGGCGGATGGGGAACAAAAAAAATATGTATGTATATATTATATAATACATATATTAAACAAAAGAATAGGCCCCCTCCCAATAATTAAAAAAACTCACCCACGTAGTATATTACAAGTACCAACAACGTAGCTTGCAAAGATGAGTATTTACCCCAAATTCGTCGAACTCACGGTTGACGTCCTTGAAATATTTGTATAAAATAAAGCTTTTGCTCACCACACTTCCAGGTATTTTTATACACGTCGTGCGTCAATTTAACTCAATTGTCTTCGCAAGCCAGCGCTTGCTGGTGTGTCCTTCATCGCCAAAATATAGTCCGTTGCTACAGTGCAGGCTCCAATATCTCCGGGATCGAAAAACACCCCAGTACCATAAAAAAAAAAAAAAAAAAATAGGACGACACGAGCTGAAAGCAAAAGACCTACATCAGGCAACCAAAAAAAGTGAAATCAGAACGCAGCGCACGTAAGCAGCGCACGTAAGCCAACAAATCAAAGTAGCATCATATCATACGCACACCATAGCTGCAGAATGTCGTACACAAGGCAACAAATAAGAGCGAATTCAGAATTTACGTTGTTCACCTGCAAGTGGTTGGCGATACTCTCAATCCTCTTGGTGAGCAAGGAAATCTGGCTCTCCAGCGCAGCGCCGTCCCCGTCTAGCTTAGGTGCCACGAGGGGGCTGTGCCCGCCCAGAGCACCCACCGAGGGAAGGAGCCCTACCCCTTGCTGCGTCATCAGCTTGACTTCCTTCATCCGCTGGGCCACCTCCATCCTGCCACGGGCGTCAGGGGTCGAGCAAGGAGGGACACTGTAATGTAAAAAAAAGAAATGGGCCAAACACACAAATCACGGGGGGAAAAAAAGGATGCAGGACGCAACGGAAAACAAATACAAAAAAAGCTTGGAAAGTATAAATAGTAAAAAATGGATAACACAACTAAAAGAGTTTCCCTCGCGTCCAAAAGAAGAACACGTACCCCGATAAATCAAGAGGTGGGACTAAGACTGTAAAAGGTTGGGAAATGCGATTGTGTGTGTGTTTTTTCTAATGGTCACTTTTTTACTTCCAGCTCAACACGTGAAAGGTTCTCTTACCCTCAGCTATCTTGTGGACAAGCCGCGATCACAGGTGTCTCCCCTCTCCCCCCCGATACGTGCCTTCATTGTTATCGTGCATAAGGTTCAGCAGTCCCAATTTTTCAGCGTTTTATGCTCGTCGAAGTTCATCCTATTTTGCTAACGCACGCTGTCGCGATTTCCGCTAGTCAACTTCTCAAGCAAGAAAAAAGTCCCTACTATACGAGCACGAGTACGCACTCTGGAGGATTCGAACCCGCTTTTCGTTGACTTTAGTAGGGACGAGGCCAACCCATTTCGACCTCTGGAAAAAAAAACTAATCTAACTCCAAGTGTTTTCTCCCCATGTCGGGAGTGCGGTGCTAAAAGGATTAACGTACCCCTCCACAGGTGACGCCTGAAAAAACAATATTCCTGTGACCACTACTTGATAGAAAGGGACAGAAAAAAAAAAAAAAAAAACGCCTGCCAAAAAAAAGAGCAGTTGGCTTCGTATTCCCAAGAAATTATCCTCAAAACACGATTGAGAGGGGGAGGAGGGGCTCCTGCCACTTGCCTCATAAGTCTTGATTCGAGATGGCGTGGCCGGGATAATGTTAGCATTGCATATCGTACCTACAGACATCGAGAGAGCAAGGAGAGAAAAATAAACAAACCAAGTCCTCACCAAACTTCTGCCGAACCCTTCTTCAGCCTTCAATGCCTACACCAGCAGTATCACTAGGTTCTGCCAATCGGTTACCGAACCAGCTTTTCTGCACTTTGCCTGGGACCTTCGCTTCTTCGTTACCCAGCGTGTCCTTGTTTCTCTACTGGGTACAACTTTACCTTCAGCTTTACTCGCTTACTGAGTAGAACATTAATCATACTCGAGTGTCCTTGTTTATCTACTAAGTACGGAGTATTACTTAACCATAATGGCTTACCGAGTTAACCATGCTCGCGTGTCATTGTTTATCTACAGAGTACAGCCTTCACCATACCTGCATTCCTTGATCGTCTACATCGTCCACAGAGTACAACCCTAACCATGCTCGCGTGTCCATGTGTATCTGCTGAGTTAAACAACAGTCAATACTCGCGTGACGCAGTTCTCCACTGAGTACAACCTTAGCCATGCTCGCGTGTCCTTGGTAATTTACTGAGTAACAACTTAACCCTGCAGATACACAACGAAACACTAGCACCGTAAATATTGTATCTGGTACTCAGTAGAAACAACGATACGCGAGTACGGTCAACTGTGCGCTCAGCAGAGACACAAAGACACGCGAGTAGGGGTTGTACTTCGAAATACTCGGTAGCGAAACAAGGACACGCGCATACGGTCAAGGTTGCACTCAGCAGAGAAACAAAGGCACCCGAATACGGTCAAGGTTGCACTCAGTAGCGAAATAAGGACACGCGAATACGGTCAAGGTTGGACTCAGCAGAGAAACAAAAGAGACGCGAGTACGGTCAAGGTTGCACGCAATAGCGAAACAAGGACACGCGAGTACGGTCAGGGCTGTACAAGTACTCAGTAGATACCGGTGACCAAAGACACGCGCGAGTATGGTTACGGTTACACTCAGCAGCAAAACAAGGACACGTGAGGTTGTAATCAGCTAATAAACAAAAAACACGCGAGAACGATCAAGGTTGCACTCACTCGTCCAATATGGTCGAGGTTGTGCACGCAGTAAAGAAACAAGGACACGCCGGGTGATGGAGAAGCGAAACGTCCCCAAACTCCCCACCCAATAAATATATCCCTATCCCCTCCAAGTGTGGTTAACGGTGTACCAAGTAGAAAAACAGAGACACGCCGGATGTGCGAGGCGGGTATGGGTAAGGTTGCACTCAATAGAGAAACTAGGACAAGCCGGGCGTTGGAGAAGCGAAGGTCCCCATACTCGATATATCCGGGGAAAACATCCCCCACCCCCCACCCAACAACGCCTCCCATTTATGATAAGATGCGGTAGTTCTCCACAAACTCCAGAATTCCCTCGTTCAGCCTTCCGCTGTCCCCCGAACAGTCTTAAACCAGAGATCAGAAATATGGCGCCATAGTGTCATGTGTAGGAGGTATAGACCTAGACCTCATCAAGTGAGCCACACAACAAATTAGATGCTACGCATCTAAAAAAAGAGAAAAAATGAGCAGCCCTGGGGCGTACTCATTTCATGCATAGCCTTAGTCTAGTAGTATGACCACAGTGGTATGACCCTCGCATACCTACAACGCCGTGACGGAGAACGTCAGGTTGTCACCGACGAGGCAGACATCGAGTGGACCGAGCGCGAAGCGCCGCGAGGTGTTCGCCGAGTCGCACGAAGGAAGAGCTGCATCCCCCTGAGAACCAATCCGCACCATGTGCATACTTTCACGCGCTAGGCATCACAGTCTCGAATGTTTTTTTTTTTCTGGCGCTGCCACTTCCAGACACAGCAATGGGGCTACTGTGCTACAAAGGAAAGAGGGGGGGATATATATATATTGAGGAAGTATGATCGGCATTGTCGTCGGTCGACAGCAGTGCACACAAGCAAGAAACCGTCACCATAACCTCGCGAGGCGCAGTAGACGTCTACCCTGTCTTCGAAGCTCAAAAAAACATACCATAAGAAGCACCAACAATAGTTCGCTTCTTGAGGTGATTCGCACATAGTTTTCAAGAACTCTAAAACGCACGGCGACGTGTTGGGGCGTAAATCAAGCCAGGGCCAGGGTTGGTACTAGGGTTGGGGTAAGGGTTCGGTTGGGTCGACATCCTTTAAAACATGACTAACACCCTGTGTCTGATTGGTTGAGGCCTGTCTTTCGGCCGGCCGATTGTTATTGGAAAAACACCCACGAAATACGCCGCGGAGCGACGAGACCGCCCTTGGCGACCTCAAGGCCTCCAACAGATTGGGGCTACGGTTACAGGTTTAGGATTGGATCGTGACCGGGTTCAAGACAGCAATTGACTAAAAGGGTGCGCGGTCATTTTTTTTCACGCTGTATGCAAATAGGGTTTGCCGGAATTTTGGGGGGTTGCACCTCGAACATGGCGTTTCGATTTGGCTTATTTTCTTCCTGGGGGGTTCTCTCCAAAGGCGATTCGTACTCGTCCATTTGCACCGGGCATCCGTGATATGCGTGGGCGTTTGCGGGGTGGAGCAGGTGACTCGGGCACGTATTGTGGGCTTGCGAGCAACGAATGTCAAGCAGCAAGCGCTCTTCCAGCAGGGTCTTGCCAAAGGGCATGCATGGTGTTGTATCCGCCAGGGTATCATTAACTCTAGTAGCACCACACTCCCGATATGGGGACAAAACACTTGGAGTTAGACTAGGATAATCTCAAGAGTTGGGAATGGGTTGACCAATTAGCACCGCCGTCCCAACATTAATACAAAACACTTGGAGTTAGAGTAGGATAATCTTAAGGGTTGGAAAAGGGAACCCATGTAGCACCGCACTCCCAACATTAGGACAAAACACTTGGAGTTAGACTAGGATAATCTTAGAAGTTGGAAACGGGTTAATAGTCGAACAGTATCAGATCTACAGCAGCACAAGACACCTAATAATAAACGAAAATACTATCCCAGGCTGGGTTTCTTGTTTCGGGATAGGGTGCGTCCTACACTAACTTCAGCATGACGGCTTCCGGATTTCTTATTTTGCTGTACACCTCGGCCTTCCTTGCTTACTATTAATACCCTGGTTTTTACATGGTGCCCTGTACTATGCTGTACGCCAGCCGGGCAGATAGATGATATGAATGCCTATAGATCATGTTGTCGGTTGGGAGCCGTACGATCTGCTTGATCTAGCACATTTTTCTCGGTTGGGCCTGGGTTGCACAGCTCCTGCACAACATGTCATGCCGACGGATATATTATAGGATCCACAAACAGAGCAGATGGTATTGATCGTGATCTGCCCAATGTGTAATGCGTGTACCAGGTACTTGAGAAAAAAAATATTCTTGAAACGTCAGCTGTGAGTTCGATAAACTAGGGCCGATACTCATCTTTTGCAAGCTGCGCGATGCACCGGTCGCTCTTACCAGGTATCATTTCATGTATCCACCACGCATTACAAAGCACGCGGAGAACACGACCAGAAGAGCGCAAGACCAACTCGATACGTATCAGGCTGACTCCGACTTTTACGGGAGACGAAAACAGAAAACACAAAAAGGATTTCCCCTCATCGTGTTGAAACCCCAGGGCAATGTCGTCGGTAGACCTGGGTCACCTCCATTCACCGCCAAAAGAAACAAAAGAACTGCGCTTTTCGCACATAACACCTACCGCCACCGATCATGCCTCGCCTCACAGGGCACGACCTGGTGTCAAACCTTCGAGGCGGCATCCTCCGCTACCCTGAGAGAGCTCGCTGCCAAGTTGGAGGCCCGATGGTGCGGTGTCGCCAGAGTTATCGCTCCAGACGCGAGGTCCTGACCCATTTCTGTTAAAACGAAAAATCAGCCGGAGCTGGAGCCCAGTTTCGTCCCAGTTCCGTCTGAAACAAAAATAGTGCAGAAATGGGTGAGGCCACCACGTCTCGACCAACAACTCCAGCCACACCGCATCACCGGCCCTCAAACTTAGAAACGAGCATTTTCAGAGCAGTCGAGCACGCAACCTCGAAGGTTTGACGACATATCGTGCCATGTGAGGCGAGAAATCGGCGGTGGCGGTAGGTGATGTGTGCGGAAAGCACAGTTTTTGCTGCTGTGGCACCCAAAACAACATTTCCAGTTTCCCACCATATGTGTGGGTTTCAACACCATAAAGGGGAGATCCTCTTTCGGTTTCTGTTTCCGTCCCCCATAAGAATCAGCCTCATCATACCAACAAAACGAAAATATATACCAGTATATTTATATATACACATAAAAATACGGCCGTCCGTGCGCGGGATGGCGTGGGGTTTCTGGGTTTCGTATCCTTGTGTACCCTCGCCTGTCGCTGCTGTGCTGTTACTGCTGTTGCTGCAGCAAAATTACCGGATAATGCGACGCCGAAACATGGGCCGTTCTGCGTGACAGCCTCCCAAGTCAAGTCTTCCTCACACCACCACCCTTCCCAGCCGAAAACTGCTGCTGCTATGCGCATCAAAAAGAGAAAAAAAGCGAGAAAAGCCATGACGTGGTGTGCAAAGATGAAAAGCAAGCAGAAGAAGACTATTCAGCTATACATGCATGGCATTCTTTTGATAGCATCTACAGTCTAATTCTTTTGATAGCATCTACTGTCTAACCAGCGCAGCCTCCACTCTGTCAGTCAACCAAAGCTTGCTCGTCAGCGCCAGGGCAAAAGGCATGTTCGCGGTTGACGTAAGAGTGGATACCACGTACGACACACAACCCACATGAAAGATACCAATTTGGGCATAAACATAAGAACATTACATCATGAATTCTGATAATGAACTACACTTATATTTAAGCCCATAATATCATGATACTCGCACTGCAGTAAAAGCATCTCGAAAAACAACATCGTACGTAACTATAAGAACCGTTTAGTATACATATTAAGACACTAACGGATACCATATTTACGTTCGAAAACACAAACCAAAATGAGGAAGCATCACGTCCTCATGAGCACTGACTCCATAAAAAGCCAAAAACAAGGACGAGTTAGACTAACCTGAACAAGTCCCCCACATCTCCGCCACCTCTCTCCGTCCCCTCCTCCCCCTCCCTGTGCTGCTGCTGCTGCCGCTGCTGCTGCTGTATATCTCCAGCAGTAGGTCTTGACCTTGACCTTCTCAAGAGCCTTCGCCGTGCCAAGGGAGACTTCGCGCTCGTGCTGCTCTGTTGAACAGCAGAAGGCGTGTTCGCTTTGGCCAAGCTACATTTTTTGGCGGCGGTGGAGGCTGCGTCGAACCTCGTTGCAATGGACCCCGGCGAGATGGAGGGTCCGACAAAACCAAGCACCCGTCGGTTGCTGCTGCCGTGGCTGGTCTTGAGTGCAGTTGCAACTGCTGTCACTGACATGAGGACAGCGATTACGTGTAGTGCAACCCTGGCTTCTTTGAATACCATGCTATTGCTGTTGTTGTGGGTGGGTGTGCGTGCGATTGAGTAGGCTGCTCAGCTCGGCCGGTGCAAATGCAACCCCAGCAATCGGATTGCAAGTTTGGGATTGCAAGTCTCGTCCTCCTGGGCTTCCTGTGCGCCCTTACTCCGCTTCCTGTACGCTTGGGGATAGATGGGGCAGACCCTCTGCTATGGTTTACACAGCTGATGTTGCTTCTGCTCTGTATGTACCACGACTGCAACGACTGCTGCCATCATCACTGCATACAGGGGACTAAGCTTACTTACCCCCGTACACCAAACGCCTTTTCGTTCCCTAAATGGTTCTCTGCACGTATCTCATCCCGTATCACTACGCATGATACATGATACGTAGAAAATGGTTCTCCAACTGTGATTTTGGTTTTTCAAGTCAAATTCTCTGAACTCTGCTGTGGATTATCATCACACGAGCACCGAGCACGGATTTACTCGAACGGATTGCGCCACGCCATACATACCGCAGGACCAAGAAACTACCAACGACAACGTCCCAGCAGCATGAAGTTCTTCCTGTGTCTCTCTCTTCTGGCCCTTGGTGAGTTGGCCGAGACGAGTGCATGATGGTCTTGCGCGTGTGAGGAAAACAAATTTTGGGTTCGAACAGCGCTTCAACCCTCATGATCGAAGCATCTGGCGCGCCGGCTCTCTTCAACATGAGAGTTTAGAGTCCTTGGGACAGAGACGAGCGATCCAACGTACGATGCTTGCCCAGGAAGCACCGCCCCGGGCGAGTCTCCGCATATTATCAAGTCCATGTGGAGTGTCCGTTTGTGTTGTGCTGCTGCTAGAGGGCTGCGGCTCTTCTTACACTCATCGTTGTGCCCGCGCGCTTGGCGTGTAGCGTTTCGACATATCGGCTGGCTTTCTGCACTACTGGAACACCAAGAATGTTGGAGACCTAGACTAGTCTAGATCTATACATATAATACTTCGAAGTATACGATCAACAGAGATGATCCGACGCCTCTGTACAGAGTGCTGCTGTAGGCACCAGGTGCCTTAGGAGGATGTCTCTTCCCGAAACTTATACCTCATTGCCATTGCAGCAAGAGGGGCATGGCCCTTGCTTGGGGTTCGAAGAGCGGTGGCAAGCGCCTGAACGCCGCTGTATTCTTATTATAAATGTTCGCGACCAGGGTGGAGGGAGGGATGCAGTTGTCGTATTACGTGGGAGTCTACTTGTAGGGAGGGGCCGGAATGTATGGTATGATGAAAGACACGCCGCCCTCCATTCCAGTGCATGATCTTATGAGTTTGATCCTCTCGCTCTTGTTGTCCATCGCCATGTTCCGCTAGCCCCCTGAACCCTTACCTCCCCATACCTCAGCCTCTAACGGTTACACCCACCGCCGCAAGCTTGAACTTATCGTTTGAGTGCCATATCATCTTGTTAGTTGGCAAGGCAGCGTGTTGTTCGAACGGCTACTGCTGTTTGCTGCAAATATGCTGGTTTCCGAGCAGCTGCCTTCTGAGACTTTTGGGCAGCCCACCTACCATGTACCTGGCACAGCAGCACAGAGACCTTACCCTCGTTCATGTATTCGACACTACTATTTTTAAGTTATCGCTCACAGGTGTGTACGAGATCTAACGAGGAAGGCTAGCCGCAGGCATTGGTGGATTCGGTTGGAGGTTAGATGCGATTTGGTTGGGGGGTTAGATAAGCATCCGTCATGCTGTGCAAAGGTCATTGAGGGCTTTTAGATTTTCGTCTCGTTCTCAAACGAGTTTCAGTCGTTACGTCACCTCTCCTCACCTCTTGCTTTTTCTGTCTGCGCGATTTGTTGCACGGTAAGCCCTTTCACGGAGTATCGCGTTTGCCTCCGCGGATTGGTATCGTGATGAGTTGTTGCGGTTGGCCACAACAACGGCACCTCGCTCAAGCGATTGACGTGCGTGTTTTATCATGTTCAAGCGCCACCACTCAGTAAGAGCGTCCGAGGTCGCTCGCACAGCTCGAGTCTCGGAATTCAACAAGCCGAAACAACGGCAACAAACAGTGCATGCTCGCAGAGAGCCGCCTGCACAAACTTAGACGTTTCGTAACGGCTACTGGAGCTGGCAGACGAAAGATACGGACCAGCCACTTGGGATAGGGGATATCATACTTGTAGGTATCTCGAAGTGCTGTTATTTTTCCTTTTTTATTTATATTTTAAGGATGTCAGGCCATTTCTTATGCAGTTGGATTCCGCCAGTCGAAAAGGGCCGTTTTCGACGGGACTTTTTTTCGACTGGATCACTGGATTCCTATGGTCCTTCTTATCGTCAGTCGAGTCGATTTTACAGTTTTTGTGCTCTTCCTAGAGGCGGTTGGTGTGAGGGAGTACTGCTGTACAGCAGCCGAAGTCGGTTGGCAGCTCTGTGCATCGCGCTTTCTCCGCGAACAACGGCTCGGCGAACCCTCGTCCCAGCGAGTTGGTGGCTTTGGGCTTGGCCGAAAGCCGCCAAAGCTACGTTCGTGGAGTTGCTCTCAGCCGAGAGCCGCCAAAGCTACAGCAGCCGCAGCCGTTGTTGGCAGCATGGGATCGAGACCCCGCGCTGCTGCCGTCGTGTTATACACGCTGCTGGCGAGCAAAACTAGGAATGCGCCACGCTGACTTGCTGCGAGAAGCAACAGCTGGGATAGCCAAGCCAGCGTCAGCGCCTTGCATGATACTGCAGTGTGGTACTTGGTATGGGTGTATGGCCGTGTGGATGTGTGTTTGGTGGTGGAATGAGCGATGCCATCGGTTCAAAAAACACGTGTAAAACTTTTTCGACTGGGAATTCCGACTGGCGGATCCAGTCGAAAAACTCGCTTCAGTCGAAAAAGGCCGTTTTCGGCTGACAAATCCGACTGCATAAGAAATGGCCTCAGAGCCCAGATAAACGAAGAGCACGGAAAATCGTCACTCGATTTTTTTTTGTTTGTTTCATGAAAAATACACGAAAAATTCAACTCTGCTTCTGATCAAGAAACGGCGTAGTGCGTTCTAGAAAATGAAAAAAAAATATAAAAAACGCAAAAGGGTCAACGAACACCCGTGGGCCACGACCGAGGCGAGCAAGGGCTCGCGTCCTCCCCGGAGCGCCGCGGCTGGCGGCAGATTGTTTTGGCGGGTAGCGGCTTGGAGACTGTGGCTCTAGGCGTCTCTTGGATGGGCTGGCGCCACCCCGCCGCCCGACACGGGCAGCAGCGACGGGGATATAGCGGTCGACCTTCTGAGCGAAGTCATCATGTGGTAATTGGTCATGTAACTTTCGAGGTGCTGGGCGACGAAAAACTGAGTTTGCGTTGGTCTCGATTGTTTTCGAAGCGTCGCAGGCGGTCTACGCTGTGCTTAGGACCTTCGGAGGCCGCGCTGCGGCTGCTTCGGTGGTCCTACCTCTCGCAATAGTGGCTTCTCGCCTCTTAATCAGCCGACGACATGGCACCAATTCGCGTGGCCGGCTTCGGTTACACAGAACAAGCCATGTCTACGTGTACAAACTCCCCGAATGAATTTCTATTTTCGACTAAATTCGACCGAGAAAGTATTTTTTACTTTTTTTAATTTGATTTTTTGTAATATTTCTGGGAATGCCTGCTTGGTAATTCATTCAGGACCAATCAGATGCAAATTAAATTCAGTTCTAAAAAGAAATATCAAAATTCGATTTGGCAAGTTCCTCGTTAGTTCGGGCCCTCAGCCGTGAGTTCGACGAATTTCGGGTCAATACTCATCTTCGTAAGCTGCGTTGATTGTTATTTTTCTGCCTTACCTGGTACGTTACCTGGTTTTTTTTGTTTCCCCCTCGCCGTTCGCAACAGGAACGACTATACTCGTACAGCTTTCCCGGCGTCTGCGTCGCCTCAAAATTGGAGCATCGTCGGCTTCGTGCCCCATTTCAATGACACTTTGCTGTAATACTGATACCGCTAAGCCTGTTTACCAGGTACCGTTATATCCTCTGCCAACGCCCCCTGGTGCGTACGTTTGTTTTTCAATTAAACGATATCCCCGGGGAAGAACAAACAGGCAGGGGGGACTTGGTCAAGAAAAAGAAAAAAAAATCCCCCACGGAGAAACCGCTGCCGTAGTTCTTCCGCCACACAGTATTCTCGACACATCCGCGACAGACTCATGGGTATCCTGCTTCCCCGCCGCCGAGCCGCGTTGCTGTCGCGCAATAACCAACAAGATGGCAAGGTATATAATGAGACAACGAACAACAAGCAACAACCAATCGCAGTGGGGCGGTATGGATCACCGCAGATATAGTTATGTTTTCCCCCTCTGGGTGACATCGTCATGTTTTAGTGCTGTCCTCCGGGAGAGGGCGACTTATTTTTACATCAAAGTTGTCCCCGGGGATACCAAACAAGTAGGGGGGGCTTAGTAAGATATATTTTCATTCCCTGAGGATAACAATACGTTTTCACTGTTTTTTCGGCCATTTTGGGGGGGGGGGGGGGGGGGGGGGCGCAAGGACGGGGGCGTTTGACAGAGTATATTAGCTATATAACGAACTACAGCAGTAGGTTTTGCTCTATCTAATCGTCTGGCCGTTCATAGCAAATTTTTGAGCATTTGTTTGTGTCGATCCTAAGATTGCAGCGTTCAGAGCTACGATCCGCAGCACTAATCAACGCATTAGCTGATCACTGCACTATTACGATACCATCGCATTGTCGGACGTAAAATCCATTAAAAAAACACAGCTGTAGATTGTGATGGCATCGCCTTTTGTTTACATTTGCACTGTTCCGGTGCCCGCCGTCAGCCCCGTTACATACGTACATAGGTACCGGGTTGTTGGTGTTGTTCTCACATTAACTCGCATAATCAAGTTCGTGGTCACAGGACAGGCTCCAGTCACTCTGGAGCTGATGAAACCCCCAAGGAAGAAAACACGCATATGTCACAGCTGACGCAATTCATGCCGCCAACAAAAAACATATAAAAGTGGAATCGGGAGTCAGCCTACAATGTGCCAGGTCCACACTGGTGCATGCGTCTGTCTCACTACTCGCGCCTGGAAAAACCGACTTTACCGCTTGCCACCCAGAAAAGATCACCATGTTTATATTGCACGTAGTACCTATCACTACGCATACGCACGACAGACGCAAGTCAATTGAAAAAAGAAAGAAAAGGAAAGAAGATAAAGGAAAGAAAATACAAGAAAGCGAAAAACGAAAAAGGAAAGGAAAGAAGATGAGAAAAAAACAGAAAAACCGGGTACAATGTACTAGTCACCAGTACAATGTACTAGTTACCAGTTAGGGCTTATATCATGACCAAAAAAAAAAGAAAATTCGTTCCGACCGGCGCTTCCGTTGTCCGATGGTCTTGGAATCGCGTTGGCTTATCGTTGCGCGTCAGCGCAGAAACCTTTTACGGTGCGCGAGTAACGTGTACGCGTACAAGGTACATAATTCCCGCTATCGTGTAAGCGTACCAGGGGTACCTGCATAGTTGCACATTTCCTGCCGTTTAGGCAGTACTGCTGCTGTAGGCTTTGCGATGTTCTCACCCCATAAGTCATACCAGATAAAGTACCAAATATATTTCGATGTGAGAGGTGGTCCGCACATTTGTTAACAGTTTTTCCAAAACGCGCGGCGAAGCCGCGCTCGGGTCGGAGTCCTGTAGCCTGGGTTAGGGTTATGGTTGGGTTTTTTTTTTCACACACATTACTTTCTCCACTTCTGGACAAGCCGTGGTCATGGGTGTCGTTCCCTTCTTCCCCCCGGTTCTTGCCTTCAATTTTTTTAACGTGCATAGGGTTCAGCAATCCCACTGGTCGTCGATTTTTCATCGAGTGTTGCTAACTCACGCTGTCGCGCTTTTCCGCAAGTCGATTTGTGCGCAACAAGAAGTCCCCACGAATTTACACCAGTATGCACTCGGGGGAATTCGAACTCACGAAACTGATCTATACCAGGCTCGAGGATAACCTGATACGCCACCGGGGCGACCGGCTCGCACATTTGGGGTTAGGGTTGGTCGACGCCCTCTCGCGATTTGACAAATACACAAAAGAACACAAATAAAAAAAAACAGCTTAAAAACCTCTAAAGTGAAATATGTTTGGCACTTTATCTGGTACGATTTGTGGGACAAAGCCGGTAAGAAAGGCGCCTCCGTTTAGGGACCTTTATTCTTTCGCTCCAATCGACCTCGAGGACGCACCGGCGCCGACCGGGGGGGGGGTACCAGTACCGTTTTGTGGTACGCATTCGCACGATGGAACGAACCACACCCACGCTCAGAAATCATGAACGTTTCGTTTGTTCGGGGGGCTGATTCAACGGGTCGTATTCTGTGGATGCAAGG
This sequence comes from Undaria pinnatifida, assembly GCA_012845835.1. NCBI lineage: Eukaryota > Phaeophyceae > Laminariales > Alariaceae > Undaria > Undaria pinnatifida. The sequence continues at coordinate 11,893,766 of JABAKD010000021.1, read as the reverse complement.
TCCCCTTTCCCGTTGATGGTACCGCCTCATTACACACAGGTTCAACGTCACCAGAGGTGCACAGCCCCGCACTACTCGAACAGGAATTGAGCGGATCCGAACGATTACATTACCGTACGCCTTGGAACTCGGAAAGATTATTTGGCAGGAGCTTTCGAATCACTAATCGTGGGGATGTACAAGGCTCGCCTGCACATATGCTCCGGGAAGGAGTGAAGGGGTCGAGGGGAAAATGTGGTCGGGAGATATCATTACCATTGATTGTTTTGTCGTGGGTGTTATGGGTAAATACAATGTCATGCGTTGGAACTTCGACGGCATGCATGCTTCGGGAGGGAGGGGGAGGCTTGGACGGGCCACTTGCGAGAGATCATAATGATCAAAATGAATGCCAAGTGTCAATGTAAATGCTTCTGCTCGAGAGCGCTCCCATATTCCCCATCGACGGGGAAGGGTCGCCACAGCCGTCGCGGAGACGGCGTGGTCTTTGTGACGGAGACACTAAAAAAACCTCCGGTACGACTGACAGCAGGCAACGACACCGCCATGTACCACGTCTGTATAGGGACTTTCACGTCATTATAGACCCGGGAGGAGCTTGCGGGGTTCATGTGGGTCGAGGTTAGACTACTCGTACTTGATACGCTTCGCCCGTTCTTCGCTGTTAATTGTAAAGGACACCACATAAAGAAACAGAAATACCTACCCACGGTGAGTGTCTTGTTTATTTGGGAGAGGCTGTGCTATATAGAGACTAGCTTCAGCTTGGCAGCTCCCGGATTTCGTACCTTGTTGTAAACATCAGCCTGGGTTTTTTTTTGTTGTATGCCTGCAACAATCATGATTAATTGTGATGTTGCTTGCAGTCGGTGCAACGGCAGACCCGCAAAGATACCGATTGTTTCTCTCCATGCAATTGACGAAATCCCTAATTCCTTCCGCTCTCGGGGCCCTGCCCGGACGAGGAAACGCCTGGGGTATCCGCCCCCACTTCGAGTCGCCCGGCCTCGACGCACGCGGCACCCCCCCGAAACCGCGGTGGCTCGGCCCCGCGCGACCCGACCCTGACGGAGATTCGACGTGTCGTACCGAGTTTCAAAAAACGTGCGCAAGTAAGTGTTCGTCATGCCTCCTTCTTTCGCGCCGAGCACAAAGTTATGTACATTTGTCTTGTGTACTTCCAGGACCTCAGATCGTGCTGTGAAGCTCACGATAATAACAACGATGTTGACTTGTCGCGCAGAAGGCGACAATTTCAGTTGGATAACTCGCACGCCAATCGTCGCCATGCAGTATGCGACACCAGTTACAATATATATGTATAATATATAACCCCCCGCCCCGAACGCCCCCTTCTTCCCCATCACCCGCACCATCGCCTAGACCTAGCACCACACGTATAGCAAACCCCTCACCTAAAACCCTCCTTCCCCGCCCTCCCCCCCCCCCCCCCCGCCCCCCCCCCGCCCCCAACCCATCCCAACCCCACCCTCTCAAACACTCCACCCTCTCTCTACTCACTGATTGTACGACTTACCCCAGGTTATACATGATAAACTGATGCATTATTGCCAAAACCGTCACATTTATCCCCTCAAAATATTGTATAGTTTCCACGCACATATTGAGCTGCCCCACACGCCCCACCCCCGCCCCAACCCCCCCCCCCCCCCAATAATAAACTGGTGCCAAAACCGTCAGATTTATCCCCTTGAAAGGATTTATAGCTTACATGCACAAATTGCCCCCCCCTTTCCCCCCCCCCCCCCCCCCTCCAAACCCGCTCGCTTTTGATCAAAACCAGGCCCCCACGTCCTTCAAAACTCCGCCCTCCCCCCTCACCGGTTATTCGACTTGCAAGATTCACTTGATAAAAGGATACATTTCCCTCCACAGCTGTCAGATTTTGTCCCCCTCAGAAACGGGTTTTATAGTTTCCGCGCACAGACTGACTAAAATCACCCTGTTGACCCTGATAGCTACACTGTAGTTGTAAGGGGAGTCGCCGACCTATATTCTTAATGAGGACACACAACTCGTAATGCGCGCGATCGGAGTATCACACACAGCTTGCAAAGATGAGTTTCGACGAAATCTTCGATCTCACAGCTGGAGTGTATTTTCATTTTTTATAATATTATATATTATTTCTGGCCTACCTGGAATTCTTGTTTTTCAGGCAGGGTGTGTCCTACACTGTGTTCAATACAAAAGCGTATTTTTTTCACGTCTCTTAAGACTCGAGCCTTAAGCGCAAAAATATTCCGTCGCGTACTACAAGGGGCACAGGGGGTACCCGATTTAACCTTTCAGAGCCCCGAAATTCCCCTGTACTAACTTCAAGTAAACTTGTAACTTGTGACGGCCATTGGAAGACCCACAATCTTCAAGACGATGATGGTCAGACCCATACTTCAGACTCTTGGGCAGGATGCCCCCCGTCCCCCCCCGTTCACTCTTCGTGCAATGAAAATTTTGCCCCAATCTACTTTGGAGTGATTTGCGCCCGGAACATGGTTTGTTTTGCACTTCTAAAGAGGCGTGCATAAACACTTTCTTCCCTGGCAGGCGGAAAAGTGCACCTGTCTCTAATTCCAAGTTTGTTTCCCCCCCCCCGAGTAAAAAATGTTTCTTGTTGCAGTTTTTTTGTTCTGTTGGCTGTGTGTATTAATGATTTCCGCTACTAATACTACTCTAAAAGTGAGTAGTTAGTTTGTTCCCCTTATGTGGGTGGGTAACACAGCAGTTAGTTAGCCCCGCGTCCATATGTAGTGGGCAGCACGTACCAGGTATATTTTATGTTTTCTGGAACCTTTTTTCCCTTATTAATCACCTCGTACTTATTTCTGTCGGTGCCAATAATTGTGTTCTAACTTATAAGTGCTCCCACTCCCCGGCCACGCTGTTTTGGTTCGTCGACTTCTTCGTTGATGCTGTGCTCTTGTCGTGTTTTTTTCAGCGGATGCCGCACGCAACAACGTCGCACCGTCCAACGGGTGGTTCGGTGGCCGCCGCGGCGGACTCGCCCTAGTCGTCAAGGGCAACAAGAAGAATGGTGAGCAACTAGTTTTTGCTGTACTAACTCCTGCGGAGGACCATAGCAATGTTACGGAGTTCCCTCTCCCCTGCTGCGGCGTTACGGTTTATAGCAACTGTCCCTCATTTCCTGGCAGGCGTTATCGCCTGCACGAATGAGATGAACTCGCCCCTTTCTTGCCAAGAGGCACCAGGCGGGCAGCAAGAGCATAGATAAATGCGTCCAAGGCAACCCTCATCTAACCCCAAGATGCGTGCTACGACAGAGGTGCACCACTTTTTATCTGAGGTTCCTCAATGTCGGAGCTTAACCCCTTTACAACTGGAAACCCGTTTCGGGGACAAATTCACTTGAATTTAGTATAGGGAGGGATTTGGGGGCTCTAAAGGCGTCGAGACCTCTCGAAGACGCGAGTAATGAGACGTATGCACCGGTATATACCTGGCACATCGTAGAATGACTCCCGATTTCACTTTTATATGTTTCTGGTGGAGGCATGAATTGCGTCAGCTGTTGTATATGCGTGTACCACCTTTGGGTTGTATGTGTCTTTTCCCCGGGGTATACTGGAGCCTGTCCTGTGACCACGGACTAGATTATGCGAGTTAATGTGAGAACAACAACAAGGCAAAAAACTGATTTTGGAGAAAAAAATTAGCTGCCACCGGATGAAAAAACGCAATGGCCTAGGTACCACGTGCTAGGTACACAACGATAATCAGGTGGGGGGGAATGTCGTATTTCCAACAATTTTGGGTTAAGGAGCTGCGTCATTCAGGAAACATTTTCGCCAAAAAATGGTATACCTCTATCGTACCACAGGTCAATAAACTCGAAGCCTAAATGCAAGAGACCAAACGTACAAACTGAGTGACCGGTAAAAAAGAGAACCCACGGTGAGCACTGTAGACACGCCTAAGCTAGGCAAGGTCTACTGCCCAAAAAGTATTCCCCCTTGGCCTGAGGGGGGCTGGTCAGCACCATTCAGGTGCTAAGAAAGGAGAGAGAAGTTGTTGTGTTAGCTCCGAACACAAGAAAACAAGCGATCTTAACTTCATCCCCGAATCCACATATCAGAATCCAGAAGAGGATAAGCAAAAAAAAACTACTACAGTAGTTGTCTTCAGATCTAAACAACGTTCACACACCACATCAGGTCCTCAACAGCCAATCACCACCAAGAAGATCAACTGTCGTGTCTTACCAACAACACTACATACTCTCTGGTGCTCTACTGTCCACAGCACGAAAACCGATACAAATAGTCGAAAATGTGTTAACCCATTATTCCACGTACGTTCATGATTATTAAAAGGCAAGATATGGAGGGAAAATACAAGCTAAAAAGGCGGAGATGGAGGGAAAATAAGCGCGCTCTACAGTAGTATGTATACATAAGAGCCTACTGGTATGTAACTAGAAAAAATGGAGAGAAAGAACAAGGGTGCACATTCACATATCATTGGGGGAAAAACGTCCGACCCAGTTACTACCTGGATAGATCACAAACGTGTGGGAAATCGCTCTTGTGAGACGACCGCCCGACCCAGTTCGACGCAAGTCAACGAGGGAAGGAAGTGCTGAATTCCTCTCGCGATGAAAACGAAGGCGCATACCGTAGTGGGGAGGGGGGAGGAGAGCCTGCGGAGTGACCCCGGATCTGAGCTACATCTGGGAGGCAGAAGGAGAAACAAAAAGTGCGAAGACAATAATAGCAGATGGGATGTCATATGAGAAAAAAACAAAACTCTGAAGAAAACGTTGACATCCTGCGTGCACACTGGCTGACTTTTTTTGTTATCAGCACGCCAAATGTCATTAATTGGCGCTGCATGCATTGCGTACATGGATACTCACAGAAATAATGCTGCTGCTGTGATTCATCGTAAGAACTTTTTTTTTTTTCGAAAGCGAACCGAAAAGAGCAAAAGAGCGCCACCAATGCCATGACTTGTCACTGTGCGTTTACTGCATGCATTAATATTCACAGAAGAAATGCTGCTGCTGCGATTCATCCTGTGAAGTTTTTTTTTTTTTACTTTACGAGCGAACCAAAACAAGCAAAAGGGCGAATCCGGCCGGAATCGAACCAACAATACCGCGGCACGCATTGATTGGCTAACTGGTTTGTGGGGATCAGCTACAGGATCAGCACACCAATCAATGTCATTATTAGTTGGCGCTCTATGCACTACATGTGTGCAGTCAATATTCACAAAAGTGCTGCTACTGCTGTGATTTATCGTACGAGAAAGAAGAAAAGCAGAGGAGCGACCCCAACAAAGGACTCGAACTGTCACTATATCGTGACACTGAACTGAATATATAGGGATCAGCACGCAAATATCAATCACTGGCGCTGCATGCGCATGCATGCGTACTATTTTTGAACAAGAAAACAAATGCTGCAAAAAAAAAAAAATGCAAGAGAGCAAGGACCGACAATATCGGCGGACCGGCAATACCGGCGTGCTGGGCGGCTAGGGATCAGCACACCAATGCCGTCAATTGGCGCTGCACTTCTGCAGTTCATTTGAAAAGTAATCGAGGAACAAAACTATCGGGGGAAAAAAAACATGCAAGAAGAATAAAATAAACATCCTATCGTGACACTGCTGACTGTATATATATGAATGTTATAGGGATCAGCACGCCAATGTCAATCACTGGCGCTGCACGCACGTGACATGTATGCGTATTATACCTTTTTTTTAAAAAAGCAAAAAAGCTCTGCAAAAAAACAGAGCAAAAAGAAGCAGGACCGATAATATTGGCGCGCCGGGCGGCTAGGGATCAGCAAACCAATGCCGTGAACTGGCGCTGCACTCCTGCAGTTTATTTGGAAAAATCAGGAAACAATAATATCGAAAAAAAAAAACACGGCAAAAAAAAAAAAGTAACATCCACGGCCGGACTCGAACCGACAATATCTGCCTTCGAAGGGCAGCGGCTTATCCATTAGCCTACGAGGACGAATCCGATGGCGAAAGGGTAACGGCGGCGACTAGAGAAAACCTGTGAAAAACATAGTAAGTCGTCGTTTTTTTGTTTTTTTCCCAGTCCGAAGAACGGCCAGCTTTCGTCTGTTTTGGTCGCGGACTAACCGAATTCCATGTTCTTCCGTTATGACGTTGTGAGCAATTGAGGGGAAATGTTTGCGTCCACAACAGGTAGGTTGTGATTTTTATTTTTATTTTTTTTCTTGTGATCATTCCCAAACATGCAGAGTAGTACAAAGGCTTTGATGGGATACTCGTACATACTCTTGAGGCCAACAGGAGCCAAATCCTCTTTTTATCGTATAAAAATCGTGCTTATGTTGAGGTAGGTCCTTGTCTGGTACTGGTACATACTTCGAAGTACAATATCGTACAAGTAACGTGTAGTCAATAGGAAGCATCTCAAGTGCTTGCTCTCGGCCCCAGAAGTCACGAGTTCGAATCGTACCAAGACACTCTTTTTTTTCATGTGTGTGTGGGGTTTTTTTTTTCCAAATTTCAAGTGCGTGCTTTCGGCTCCAGAAGTCCCGAGTTCGATTCTCACTTTTTTCTGAATCATGTGTGGATGTTTTTTTTTCTTTCTGAGAATGAGTACCATTATTTCGTGCCGACCCATCGTCTCAATGTTCACCTTCTACTCTGTTTCCATTGCTCCTGTTTTACAAAGAAAAAGGGTAAGAGAAAATACGAGGCAAGAAAACGCTTGTAAACGTACATGTACTTAGAATTATATTAATATAAAATCACTTGTCCCTCCCGCGGGAGACGCTACTCATCACCCCCTATCCCCAAACATCAGAGATATTTTCTACCCCCCCTCCCCCACCCACCCCGCATGTATCACAATAGAGTCCACTGCGAAAGAAGCCTTGCCTGTGTTTTTCGTAGAATACAGCTGTTAAAGGCTCATGCTCAGATTTCGGATGCCAAAAAATCCTCTTAAGATTCGCAGCTATTTTGAGGGATAGCTGATATTTGGGGGAGGGGGGGGGGGGGGCGTGATAATGTGAAATTATCGATGCGAGGCGTTTATTGAGAAGGTATTGAAAAACCCTGATTTGTCATCATATATTTATGGCGGTAAGACGCCAACAACAGGAACAACAGCTATTATCCGGAGATCACAAACCGCACACAAGTACGTACAAGTTGGCAACGGAATGCTTAACTGTTTTGGCACGGTCTTCGTCCTCACCCTCCCTCCCTCCCTCCCTCCCTCCCTCCTTCCCTCCCTCCCTCCCTCCCTCCCTCCCTCCCTCCCTCCCATGCCTTCATCCCTCCCTCCTTCTCTCCTTCTCTCCCTCCCTCCATCACTCCCTCCCCGACTCCCTCCCTACCTCCCTCCCGCCTTGACGACGCCACTTGAAGGATTCACGTACCACACTCGGGACGGCGGCGATGACAGCGCATCGTTCAACGAAAAAGCCCCCAAGGGAGGTTCCCTGCTCAAGGATGCTGCAGGTTGCGTCAAGGACGTCGACTTCAGGTTCAAGGTGCGGCTATGCGTAGGGCCTCGCCTTGATCGTTGGTGTTGGTGTTGGTGTTGAGGGCTGTGTTGGTATCGGGCTGTGGCTGCGTGTGTTCGTAGCGCAAAGCTAATATTGCCACCCATCTACATCCACCACAACCACGTGAAAAAGGCGCCCGAGGGAGGTTGGTTCCCTGCTGAAGGGCGCTGCTGATTGCGTTACGGACGTTGAATTTAGTTTTAAGGTGCGGCTATGCATAGGTCCTCGCCTTGATCGCTGTTGGTGGTGATGGCGGTGGTGGTGCTGGCGTTGTGTGTTGATGGCTGTGTTGGTAGCGGCTGTGGCTGTGTGTTACTCACGCTAACCTGAGATTGCCACCCATCTACAGACGCGATAGAGGTATACCTTTTTTTGGCATTTTTTTTCCTGAATGACGGGGCTCCTCAACCCCAAATCGTCGGAAAATACGCCCCATTTATTTTGGCATTTGATTCTCGTTGTGTACCTAGGCCATGGGATTTGCATCCGGTAGCAGTTTTATTTTTTTCTCCAGACCGATTTTGGGGGAGGTCTGAAGCTCCCAAATTGAAGAACCTTGAAGAAAAAAGTGGCGCGCCTCTATCCTAGCACGCGTCTACATCCATCGCAAACCAGTGCCCGTGCGGGTGCTTCCTGTCATGGAGGGGCGAGCTCTCTCTGTGGTCGCAAACTACGAGGCAGGGATGTACATTGCAATATACAGCAAGGTGATTTGATTTGACCATGAAATGAACCGCGATGAACGCGCTTGTGATACGTTGCAAGTACAGCAAAAGGTGATTAGGCAATGCGATGAACCGCAATCAACACGCTGTGGTGGTGGTTGTTTTTGTTGGCTGGGTGGTGGTGGTGGTGGTGGTGGTGGTGGTGATGGTGGTGGTGGTGATGGTGATGGTCTCCTTGCCTTGATCGTTGGTGGTGGTAATTGATGGCTGCGTTGATATTAGTGGTGGCTGTTTTTTGTTGGTGAAGGTGGTAGTTTGGGGGTAGTGGTCGTGGCTGTGGTGCGCATGATGCGATTAGATCAGCGATTCGTTACTGGTGCTAACAGTCACGGTGGTTTAGCGGGGGGGATGCTCGTGGTTTGGTGGTGGTGGTGGTGGTGGCCGAGTGAGAGACTGAACGCCCACTAAGTGACATGCCTGCCTACCTATATCCGACATTACTACACGCCGTACGTCGAGCCGCCAAACCCTTGTTTCAGTCCGACAGTTGCGCGGAAAGCACTTGCGCGCAACTGCAAACAGTACCGACAATTGTATCACCTATCCAACTGGACTATTAACTGATAACGTAATTTGGCGACTTATTGTCAGCTAACCAACTATATCCGACACACGCTACGGAAGTACAACATTTTTTTGAAGATCCCCTTTTCACGGGTCGGGCCACCTGTCGCGGGTCGGGTCGGATCGGGCCAGGGTAACTCGAATCGACCCGTGAGATTTGAAACCCTCCTGGCCGGACCCTTTACTACCCGTGAGAGTCCCAACTACCTGCTGGCTCGACCCGTTCAAACAAGCCATGAGATTTGAAACCCTCCTGGCCCGACCCGTTGCAACCCTTAAGGGTCCGGAGGTAGTTGACCCGACCCGACCCGACCCGACCCGACCCGACCCGACCCGACCCGACCCGACCCGACCCGACCCGACCCCACCCGACCCCACCCGACCCGACCCGACCCGACCCCACCCGACCCCACCCGACCCGACCCGACCCCACCCGACCCGACCCGACCCGACCCGACCCGACCCGACCCGACCCGACCCGACCCGACCCGACCCGACCCGACCCGACCCGACCCGACCCGACCCGACCCGACCCGACCCGACCCGACCCGACCCAACCCAACCCAACCCGACCTGATGTAACCCAACCAAACCAAACCAAACCAAACTCGACCCGCGAGAATCTGGAAACGTCCAGACCCGACCGACACGCGGGTCGGGTTGTGACCCTCGACATACCCTGATTATTTTCCTGGGGTTGCTCACTTGAGGAGGTTCACATCTCTCACCCAAAAAACGGATTGTGACTTAAAAGGGTTGCGGCCCGTGGCATTGACCGTTTTCCTGGGGTTGCCCATTTGAGGAGACTCGTATCTCTCACCGAAAAACTGGTTGTGACTTAAAATTGAAAACACTAAAACCCGGTGGACTAAACCGTAGCGCAGGAGCCATACGTACTGAAAGGATAATTCATCTGCACAGACGAGCGGCCGGTGTATCTATCACGCAGCTTGCAAACGGTGAGCATCGAACACCTAGATGTCATCGAACTCACAACAGCAGCCTGCGTGTTTTATGATAATAATTTTGATGGAAAACCCACGGGCCTGGGTGAAATATGAACAAGTCTTATGGCCAAACAAGAACCGAACGTCCGGTGATTTTGGGGTTATAATAACCCTTTTAGCACCGCACCTCCGCCAGGGGGACAAAACACTTACAGTTAGACTAAGATAACGCCAAGAGTTGGAAAGGGGTTAACCCCTTTAGAGCCCCAAAAGCCCTCCCCATACTAACTTCAAGTGAATTTGTCCCCAGAAAAGGTTTCCAGTTCTGAAGGCGTTAAGGGATCCCGCCCTTCAGGGAATATGCTTGGCCAAAAAGTGGTATCTCCTGAACCCACAATCGTCGGAACGTTAAAAATTTCTTGTTTTTTGCAAAATTGAGAGGAGGCATGACTACGATAGGAGGTGCACGCCCCCCCCCCCCCCCCCCCCCCCTTTTCCTCTCTTTTTTTTTTTCCTGAGATTCCTCGATTTTTTAGGAGCTTAAGACACACACCTCTCCCAAAAAACGGACTTGTTGGGAGAGAAAAAAGAAAGAAATGCTTGTGAACCGGACGAATACATCCCATGGCCAAGGTGTATGTATACAACGAGAATCACGCAAGAACAAAAAAAAATGGCCTATTTCCGACGATTGGGATTGAGGAGCCTCGTCATCTAGAAACGAAAAAAAGCCAAAAAAGGGTATATATACCCATATACCGTATAACGCCGCCATACGTATCTCCGAACGTAATCTGGCTCTCCTCGCGCCCTTAGCCCGTTTAGCACCGCACTCCCGACATCGGGGGCCAAAACACTCGGAGTTAGACTAGAATAATGTTAAGAGTTAGGAATGGAGAGCCCTAAACCCCTTCCCTATACTAATTCCGAGTATTTGTCCCAAAAACGGGTTTCCAGTTGTAAAGGCGTTAGCCCTTTTAGCGCCGCACTCCCGACATGGGGACAAAACACTTGGAGTTAAACTAGAAGAATCCTAGGAGCTGGAAATGGGTCAAACAAACCCCTTGAGAGCCCTAAAACCCCTCCCATTAATGTTGTCCTAAGAAACGGGATTCCAGCTAGCTGTATAGGCGTTCAGACGTAACATGCCCCGGCCTTCCTCTCTCTCGAGCAGAAGGAGGTGCTGACCGTCAACGGCGGAGGCACCAACGGAGACGAGGACCGTTCCTTCCACATCGGACCCTTCTGGGAGAGCAAATATTCCAAGGAGGGCGGGTGAGTGGAGCACAAGAAATAAATCCGCCCCGGGGGGGGGAAACGAGGGGGGTAGGGAGGGGGGGGGGTCGGACGGGTGGTTTATTTCCTCGTGAAACAAGAACTTACTCGTAAACCTGTTTGAGCACAAGAAAGAAAGAAGCCGGGGGCAGGCAGGGCGTGGGGGGGAGGGTATTTTCTCGTGACACAAACCCTGGCTAATGTGTACGTAAGAGACCGATTGCGTGGGCTTTTTATTTATTACAAGGGCTTCGCTCGCGGGCGGCTGGGCGCCGCCCGCTACGCTTGCGGAAGGAGGAATGGACATTCAGTAGGAAGGCGGAAAAGAAGCACAAATGGCGCAACTGGCGACTTGAAAAAGCCAAGAGGTCCATATATAGTACAACGGTACAGGATAGAGACGATTATGATTATGAGTTTGTTATTATCATCCATTCGCCCAGTCCATGATGGGCACGTCGGAGGACTTGCTTGGCATATCCTTCCACCTCTCAGGTAGCACCTGTACACTTATTAATAGCTCTCTCTAAGTCGATCATCAATAATAAATTATCGCAGTGCATAAACACCAGGCACGCGCTTGTCAAGGATAGAGACAGGAAAACTACAACTTAAGATGTAAAGGAGCGCAGTGCCAAAAAAAACATGCTGGAAGCAGGAACTTGAACGCACACACCGCAAACATGTGAAGTACATTTGTATTCCTGAAAGACGAAGAGCACGCATTTAGGCACAGTTCTCAAAAAACGATGCTGGTACAATAAACCACAACTTAACGTTCTATAAAGAACGTGCTGTCAACATTGCTTCCGAAGGAGCATGCAGGCTTGCTTGGACTCTTCCTCCTCAGCGGAGGTACCCAGCACCTTGCACTCTTGTTTTTTGTCGATGATCTTGTGGATCTGTCCTCAAACGTTGAAGCATGGCGGGAGGACGTCGATAAGTATGCGTAAAAAAGTATTCGTACTTCTCTCCAGCAGACGTCGTAACCATCCAAATTATTGGAGCTCCTTTCGTTGTTAGTAATTGTTGTGGTATTGTTGTACTTGCTCTTGGTACTCGGAAAAAGAGCCGCACTTCATAGACTATATCCGCACGCCATCCCCTAGTCTTGAGCAAGAGACATGGATGTCTCGACTCGTGACACACAGGACGCAAGATAAGAGTAGAACGTACCTCGATGTCGAACGCCCTCGTGGCACCGTGGGAATGGAATGCGGGATGTATATCGAGCAAGTGGTCGCCTGCCTTCTTCAGGAGGTCACCGACCTTGATGTCGCCGGTGCACTTCGTGTTTATGTCCTCGCCGACTTGGCGGCCCTCGGCGGCTGCTTCGCAGGGCTTCTGCAAACGACAACAACGGATGGGAATACCTTTCGTTCAGTGAATGTTCAAAATAGTAAGGCCACGTAGCTGTCGTCGATTTCCAAAGTTGGAAAGGAAGTCGTACAATTTAACACTGTTGTAATGAAAGCGGTCGTTTATGGGCAAAGCCCTGCCTGGTACCACAACGTTGCTAACACCTATGAAACCACCACTGGGACAGGAACGAACGGGATTCACAGTCGCAACTGGTAAGCGTAAGCCCCGGTATACTGCTATATAAGGCCTACCGGCGGAATACCGACAACGAAGGGTAAGAGACAGTACCTGCTGTATATGTTGTTCGGTACTACTCTATTACTGCTGCTATCAACACTATTACGACCGACGTGTACTGGGATTCCTGAAGAGGTTGCGCACCCTACTTGTACTCGTTAATACAAAGAGTTCATGTGGTTGTATGAAAAATGAGTAACAGTAGTAGTACACCGCGTCACTACATGAACAACTCGCGAACCCCAATCACGGGACTGCTCTCCAGCATCACCCAGGTTAACTTCAGCTTCTGTTTACTGCTATATATCAACCTCCAGTGTGTACTGCGACTGGTGCTGAGGTATCATGCTGCTGTGTTATTTATCACTGCATGGACCATTTTTACAACCCTGGCTGACCCCCGTGATGAGACTTGCCCGTTTTCATTGCGTCTTACATGTATAGATACCACGTAGTCGTAGTCGCAAATCCAAACGTGTGTTTATATCACAGCACAAAGCGTCACTGCATGGACCACTTGTCCAACCCCCACTTACCCCGATGACGGGACTGCCCCGTACTCGTAGTCGTACATACATGAAGTGTGTTTGGCTGTACGTATGAAAAAGAAATCGCATCACACAGCGTCACTGCATAGGTCTACTCGTAGACCTGAGTACTTGTACAATTCCCGCTTATACCCCGATGACGGGACTGCCCCGTACACGTACTCGTACATGCAAAAGTGTGTTTGTACGCATGAAAAAGAAATCACAGCACACAACTGCGTAGACAACTAGTACAACATGCTTACCCCGACGACGGGACTGCCCTCCGTGACCACCAAGGCGAACTTGAGTTTGTTCAGGCTACGCGTCCCCAAGCACAGCTTCCACACCGTGTGGTAGTTCGACCATGCTGGTGTAGCACACACATGCTACAGCAGACGTTGCAGACAGGCACACAAGGTCAAACAATGTAAATTTCAATGTGCATCATTATTGGAAACAGGATTCGCTTGAGTTCACCAACACCCAAAACCACATACATACTGGTAGTCTATTGCGCACAACTTGCAGCACACTCAGCCAACACTCAACGCAGCACTACCGAAAATACAGGGTCTTGACATCTGGTGTCTTACCTATGTCGCACGGCGCGGAACACACTGACAACGGGAACAAACTCTCAACACCATCATCAGTAGTAGTAGTAGTAGTAGTAGTAGTAGTAGTAGTAGTAGTAGTAGTAGTAGTAGTAGTAGTAGTAGTATAGTAGCTGACAGAAACATCAAATTCCAACAACACGAAGAAATGAAACTCACGTTTCGTCAAGCTCTCAGCTCCTTCGTTAGGGACGCCGATCGAAGGTGAATCACAGGTGTCCGCGTCACACCAGTCACACACACGAGGGTTGTCGCCGCTTCCCCAGTGCTTCTTGTTAAGGTTATGAAAAGCTTGGCACGTGGAAGGCTCGTCACTCCTGCAGGTGTCGCAGACAGCGTACTGGGAACTCCTGTTTTTTCTATTTCGTGCGATGAGGAAGCCGTCACAACCCTTGCTCGGGCACGGCCAATGAGGATTGCCAGAAGAAGCTGAGTCCCGTTCTTGCCCGACCAGCTTCCACACGTCTGATCCTGAACCTCCACCACCCCCACTGTTGGCGGAGCCTCCTCCCGCACTAGCCTTGGTCCGCTTCGCAAATTTCAATTTCAAATTGTTATTGCCGATCTGGCAAATTTCAAATTCAAATTGTTTGCAGCCGTCAACGGCAATTCCCTCTCAACAGCCAGCAATTGGCCAACTTCGAAAGTAAAAGTACAAAGAAGAAGTTGCTGATTTAGCAAAATAAAAATATCAGAGAGCAAACAGTAAAGATCAGAGAATGAGAGCTAAGTAAGAATGAGACTAGGGAAAGCAAGGAAGGCAAGGAACTTCGGGACGGTTCTTTTTCCCAGCAAATAATTTTCTTTTCGGCAATTACGGGCTGAGAAGGGCTGAGAGGGGGGAGGATATGCCGAGCGAGACGTCCGAGGGGGGCGAGGTCTAGGTATATAGTTTTACAAGGGCTTCGCTCGCGGGCGGCTGGGCGCCGCCCGCTACGCTTGCGGAAGGAGGAATGGACATTCAGTAGAAAGGCGGAAAAGAAGCACAAATGGCGCAACTGGCGACTTGAAAATGCCAAGAGGTCCATATATAGTACAACGGTACAGGATAGAGACGATTATGATTATGAGTTTGTTATTATCATCCATTCGCCCAGTCCATGATGGGCGCGTCGGAGGACTTGCTTGGCATATCCTTCCACCTCTCAGGTAGCACCTAGGTCCTGTACACCTATTAATAGCTTCTCTAAGTCGATCATCAATAATAAATTATCGCAGTGCATAAACACCAGGCACGCGCTTGTCAAGGATAGAGACAGGAAAACTACAACTTAAGATGTAAAGGAGCGCAGTGCCAAAAAAAACATGCTGGAAGCAGGAACTTGAACGCACACACCGCAAACATGTGAAGTACATTTGTATTCCTGAAAGACGAAGAGCACGCATTTAGGCACAGTTCTCAAAAAACGATGCTGGTACAATAAACCACAACTTAACGTTCTATAAAGAACGTGCTGTCAACATTGCTTCCGAAGGAGCATGCAGGCTTGCTTGGACTCTTCCTCCTCAGCGGAGGTACCCAGCACCTTGCACTCTTGTTTTTTGTCGATGATCTTGTGGATCTGTCCTCAAACGTTGAAGCATGGCGGGAGGACGTCGATAAGTATGCGTAAAAAAGTATTCGTACTTCTCTCCAGCAGACGTCGTAACCATCCAAATTATTGGAGCTCCTTTCGTTGTTAGTAATTGTTGTGGTATTGTTGTACTTGCTCTTGGTACTTGGAAAAAGAGCCGCACTTCATAGACTATATCCGCACGCCATCCCCTAGTCTTGAGCAAGAGACATGGATGTCTCGACTCGTGACACACAGGACGCAAGATAAGAGTAGAACGTACCTCGATGTCGAACGCCCTCGTGGCACCGTGGGAATGGAATGCGGGATGTATATCGAGCAAGTGGTCGCCTGCCTTCTTCAGGAGGTCACCGACCTTGATGTCGCCGGTGCACTTCGTGTTTATGTCCTCGCCGACTTGGCGGCCCTCGGCGGCTGCTTCGCAGGGCTTCTGCAAACGACAACAACGGATGGGAATACCTTTCGTTCAGTGAATGTTCAAAATAGTAAGGCCACGTAGCTGTCGTCGATTTCCAAAGTTGGAAAGGAAGTCGTACAATTTAACACTGTTGTAATGAAAGCAGTCGTTTATGGGCAAAGCCCTGCCTGGTACCACAACGTTGCTAACACCTATGAAACCACCACTGGGACAGGAACGAACGGGATTCACAGTCGCAACTGGTAAGCGTAAGCCCCGGTATACTGCTATATAAGGCCTACCGGCGGAATACCGACAACGAAGGGTAAGAGACAGTACCTGCTGTATATATTGTTCGGTACTACTCTATTACTGCTGCTATCAACACTATTACGACCGACGTGTACTGCGATTCCTGAAGAGGTTGCGCACCCTACTTGTACTCGTTAATACAAAGAGTTCATGTGGTTGTATGAAAAATGAGTAACAGTAGTAGTACACCGCGTCACTACATGAACAACTCGCGAACCCCAATCACGGGACTGCTCTCCAGCATCACCCAGGTTAACTTCAGCTTCTGTTTACTGCTATATATCAACCTCCAGTGTGTACTGCGACTGGTGCTGAGGTATCATGCTGCTGTGTTATTTATCACTGCATGGACCATTTTTACAACCCTGGCTGACCCCCGTGATGAGACTTGCCCGTTTTCATTGCGTCTTACATGTATAGATACCACGTAGTCGTAGTCGTACATCCAAAACGTGTGTTTATATCACAGCACAAAGCGTCACTGCATGGACCACTTGTTCAACCCCCGCTTACCCCGATGACGGGACTGCCCCGTACTCGTAGTCGTACATACATGAAGTGTGTTTGGCTGTACGTATGAAAAAGAAATCGCATCACACAGCAGCGTCACTGCATAGGTCTACTCGTAGACCTGAGTACTTGTACAATTCCCGCTTACACCCCGATGACGGGACTGCCCCGTACACGTACTCGTACATGCAAAAGTGTGTTTGTACGCATGAAAAAGAAATCACAACACAACGACAGAAATGTAACTCACGTTTCGTCAAGCTCTCAGCTCCTTCGTTAGGGACGCCGATCGAAGGTGAATCACAGGTGTCCGCGTCACACCAGTCACACACACGAGGGTTGTCGCCGCTTCCCCAGTGCTTCTTGTTAAGGTTATGAAAAGCTTGGCACGTGGAAGGCTCGTCACTCCTGCAGGTGTCGCAGACAGCGTACTGGGAACTCCTGTTTTTCCTATTTCGTGCGATGAGGAAGGCGTCACAACCCTTGCTCGGGCACGGCCAATGAGGATTGCCAGAAGAAGCTGAGTCCCGTTCTTGCCCGACCAGCTTCCACACGCCTGATCCTGAACCTCCACCACCCCCACTGTTGGCGGAGCCTCCTCCCGCACTAGCCTTGGTCCGCTTCGCAAATTTCAACTTGAAATTGTTATTGCCGATCCGGCAAATTTCAAATTCAAATTGTTTGCAGCCGTCAACGGCAATTCCCTCTCAACAGCCAGCAATTGGCCAACTTCAAAAGTAAAAGTACAAAAAAGAAGTTGCTGAAAAAGCAAAATAAAAATATCAGAGAGCAAGCAGTAAAGATCAGAGAATGAGAGCTAAAAAGTAAGTAAGAATGAGACTAGGGAAAGCAAGGAAGGCAAGGAACTTCGGGACGGTTCTTTTTCCCAGCAAATAATTTTCTTTTCGGCAATTACGGGCTGAGAAGGGCTGAGAGGGGGGAGGATATGCCGAGCGAGACGTCCGAGGGGGGCGAGGTCTAGGTATATAGTTTTTTCATTGTTATTACTAATTACCCTCCGACGATATAGCGTAACTGTCGAGCCGATGTAAATCGAATATTTTCATTCGTAACGCAGTAGCGTCTCTCCGCTGACCCTCTCCCACCCCAACCCTTTCCCCATTTCCTTTCTCCGCATATTTTCATTTTAGCTACTATTTTTCGGAGGTCCCGCTGTCGGCAGGATGCATTATAGCAAAAATGGAGGCACACAAAAATAGCACCCGCCTTTGTTAGCTGGTGTTACCAGGTATACCGGGCCTCAGTCGAACACGGTCGTAGCGTAGAAAAGCTCGCCTGAAGGTGAAGGCGGGGCGATGCTGTCCTTTTTTGTGTTCAATTTCACCCTGTTAGCAGTGAATCTCCGCAAGTACCGATGTAGTATACTGTATCCTAATCCTCATCAATATTCCAACTGCAGATGCATTTTGATAGACTAAGCTATAAAGTCGTCGTAGCTTATGAAATAAGTCGGCGTTACTTTGCTCTTGTGACAGGAGTGGAAGGGCATAAAAAGAAACAAAAAGGTACGATTGGGCACCCAAAAGAAAGGGGCTCTTGCCAGGAACAAACAAAAAGGTAGCTACGGCAAGAACAAAGAATAACCAAAACACGAAGGAACATGTTTTAATTGTCAAGAAAAACGAAAAAAAACTCTCGAAAATAGAAGAAAGCAAAACATGCAGGAAGGGGGAACCCCCCCCCCGAAAAATGCACACACGCGCACATTGGAAACAGAGCAAAGGAGAGAGCACCACAAACAAGAGCACATGTGTATGTGTTCTTCACACGAAGCCCTTTGGGGCGCCGAAAGGGTTTCCCTATACTAATTCGAAGTAATTTTGCCGCCGAAAACGGATTTCCAGTCAAAACGGATTTCCAGTCGTAAAGGCGTTGAACTGATATTTGCACCCATCTGCATCCAGCACAACCAGTGCCCGTACCGACGCCTCCTAGAGAGACGACCTCTGTGGTCACATACGGCGTGACAGAGATACGCTTTGCAAGTATGGCAAGGTGGCTTGATCCATGCAATGCCAACCGCGATGGCTATTAATTACAAGGGCAAAATGTATGCAGGCCAGCACACCAGGCTATTTGCAAGCAAACAAAAAGAGAGGGAGAGACAGAGAGAACAAAAAAAGGAGAGAAAACAAAAAAAAAGTCAGAAAGGAAGAGGGGATCAGGAACTTCCTGTTCGCCTTTTGTGCTGTGCCTTGTCAGCCCAAAAGCCCAAAACGTCATCACTCGAATGTTTTTTTTTATTCGCTTTTTAGTCTAATTCCAAGTGTTTTCCCCAATGTCGGGAGTGCGTTGCTAAAAGGATTATAACCCGAAAGCCCGAACGATATCGCTCAAGGTCTTTTTTTTTCAACTTTTTATTCTAATTCCAAGTGTTTTGCCCTCATGTCGAGAGAGCGTTGCTAAATGGGCTAATTAACTAAAACGCCCAAACGATATCGCTCAAGTGTTTTTGTTTTTTTTTCGCCTTTTTAGGCTAGGCTTCCTCTTCGGCGGCGGCACCGCGGCGTGCTTGCGAAAGGTCAACAGGAACGCTGCCTATGCCGTGGGGGGTGCCTGCGTCGCCGTTCAGGTTAGTTTGGTGTATGTAGTGCCCGGACCTTCTACCTTGCACGTGAAACGGGTCTGTGGTATTGCGGGTGGTCGTGAGTCGTGATGAGGATGCTGGTGGTGGTGGTGGTGGTGGTGATGTTACGATGATGTTACGATGATGTTACGATAATGTTACGATGATTTCACGATGATGTTACGATGATATTATGATGATGTTACGATGATGTTATGACGGTGTGATGATGATCATCATCATGCGACATGATGATCTTGGTATGGTAATGATGATACATTAGCTTACTTCCCCGAAACCTATAGCCCGTGTTCACCAAAAGCCTAAAAGGCGTTCTTGTGGAAAAAAACAAAAAACAACACTATCGGGGGTAGGGACGCGGGGGACGGGGCAGATCGGGAACTTGTGAGAAACACGATCCGTCTACATCAAAAGGCCGCACTGTACTGCTGGGGGGGGGGGCGGGGGGAGGGGGTCGGGGCAAAGGCCGAGTCGAGGGCGAGGCTAGGGCTGGGTGCGGGAGATGGGGGATGTAATTTTTTCATGCAAAACCGCAGCCTAAATGTGAGGGGGTGGCGGGGGGGGTAACAGTCACGGCCCTTCTACGTAACATCTACGGGCTATTGCAGGGGGTGGAGGGGTGTGGGGGGGGGGGGCGAGGAGGGGGCTGGGACGGTGTGGGGGGCGGGGGGAGCGGGGGGTAGCGGTGGACCTGGACGCCACACTTGCATCGTGGTTGGGCCGCTTGCAGGGCTTGCAGAGCTTGCAGTGCTTGCAGAGCTTGCAGTGCTTGCAGAGCGTGCAGGGCTAGCATTCGAGGGTTGTGTCCTTGGGGGGGGGCATTTTGGTACGCGGTGCGCCCTCTCCGTGCGAAGAACGGGGCGATCTTAGCGGTTAACTGATAAGAGAAGCAACGACAGCTGTCCCCGACAACGTGCAGCTGGTATCGACCAAAAAGCCCTCAACTATTAGTAGAGCGCAGCGGTTGACGCCTTTAGAATTGCAAACCCGTTTTTGGGGACAGATTAGTTGGAATTGGTGTAGGGAGGGGTCTTGGGGCTCTAAAGGGGTTAAGCCAGCCCGGGCAAGCTACCCCCCCCCCCCCCCAACCCCCCCCGCCCCCCCTTCCTCCCCTTCCCCGAACACCCGCAAGGTGTACCCCCCCGCGCGCCCCCTGACGCAGCGGCGATTGCTAATGTATATAGAGAGGTGCATCCCCGTTCGGGGTGCAAAGGAAAACGAGTTGGAGTTTCGTAGACTCTTTTTTGCGGTAGAAAAAAGCACGGCCATAGTCATGTGTACGACCTTGTATGCTGAAAATTTGGTGAGAGAATCATAGCGTCGGTAGCCGTCGACGTAAGTGGTGTTGCCATATAGAGCTGAAGCTGTTTTTTGCAGAATTAATCGCTTAGCGGTAAAATAAAAACACTGGTGGTCACCACCAGATCTCCGGCGGCAGAGACTACAAAGAAAGTTCACCTGACCAGTAGTGGTCGTGTGCATGAGCGTACGCGTTGTTTTTTTTCAAGAGGTTAGGATATTCGCCCCCCCGTCCCCCGTCCCCCGTCCACCCACGCCTGCCTGCGCGGTTCTCCTACCTCCGCTTGAACTTGACGGTCCGTTACGGGAACGACCTGATACCCACGTTTTATATGTTTGAAAGGTTACACTCGTCACAAAGATCAGATCCCTATTGTCAAGGATCTGACTTGTAGGGCAGACCGGTCCCTGGTCTAGGTGGTGATATGGACGGTCTGTAGATCATATTGCGTGGTGGGAGCCGCAAGATCTGTATAACCTAGCACATGATTCCTGCGTTGGGTGTGTACGACGCAGATCCTGCACGACATAAACCATGAAAACAAATATCAGCTGTTAGTGCGATAAATATTAGGTTCGGTGCTCAGCTTTGCGAGCTGCGTGATACACCGGCAGCCGGGTTTTCATTAATTGTCGTAAGTCATCATTGCCAAAGGCAGTATTACATATACACAGGGGTAGTAAAGCCTCGTCAATCGTAACAAAGGACGTTAAGCCTGCAATGATATTATAACGACATATAAAGGATCTAGATTACACATATGATCTATATGATCTATATTATCTATGTGATCTGTATGATCTATGTGAACTAGATGCTTTTATTTTCTACATAATCTGTATGATCTAGATTCTTTACGTTTATGATCTGTATGATTTAGATTATCTAGATTATCTAGAATATATGTTACGTAAATGATATGTATCAACTAGATGATCTATGTAATCTATGTGATCTATGTGATCTATAAAGAGTAGGTGGTTTAGATTATCCAGATTATCTATAGGAGCTATAATATCTGTAGGATCTAGATGATCTAGATGATCTAGATGATCTAGATGATCTAGGTCGTCATCTGTCCGAAGTGTGCAGGGTAATATTCCCTTCCCCCAATCTGCGCTTCGCCCCCACCTTAGTCTTTCCCGTTTGAATTTGACTTCGTGCACCCCCCTCGCAGTACCTGTCGCGCTCCGACTTCCTGGGGTGCGGTGGCAAGCTGGGCTGGCCGAAGCTGGACGATGACGAGCTGAGGGACTGCGACCGGGAGAACTTCCCGTGCGTCTGGCGCGCGGGCCGCCTGTTCAAGCACACCGTCGCCCACTCCCTCCCCACTGTTGGTGAGCTGGCCCCGAAAATCAAAACCGAACGAAACGAAACGATACAATACGATACGAAACGAAACGCCCCAAAAGCACACACACGCACGCCAGCGGTGCTGTTTTTTAGCGCCGGCTTTTTGGGTATGAAACGTGTCCCTTTCGTTCTATTAGTACCCCTTGAGCACAGCACACGACAGACAGCAAGCACTCAAGAATTTCACACCTCGGACAGATAAGATCCAATTTTTGGCATCTAGCTCTTTTTGGACAGATATATCCTTGATCTGCAAGATCTGCGGGATCTAGATCATATTTCACTGATGGGATCTGTATGATGTGGATAATTCACACATGTTTGCCTAGATGGGATCTGTATGATGTAGATCCTGCACACATATTTGCCAAGGTGAGATCTGTATGATGTAGATCCTTCACACATATTTGCCAGGGTGGGATCTGTATGATCCAAATCCTTCACACATGTTTACCTGGGTGGGATCTGTACGATCTGAACTATCTCCAATTTCCCCGCGGGTGATGGTCATGTACCATTACCTGGTGTATCATACTAGACTGGCGCCAGCATCAAACTGAACTGATCGGAGCTACATACGACGCAACCGCCCTTGCTTGGTGGTTGCCGATCTTGTGATCTTGGTGGCGGCCGACCAAGCTCCCACGCACACACTGCCCGACTCCACAAGCACACACAATCACGTGGAGCTGAAGCAGAGCACAAGCATATGCATGCAGATGTCGGGGGAAGCAGCTCTAGCGGCTCTGCACCCGCAGATGATACCGCCAGCGGGCAACAAGCAAGGAGGTTCCTCTGCCGATCCGGGGGCATTTTTGCGTCGCGGGTGGCGCGAAAGGGAATATTACCCTTAACTGTCTAGTGGCACGTGTGGCGTGGATGGCTGTGGTACCTTCGCTTTTAAATGGGAAGAAGAGGAAGAGTGCGAGGTAACTAGAGTATTTGAAAGTGGCACCACCGTTCATAGGGGGAAGTTGTTGTGCAATATAAAAGCAAAAATGACCTGCGCAGGGTGCTGACTTTTTTTCTTGCTGTTTTCTGCCCGCATATTCTCGTCCATTTGAGTTTGCGACATGAATGTAGCCTTTGAACGCCGCTTTTCATTTTATGGCAGCACTTACTTCACCCCCATCCATCTTATTACGACCTACGGGTACGAGGTAAGATCATCCTCGCCTTCTCGAGAAATTTACGGACGGGGTGAGCTGCATCACGGAGAGCGTCCGCACATGTATGTGTTGCCTTGGGTAAGCTGTATAAAACTCGCTCTTGCACACACATGTACGTTTGCCAGCTTGCATCTTGAATGACCTGGCTCTTGTTTCACACACGTTTGCCAAGGTGGGATCTTCAGCACCTATATTCTGAACACACATATATGTGTTCCGGGGTGGGATCTGTATGATCTGTGAAATCTAGATTATTTTATGTTTTCCGGTGGGATCTGTATGATCTGCGGGATCTAGACCACGTTTTCTGGGTTGGATCTGTACGATCTAGCGCTTACACACGTGTTTTCCTTGGTGGGATGTGCATGATCTAGATCCTTCGCACATCTTTGCCTGGGTGTGATCTGTATGATCTGCATGATCTGCACTTATTTGCTGATTGTGACCTATGGAGTGTGCATGATCTAGACCATACTTCACTCATATGATCTGTATGATCTAGATCCTACACACACGTTTGGCTGAATGGGATCTGTATGATCTATATATTTCACACATGATTGCCTGGGTGGAATCGGTATGATCTAGATCCTTCACACATTTTTGCGTGGGTGGGATCTGTGGGATCTGTGGGATCTGCACATGTTTAACTGGGAAGGATCTGTATGGTCTGCATGATCTGCACATGTTTCGCCGGGTGGGATCTGTATGATCTAGATCTTATTCACAACTTTTCCATATAGACCAAAGAGGATCTGGATGATCTAGATCATGATCTGCGCGAGGTGTGAAGAACTTGGAAGAATGGAAGAAAAACAAAAACAAGAGGGAGAAAAAAAAAACAGAACGTGATAAAGAGCAAGCACTCAATAAGTTGAAAGTTTAGAAGATGGGGGCAAAAAATGGGTCGATTTTAGCTTGAAGTGGAAGATTGAACGAAGGAAATCTGGGGTTTGTGGGGAGGTACTGAATCGTTGGCCGGATTGAAGAGAGGGGGTGGGGAAGAGGTTTATCGAGTCAGTGAGGGACCAGTTGGTTGAATTAGGAAGACAGGGGCTGGGAAGGGTTTGAGAGAAGAAGGAAGAAGACCTGAGTACGGGACTCTACTCGTGGGTGTGTGCGAGCAGGGGTCTGGCACTTGGGGGGAAGGTGGCGAGTTGAAAGTGGCGAGTTGAAAGAAGAAAACAGTCGTCTCATGTGTGTAGACTACTGAAAACAGCGTGGGACACACCGTCACCCCACTCCCTGCCCGCTACCAGTGAGTCCCCGCGAACTAAAAACCCAGGCTTTTCACGGGTCACGATCCGACCCGTGGGCCAGGTCAGGAGGTTTATAATTTTTCGCGGGTCGAGTCGGGTCGGGTCAGGGGATCTCACGGGTCGGGTCGGATCAGGTCATGTCGGGTAGGAACACACCCTGACCCTACCCGACCCGACCCGACCCGACCCGACCCGACCCGACCCGCGACAACTGACCTGAACCGTGAATGCTCTGCTAAAGACGAAAACGCGCGAGCACACACGGACGGACGCGGTACTTTTGTGTTTGATTTTTCTAATATATATATGTTCGTCTCGCTACTTCGCTGTCGGTGGGCTGCCCCGAACCGAACAGAACGCCCCAGCACGCTCGTGGTGCTTTCATCAGTGTCGGATTATGTTTCGCTGTCCTTTCGCTTCCCCTTTTCGTTGTCATTTTGTAGATGCATCTTAGAACCCCCCCCCCTCCTCCTCTCCCCCGACCCTTACCTTCTCTTTTGTTGCTGATGTGGTGCACACGTTTCTCTCCCCCCTCCCCCCCGCCCGTTCCTTTGTTCCGTCTTTTTTTGTGTTGCTTTGCGTGAATTTTAGAGGGATATGTCATCGGACTCGCTGCTGGCCTCAAGGCCCCTCTCCCTTAAGGCCGGAATAGCTCTGCCAACGGGCAGTTTGGCTAGGTTGGAGTGCACAGCGCAGGAGTTCCTTTTCCGGGATCATCGGCGTTATTGTTAGCACTAAACCCCGAAACCCTAACCCCCGCTTTGGCTATAAAGTGCGCGTTTTTTTTTCCCCCTTTCTCGGGCTCTTTGGCGTTATTTTTTTTGCTCGAGCGGGGACCCTAACGCTGTCCGTGGCCTCTCTTCAGGGGGCGGCAGGGTGATAACAGGTGTTCCACCCCGAGGCGTTACGTTTGACTGGGATGCTGCTGTAGTTTAAACGGAGGAGGTTCCTACCCCGTGTTTAGGGCTCGTTGGAAGTTGTTTCAAGCGGGGGAAGACCCCAAACCTACGGCTTCACAGACCCACCCCCCGGGCGACAGGAATTCAACTCCAAAGCGTTTTTCTTGGATGCTGGTCCAGACAGAGGGGGGGGGACCTCACCTACAACCCGTGCAGCCACCTCTGCCCAACCCCCGAGCGTTGCTCGCATTTCATTAAGGAGACGGAAAATTGTACCTCGTAGAAGAGGGGTTTTCGTGTTATAGTTGTGGGAGGATGCTTCTGCTGCGACTGCTGCGACTGCTTCTGCTGCTGTGGCTGCTGCTGCTTCTGCTGCTGCTTCTGCTGCTGCTTCTGCTGCTGCTGCTGCAGCGGCGGCTGCCCCTGTTGCCGGTGCGGCTACGTACGGCGGCAACCACCTATGCTGCGGCTTTGCCTTGTAGTTTTTTGTATTTTCGTGTTTTTTAACGCTTGAGTGGAACGAAGAAGACGCCGGCATATCGGCGGCGGAGGGTGTGCAAGAGGAGTATAGGATTTCCGTTAGATTTGGCCCGTTACGGTTCATTGTTGTACTGCAAGTTATCACTCGATGGGCTTTTATCTGCGCGCCTGTTCTTGCATCTTGATATCTACTGTAAAGCGCTCGGAGGCGTTCTCAGTCGATATTCCGCCGTGTGGGAGCTCGTGGGATTAGAAGGGTGAAATCAACCAACATGGCGGGAGTAGTTATCCGGGGGAATTGGAAGGTCGGACTTGCCGTATACTCTTGTCTTGCGAAAGGTTGAGCTTGTTACCGGCTAGGTTATTTTGTTTTTTTGCGCGGAGTGACCTACGTGGGCCAGGGTCCTTGTGCGCGCGCGAGAAATAAAAGGCGATTCAATGCGGGGTAAAAAAAAACGGTATTGGGCTCATAACCTGGGTAATGCTAGTTCCGAACGGAGGCATGTATGTACAGTACGTAGAAAATAGATCTTTTTTTGCAAGTTGAAAAAAAAAAAGTTGGGCATCGATGTCGGGTAGGGTCGGTTTGTTGCCCTTGCACATTAGACGGGCGCTTTCGCACGCGTTTGGAGCGGAAGCGCCTGAGAATAGAATGCAATACAGGTTAGTTGCCTTGAATAGATTGCCGCGATTCGGCGAAATATTTTCTACTTTTCCGTAAGGGGGATGCAGCACAATTAAATGCCAGGTGTATAATCAAATCCCCGCTAACGGGTAATTTATCATCATGCCATGGTGGGGACCGAACACTATTGTTTATTTTTTCGCTTTTATCCTCAGGGGCCTTGACCCCTTTAGCGCCCCAAATCCCCTCCCTATTATGCTATTTCCAAGTAATATGTGCCAGCAACGGGTTTCCAGCTGTTAAGCGTCAAGACGCACGTGCTACATAAAAAGGTGGACCACTTTTTTTCTGAGGATCCACCATTTAGGACCTTAATAACTCTCCCAGAAACTCTTTTTGGGGGAAAAAATAAAAGTGCTACCTGATGAATAATCCCACGGCCTATGTACACAACCAGAATCACGCACAAAAAAATGTATGTTTCCGACGATTCTGGATTGCGGAATAGTCCATCGTTCAGAAATAATTTCAGACGAAAAGTGTTGATCTCTATCGTAGCGTGCTTCGTAAGGTGGACACCAGCGCGCACACCATTATTTTCATTCGTGCTCATTGTTTCGTGTATCGTATCGCTTGCGACGAGTTCCACCGCCTCAAACAGAGAGAGTAGACTTCTGGCCACCATGGTTACAACTCGTTTCGATTTGTTTTCTCAGTTTTTCGGCATTTCGTCGCGCTACGAGTATCTTGAAACCTGAAAGCAGCGTTTCGTGTAAAATGCAAAATCTCTGTTGGGGCCGACTGGGAGAGGCTCGTAACCTTTTGGGCGGTCATGTACAGCGAGCGCTCAAAGAAAAGTCTAGTAGTACCATTTTTTACCAGGCGTCTGACACGAGCTAGGGTAGAGGTGGCCCTTTTTGTTTTTGTCTTCTGAGGCTGGTGGGCTTGAAGAGCTCTTTTGCCTCACCCAAGAGCTAACTTTGTGAACTAAAAGTGCAACACGCGATGAACAAGCCCATGGG
Organism: Undaria pinnatifida; assembly: GCA_012845835.1. Taxonomy (NCBI): domain Eukaryota; class Phaeophyceae; order Laminariales; family Alariaceae; genus Undaria; species Undaria pinnatifida. The sequence continues at coordinate 11,866,460 of JABAKD010000021.1, read as the reverse complement.
CTGGTTGTAGTACAATATATATACAAAATAATAGGACCCTTCCCATAAGGTGAAAAAAAAAAACACTCACATGGTATATTACAAGTACCAAACACAACGCAGCTTGCAAAGATGAGTATTGACTCTGAATTCGTCGAACTCACAGCTGACGTCCTTAACATAATTTGATAAAATAATGCATGCTCAGACCGCAAAACAAGAGCGAAATTCCGACGATTTGGGGTTAAGGTGACCCCCGTCGTTCAGAAAAAAAATAACAAGTCGAAAAGTGCTCGTACCTCGTTATCGTAGCCCGTGACGTCTACTGAAGAGCTTGGACACATATCACAATAGTGCCCTATTTTAATAGTAGTATGACCCATGCTCCGAAAGTGTCGTGTACGTACTGCAGCCCCAAAAACTCTGGAATGGAAGAATACCCCAGGACAATGAACAACTTACTACTGCTGTAGACCTGTTTTGATTCATGAAAGCTTGCTGAAAACGGACGACCGGTATACTACGCAGCTTGCAAAGATGAATATGGACCCTAAATTTTGTCGAGCTCGCGGCTGACGTTGTTGAAAATAATTTCAGAAAATCTGGATCCCTTCTTCTGGTGTACTCGTATGCCGTCAACCACACACACCTGAGCAGGCACGGCTCGCACCGCTACAATAGTACACCATACAAGTCTTCGCCGAAAGATCTAGATCGCATCACAGGTGGGGACAGATGATCTGTCCGAGTTGTGAAACACTTTCGCCGTCCCAAGAGGGGTTATTTATAGAGATAGGAACCGCCTCGTACGAGAGCGTGCTTCCCGATTTGAGAAGCATGTAGGTGCAGATCGCCCGACGCATGCTACGATACAGCTAAAGCAGCGCTTTATTTTTTTTAAACGGTTTCTGAATGGCGGGGCTCCTTGACCTGTTAATATTATCGACGAATGCTACGATAGAGGTATACCTTTTTTTGGGGAAAATTATTTTCTGAATGACGGGGCTCCTTAACCTGGTAATTATATCGATGAATGCTACGATAGAGGTATACCTTTTTCTGGCGAAAATGGTTTTCTGAATGACGGGGCTCCTTAACCCCAAAAATCGTCGGAAAAGTCGCTTTTTCTTTTCGCTTGATTATCGTTGTGTACCCTAGGCCATGGGATTTTTCATCCGGTATGCAGCGGTTTCATTTTTCTCCAAATCAGTTTTTTGGAGAGGCCTTAAGCTCCAAGGTTGAAGACAACCTCAGAAAAACCATGATTGGTGCACCTCTATCGTAGCGAGCGTCATGGAAGAAATTTCCTTGTTTCGCTGCATAATTTTCCCTTGTATGTACCTACAGTAGGCCATGGGATTGTTTTTCCTGGGGGTACGAAAGCAGTTTTAGTCTTATCCAAATCAGATTTTGGGCTAAGAAAGGTGAAGAGCTCCTCAACAGGTTAAGAGCCTCGGAACACACACATGGTGCACCTTCACCGTAGAATGTATCGCCCAGGGAAACGGCGCCGACAGTTTTAGGCCCCACCCCCAGTCCGTTGCACTGCCCGGCCCTCTGATAAGAAGTCGGCCAGAATTGAACTCACGAACTCGAAAACGTTAAATAACCTGTTGGTTACGTGTAGCTCTACCTGCTGAGCTACTTTGTCACGCGACTCAGTTGGCCCCGTGGGTGACTCTGTTGTAAGCAAAGCTATATAATAACTAATAATCAATCAAAGCAACGTCAGAAACTCAAGCCTAAATATTTGCGAGGAGCCATTCAAAGTTGGCAACAATTTTTTCATACTGGAGCTAGTATAGGACACACCCTTTCTCAACAAAGAAATCTAGCGAAAAAATAACGTCTCTCGGTTTGACGTCAGAAGGCCAGTACTACTGCTGTATGGTCCCATCAGCGCCAAAGGTCCCGCCTGCGCAAGTGTGGGTCCGTCTCCCGCGCCCCCTCCTCCTACCTGTGCGGCCCGACCGCGAAGACCCGGGTCCGCCTGAATCGCCGCCTCCGACGCGTTCCGTGCTGTGGGTGCAGGGCTGCGCGACCGGTTGCTGGGCGGTGTAGAGGTGGTGGCGGTGCTGCTCCCCGAGTGTAGGGCTTCAACCACACCATGGGCGTGTTGTATGATATGTGGCGTCCGCAATATTCATCGCCTGATGCCTTCGCCGGACTCCATCACAAGGCATACAAACAGCACACGCCACACGTCACCTCCGGTGGCGCCGGGGAAGGCGTCCGGGCGCGTTGCGTCCCCGGCCGCACGCCCCTCTGCATTCCTCGCGACTTCCCTCTCCTCACGGCGTAAACCCCGCTATTTTCACCCACGCCCTAACCCCCGGTCCGCAACCCGCCCGAGTCCCTACACGGCGTCCTCCCCCTCCCTCCGTTGGCGCTCGAACCCTCCGTTGCTGCCCTTCCTTTGGCCACCGGCTGGAGGCGGCAACGCTGCCCCCTCGCTGAGGGAGTCGCCCCAGATTCGTGCTGGACCGGCCAGCTCCCGCGCTGACCGTCCTCGCGACGCCCTCTCCGATCCGCTCAGCCGGCCTCGTCTATCTATCATTTACGGGCGACCCACCCCATTCCGTACCCCTAGGAGTGCTCACGGCGGCTCAGCTTGCGATGCTGCCGCTACCATATTTATCACCGTTTTTCTGGAAGCAAACCGAGTTACCCCTCTTTGGGCCTCAAAGGAGAAAATGACAAATGAAAGAAGCGATTCCGGCGTCGACTACAGTGTAACTAACTTGGGAATGGTAAGAGTTGATGCCCGGACCACAATTGAAGGATTCGTTCGACACGGACGTAGCATGGTCCCTACTAACCGAACGGCTGGGCGCTGACACCTCTCCTAGACAGTTGAAAATATTACACAGTGTTGCATATTTTTTTTTCATGTCGACGTAAACGAGTCGGGCACTCCCAGCTCTCCTACTTTTAGACATAGTTGAAAATACTACAGTATTGCATTTGTTTTTTATCGTCGGCGTGAACGAGTCGGGCACTCCCAGCTCTCTACTAATTGTAGACACAGCTGAAAATACTACAAGTACACAGTGTTACATTGCATTTTTTTTGTTTGAACGTCGGTGTAAACGAGTCTCGGAAAGGTTTTGAATCGAGATATTCGAAAGACACGCGTGGAAGCGTGGCGGGCTTAACCCTCGAAAGGACTGAGACATTATCGAAATATGGTCGGGGGGTTACTTCAGGGGACCGCTCTTGGCCGCGGGTCCGGGTCACTTCGCGCGAGTGACCCCCCCGTTTTCCTTTCCGGCGTTAAGCTTTGGGTGCTGTTTTTATTTTGGCGACATGAATCCGCCATACGGAATGGCAAAAGCTACGCCGCGCCGAAAACATCGCCTAATAAAGTATTTTCGTCCGTCGGTGAGGTAGGGGGTCACTAGCGCGAGTGACTCAAACCCAGCCGAGAAAAAGGGAATATCCCCCGTACCATATAGACTTGGCCTTTACTGGTGCGGTAGAGGCGTAACCGCTTTTCCCCCTGGGGTCGCTCCCCATCTCTGGCACGTCACCCAAGAACCGATGCGCAAATCCGTTGGCCTCTGTGTGTACACAAAACGAAACACGCTGCAAAAAACACTAGAAAGAAGTTTCGCCGTGCGCTTGGTTAAGAAGCCCCCACCGTCCTTCCAAAACAAAGGTCAATACCTCGGACAGATCACCCCGATTTCCACCTACTTGCTGATGGTCTAGATCCTTCAAGGAAGATATGCATGATCTAGCTCATTTTACCCGATGGGGGCCGTATGATCTGCATGATCTGATACTACATGCTTACGTGAGGTTGAATCTATACTCCACATGTGCAGATCCTGATCCAACACAGCATGTCACAACGGCAGATACCGGATGTACTGTAGATGGTCTAGGTGGTCTAGATAATCTAAATCATGTCTTGTAAGCTACATTATATATATGATCTGTATGATCTACATGATTTATAGGATGCATATGATCTATATGACCTATATGATCTATATGATCTATATGATCTACATGATCCATATGATCTGTATGGTCTGTACGATACATATGATCTATGTGATCTATACGATCTAGATCGTGATCTGTCCCAGGTGTGAAAAGTTGCTGCCAAAAAGCGCCACACCTCTATAATCGGAGCTCGCGCCATATGCTACGGCCAAAAAAACGTACATCGTTTTTGTTTCTGAGGAGTCATCCCGCGCTACCATAGGGGTTGTACAGTCAGGAGTTGCTGAGCTCTCAACATGGAGAACTCAGTATATACTCTTGGTACTACGGTTTTAGATACTGGTCTGCAGATATTTGGGTTTCATAGTATATGCGGAAGCATTGTTGATATGTGCTTCGAGGCGTTGTGGGGTGGAAGGTTGCCTCACGGAGGCAGTCGGTGATGATAATGATACGGACCCGGGCTTTGATGGAATGATACTGCCCGTATATATGGCCGAGGGGAGTCCGTGAAAAAATGGCACGGCTCACTCGTGTGTGTGTGAAGTGCGTGACATACTGGTACCACTTCTTTATGGTTTATGTGAGGGCCTTTGTTAAGGAATTTAGAGGGGTGCTAGTCCGTTTGACCACTTGCAAAAGGTTAACCAATAGCTTACCTAAACTAAGCCTTATAACACTCTCCCCCCCTGAAACGGCGGGATAGCAGGTCGGCCGGATGTACGGGCGGACCTGTCAATTATCCAAGCCGTTTCATTCCCTGGGGATACCAGGAAGAGCATTTTTCAAGTTCGACATGGGAAAATCTGAAAAGTTTATTATTGTGGATGGTGGGGATCGAACCCACGACCCAAAAAAACCATGGTCCTGCCGACGACGCCATTTGTTAAGGAATTTAGAGGGGTATTAGTCCGTTTGACCACTTGCAAAAGGTTAACCAATAGCTTACCCAAACTAAGCCTTATAACACCTTTGACAAACAGGTACTGGCTCCTGTTAGTGTTTTGTGATACCCTTGTACATTATACTCTTCCCACCTATACGGCATCGGGGCAAGCCGCGCAACCACACAGCTTGCGTTGTCTACAGCAGTTGTAGACGACACGATATCGTTTCGGTCTGGGCCCGGAGCTGCTGAAGGGGTGCTACCATGCCAGAGGGGGATGAGCTGCTCCGGCAGCGTATTGTAGAGCTGTAGAAGAAATGTGACGCCGAGTCAACGGCAAGGGAAGCATCTGATGCGGCAAGGGAAGCATCTGATGCAACGGTTAAGGAGCTGCCCGATCGGGAAAGCGCACGCAGTAGCCAAGGAAGCATGTGGACAGCAGCAGCAGCAGGGCTACCGAAGCCACACACAGGCACGTCGTTAATCACGTCGCAAAGCAGAGTTCCTAGGTGCGACGGTGAAAAGGTTCATTTATTTGTTGTGTCAGTCAGGTCGTTTTCAATCTTTCTTGGCTGCTCGGAACTTGATTCGTGCGCTTGAGCCCACACCCTACGTATCGTATTTGGATTAGCATGGGGTCTGGGGGGTATGGCGGCGAGAGGACGGCCAATACTTCGAAGTATATCGTTATGGTTTGCAAAAAAAGGTGGAGAAATGCGTGAAAGCTTGGGAATTCCTGATGGAGGCGATGCAGAGGCAGCCTGTGGAAGAGAGGATGCACGCAGCCGGGTCGGTAGAGGGAGCGTATGGAAGGCTGTCATGGATTGGTACATGCCGAATGGCGACGCTGTGAGGGACCCTCCTGGAGAGAGAGCTCGAGAACATCAGCATGGACTGGAATGAGGACCCCAAGTTGTTTCCCGCTCGTGCCGAAAGGAAGGTTAATGTATTGTCGACATTAGGTATCCACAAGTCCGACAGAGATGTTGTTCGCCTGATCACACGTCGTCTTCCCTCCGAGTTTTGCGAGGTGGAGCAACGGACGAGCTTGCTTCGGCCCGGCATCACACGCTCGGAGATGGAGAAAATCGTGCGCACCTCCTATGCTAACCGCAACACCAAGATGTTAGAGGATCGAAATTTAGCGGCGATCGTTTCGACGTCTGCAGCGTTGGCGGACTCCCATGCTCTTGGCGCTGCCGGTGGCTTTCAGAGCAACAGTGGGGGCGGGAGGTTTGGTGGCACCGGACAGCAGCACCAGAAGCATGGCTTCGAAGATATTTTGTTCGCGCAAACTCGACCAACACTCTTGATTCGCCGGTTCTAAACAAGATGTACTCGTAAAATGGTCATACAAACCGATAGTTGAACACTTGAGGAGCTCAACCTGTAACAGGTAACAGGAAACGGGTGATAGGTAACAGGTAACAGGTAAGAAGCTCCTTACTTATTAACCCAAAAAGTGCAACCCCTACCGCACAATACCGCACTATAGAGGCAGCACCGCACTAAAGAGCAAGTACCGCACTATAGAGGCCGTACCGCACTACAGAGGGATGGCTCTTGGGGCTCCTATCTCCACTTGAGGAGCTCTATTGCCTCTCTAAAAAACAACTTCAAACTGAAAGTGTAACTTGATGGCGTACAAACAGTAATACATTTATAAAATAGATATGATGTTAGATCTAGCTCGAAATTCCCCACCCAAAGTAAAAATACACCCACTAATCATTATAGTGGACAAAAAATAGGGCCCCCATCAATAAACATCTCACCCATATAGTATGTTACAAGTACCAACAACGCAACTTGCAACGATGAGTGTTGACCTGAAATTCGTCGAACTCACGGCTGACGTCCTTGAAATATTTTCAATAAAATAGTACTACATATGGAAATATGGACCTAGGAGCCGTGCTACTGCAGTGTTCCCAGGGGTGCCTCTCTGGCTCTTTAATGGTCACTCACACGAGGGTTGCTTGGATATTGCATACCTTGGTATTAATCGCTTGCTGTCCCGCCGGATAGAGAGGGTACCGTAACGACGACCAAAACCAAAACTGAAAAGCGTAATCCGCCGACGACCAAAAACCAAACTGAAAAGTGCAACCCGATGGCCTGGGCCTAGAAAATTATTCATGTGTTGCAAAAGCAAGAACGTATTTCCGACGAGCTTGGGTTGAGATGGGTTAAGGAGCTCCATCATCCAGAAAAAAAAAACGGCCAGGAGGTGCCACCTCGCCAAAAAGTGCCACCTCGATGACCACAACCCTACTATGACCTAGGTCTGAAAAATGGTTAATGTCTTGGCAAAAACAAAAACGTAATTCCGACGAGCTTGGGTTAAGATGGGTTAACCCCTTTACAGCTGGAACCCGTTTTTGGGGACAAAATTACTTGGAATTAGTGTAGGGAGGGGTTTGGGGGCTCTAAAGGGGTTGAGGAGCTCCGTCATCCAGAAAAAAAAAACGGCCATAGAAGGTGCTACCTCGCCAAAAGGTGCCACCTCGATGATCACAACCCTACATGACGTAGGTTGCAAAACAGAAGAACGTAACTCCGACGAGCTTCTGGGTTAACTTCTTTTCACACTGGAAGCCCTTTTTTTTTTACAAACTTACTCGAAATTGGTAAAGGAGGGATTTTGGGGCTCTAAAGGGGTTAAGGAGCGCACCGTCATTCTGAAAACAAAGGGCCAAAAAAATTCCCCCCTATCGTACGATCTTCGAAGGCGCCTATCGCACCCTAGTTGCTGGCCATTTTCGTCCCCCAAAATCGTAAAAGACAGCTCAAAAAAGGTGTGGAGTCTTACTACGGTATGTAGACACGCCTAAGCTAGGCAAAGTCTACTGACCAGAAAGTATCCCACCTTGGCCTGAGGGGGGCTGGTCGGCACCATTCAGGTGCCAGGAAAGGAGAGATAAGTTGTTGTCTTCAGATCTAAACAACGTTCACACACCACATCAGATCCTCAACAGTCAATCACCACCAAGAAGATCAACTGTCGTGTCTTACCAACTACACTACACACTCCCTGGTGCTCCACTGTCCACAGGTAGCCCCCCCAACGTTTTTCAACGAAATCGCCGATTTCCAAAACAGCTCCCGGCGGTATCTCCTGGCAATACGGTGTCCCCCGCCACCTCGATGTCATCGTTCGATAGTCCTTCGCAGTTGACCAAGAACATACATGAAGACTTTTCTTCATAGCATCATTCCTCGTGTCGAGCAGCCATGAAACGTTCGCTAGAGAATACCGCTGGTTTTGGGGGGGGGGCTATCGTAGAATCCGTCTGTGAAGTTTCATGTTTACACATCCGCCGGCGGCCATAAAAACAGCAAGCCCTAGGGGTACCTCTCGCGGTCGCTCCAGCAGGCGTTCCAGAGCCGTCATTTGGGCCGGGGGGTCCCCGGACGTTTTTGGTGGCGTGGTATCCCCGGCCTGTACGGTCTGACGGCAAACCCTGCCCGCCGTCGCCCGCTGTTCCGTCGCCGTGTCCACCGTGCCCGCCGAGACTATGAATCTGTCGTAGAAAGGAGCCGTGCGTTCCCATATCGGTGTTTTTCGTTCAAACAAAGCTGGATCTTGGCTTGGCCCGCCCTGTGTAATATGTGTGTGTTGAGAAGTCTTGAGTTTGTGCATTCAACGAAGCTTCGCGCGCAAGGGTGATTCTGCACGCCGCGTTCGAGCAGGACACGCCCGCGAAGGAGGCCTCCTCCGCCACCACCCCGTGGCAAATGACGCATACTTGATACCCCGGCCCATGTGGCTCTGGTATCCCCCCCACCCCCCCTATCTTACTATCTTACAGATAGGTTGGGTTGGCGTCGGTTGGCCACGACAAACTGCAAAACATGCCGAGAGACTACATGCGCTCATGACCTGGACCACCATCAGGGCACACCGTTTTTTTTTTTTTTGCGGATGTTGATCGCGGCTGGTGGTCGAGTGTAATCAATTGTGCGGGGTGGGAGGACTTTTTACTCCGCACAAGGGTTATGGTAAGGCACCCTCGAAGCAGTTTCGTGGTGCTCCCATTGCTGTCTCAGGGAGTGTGGCCGTACCGGAAAATGCATTAACTCGTCGAAGCTGTCATCCATTTGCAAGTCTGCCTCACAAGCGGTTGTTCGTAGTGGGATGCAGCTCACCCTTCATGCGACTCGCCGAACACCTGACGGCGCTTTGCGCTCGGTGCAAGCTACGTCTGCCTGGTTGGTGAAAACCCGACGTGCTCCGTCGCGGCATAGTAGGGATGCGAGGGTCTAATAGCTATGGTCATACGACTACAGCCGTGCATGAATATCGAGTACGTCAGCCGTTGCTCCGTCTCGAAAGGGACGGGAGGTTATTGACCAAATAACTCTGGCAAGTAACAGATGAGTACTGATAAGGAAATAGGGGGCATTGGTCCGTTGACCGCTGGTAAATGTTCAACCAATTGCCTACCCTATCCAAGCCATATAGCACTCTCCCCAGCTGGAACGGCGGGATAGTAGGTCGGGCGGATATACGGGCGGACGTGTAAGTATCCACACGACTCTATTTCCTGGGGATGCCGGGGAGGGGATATGTTCAAGTTCAACATGGGGAACATCAAAAAGAGTTCATTATCTTGGTGAACGGTGAGATTTGATTCCACGACCAATCATTGATGGTCTGCCGACGACGCCGTTTGTTAAGGAATTAGAAGGTGTTAGTTCGTTTGACCGCTGGTAAAACGTCAACCAATTGCCCACCTAAACCACGCCTTAAAACAACACGCCCCCCTCCCCACCTTGCCCCCAGCCAGCATCACTCGCCACGCCACCGTCAGCGTCCCTTGCCGCAATAAGCTCGTCGACGTGTTTCGTCGGAGCGCGCTCCTGCTGGTCTCGTCGACTGCCACACGGTCGCTCGGCACACTGCACACACCTCAGGTTTGTTATCTAACAAAAAAAGGGACATACATCATCATCACCATTGACGTAGCAGTCAGGGTTGATCCCGATAGTCACTGAGGTAGAAGTCAGGACTGACTTTATATTTCTAGCTCAGTGGCTTTAATGGAGCACCCGGCAGAGCGCGGCGTAGCACGGCAGGTGGAGGTGAGGGGGCGCGGCACAACCCGGCTAGCAGCCTGGAGGCCATACATACGGTAGGAAGGTCGCATGTAGGGTCACCCTTGCGTACTTCCAAACCTTGACCTTTTGGTGTCTTTCGGAATCGGAAGATTGATCTCCCGCATGGGATCGTATCATTTTTTGTGCCTACACCTGACAAATAAAAATGAAAGTCCGTTTTCGGAGCGAGGTACTGAGCCAACGGTGTTAGTGGTCTGTACTCGGGAGTGAAAGTAGGGGTGCCCTCCCTGCCGCAGTCATGGTCTACATGTCTAGACCGCCCATAGGAACCACCGCCGAAGCCTTCGTCGTACACGCGGGGGCGGTCTTCCGCACGCCCTTCATGCGGCGCCGACCGGTGTTCATTAGATGGTGAGTGGGGTGGCTTGACCGGCCTTATAGTAACCTCTTTTGGGCACATGTATGATGTAGGGACAAAAACAAACTGTAAACCGCGTCCGTATCATGGTGCGAGCGAGCGTGCAGCACGCGTCAGCAGCGCAAGCTATCGCGTGTCTTCGCAGGTGCTGGCGTTGGATTTCGACAGGAAAAAATAGTCGTCGTCCGCGCTAATCTAATACACAGCAGCCCAGGTTGATTCTCGTGTGAAGGGTGCTGCAATCGTCAGTTTTATTCGTCAATTTTCCCCTCCGAAGACCCAAACGGGTTACGAGTTGCCTCTAACGACCAAAAAAAAAACACGTTCACGGTTTCGAACCTCGTCGGCAATGCCGCTTCTCGAGCCTTGCCCTTGGATTTCAAGTTCTTGTCGGCTCCAAAAGAAAATTAGTTTGTTCTGAACCCTTATAAGGCTATGAGTACCGATAGTACATGGGGAAGGGTTTAGCCCCGAAGATTTCTTGGCGAGAGTTCGGTGCTCCGACCCCCAAAGCATGCAGTATACTTTCTGCCCCGTTTTCGAAGGAACTGCGGTTGAATTGGCTCGAAGCAGGGAGTTCCTGCTAACGAACATCCCGAACCCCTCCCCTCCCCTCCAGCGTCACCGCGGGCGTCGTCGGCGACGGCTTTTGTGCAGCGGCAGATGCGCCGACCTGGCCTTTCGATTAACATGGGTTCAGAAAATGATTTTAGCAAAAAAAAACAGCGCTAACTGTATGGTAATGGCGTCCACGGTAAAAGTTTACCGCCGCTTTGGACGAAAAACACAAGGACCCCCATGAGTATTCAAATCATGTGCAGCGGCAGCAGCACAGGACCTCCTTGAAAAAATCTGGCCAGAAGAAGAGTGATCTAATACGACTCGACGCTCGCTGTTCGCTGAGTCTCGCGGCTTTGCCTGTTTCTTTCGCCGGTCATGGCGAAGGCTGCTGTGTGGGGGAGCCATGCCACAGTCGCAGGTCGGTGGTGGTGGGATGGAGGAACGGGTGTCTGTCGTGTTTGTGGCGGCGGCAGGGTTCAAGCTTGAGAGTGGGGGGTTGGGGTTGGGGATGGAGGTAGTGGTGGGGATGGGGTAGGGGTGGGAGTCGGGATAGAGTTGAGGTTGGGACTGGGATGGGGTGGGGGTAGATGGTTAAGGATGGTGGGGGTAGAGTTCGAGTAGGGGTGGTGCTGGGGGTCGGGATCGGGGTCGGGGGTGGGGTTGTGGTAGGGTAGCGGTAGGGGCTTGAGGTTTGGGGGTGAGGGTGGGGGTTGGGGTTGGGGTGGGGATTGAAGTGGGGATTGGGATGGCGGCAGGGTTGGGGGCTAGGTTTCGCTTGGGGTTTGGATTCAGTTTCGGTTTTGGATTCGAACTTGGGTCTGAGTTTGGGTTGAGGATTGGGTTGAGGTTGGGGTTGGGGTTGAGGTTGGGGTTGGGGTTGAGGTTGGGGTTGGGGTTGAGGTTGGGGTTGGAGTTGAGGTTGGGGTTGGGGTTGGGGTTGAGGTTGAGGTTGAGGGTTGGGGTGAAGGGTTGGGGTTGGGGTAAGGGTGGGAGTAGGGGTGGGGGTGGGGTAGTGGTTGGAGTTGAGGGTTGGGAGGGGGGGGGCGGAGTACAAATAGGTGGTCGGGAGGACAACGGATAGCCAGAGGTGATTGCGGCGTCGGCCGATGGGGTCAGTGCTTGCGCCCCCCGCGGAGGTGGCGTTGACAGCACGGCTGAGATTTTGACTGCTGCGTTGACGTGAGCTGCTTCGAGCGTGGCAAGTTCCACAATAACAGCCAGACGTGTGCGCCTGGGGTGGCATGTAATATGTGGAATTAGGGTTCGCTTTTTTCTCCGGAGATTGACGTCGGGCCTTCGGGCAAAAGAGGCAGCTGAGAACATACCAGAACACCGGTACAACCCAGTCCACACCTCTTGTTGCGTGTACGTTCCAAGTACACCGCTAGAACTGTAGATCTCGTTCGCAACGTTCCCCGGGATTCGATTGACGATATACACGGCTTCGTCCGCGCAGCAGTCGGACGGCCGAGTTGGAGAGATACGAAATCCTACGGTATGTATGATGATGTTGGTATCGATCATGTTATCATGCACAACGTGTCAACACTCGGGGAGGGGGGGGATATAGGTAACAACAAATATGTCTGATACCAGGTACAAACAGCTGTGCCGCTGGAATTATATGACACCCTGAGAGGGAACGCTGGGGGGGACAGGGGAGAGGAGGAGCGGGGAGCTGGGATCACGGCATGCACTATTTTGTGTATCCGCTTTTGAAACGTTTTGTGTTCTTTGGTGTGTCCGTTGCACACTCTCACAAGAAACAGCATAACAAATGCATATCGTTATGTTTTCTGCGTGGTGTGCCGAGAAACGAGAACACATACGCAACAGCGGGAAACACGAGCGCGAAAACGAGATGCTGGTTGGTGCTGCAGGTGCCGCAGGTAGGTGCTGTAACACGGATGTAGGCACCCTTCGCACTTTCGGACGAGTCCCTATTGTCAGCCTGCCTTCGCATACATACGACACATGGACAAGCACGATTTTTCTCGACGTCAACTGATGATACTCACCGAACCAGGCTGCGAGACCAAATTTCTGCGAGCTTGAATATAATAATGTCGATATGGAGGGGGGACGAGGAGGTTGAGCCCATTCAGGCGGGGGGAGGGGCTCACATGGACTTGTTTTTATGCGGCCTCGGTCGACTAGGTACTGTATATTATGTTCGCACACAGCAGTGCCACCTCGAGAAAAAGTATACGGCCGCACATACACACTGCTGCTGCTGAAACTGCTGTATGTAGCATCTAATCCAAATCCAACGTCTCACGCGAAAAACGTTGTTGCGATATTCGTGTTCGGCCTCGTATTACGTGCGTATCATTGCTGCTGCTGCTGCTGCTGCTGCTGCTGCTGCCGCCGCTCAGCAGTGTAGTCTAGTACTCGTTCGTCGTACGAGTGCTACTATTACTGCTAGCACAAGACTTGAGTGCGATCGATTTACCCACCCGTGTGTATCATACAAGTACCATTGTGCTGCTGTACCACCCGTCCCCCAGATAGTCTAGATGTTAACATCATCAGTTTTGTTCTTGGAGAAACCGAAGAAAAGGACGCTTTTTCATTCTCCTTTGGGTTTTATGTTTTATAGTAGCCTCGTGTTCGCGAGAGCTTTTCCGTAAAAGCACGCCCGCCCACGGCGAGGGGACTCATCTAGATCTCTTCATCTTCTTGCTGGTGTTTCTTCAATGAGTGAGGTGGTTTCGCGAGAGATTATCTCCTCCTCCTCCTGCATCTCACGTGTTAACCGAGGCATTGGAGTGGTGCTCCCATGGGGTTGGTGTTTTGTGTCTGCGAGCCTCCCAGAATGTACTTCATTGGCGTATACCTCGTAATACACAACTGACGTATTACTACGACTACTGCTGTACCATGTATTTTTAAATAATTGTTTGTTCCAGGTACTGCTGTGCGCTGATATCGACACGCGGTACAACTCGGACACCCGAACACCCCCAGCAGGAACGAATTGCCTCCAACTGCTTTAACTAAATCGGGGCGATCAACCTATCGACCGGTGGTACGATGTGATACCACAGGCAGGGGTGCTCGCCTAGGCCAGAGCCGCACGACTGCAACACTCTCTGTAACTGATTCGGCAGCACCGCCCAACCATGCAAACTGATGAGACACCGGGACAACAATAACAATAAAATGACGGCCCAACACCTCGACCACCGACAAATAACGAATAACATACATACCTTACGTAACATACGGTAGTAAATATGATCGTAAATATAAGGGATGTTTGAACCTATTTCGGAATCACCAAATCCCACTTAAGATATCGATCAGAACAAGCATGACATCAAACGTGAGAAATCGGCTGTTTAGGCAGGCCAGTTCCCGGCCAATCCACGATCAAACAAGTTTAAAGATACTAAAACAGGAATGAACAGCCTAAAAAATAAAATCAAATAAAAAAAAGATATTGGTTGACGGCACTTCCGTGACGGACACCCACCTAATAAAATTTATAATAAAACTAATACAATAACCTTTGACGGCTTGACGGCCCTGACGAGACCGTCAGGTCACTTGACATCTTCGTGAAGGGCCCTTCGCTTAGCACCACATACGCGTATCACGCCCGGCAGGGGTGTCCATCGTCCATACGTGCCTTGTACTCGTACCGGATACGTAGTACGGCACCTGGGTATTATTCCCGGTAATACGCCAAGTGCGCGTTGTACAAGCAGCTTTCATCTGCTACACTGGATGCTGTATCGCTTGATTTCTCCTGGTTGATCCTTGTACCAATCATAATAAGCGACGGGCTTCCCGACCAGCAACAACAGTCCGCGGCGGCAGGAACAGCAGCAGCAGGAGGAGGAGGAGCAGCAGCAGCAGCAGCAGGAAAAGAAGCACAAGCAGGTAGCTGGAGGAGGATCATCAAGGGTAGGGGCAGCAGGAGCAGCAGCTGGAAGGAGTGGTTTAATTGAAGTTGAAACGCGGATAAACGCCCGCGCTCCCCCGTCGTCAGAAAACAGCCTGAGGAAGGCGGCAAGGAAGGAGGGCGGGAGAATCGCCGGACAAAACGTGAGAAAAGATAGACAAGACACACGCAAACAGAACGAAACTCTACAGAAGTAGTGCCAGGCGAGAGCTGCTCGTTGTAGTCTATCGGTAGTGCCTATGATAGTCTACCTACGACGTTGAGGGCAGCATTCACCTAGGACAGGGAGGGCTCTTCCCCTCAACAACAGTCTACCAGGTACCAAACTACGAACGCTCAAATCAACTGGACACTGCTGCGGTGCATAACCTCGGCTTTTTGGCACGAAAATTCCAGATTCAGTTTCTGTTGTTTGTATACTCGTTTTGTATGTTTACCTGCCTGGTATGATACCTGCCTGGTATCATACCTCTGCATTCTCCACTTGTTTGTACATGTATGTGGCGATGCTCCTGGGGATACCGACGGGTTGTTTGACCCCGCTGCGATGTTCGGGCGCGGGTCGGGTCGCCGCGTGAAGGTCTACATCATGTATGTGTTGGTACGAGGCCCTTGCTCCGCCTTTCGTCAGAACACCATCATCATCAACGTTCTCGATGACCCTTTCTCTGTCCATCGAACACAGCCCAGCGAAGGCAACACTGACTTGTCACAGCAACAGCGTCCCCGAGCAGCAAGCCTCCACAATACGCGGGCATGTCGCCTTATTCTCGCACGGCACGACCGACCGTCGTTTATACCTGCTTGCAGCAGTACTCCCATCCATGCCGAGGGTTGCATGCCGAGGACGAGGAGCATCCCTGGGTCGAAAAAACTAGCCTGGTCACGCGACCACACTCTGTACATTCTCCACCTACTCTGTAGCTCGTCGGTGACCCTCTCCTTGCCTAAATGCTGAGGTATCATACTACCAATTGGGGGAAAAGTAGCTCCGGTGTGATAGCCACTATCTGCTATTAATACCAGGTACCTGGCATTCACTGTTACAAGTACGTAGTTCAGTTGGGGCCTCCACAGGACTTGAGTCA
The DNA here is from genome assembly GCA_012845835.1 of Undaria pinnatifida. Taxonomy (NCBI): domain Eukaryota; class Phaeophyceae; order Laminariales; family Alariaceae; genus Undaria; species Undaria pinnatifida. Next base: position 11,850,609 of record JABAKD010000021.1, on the reverse strand, counting down.
GATCTGATAGGCGCCGTACATACGATTTCCATACAAATATTTCAAAAATAGTTTGGTTCGTACGGTTCGCACGACGTTTTGCGCGGCACAGATGGATAGCCTGTCCTGCTTGCTGTGGCATATCCAGACTGCTGTGTGCTGTTCCTTTTTCATAAAAAATATTTCAAGGACGTCCGTCAGCCGTGAGTTTTTTGTTCCAGGTTCCTGGGTGGGTATGACCCATGGTGTGTCACGTGTGTAAACGTGAGACTCGCTCTCACACAGGGATACAGCAGCAGCAGCAGTAGTACCTCTACCAATGAACGAGTTAATAAACCGTTCAATTCGTTGACCGGCGTCCTATAATCTAACGCCACGTAACACAGCAGTGGCAGCCTCTTGCTTTACGTAGCTGATGGTGGTCCTGGAATATTGTAAAAACAAAAACTCACTCCAGCTACGTATGAGATCGAAGATTTAATCGAAACTCATCGTACCTCGTATATTTGCAACCTGTGTGTGATACTCGTATGTCTCGTGTACAGCGGCAGTCTGTGGCATGTAAAATCCAGCGAGAGCCAGATAAACGCCTCCTCTCGTACATTAAAATGATTGGCAATAAACGGTAGAAGGAAAACGCTGCTGCTGCTGCTGTTGTTGTTGTTGTTGTTGTTGTTGTTGTTGTTTTCCTTGCGGACTGCAACGACCTACCTACCTCCCCGCAAAAAGCATAATCTAGAAGAGCTGGCGACACCCATGATCTTGAAGTTCATTCACCACACACCGCACACAGCAGTAGCACAGGAGGCGACTACTTAATAAGAACGATGGGCACTACTGCTCCAGCTAGCGTTGGGCTGCGAAAGCAACTGAGTTAAATCGACACACGACGCGTATGGAAATACGTGGAAGTGTGGTGAGCTATAAAGCTTTATTTTTCCCCATCCGCCGGAGGATACGAACAAAAAAAAAAAAATGGCACTACTGCTGTGGTTAACTCTAGTTATTGTGTATTAATAGAAAAATCTAAAATCCGTGTTCACACAAGGAAAGAAAGGTGCTGGAGCCCTATGAAAAAATCAGAAGAGATCCGAAAAACCACTATGAAATATAAATTTGCCAGGGAAACGCTCGTACGCTGACGCTGTTCCCCCTGAAACACAAGTATTAATAGTCAAGAGACGAAAAAAAAGGCGCACAAATGAAGAAATGAAATCGATGTGCACACTGACATGACCGCGGGCATCCACTCAACTACTATTAATACTATTAATACTACTACTCATCAGCGTGTACGTGGAGTCCCCACTGCGCCCTTCCCCACGTCCGACAACTAACCAACTCGTGGCTACTGACGACTACATACGCACAGGGGGTTGGTTGGTTGCTGTACGGAGTGATGCTGCCTGTGGCTGTGGTGTGTGATGTGCCGACCGCGCGCGTGCTTCGATGGGATGGTATTACACGACTTTTTTCCTCATCTTGCAAGCGTCGACACCCCTAACATACTACTACCAGGTAGCTATTTTAGTGCTATTTTTTTTTCAGGCTTTTTTTTTCACGGGTCGAATCCCTTCTCGCGATTCGGATCACGCCAGCCAGGGCGACCCGGCCCGACCCGTACCTAGTTGTACTAATTATTATCTGAAAGCCCTCCTAGCCCAACCCTGCTCGATCCTCGGGTTCTTGAAATGCCTCCGACGCGCGGGTCGGGTCATGACCCTTGAAGAAAGCCTTGCAATTTCTGGGCGATAGGGTCACTGCGGCAGCAGCACAGAAGCAACAGGCACAAAAACAGTCATAATAATAGCGGCGCCATCATAATCATTTGATGGCAATAATAATATTATAGCTCTGGTGGTGCCCGGTTCTGAAAAGACGTCCACCTTTTTTTGTTTTTTCATCCTCCGGCGGATGATGGGGGAAAATAAAGCTTAAGCTCACCACACTTCCACGTACTTTCATACGCGTCGTGTGTCGATTTAACTCAGTTGATTCCGCAACCCAGCGCTAGCTGGCGCGTCCTTCGGATCCCACTTTTAGCGATAGCGTGAGCTGTCCCTATCAGCGGTCCTCGTTACAACCCCGGCAGCCCAAGCTGCCGTTGTATACGGATGCGTGGGTATGTCGACCCGTCCTGCCCCCTGAGGGTCAGGTTCGGTGGAGATAGCCACCCGGAACGGCATCTTTCCGGGGGTAGTGTGGGACCTGCGCAAGCTCACCCACTAACAAAACCCCCGGCCATGGGAGATGGCCTTCCGCCGGACTTGGTCCAGTTGCGGTCCACCCCACCCATTCGGGCGTTGGTCCTCGGACTATTATGTACGCCACTATATGGACGAAAAAATGAGGATCATTCTCCGTACGTATTGGTTATTTTAGTTGAAGGGTTCTTACATTTCCGTCCAAAGTGGCATAACATTGTTGTTGTTGTTCTCACATTAACTGGCATAATCAAGCCCGTGGTCACAGGACAGGCTCCAGTCACTCTGGAGCTGAGGAATACCCCAGGGAAAAACACACACAACCCAAGGTGGTACACACATATATCACAGCCGACGCAATTCATGCCTCCACCAGAAACATATGAAAGTGAAATCGGGAGTCAGTCTACGATGTGCCAGGTCCAGGCCGGTGCATACGTCTCACTACTCACGCCTTGACAGCCAGTAGTATGTAATTGTTGGAAGTTTTCTTCCGTTTCCCCCCCCCCCTGTGCATGTCTTCGTCTTTATCGCGCACACATACGCGCCTAGGTTTAGGGGTCATCAGCATTCAATTCCCCATCTCCACTTACTTTTCAGCTTTTTGTGCTCGTCGATTTTCACCGAGTTTGGCCTTGACCCTATCTATACCCTACCACACCTCCTCTGTCCTCGTTCGTAGAGCTGCCCCCTCCGCTCTTCTATCCTCGGCGTGCATCATAGACTATCAAATTCACCGCCGTGCTACATACTAGGACTATATATATGATGTTATGTGCATTGTGTTGTTTTTGAATTAAACCGTTCTTTCCTGTGCACGTACTACAGCAGTATTAATACTTAATCTGTTACTAGCATACCAGGTACATTTGATACCCGAGGGCACACGTTGTTCTACAGCAGCAGCAGTCTACGAGTACGACAGCAGCTGCATGCAGCGGTTAATCTGTTCTCACGGCGATTTCACGCTTTTTGATCCGCCCCTGGTACACACATGGTTGGTAGCTGACAGCACCTTGACACCTTGACCAGCCAAGTGCCACACATATGTATATATATAAATATATGTGAGTGTTCAGTATCGTAGACATGAAAATATATCCTTCCTTCTTTCTTCTTCGTTACTCTCTCCAATACCAGGTACCTCTCTCGTACGAAGTGTATTTATTGATGTTACGAAATCAACCAACATTTTTTCCTTCAACACAACGTCTGTTTGTTCTTATACCTGGTATATTACAAATATATAGTCCATAGTCTAAAGACTATAGGAGGAACAATCGTACCCGGCTACGCTACAGCAGTCGGCCATTTTGCCCACTGCTGTTGCTGCTGCTATATACGATAACATGTTACATACTTAGCGACGTGTGTTTGGGGAGGGGCATGTATTCGTCGTGATGCATGTCCGTTGTAGTCTGAACGCCGTACGTAGCCCCTCGCATCCCGTTAATGCTGGAACGGAGCATAGCGGGGCGGGGCCGGGGGGAGGGGTGTAATCATGTCAGGCATGGCCGTATCAGGTACCAGGCTTTTCTTAGGACCATATTATAGAAGCAACGATACACTCCACCAAGGTGTGATATCGAAGAAGATTCCGTCTCGACACACCTTTGCAAGCTGTGGTGTGGTACTCCGATCGCGCGTACTACTTGTGGGTGTGTGTCCTCATGAAGGATACATGGGTCGTCGACTCCCCTTGGAACTGCTGCAGTGTAGCTTGTACCATATTGAGTCCTCCGACGGCAGGGTGTTCACTTTTTTGGGCGAAACGTTGCTGGTAATGTTTCGATTGAGCTACGAAGCTCCTCCGGTGCGCAACTATGGGTTAAAACATTGCCCTTTTTTTCCGAGTATATTTTATTTTTTTCGGACCACGTAGCGCGTGGAAATGTTGGCCGCGCGTTGCGCGGCGCGTTGCGCGAACGAATGTTGTTTTCGAAGTCGTGCTTCATCGGCTATCTGTATGCCCGGCGTAGGGTGGCTCACGGGGAGATTGCTCTCGGTACCCGACCAGGGACCATCAGGCGGAGGAGAAGATGAGAAGATAGAACATATAAACAAACCCCTACATCTATGCGACATGATTGAAAAAAAAAAAAAAAAACTTTCGCCTCCCCCCCCCCCCACCCCCGCCCCCCCGCCCCCACCCCCCGCCCCACCCCCTCGAACGCTCCGCCCTCTCCTCACTGGCTGTACGACTGACAGGATAGGATTTATAATTGCCACGCACATATTGAGCTGCCCCGCCCGTCCCGCCCCCCCCCCACCCCTCCAACGCTCCGCCCTCCCCTCACCGGTTGTTCGACTTACAGGATTCACTTGATAATTGATGCATTTCCTTCCACAGCTGTCAGATTTTATCCCCCTCAGAAACGGGTGTTATAGTTTCCGCGCACAGACTGACTAACATCACCCTGTTGACCCTGATAGCTACACTGTAGTTGCAAGGGGGGTCGCCGACCTATATCCTTAATGAGGACACACAACCCGTAATACGCGCGATCGGAGTATCACACACAGCTTGCAAAGATGAATTTAAAAAAAAAAACGATCTCACAGCTGGAGCGTATTTTTATTTTTATAATATATGTATACACATTAAAGTGCCGGAGTCCCGGAGACCACTCTGAAAATGCACACCCGAAGACAACCACAAGAAGAGCAGTAATAGTACTGAGCCAAAGGGGGGCTCAACTCGAACATATCGAAGATCGGGACCGACAATCATATCAACTGTTCTACTCTACCATCTCCGTAGATTCTATGCAGTCATACACACCATACATCAGACTTGTGCGCAGGCATGAACCAATGGTGCTTTGGGTGAGATATTTGAGCTCCTCACTCGTGCTAGGAGCTCAGAAAGTTGTGCTGCACCCCCAGCGTGCGATGAGTCCGTTGATCCTCGCATCCCTATATAGACAACGCCTGGACGCAGCACGTCGGGTTTTCACCGATCAGGAAGGCATTCCTTGCACCAAGCGCGACACCGCCGTGGGGTGTTCGGCGAGTGCAATGGAAGGCGTGCGTGGGCGGGGGGAGGGGGGGGGTACTTAGTTTGTGCATGGCCGTAGTCGTATGACCTTAGACCCTCGCGTCCCTACTATGCCGGGACGGAGCACGTCGGGTTTTCACCAACCAGGCAGACATTGCTTGCACCAAGCACGAAGCGCCGTGAGGTGTTCGGCGAGTCGCATGAAGGGTGAGCTGCATCCTACTGAGAACCGCTTGTGAGGCGGACTTGCATATCTGGATGACGGCTTCCGGTAGCGGGCAACTTGGCTCGGTTCGCTCGCCTGACTTTAAGTCGGGAAGTCGGCTGACCATCTGCTGGTTTCGCTAGCCGGCTTGCCGACTGAAATCAGTTAGTTGGCTTGCGGCACTACTAGAAGTTGGGTCTCCGCGCCAAGTTGGCGTTTCTTACTTCTATAAAATATACTTTAAAATAAGTAGCAGGCGCGTTCTGTATATAGATTCCTGGTTTTATGAGGCAGGTCACCCGTTCCGTGAAGCAGAGAGAGAGTGCAATTGCAACTGCAAGTTAAACTGAAGTGTGTGGCGGCCGTGCATGGTCCCGCGAGAAGTTCTTGAGCACCAGCGTGGCAGCAGCCGGGCACTGCGCACGAATAGTCTACTGCGCAGTGTCAAAGGTGCCAAGAGGCATGCCAGGTAACAATATTTTTCAATACTGCACTGGCCGAAGCCTGCGTTGCGATGACGGCGCGCCGTACCGAGACTGACTCTTCATGCCATAGATATAGCCGAAACGGTCCTCACCGGGCTGGCGCCGCCGTGCTACTGCTGCTGCTGCTGCTGCTGCTGCTGCTGCTGCTGCTGCCATGCCTTTTGTGAAGCACATGTACCCGTTCGGTAACATGCTACGATCGAGGTATACCCCTTTTTCGCGGAAATGGTTTCTGAATGACGAGACTCTTTAACCCAAAATTGTCAGAAACTGGCCATTCTTTTTGCTCTTTTTGCAATGATTCTCGTTCTGTCTGTACCTCTGGGTCATCGGATTTTTCATCCAATGTACTGCTGTATGTACAGTAGCATTTCTTATTTTTTTTATTTTGTCCAAGTCAGTTTTTGGGGAGAGTCTGGTCTTAAGCTCCTCCCGGATTGAGGAAGCCTCAGAAGAAAAAAAAAAGGTGGTGTGCACACCCCGATCATATTTTATAAAAATATTTTAAGGACATCAGCCGTGAGTTCCGACGAATTTCGGGCCAGTACTCATCTTTGAGAGCTGCGTTGTTGGCACTTGTAATACACTATGTGGGGGGGGGAGGGGGGGGGGGGGGGTCTTAATTGGAGGGGTCCTATTATTTTGTTTTTGTTATTGTTTAATAGATACCAGGCATACGTTTTGTTTTTCTCCACTAAAATATAGCACGCGTTGTTCACTGCTTGGAAACTGTATCTCTTGCGCCATCCCACAGTGTAGACGTTATATTTTGTGGGCGAAACGATTTGGCGCGTACTACGATCAAGGTGCGCCACTTTTTTCGCTTCCTGAGGCTTCCTCAATTTTGGGAGGGGAGCTTAAGGCACTCGAGACTCTCCCCCAAAAGACTGATCTTGGAAAAACAAAACCATCTACCAGGTATCTGCCACCGGATGGAAAGAGCCCATGTGGCCTGTTTCATTCAACGAAAATCATCATGCCAAAAAAAAAAAAAAAAAAAGTCCTGTTTTTCCGACGATTTTTTTTGGGGTGTTAAGGACATATTTCTGCCAAAATCGCCACCTCTATCGTACGAGCACGTGTCGATTTTTTTCTCACCTCTTACAGGTTGAGCGCCTCGAGTGTGATACTATACTACTAGTAGTTTGATTATTTCGACGAGCATTGCCTCGGGGTCTAGCGCGCACAGAAATACCGCTCCTCCGCGGGTTGCGCGAACGAATGCTACAATAATCTTCGAAGTCGTCGTGTTTCGGGCGAGACGTTGAGTAGCTCCTCGATGTCAGGAGCTCTGAATGAAACCTTCTCCTGCACCCTCCACCACCACCTGTTGAATGAGCGCGCCGGGGTTTACCCCGAGATACCTCGTTCCAAGCGCTTGTCCCCGCCAAACGCGGTTTTGGCATCTATCGTTACAGGAGTTTTTGAGCGATACTTTTCGTCTTTCTTCGTGGCCGCTTGAGCACCGCATTGCTACACGTACTGACGCCTACTTTTTTTTCTTTTTTCTGTTTTAGCTCATCGCTTCTCATGAGTATTTTCTTCGCACTTTTTCTTTCTCTTCCTTCTTCCCCTATTCTCTAGACGTGAGTGACTCAGATTTGGGGTCACTAGAGAAGGCTCCTCCCCCCCCCCCCCGCCCCCCCCCCCCTCTTACCCCACGCCAGTGCGTGCCTTCGGTCTCGCAAAGACGCTCGCTACTCGTCGGGTGATTGACCCGCAAATAAAAATATCCCTTAGCCAACCCGAGGGCACGCAAACAGCTATTATAATACCTTAGGAGGATGCGCTGTCGACACGCTCCCAGTACTGCCAGGACCTCGGGACCCCCGGGACCCGACAAGAAAAAAAAAAAAGAAAACGAAAAAATTATAAGCATGATATTACTATATTATTATTATTATTATTATTATTATTATTATTATTATTATTATTATTATTATTATTATTATTATTATTATTATTATTATTATTATTATTATTATTATTATTATTATTATTATTATTATTATTATTATTATTATTATTATTATTATTACTATTATCATTATTATCATCATCATCATCATCATCATCATCATCATCATCATCATCATCATCATCATCATCATCATCATCATCATCATCATCATGATTATTATTATTGTTGTTGTTGTTGTTGTTGTTGTTGTTGTTGTTGTTGTTGTTGTTGTTGTTGTTGTTGTTGTTGTTGTTGTTTTTGTTATTATTTTTATTATTATTATTACTATTTTTGCCCTCCGACAATACGAGGCATAGCGTAGATGCCGTTCCGATGTAAATCGAATATCCTTCCGATAAAGCAGCCGTCGTAGTACCTAGTATGAAGTCGAATGATCGCACCATAAAGCAGTGGTATCTTCCGCCAACCCTTTGCCCATTTCCTTTCCCCAAATCTTCTCCTTTTATCTTCGTACGGTTTCCTTTCCCTACATACATATGTTTTAGCTGAGACTCGACCTTAATCCTCATCACCGTTATTACCAGTTACTACCATTGCCACCCCAGGCTAGTGGCCGTAGTAGTCCTCCCGATTCTTCCTCCCTTCCCCTCGCGGCCTGATGATATCGTGAACAAGGTTCGTGCCCAGAGGAGTGGCGCATGGTCACATTATTAATGGTGTTACTACCGGGCATGTTCAAGGACAATTTCTACACTACAAGAAGAAAAAAAAAAAGTCGAAACACGTCAGCTGTGAGGTTCGATAAGTATCAGGGTCGATACTCGTGCAAGCTGTGTGACACACCTAATTTTGTGACTACAATATAATGGAAGAGTTGAGATTAATTTGTGTTCCATGAAAGAAAGAAAAAACACACGCTCGCAGAAAATAACCATTTTTCCAGTATGATGCCCGGGTGTACTCTGTAGAAGAAGTACTTTTTACACTTATTTTGGTACTCCATACATGTGCCCTTGCCCGATCTTGTTGTATATTTACCACCCCGTCTATTTGGCGTCAGCGCAGCGCGCAGTTATTCGAGCACCAAAATTGTCCATCGCCTATACCATATGGTATATATAACTGCCGTCAGTTGTTCGTTCGTCACTTCGTCCCCTCCATAAAGTCAGAGGGAACAAGGAAAAAAATACGAATTTCGGAACGCCTTAACCAAAAATCGCCGGAATTTATTTTTCCTCTTTCTTCTTTTTTTTTCTTCTTTTTTTCTTTACACCTAGGCCATGGTGTTATTCATCGAATTGCCCTTTCACTACCTGTTATCAAAATCGAGGTGTGGACGCGTGTGGTATAGGGTTCGCCAAGCCAAGAACATTTCGCAGGGAAAAAATGGCGCACCTCTATGACCACCGTGGCAGGCGTCATGAACAGTACGTGGAGCTTTATTTTTTACTGGTATTTACCCCAATCTAGGCTAGAGCTATGAGTCGGCACTACACTACTGTAGTCACCTACTACTCTAGTCACTAGTCGGACTAATAGTTGGTCGTTTGTCGGGGGTGCCGACTATCCGACTTTTTATTGGGTTTCCATACATGTAGGAAGGATCGTTCAATGCGGAGTGCGTTTTTTTTTTTCTCGGGCGGGGCTCGATCGGCCGGGGGAGGGGCTGACTAGGCTCGCTTCGCTTTCCCGGCATAAGTCGGCAAGTCGACTGACCATCAGCTGGTTCGCCAGCCGACTCGCCGACTGAAATGAGTATTTTAGTTGGCTCATGACACCTACCCTTTTAGTTGTGAAAAAATGCCGACTCACAGCTCTACGTAATAACAAGCGTACGGAAGTTGCAGGTACAATTTACCCTTGTGCACAGAGCAGAGCACTTCTTGCGACTTAGTTGCGCTCGTACGTGCTGCTACTGCTGGATTTCGGAATCACCGAAAGAGGGGTGTCATGGCTGCAGCCGTCTGTTCCGTGCGCCGTATCCAGAGACTCGAGACGAAAGGTTTCCTGGCCTCCATGCCGAACGATGTGCCCTTTCAAATACATCAAATATAGCCCTCTTTCTAACACGCATTCCAGTTTTTTTTTTTCTTCAGTCTAAACCAATTTAAAAGTTGGACATTTATTCCATTGTGCTACGAGTATTATAATAGAGTAACCTACTCCATTGCCTCATTTTATAGAGAGCTGTGGGTCGGCAGGATTTCACGACAGAAAACTAATCGTAGGTAGGTGCCGTTATCCAACTAACTGACTTTAGTCGCAAGTCGGCTGGCGAAACCAGCTGATGGTCAGCCGACTTTCCCATTTAAGCCAAGAGAGCAAAGCGAGCGAAATCAGCTCCAAGACAAGAGAGCGAAGCGAGCCAAATCAGACGAGGGGGGCCCTCCCAAAAAGGGAACAAACGCACCCCGCATTAAACAATTCTTGTTTTACGAGTATGGAAAACCCCAAAAAAGTAAGGATAGTCGGCACCTCCACAAAACTGCTAAACTATTAGGTTCCGACTAGTAACTCTAGTAACTGAGTTGGCGACTTTAAGTCGTGCCGACTCACAGATCTTTCATTTTCCCTTTGCAACGCGCATAAGGGCGCCCAGAAGTAGAACGCATCACCCGCCACCTAATACCCCCCCCCCCGCCAGGCCGAGAAACGTTTTTGCCGTACCGCCATTTCCGATTACCGATTGCCGTAGGTACCGATTTCATCTGAGACGCGGTATTCGGTTCTCCACGGTGGCGTACAAACGCGTGCGGGTCCCACACATATATCGAGGCGTTCGTGAGGGAGGGGATATATTTTTTCCATCCCCTACTCTAGCGTGTCGATCGATACAACAATGGTGTGGATGACCCCCCCCCCCCCCGGGACCAGAAAACAAAAGTAACTCATTGGCGCTGTCACCCATGAGCAAGAAAGTACGCACAAGGTGCCGAAGTCCTTCTTACGAGCGGTTCTTGGAAAGGATGCAGTTCACCCTTCATGCGACTCTCCGAACACCTCGCGGCGCTTCGCGCTTGGTGCGAGCAATGTCGGCAAGGTTGGTGAAAACCCGACGTGCTCCGTCCCGGCATAGAAGGGATGCGAGGGTCTCTGGCCATACGATTGCGGCCATGCCCTAACTAAGTACACCCCCTTCCCCCCCGGCCCCATCTCGAAAGCGATGCGTGAATGGTCAAGTTCCTAACTAAGGCAAGTATCATAATGAAAAATTTGAGGACCCCCCCACCCTGCGCGCTTTCGAAGACCCAAACCTGATATTGAGGGAGAGTGGCTAATGCGATTTTTTTTCTGGGCGCCGTTCCTCAGAGGTGATATTTGAATCATACTGCTAAGGGGATATTTAGAAACCATACCAGGGTTTCTGGGCTGGCGTGTTGCATATTTTATAACTAGTTTTCAAGGACGTCAGCCGTGAGTTCGACGAATTTCAGGTCAATACTCATCTTTGCAAGCTGCGTTGTTGGTACTCGTAATATACTATAAGGGTGTTTTTTTATTGGGAGATTCCCCGGGTGTTTGTCCCCTCCACCACACCAGCCACCTATTCTAGTTTAATTTATCATGTATTTGCTTCTTTTTTTTTCTTCGCATACATCTACTTTCCAGCTTTTGGACAAGCCGTGGACATAGGTGCCGTCCTTCTTCCCCTCGGTTCTTGCCTTCAATGTTTATCGCGCATAGAGTTCTGCAGTCCCACTGCACGTCGAGTTTTCATCGAGTGTTGCTGACTCACGCTCTCGTGTTTTCCGCAGGTCAATTAGTGCGCAAGAAAAAGTCCCCACGGATTTTTACGAGCATGCACTCGGGGGGATTCGAACTCACGAAATGACCTACACCAGGCTCGAGGATAACTTTATACGCCACCGAGGCGACCGGCTTTACTATGAATCCTTGGTCATTGGAGTACTTGTTACTATTTATGCCAATATTACGTAAGTACCACGAAGAACGTTCTTCTCCTACAAGAAGCTTATCCGAAGTATGCCTATATCTACTATAAACAGGTATACATATTGCGTACGATACGATACGCCGCACACTACGACTACGTCGTACGCTCGATGTGCCATGATACCTGATGCCCCGCAGCGCAAGGTAGTAGTGGCAGTGTGAGTATGGCGCCTTCGACCAGCCATACCCGGTCGCTGCAGCTCTCACAGCTCTCGAGGCGGACTCCGAACCCTGAAGCTAACCAACCCCCACCCCGACCCGAAACGCCATAACGCCTGAAACCCGGGAATAGCTACCTAACGTCCCCCCCGTAGACGCGATTTAAATATCGCCTATAATGCTAGGACACATACGTATACGAAGTTGTTGTTGTTGTTGTTGCCTCACATTAACTCTTGTCAAACATTTAGAGTCCGTGGTCACACAAAGGTCACGAAGAAATTACGTCGTGATTAAAAGTCTCGCCTACGATATACAGCTTGCAAAGATGAGTTTCGACGAAATCTTCGATCTCACAGCTGGAGTGTACTTTCATTTTTTATAATATACATGTGTGTTGGTGTGTATGTATGCGCTTCGTATAGGATAGTGGTGAGTTAACACTCGCTCGAAATGGCTCCTATTTAACAAGATGTCCCTATAGTCTATCGTGACTTATAAAATAAATCACGACTCTGTATTCATTGTTTATGTGTGCCTCGTCGAGAACAATATTATTAGCCGGTCGCCCCGCTATTCTTAGTCTAGTGGCTACCCTCGAATAACTACTCCAACTACTAGCGTTGGTCCTTGAGTTCGATTCCCACCGTGGTGAGATTTTGAATTTGTTAGCAACTGTGCACAAAAAGGGGTCAACTGCTGAGAGCGCCTAACAGCGTGGGTATGTACACTTCGACGCGAGTCGACGAGAGAAGATAATGCTGAGATCTTCTCGCGATAAAAAATGAAGGCACGTACCGTCGTGGGGAGGGAGGAGGAGGGCCCGCCATGTGACCCCGGATCTGAGCTGCTACTGAGAGGGAGGGCGAGAGTAGTGCGAGGATAATGCATGGGATGAAGAAAAATAATATACATGTATAGACTATTTAGTTATATAATAAATACACTCCAGCTGGGAGATCGAAGATTTTGTCAAAACGCATCTTTCCAAGCTGTGTGTGATACTCCGATCGCGCGTATTACGGGTTGTGTGCCCTCATTAATATAGGTGTATATGGCATGTATGTATAGTAGTTCTGACTTCGCTCGAAACGAATCCTAGAATGTCCCCGTACGACGTTTCTTCTCACATTTTTTACGTATGCAGTCTCTCGTGACTTATCAAATGCTAAAAATGGCGTATATCTGGCCCAAACAAATGCATGATGTACAAGCAGTGAGCGGGGCTTGTCGCAGCCATCATCAGTCAGATGCCGCGGTTCAACCTACAGCAGTATACAGCAGTAATTGGGTCCCCCGGAGCCAACACCAACCAACTGCCCACAAAAAACGGCGACTGCGCCGCTTTTTGCATCGAGCGTTCAAACATTCTGAACTGCCGACCACCATCATCCCAAGTACCGGCCACACCTAGATTTGTACAGACAAGCCCTTCTCGCACCTTGTTTATTGATTTGTTGGTAAATCTTTCAACACCACCTGACTGACTGGTATTTTGGAGCGCTGCGCCGCCGTATTTTTTATTCTTGTTGGTTGTCTTGTTGCGCTATGTGAGAGCAGAGAGAGTTTTGATCCGATTATTGTCGAACCCTTTCATGTCTTTTTTTTTTTTTTTTTCTTTTGATCCTCCTGGGGATCCGGGTAAAAAAAGCTTAAGCTCCATACACTTTCGTTTGTGTACAAGGTACCAGTTTTCGTCCATCTGCAGAACGCAGACTTGTGTCAACTTCCCCCCTCCATCCTGTCATATCATACTACTACCACCCTGTAGATCCTTCCGCGTAAATATCGTGTGGATAGCACGCTGCTCACACCTTTCACGCAGAATACCACTTTCGATTTGCTTTGTGTTTTCCCCGCTGGGGTATTCTTGCACGCCAGAGTTGCTGGAGCCTGTCCTGTGACCACGG